>CM031678.1:25500276-26700276 GCA_006182925.3 Reinhardtius hippoglossoides
ACACAGACACAGACACAGACACAGACTCGGCTCCTGTCAGTGGACGTTCACGTGGGATTCCTCAGTTTGATGATTCCAGTCCTGCTTTGATCGACAGAACCAAACATCTTGTCAATCATTGACTTCCTCCAAAGAAACCCACTGACAGATGTTTGTTATAAGAGTGACACAGCTGGATGCGGTTGGTCTCGGTGTCAATCAACAGACTCATCTCTATTCCTGCAGCTTTTACATCTCACTGCAGTTCGCACAGGTTTTTCATTCCTGACAGATTTCATACACTATTTGAGAAAAGTATTTTTAAGTATTTGTGTGTGTGTGTGTGTGTGTGTGTGTGTGTGTGTGTGTGTGTGTGTGTGTGTGTGTGTGTGTGTGTGTGTGTGTGTGTGTGTGTGTGTGTGTGTGTGTGTCTGTGTGTGTGTGTTTGCAGGCGGCTGACTCACCACTGGTTCAGTCTGTGCCGATGACCTGGGTGAGAGAAGGAGGAATGGTGCGACTGGATAGAAAATACCTGCAGGCGCATTTCAAGGAGGTTGGCACTGATGAAATCGTCTACACCATCCTCGCCTCAGACGGACGACCTCAACACGGTGCGAGCCGTTCAAAGACACAAACACCTGGAATAAGAGCTTATGTTATATTCTATTACACAATTGAGCAGATGAATATTAAAGGAGACATAGGAGACATGCGTGATGTGGGTTTTTGTTTCCGTCTGCGTCTGTTTTCAAGATTAGTAATCGAGGTTTGATATTTTACAATTCAACCTTCAAACCTTCAGAAATAAACACACAAATACAACCAAATACATCGAATTTGAATTAAGAAATTAACATAAACAACCAATCAGAACAGAACAGAACAATTTAAATATTCTCTTTAAAGGAATCATCACAGCAGTTTTAGGTCTCAGGCTGTAACACAAACTTTGCGACACCTTTGCCACCAACCCCCGTCAGGATCCTTCATTTATCTTTAATAAAAATATGCACCGATAATATAAGAATATCTTGTTCGCCGTCTCTGTCCAGGTGAGGTGGTGCTGGTGTCCATGCCGGCTGACGGCCCGCCGGAGGGCTGGCGTCCCTCGCTCGCCGACGACCAGGGCTTCACCTCCACCACCTCCTTCACTCAGCAGGACGTGAACGACGGCACGGTCTGGTACCACCACTTCGGCAGAGGCAGCGACAGCGACTCCTTCCAGTTCCAGGTCAGTGCTGATTCTCCCGATGACTCTCGAGGTTACATGACGACAACCTGAGAGATCACACGTGCATTCACACTGGAAACACATGACGTGGGTTGTTTCTCACTAACGAGTGTGTAGTTCTACATCTGTACGAATAAATGATTCAAAACAAACTGATAAAAGAAAATAAAAGTGAAGATGAGAAGACGTCCCCGGGGCCTGAGAGGAGAGGAGGAGGAGGAGGAGGAGGAGAGGAGGAGGAGGGAGGAGGAGGAGGAGGAGGAGGAGGAGGAGGAGGAGGAGGAGGAGACGCTGACAGAGACGCATGTTGTCGCTCTTGTTGTTTTTTCTCTTGTGTCCTCGTTTTCTCTGTGGATCGTTCTTTGAAGTTCACACTCGTCCTCCTCCTCCTCCTCCTCCTCCTCCTCCTCCTCCTCTCCTCCTCCTCCTCCTCCTCCTCCTCCTCCTCCTCCTTCTTCCCTGCCAACATCCCTTCATCTGACTTTATTTCTTTATTTATTTCCTGTCTCTCTCTCTCTCTCTTCCTCCATCTGCTGCTTCTTCTGTTGTCTTTCAATCCTATGGGTTTACACATAGGGTGTAGAACTGCAGTTTACAGTATGAGTCTGTACGTTTTCTATCAGACTGACTCAGCAACAACTTTACAGGTTTCTGTGCATTGAAATAATATTTAGTTTAGAGACTGAAGCTTTTTTTAGACAGAAACTCGAAAATGTGCTGAACATTCAGGTTTTAAATTCATCTATCCATCTATCTATCTATCTATCTATCTATCTATCTATCCATCTATCCATCTATCCATCTATCCATCTATCCATCTATCCATCTATCCATCTATCCATCTATCCATCTCTCTATCTATCTATCCATCTATCTATCCATCTATCTATTTATTCATCCATCTATCCGAATGGCTCTTTTCTGGACATTTCACACGGGGTCTGTTCGTACTTGATCATTTTCAGTTCAGGTCTGATTTACTTCTCTTCTCCTGTGGATCGTTTCTGCCACTTCAGCTCAGACCTGAGCAGCAGACCTCCTGCTGTGACTCCACTGCTCTCGAACCCGTACAGTGACTCATCTTCATCAGCATTAAAGAGACAGGATTACGTGCAATCTGAGACAATCCCACCGAAACCAGTGGAGCATTGGTCACACGGCAGTTAGAGCGTTTTGAGTCTGCGCTTCACCTCGTCTCCATTAGGCAGGATATCTCTACTCTCTCTCTCTCTCTCTTCTCTCTCTCTCTCTCTCTCTCTCTCTCTCCTCCTCTCCTCTCCTCCTCCCTCCCTCCCTCCCTTCTCCTCTCCGTCCAGCCCACTAAGCCATCAAGGCTCCATCCATCAGGGCAAATATGTTTCAATGACCCAGCGCTGATTTCAAATGAATCCTCAAGTGTCTCATCAGCTGAAAGTCGGAGGCGAGGAGAAGCTCAAACGGAACCGCGGGAAGCTTCTTCTGTTGCCGTATGTAGGAGGTGTCGATTTATGCTGATGGAGATATATAACCATAAAGATGATGTTTTGTCATCGTGGTGTTGTTGTGTTACTCTTCATGTAGGAACTCTCGAATGATGATTTGATGCGTTTGATGAAATACTCCTTCAAGACCACAACCAGACATTCGAGCCATAAATCAATCCTGTTCATAGAAAGAAGACATTAATAGATTATTGCTTTAAACGTGTGCGCGGTCGGGGAAAGGGGCACCTTCCTGCACGTTTCCTTCCCTTCCTGCACGTTTCCTTCCCTTCCTGCACGTTTCCTTCCCTTCCTGCACGTTTCCTTCCCTTCCTGCACGTTTCCTTCCCTTCCTTTCGTTTCCTGTCCTCTTGTTACTCTCAGCTCTGTGATTAAAAAATATAAAATGGCCCCAAAAAGGACATAACGAGGGGGAAAAAGCTCTTAGGATTAAAAGTTCCACTTGAATGTGCAACTGGGGGCCAATCGCAGTCTGTTGAATACCGGTCTAGGTTGATGGTCTGAGACGAAAGTGGGAAGATACATTTTTTATTGTCCCAATTCTCAACTGTCTTTGCCTTTACAGTATAAATGTGTTTTAATATTTCAACTCACACGTTCATATCATGAGTTTACAGTGTTTTCATCATATGTAGAATAAGAAATGTGGACAATGGTTAAGTTTAGTAAACAACAGCTCACGAACCAATGGGTGACGTTATCTTTACTTAAACATCTTGAGTAGTTCAGGTTAATTTCTGCTTCCACACCTCGCATCGTGAATCCAGCTGACTCAGCGGCGCCTCCGGTGGTGACAGAGGCTCGTGGTCACGCTGCTGTTGTTATTATTTCTGAGCGACGCGGTCGACTGTGACTTCTTGAACTTCCCTTCCTCCACGTGTTGGTGATGTGACGGGAACAAGCTGCAGAGTAAGTGGTGACAAACATCGGCCGTGTTAAGACGAGCAGCTCAGCCCGCGGTCGTTGCTTATTCATATCGGTTTGGGGGGGGGGTACTGCAGCGCGCATGAGGGAGAGAGCTCCAGTGTGATTTAAAAGTGGAATTTAAAAATGGTTTAATAATGTAGAGAGAGCAGAGGCAAATATTCAAGAGTAGCTTTCGCTCCAGAGAAGAAGGTAAAAGGGGGGGGGTTCCTCCGTCGCTGATCAGCAATTCAATTCACATCATCTTAAAGTCTAATTTAATTATATCAAATTCTTTATGGGGCCGTCGTAAAAAAGTGCAGAGGTCAAAGGTCGTGGCCTGAGCGATGTGCTGGAGAGAGAAGGGGATGGGAACTGAGAGAGGGTAAAGAGGACACGTCTTCCTGTGGGTGTGCAGGCGAAGCTTCGCTCGGTGAAGACGCAGCCGTTCATGGATAAATTGATTTCCAATCTATCTAATGTGGAGTGTTTCCTCGTGACTTATAACCAGTAGAACATAGTTACAGACTGCCCTGTCACCTTGCAGCGCTTCTTGTCGGTCTTTCTCGGTGTGTAGTTCATGTATTTAATTTGAGATTCAATTATATTATCTTACTGAGCTGCTGGGATACCTGAAATGTTCCCGTGTGATGAAAGGTTTTAAATGGACTGTATCTTCTGGTGATGATATTTGCACGTGGATGTAAAAGATCACCTAGCAACAGATCTGAGATGGACGAGGAGCGGTTATTGCTATTTTCACATCTCGTCACTGGGAGACGTTGTGTCCTGAGCCAGAAACACACTGAGCTTTCTTCTTCTTCTGGGTCCGTTCATCCACTTTATATCATTTAATCTCAAATAAGAGTTTCGTGGATTTTAGAAAGTCGTTCAGAAGTAATCGATAGTACAGCTGCTTCAATAAGAGCAGTGGCTGGTCACAGATGAGCTTTCAAACCCCGTCAGCTGAGCAGTGAGATCATTACACTGGATTTTACTCAAACCGACGCCTCCGACATTAATATTCCTGCAGCCCCGACAGTGATTTATGGAAAGGAGCAGATCCAGCCCGGGTGGTTCATCCCTGACGACAGATTCACGTTGATACGGACTGAGGCTGTTGTATCTGCTCAAGAACCGGAGATGTTGTGCAGATTCAATCTTCAGACTTCAGGATGTGTGTCCACGCACAAGGACCGCCGCTCAGAAACCTGTGTGTGTTGAGTTGTGTTTTCTGTTTCGGGCCCTGACCTCACGGCCGGATCTCACGTCGTGTGTCTGCAGGTTTCCACCGAGGCGGCCCCGCTCGTCCAAGGCGACGCCCAGACCTTCACCATCGGAGTCCTGCCTCAGATCCCAGGATTCCCTCAGCTGGACCCCGACTGTGACCTGCAGATCACGGTCAGGGATTTAGATATTTAGTTTTCATTGATTGCATCTACCAATTAATCATATACATATTTTCTTTCAACTAAAGTTGTGACCCTGTAGCTCCTGAAGGAGAAACTGCTGCTTGTGTTTGTTTGTTTGTGTCAAATGAGGATTTAGTGGCTCTTCTTACGTTAACATGTGTGTATGTGTGTGTTTACATCGGTGTGTGTGTGTGTGTGTGGTGTGTGTGTGTGTCTGTGTGTGTGTGTGTGTGTGTGTGTGTGTGTGTGTGTGTGTGTGTGTGTCTGTGTGTGTGTGTGTGGTCTGCAGGCTCTGGAGGATCGGGTGACGGAGATCCCACCTTCAGCTCTGTCCTTCGTCGACTCGGAGACTCCCAGCGAGAAGCTCATCTACAACGTCACTAAACCTCTACCACAAGGACAAGGTCAGACACACCACACACACACACACACACACACACTATTAAGCTTTAATGCCCATGAGCATGGCACTAAAAATTAAGAAGACATTTTCTTTCCAACTTTTCCAACAAACACAAATTCTTGTAAAAGTAATTTATGACTTAAATAATTATGTCTTGCTCAAGGGTTCACAGCCACAGTTTAAGAATGATTTCCTCTTCTCTGAATCAATTGTGCCGTACAGACGTGGCCTCGTTAGCTCCCGCTCAGGAGCCTCTGACGGGCGGGTGTATTCAGCTCTCTGTTCCTAATGAAAGGCAGAAAAAACGATTTACAACGGGTCATATTCATCAACTAACGGGCCGACAGGTTCCCGTGGAAATCATTCTGAACGGAGCCGAGGACGGAGCCGAGGAAAAGAGAGGAGCTTCACAGGAAACGGAAACATGCTCCATCAATGTTTTCGTTTTCTAAAATCAGATTTGAACCTTTCGCCGTCCATTTCTTTTATAGTTAAATGTTGATGCGTCGAATTTAGAAGTATAGTTTTCAGTCAGACCTGAAAGTTTGTGTTTTTACAAAAACTGTGAATTCCGTGATGTGCACAGACGTTTCAGCAAAGAGAAAGTTCCTTAACTGTTGAGTCAGATCCTCGTGATTGGGCTCAGGGTCGCTGAGTGAAGGCTGAATAACTCTAATTGAATAAAGATCGGAGGCTTCGGATTCAGGGAAGTGAGAGAAGTTGATATGATTATTTTATTTGCGTCTAATATAGAACAGAAATCAGCCTTTAATCTGAACAAGTCTAACATGAAATTATCAGATTTTTCTGTGTTCACCATAGGTCCCAACTTTCTTTATGTTTAATGGGCTTTTTAACTTTGCCGAACTTCACAGAAACAACTTAATAACGCACCAGAGGAAAGAAACACTGGAGTAAACCATTTGTCTCCTTTAGATTTGTCTTCACTTACAATCCGACAACGCTCTGAACAATCTTCTTTATGTCTTTCTCGCTGTGCCTCAGTGTCGTAGTAACCGTCGGCCTGACTCCGTCCACCGAGTGAAACTGAGATTACCTCCAGAGTCGCTTTGCCCCCCCGAGCGATATTTCTAAATCGTATTTTTCCCGTGGCCGACAGAGACGCCGGCAGCAGAAACTAAATTAAATCCCTTTCCTGTTTGTTTTCAGGGGCGATTGAGCACCGGGACCGGCCGTACACGCCGGTGGTCCACTTCACCCAGGCTGACGTTAACAACGGCAAGATCATTTACAGGCCGCCACAGGCGCCGTCGCACCTCCAGGAGCTGTACCAGTACTCCTTCATCGGTGAGACACACACACACACACACACACACACACACACACACACACACACACACACACACACACACACACACACACACACACACACACACACACACACACACACACACACACACACACACACACCTGATTGATTTTGGCTCCAGGGTTTTAAAACTTGAGCATCAGAGTCGGTGCTAAAAACCCTTCACGATCACACAATCTAAAGACTGTTAAACTGTCTTTAGCTTTAAAAAAAATATATAATATCATTAAAGTGAAATATCTGCAGTGTTCAGGTTTATGTCTGGAAACGTTTAGTCCGAGCAGCCGCGTATCGATCTGCAGCCGAGCGGCACGCCGTCGCCCCCGCCACCGCCACTTCCTGTGGGAGCAGGAGAACTAATCCAGCCTCTGAACCCAGTAGCTTCCTGGTTCCGACACATCGTTCTCATGTGATTTACTCTTCATGGAGCTGCCACTGGTTCTCGAAACGCACGGTCGCACATGTCACCCACTGAGTTTAGTGGGAGCAGGCAGCTCCACTCACTTCCTCTGGTTCACTCGTCTCAACTCTGAGGACACGACGGAAATCCACCTCACTTCAGAAATCGTACTTTTAGACGACAGAACTTGTTTAAAGCAAAAACAACAGTTTCCTTCAGTGATTTCTAGAATAAGTTGTGTTTGTGTCGACCTTTCTGAACAAAGACAAAGTCGCTTAAAACATAAAAACACAATGTAAAGAAGAGTTTGTCAGTATCTGCACTAAGGCTATATGCAATGCATGCTGGGTAGTGTGTCTGACATCTGCCACATCGGGACTAGAAAACAGCTTTTGTGTTAATTGGTGGAGACGAATGTTCGAAACTGGTGTTTTAATTGGTTAAAAAACACAACTTGACATTTTATTTGACTCTTATTTATTCCAGGAACCTCATTAAACCCGAACCTGGAACAAACGATGTTGGACGATGTTTATAAAAAGCCGTAGAAATCTCAAAGTCATCGGCTCCACTGTTGATTCAATATTCAGAATATCGGAGTCAGAAGATAAATCCCGTGCATCTGAACGTCTCCTTCTCTGTTTCTCTTTCATTTGTTTTGACTGTTCTCCCCCTCAGTCGTTTTGCCCTAGATTATAAAACCCCGGGCTCACGTCTCATCATCCTGACGAGCGTTTGAAAGGTGGAGTTTAAAGTGTTTTAAAAACAATCTCCAGGGCATTTGAGACACTTCCAGAGATCTCTTTTATTTTTCCACGAGACGCACCGTCCCAAAGAAAATCCCTAATCCCAGATCAAAGCCGACTCGAGTGTCTCTTCATGCCGGCGTGCGGAGGAAAGCTTTGCATCAGTAAATCGTCTCCGTCCACATCCTCCGTTTCTCAGTGTTTCCTCTGTTTCTCTTTTTTCAACAGGTCTGCCGGAGTCGCTCAGCGTCTATTTCACAGGTAGAAACTCTCTCTCTCTTCTGTTTCCTTCCTCCTCGATGTCTCCTCTTCTCTCTCTTCTGTTTCCTTCCTCCTCGATGTCTCCTCTTCTCTCTCTTCATCACTGCAGCCCGTCTCCTTATCCTCTTCCTCGCACTTTCACACTTTCTGTTTCTCTTTCCTCCCCTCGGATTGTTTTCAAGGTTTCCACCTACTTCTGTGCACGTGACATCTTCTGTGACTTCGGATTCACTGCAAACGTTCACTTGGTCTCAATGACTTTAGCGGTCAAAGGTCACCGTGACCTCAAAAACACCTCTTCTTCAGATATAAATATATATATATACACACAGATCTATCAGCAAACATATACACAGATGCTGACACGTCTGTGATAGGCTCCTATGGGCTGAGTTAATAAATCCATCGGGCTCTAATCCTCTTCTATCTCTTCCTCTTCCTCTTCCTCTTCCTCACTCTGTTTTATTTTCCCCTCTGATCCGAGTCGACACTTCACGTCTGCAGTGTTTGTTTGTTCTGTCTCTTTAACCTGGAGATGAAAACACGTCTCCTGTGTTTACTGCATGAGATGATGATGATCTCTCTCTCTCCCCCCCCCCCCCCTCTCTCCCCCTCTCTCTCTGCGACAGGAGCTATTTGAGTAATATCTGTTTATATGTGTTCGGGGGGGGGGGGGGGGGGGGGCTCGGCCTTGAGGCTCGGTGACACACACACACACACACACACACACACACACACACACACACACACACACCAGACGCTCTTCTCCTCACGACTTGATATTTGTCCTCGACTGACTTGAAGACTTGAATATGAAGGTGGATCATTAAACTGTAATTTGATTCTCGTCTCTTTATATAATTAATAACGGGATTTTCTTTCACACTTTGCGATGCTGGACGAAACAAATCAAAGAGCGGTAACCTTGGGGAAAGTGTGATTGGCATTTTATCAAGTGATTTATAAAGTTATTTGAAAAACAGGAGACAAAAGAGATTTAATCATGAATGAATAACTCGTCTGGTCGTGACGCAGATCAGGACTTCACAGAAGCAACGTGAGTCGATAATGGACTTTCTTTAGATTTCCAGTTGGATCAGGGACACATTTAAATGCTTCTTATGTAAAAACATAAACAGTGAGCTCCTTGATTAGAATGACTAGTTTACATTTTAACTTTTAATTAAGTCAGAAACAAGTTGATTAGCTCCACGGAGGAGGTTATGTTTCCACCCCTGTCCTTTTGTTGGATATCAATAGAAATGATATCAAGTAGAAAAGTTAGTGTGGTGCTTTTACTTCCTTGTTACTTCAGTAAGATGTTTGAGTTCCTCCTCCTCCACTGAACGAAGGTGAAAACATAACCTCCTTCTTTACGGAGGTAATTACCCGTCAGGAAAGTAAAGTCACAATCTCTCTCTCTGTGTGATAAAAAAAAATCGGCTTCTCTTCGCTCCGTCGCTCTCGATCTATTTCCCTCCGTTCACATCTCAACCTGATAATTGGCTTGTTGTACTTTCTTTTTTTTATTTATTCCCCCTGTTTTCGGATCGTGTGTGAATGTAAAGTGACACGCGGAGCCCGTTAAAGCCGTTAAAGCCGTTAAAGCCGTTAAAGCCGTTAATCTCGGCGGTTAACGAGCGGAGTCTCCACCTGAACTGCTAATAAAGAGTTTGGTTAATTGATTCTGTGTCTTGATTCCTGCAGATTTTTTTAATTGCAGCCCCTGTTATCATCAGTAATCACATCCTGTTACTGGTGTTATTGTTTTGACTTCCTCTAATTAATAGTTCTCAGAAAAAAAGGAGCAAGGGAGGTGATAACCATCAGATCTTTTCATATCCAATTAATTTTCTCACTTTTCTCTGTGTGTGTGTGTGTGTGTTCTCTTGTCTTCTCCTGTTTTGTGTGTCTCTTTGTGTGTCTCTTTGTGTGTTATTGTGCGTCTCAGTGTCAGACGGAGAGCACACCACTCCAGAGATGGACTTCGCCGTCCTGCTGCTGTCAAACCATCAGCAGCCGCCGGTGTTTCAGGTCCTGGACCCGCTGCTGGAGGTCAGCCTGGGAGGACAGGCTGCCATCGGTAAGACACACACACACAGACACACACACACACACACACACACACACACACACACACACACACACACACACACACTGGTCTGTGTGAGATAATGAGCTCCTCCGTCTGTGTTGATCAGCAACACCAGAGAAAAAGTGACAGGCAGATAATTTCCTTCTCCTTCTGCTCTATCTTTCTTTACACCACTGTGTGTGTGCCTGTGTGTGTGTCTGTGTGTGTGTGTGTGTGTGTCTGTGTGTGTGTCTGTGTGTGTGTAGGTGGTCAGCAGCTGGCGGTAAGTGACGCTGACACGGCCCCAGACGAGCTGGAGTTCGAGCTGGTGGAAGCTCCCCTCCACGGAGAGCTGATTAGGACTGAAGGCAACACACACACTGGCATGACCAACGGTGAGACACACACACACACACACACACACACACACACACACACACACACACACACACACACATTACACACACATATTATCATGAAATGGAAATTTTGCCACTTGTTTTTAGAAGAAACCCTGCAGAAGTTACACTACACATCATTAATCAATAGATAAAACACACATTAACACACACACACAAACACACACAGCTTCATTCAGATCCTCTCCATCCCTCCAGGCGACATCTTCACCTTCAGCGACGTGACCCGCAACGTCCTGCTCTACCGACACGCCGGCCTCTCCTCTCAGGACGACGCCCTCACCTTCTCAGTCAGCGACGGCATCTCCATGGCGACCACGGTGGTGCAGGTGGAGGTGCTGGGCGCCGCGGGCGACGGGCCGCAGCGCGACCCCGTGGCCACGCTGTCGCTGGAAGTGGGCGAGAAGAGCAGCACCGTGGTCAGACGCTCACACCTGGCGTACACCGTGAGTTTATCAGAGATATCGGTAAAAGACAAAGTCGAGATGAGACTTTTAAACTCGTACGGTGAAGTAAGTTTTGCATGTGAGCAAAACGCTGATGCATGAATGTCGTGTAACGCAGGGGCTCCGAAACTTCCCAGCCCCTGAACCCCGAAATAATAATGACAGAGGCTGGAGATAACTTTAATCCCCTTAGGCGTCACGTGGGGCAGTAAATCAGCTGATTACATATTTTCTTACTTGAATAACTTTATGAACCCTCCTGCTTTGTCGCTCGCAGGATCTCTCGTCCCCCGATGATGAGATTCGGATTCAGCTGGTGTCGGTGCCGATGTACGGCATCGTGACCAGGAGCCAGTCCCAGCAGGAGCACCAGGAGCTGAGGGAGTACTCCTCCTTCACCATGGAGGACGTCAACCAGCACAGGATCAGGTACGAGCGGCGACACGAGGATCGAGATGCCGGAGAGAAAGTAAACGACCGGCCGCTGTGACCTGCGTGTTTTCGACCCAGTCTGTAAAAATTACCCAAAGTACATAATCCCGGTTCCAGTGCAGGGTTTTACTTTCCCCTGACGGTTCAATGCGACTTCGGAGGCTATAAAAAAAGCGAATATCAGCATAAAACAGTGCAGCTACCGACCAAAAATGACTTTCAAAAAACCCTCAGTTGTTTCCAGAAGCCATCATTGTCTGAGCAATAAAGGTTCATGGCAGAGGAGAGGGCGAATTAGCACCTTTTTAGTCCCACACTAAAAAAAAAAGTTCAGAGCGTTGGGTTAACAGCTCCCTCGTGACGCCATTAGAACCGCATAACGCTAAGAGGAAAAGAACGGAGTGACTGCCGGCACAGGGAGTTTACTCAGTGTGATATTCTGAATCCACAGAGGAGAGTAGAAGGTAGCACATGAAAACCAGTCGCTCTCAAGGCAGAGATGTCTGCAGGGCGGCTGGCGGAGGCGCTGACAGGATTATTGAGCCTTTAACAGAGAGGCTCTCGTGGAGGAGGAATCTGCTGCTGATTCCACTTGGTGAGAGATCGAGGAGCTTGAAGGGCCGTTAACGCCGCCGCCGCCGCCGTCATGATCAATTTCGCTGAAGGACGGGGATCATTTCCTCCTCTGCAGCACATTGTGTGTGTTTTCCTTCAGTCCAACAACACTTCTCACAGGAAGAGATGTTTTATTAAACATTCAGGACAAGATGGTGAATGGCTCTGTTCCCTCAGCCTCCTGGCAGAGGAGGAAGCACAGACGCCAGACGAGTCGCTTTCCCAAAAAAAAAAACCCCAGCAAGGAATCGCTTGTCACGTTTGTCACGTTCCATGACTCGTCCCGGTGGCACGAGCGACGTCAATTAGCGTCACTCTGATTCTACCTGCACGAGGTGGCGAGGCCCCCCGCTGAGAGGAGGCGCCAAGATGAAAGCGCTAACTGCTTCATTGCATAACGCAGCCCCTGATTGCTCCGGCACGGGGACGATCTCCGGGGGCTCGTCTTCCGACCGCCTCCGTCAGTGCAGCCTCCGCGGCGCCGGCTCCTACAAACAAAAGCGACAAGAAATTGTTTTGTGAGATTTAAATGGGATTAGGGGGAGATTATGGCGATATGGATTTCAGTTTTATTAGTGCTTTGCAGAGATTAGCAGCCGTATCGTTGTGGGAGGACTAAAGCGAAGCTGGGGCTAAGTCTTCCGTCAATGCACGAGGAGACGCGTGAACGGATATTCATGTTTTCATTGAAGGAGAATTATCGTTTTTGAAAAACAAAACAGACGCTGAAAAGATTTCGAGATGTCTCACTGAACTTCTCCACCTCCAGGTACATCACGTCCTTGGAGACGGGCAGCCAGCCGGTGACGGACATCTTCCACTTTGTCGTTTACGACGGAGACAACAATCGCCTCGACAACCAGATGTGCACCATCACCATCAGCTCCACGCCCAGGCAGCCGCCGGTGGTGACGGTCCGCAGCGGCATCAAGGCAAACACACACACACTACATACAGCGTACACACACACACATGATCACTACCCTGGGATATTAGGCTATTTCTAAAAAATAATCCCCGACATACACCTCATTGAACGCTGCAGTAGATAAAACACTTTAACACGTTTATTTCCCCTCTGTTACTCTGCTGGTTTTTAACAAGGTCCTTGAAGCAGACGTCCCCCTGCACTCTGTCACTTTTAGGTTCGGGTGGAGTTTGTGTTTTTGTTTTGTTTCCTTCACCAGGGGATACAAATCAATTTATAATAAACTTCTGGTGCCAAAACCAATATTTCATTTCTTGAGAAAAACACAAAACGAGGCATCGGGATAGGAAACTTTTTTATTGTTCAGGCAAATTGGAAGTTAGACATGACGTATTAGCAGTTTGAGACGCCTTCGTTAGTGTCGGACAAACCTCGTTAGTCAATATCTCGGTAATTAAGAGGAGGATTTTCCTTTTGCTCGGTATTTTTGTAGAAGCATCCGCTCGATGAGGAGAAGGGGGGGGGGGGGGAGATACATTATTTTTCAGAGCAAGGACATTTTCAGAAATACAGTTTTTTCCCCCTGTGGTTCCTGCTGATAACAGCTTGATTTGTTTGGGGAAATAAAAAAAAACAAAAACACATAATGAAGGTAGAAGCTGCTGAACAAGTCCAAGCCTCTTGGCAGATGAAATGATTTACCTGCTTTTATTGGTCCTGCAGACTTTCTCCTGGGGTTTGGATTCAAAGCTATTTCACTGATTCTTTAATTACCGGATGGAAAAAGTTTTACAATTCGAAAAAACAACAAACAAGAAAAAACTTTAGTCAGTCAGAAGTTAGTGAAATATTATAATATGATGATAATTTACACTAAAGCACACTAAAGAATTTAATGTGACATACGTAACGCCCCCAACATCACAACATCATGTCTCGAGGGACTTTTAGAATCTGCACAACAAACAGCAACATCTGTCCTTGGATCCTCCACTTGGAGGTGGAGCTCTGAGAGGATGTGATCAGGGAGGATGACGAGGGGCTTGTAGGAGCCGCTGAGCAGATTGGACCTGAGCCACATGACGATGGAGACCCGGAAAGAACAACACACAACACACGGGAGGCCAAACACAATCTGTGGGAGAGAGAGAAACAAACACACAGAAGGAGAGAGAGATCCATTTAAAACATCTGGAGAGATGCAGTGGCAGCCTGGGGGGGGGGTGCATTATTGTAAATGTGCAATGAGAGAAAACACTGAACTAACACAAATACTAAAGCAAATGATGTACAGCTGCTTCCGTCGGTTTTGTACATTCTCTAATCTTCTTGTTATTTTTCTTCAGGTCCAGGGAGGGGGGCGTGTGCAGCTGTCCACCAATCACATCATCGTGTCGGACCTGGACACGCCCAGGAAGGACCTGCTGGTTTGGCTCGTCAGTCCTCCCAAATACGGCTTCATCGAAAACACCAACATCGGTGAGAACTACCTGTGGCACATAGGGGGGGGGGGGGGGGTCAGGTCAGGAGATGAAATAACCAACAGTCATTTCAAAATAAAAGAGGCAGGAGTCCCTCAGAGGGGCCGGGCCCCACAGGAACTAAACAAGCTGCACATGTTTCCGATACGTGTTTATTCATGTATATTGCAGCAGCTCCGTTACCCCGGAAAATAATTTCCACATTTCTATTTATGTCACACTCGTTGCACGCACGTTGCCGGTTGAATTCCCTGCAGCGCCCGGCTGCCATCTGTCACAGCATGATTATGTTGCAGATTAGCACTGCCAGATAGCCCCGCTACAGATGGAGCAATTGTTGAAGAACCAATTTTTTGCGCCGCACGCTCGCTCGGGCGCCGCCGCCGCCGCCGAGCTTCAGTCTGTGCCCGAGAGGAAATGTTTGGATGAATGTGAAGAGGTGAGAGGAGTTGTCAAAGGAACCGCTCCCAGCCGGGATGTAGACGTACATGGCAAAGAGATATGTACAGAAGAATATGAACATCTGACTGTTTATATCTTTATAGAATGGATCAAAGTGTTTAAAGTTACTTGATTGATATTTACGAGCTGCATGCATGTTAACCAATCAGTATAACTGAGGGCGGGGCCTATGAGCAGAGTGTGTGTGTGTTACAATAGCAGAAATAAAGTTCACCAGGGTAAAGGGCTCAAAGTTTCACCCTGTACGAATAAAAGTAATATGATTGAATAAAAGATGCACGAACGTCCGAGACACTTGAACGGACCGACCGACCGTCACCGCTAACTTCACGCTATTACTTTATGATGTAACTCTGCACCGTAATGTGTCTGGGCCTCTTTAAACACGTCTGCACCGGCAATAAAAATTCATGACATTAGAGAACGTACGTGTGTGTGTGGTTGTGTGTGTGTGTGTGTGTGTGTGTGTGTGTGCGTGTGTGGTGTGTGTGTGTGCGTGTGTGCGTGTGTGCGTGTGCTGCCCATACAAATGTAAATGCATGATGTTTTTATAGACACCATTTTGCATATAAATTCCTGCCTGTGTGCGAAGGTGTGAATGTTATTCTGCGCGTGCCACATGGACACACGGCCTGTGCATGTTGTCGAATGTCTGCTGCCGTGCCCGATGGGGTGACGGCAGCAGACCTGGCACCTCCACCCCGACTGTGCTGAATACCAACGAGCGTCCCCCCCCCCCCCTCATCAAGGACAGTCAGCAGGGACGTGCACAGACAGGACCGGTGCCAGCTGCTTATCTGCCAGCAGCAGACATCACGAATATCTGCCTCCATTACATCTGCAGATAAATCCGCGTCGCATGTAATAAACTGATCAGTTCTGCTGAGGCTGCTCGTCGGCTGTCGCTTTAAATATTGAATAATTTATTGGTTTTAATGTTTTGATCTCGAGAAAACTTAATTTGAGAGTTTGTTCTTGATATCTTTGACACAAAAATCTTAAAAGTGAGTTGACGCTGCAATGCTCTCGATCTTTGGGCTTAAATCTTAAACTGTTTATAAAATGGTTTATAGAAGTCTATGAGAAAATTACTGTCAGGAAAGTTATGTAAAAACAAGAAATATAAAAGTGGAACGGTCACTGAACACATTCCTGTTCCCCAGAGGATGAACCCTTGGTTACAGTCCTCATCAAAACCCCCATTATTAATACGCTCTGAATATGTTTGAATCAAAGTTTTTTAAGCTTTTTATATTCATCTAACACAGCTACACGAACAATTTAAAGTCTTAAGAAATATTCAACAAGTGTGAAATTGAGTTATTATTATAGATATTGTTCACCATGAACTGCGTGAACAGAATTCTTGGATTAACAGTCGGCTCCTTATCTGCTCGACTCGTCTCCCTGAACAACCAATTTCCTGTTGTTTATACAAACTTTCATAACTTTCATTAGTGAGAGATGAAGCTGTCAGCAGGAGAAAAACTGCAGAAACAAACTGATGCTGCCAAAATATTCCTGGAAGTCTCTGGTGGCTGCAGGTGATTCCCCCCCCCCCCCCGCCCTGATCATGATTCTGTGAAGGTCCCCGCTCAGATACGAGTCTCAGTCAGAGGATGGAGATGTGATTTGATTTACTGTGCTGACTGAAACACACACAGCAGCTCCCCGCGGAGCCCTGTCTCAACTCACCGCGGACTCATCCATCTTCTGTGACGAGACGTGACGCTCAAGCTTGTCTCAGATTTCAGGGATGATTTTTGTTTATTCATCGCCGCCCTCCCTCGACCGGCCCGAGAGCCCGGTGGTGACAGACGGCCCCGAGTGGAGGGACTGGGAACTGAAAAGTCTCCGGGTGGCAGGTACCTGGCATCCAGAACTGCCAGAGAGTTCTGACTGAAGAGAAATAAAAAACACGACGGTGAGGGACGAGCTCTGCCGTCGTTCCAGCCGTCAGAAGGTGTGAGCGATGGTCTGATAAGTGGGCACCTGAGCGGCTGCACGACCTCTGAGTTACACCAGCTAAACGCTGCTGTGTGCAAACTGTGTGTGTGGATGACTGGGAGTTTCACAATAAAAGCAGCTGTAGTAGTTTAGTAAAGTAACGGAGTGAAAACAAGTTCAACCTTTAAATCAACAACTCTCTTCCCTCTCGTTCGCCAGGAGGCTCAGTCGGCGGCTCGCGGGTCGTCACGCCCGATGCACCTTTCTCTGTGGAGGACCTGACGTCCGACCACATCTTCTACATCCAGGACGGCAAGCGCAAGGCTCCGGGCGAGCGGGACGTCTTCAGCTTCTACATCAGCGATGGCAACAGCCAGACCGAGGCCGTCAACGTGGAGATCGACATCCAGGTTTGTGGAGAGAGCAGGGAGTCACGGCCAACTCTAGAACAGAGTCTGCATGTGAACGTCTCCACCGAAAACACAAAAGTGTCACAGTTGGTGTTTTATGAGGAGAAAGGTTTGATTCCCTTGATAAAACAAACTGTACACGGTGAAAGCAAGATGGCGTCTTGGCTCAGATATATATATATATTTAATAGTCAGTAAAAGTGAGCAGTAAAAAGACAATACACCCTTAAGGGGTTATTACTAAATTAGTAATAAATGAGTGATTGTGATTTCTGAGAGCTCAATCAAAGGTTGTTTGTTTTTATTCAGGGTTTCTGCAGGTTCTTACAAAGTCTAAAATTCAATAATCTGAATTTTAGGCCTTAAAAAGTAATTCAGGCTATTGATTAAACAGTCTATAGAGACCCACTGTTGGAAGTCTGAGAGATAATGGGGCGTTTCCAGGGTTTTTCTTTCCTCAGCTACTTCACTTTATCTTCAGTTATTATAAAGTGTCAGTAATTCTGGGACATTTCTTCCCATCCGTCCTACTTGACATTTAAATCTTAAATTTCATTAAATATGGAAAAGCCTAGAAACCTTGATTATGAGAGTTTATACTCGGTTATTGGTTAAACACACTAAACAGCGCAGGGCTGCCAGGGGAGTTAAACACAGACGCAGGATGAGTCAGAGGCGTTATCTTTAAAAACTGAAAACCAGCTTGAAGGCAGATGATTGGATGAGCAGGGAACAGAACAGAATCTGAAAAAACACAGGAAGCAATAACAAATGTAAAAACCCAGACGGGAAAGCAGATGATCCGACTCTGATTGGTTGGAAAGAGCAAAATGAGCGAAGAGGCAAACAGGTGTTTTAGTGGCTTAGAGAATCCGGAGATAAGAAACCGAGGAGCTGGTGAGATGGAGACAGAAACGTCCGCTGGCGGCTGACGGGCAGGAGGAGGACGGCAGGTCTGAGGAGGAGTGATGAAGAAGAGAAGGAGCTGAGGGGGGGGGGGGGGGACTCGAGATGAAAACTCAATTAGACCTGTTTAATGTAGAAAAGACCCAGAGGGAGGTTCGTCAGTGAGGTGAGGACGGAGAGGTCTCAACGAACGAGCCGCTCTGAAGCACCAACCTTGATTTGTACGTGACTTCATCTGCGAGTCTGTTTTTATTTTTCATCTCTCGCCATCACAATCCATCACTTAGGTCTCGAGTTGAATTGATGAGGCTGTCAGCGAGCCGTTAAGTGTGTGTGTGTGTGTGTGTGTGTGTGTGTGTGTGTGTGTGTGTGTGTGTGTGTGTGTGTGTGTGTGTGTGTGTGTGTGTACATGACTGTATGCACACAGTACAGTTTTCCTCCACGCCAGCGACACCTATAGACCAGAGTTTTCCCATCGTTTGTCCGATTGTTGTGAACACGATATCTCAAGAAAACCTCGAGGGGAATTTGTTCAAATTTGGTACAAGTGTTCACTTGGGCTCAAAGATGAATTGATCAGATGTTGGTGGTTAAAGGTCAAAGGTCAAGGTCACTTTGAGCTTAGGAACCATACCCCTGAGGGAACAACTCGAGAGAATCCTTTCAAATTTGGCACAAATGTTTACATTTATCTTTCAGAGGACGAGCAGACAAATACGGACAACATGATTGCACAGTGCAGACAGAGGTCCTTTTCTAACATCGACCATCAATCTAGACCTCTGATTAAGTGATTAGATCGAGATTAGATCAAAGGTGAAAGTGACCTCATGTGAACCTGGAAAACAAACGTGCGTAGACTCGAACTTCACCGGTTGGTGGAGACGAACAACCATCCCGCTGTTGCTTGTCTTCCTGCAGCAGAGCAAAGAGAGCAGAGAGCCGGTGGTGTCGGTCAGCAGCATCCACGTGGAGGAAAACTCCGGTGTGGTCATCACCAACTCGTCCATCAGCGTCCTGGACCAGGACACGCCGGAGAACGAGATCCTGTTCACCATCATCCGGATTCCTTCCTATGGTGAGATCTGAGTGACCCGCAGTACAACACACCTCTCACTGGAGGGTGTTTTTAAAGTATACTGTTTATTCTAAATAGATAAAAAAAATGGGTGGACAACACACACACACACACACACACACACACACACACACACACACACACACACACACACAACACAACACCACCACATCCCAAACACATCTCTCCTCTCTCCGTACCACATTCTCTCAAACTATACCGACGCCCAAAACAGACAAACACGCCGGTCATCTGCCGCAGTGCCGCACGTTGACTGCAGCCACTCACACCACACACACACACACACACACACACACACACACAACACACACACACACACACACAGGACACACGGCGAGACACACACTCAAATCAAACGACCTCCACACACACACTCTGTTTCCCTGACGTCCCCTCGCCGTCCCCCCCGATTGAGTTTTCTCTCCTGTCAGCTGAAGCCTGGACTAAATTGCCCCCCCAACAAAAATAAATGTTTCATACTGGACAAAATATATATTCCTTAGTCAGCGATATATATATCATATCACAGCCGGAGTCAGAGAAGTGAACAGATTGAGGAGAATCGGGGAAAGAGAAATCAACAAAGAACGAGAAAAGCAGTTGACGTTGCATTTGTAATAAAATGTGGTTATGTCATCTTTCTGAAAAATGCCTCTTTCAGAAATCTGTACTTTTTACGAAGCAAACATTTGAAGATTTATTTGAGATGTAGGAAACTGACTTTAATGAAGTGGCTGGGAGTCTGACAGCCAATCAGAGAAGAGGCTTCAGGGTGTGATGCAACAAGCTAATAATTAAACATATTTACTAAATTTAAGATTTCTGTCTAGAATTCTTCATATTTTAAAAGTTTCCTGCTGAACATTGGAGATAAACTCTGCAACCGTCAAACTCAGTTTAACGAAGCTGCTGGTTTAAGGTAAAACAATAAGTTGCATAGTGTTTCTTTAAAAAAACTTTTTCTTACTTTAATGGCTCCTAATTGTTGCTTTGATTTAAGGTCAAAGTCGTATAATCTTTAAATTTAACGTTTTAAAAAGTATTTCATGTTTTATAAGCCTGGACATTTCCTCAGGGTTTAAATGTCGAATACAGTTTCTCAGAAAAGTTTCACAGAGCACTTTGGAAGGTGCTCTGTGTTCACCTCTTTAATTCGTCCTCCGTCCTGCCAGACACCTGCTCTGAGACGTGCCTCATGACAGACACCCCCCCCCCCGTCCCCCCCGTCCCCCCCGTCCCCTCCACAGTAAAAGCATCATAAAACAGCTGGTGTGTACCCAGAGTGTCCCACCGCCATAAAACCACTGGCGTGTACGGCTGATTGGACGGAGAGAGCAGGAGAGGAGTGATTTCACACAGGACGATGAGTCCCAGGCAGCTCGTCTTTTAAACTGGACGGATCTGCTCCGTCCTGGCATCACACACACACACACACACACACACACACACACACACACACACACACACACACACACACACACACACAACACACACACACACACACACACACACACACACACACACACACACACACACACACACACACACACACACACACACAGACACACACACACACACAGAATGATGCACAGATTTATCAAAGAGAGAGCAAGAGAGGGAAAGATCCTTTCTAACATAAAGATGTCAGGACGGTGGCACAAACACACACACACACACACACACACACACACACACACACACACACACACACACACACACAGACACGCACATAGTTATCACACAGTCCTGACTGAAAACAAAGACAGTGTCACTCCGTAGAGCTCGTACCTCAAACAGTCCCTCTAGGAAACCACATTTAAATTCACTAGATCACAAAATCTGCACCGAAAAATATGGAGAAAATCTCACAACGTTCCAAGAGAGTGAAAAGATATTCCTGCGTCTGCCCCCCCGACGCGTGTCCACATCAAACTTTAATGGTTTCTTCAGGGACCTTCCACCAAGTTGTGTGGTTTTCTGTCCAGTAGCTTTGAACTGCAAACAAACACAGGTGAAGTAAGACTGCACATCTGCCTGCTGTGTGTGTGTGTGTGTGTGTGTGTGTGTGTCTGTGTGTGTGTGTGTGTTGTGTGTGTCTGTGTGTTCCCATTATTCTCCCGGAATTAGGCAGAAATCCCATTTAAACCTGGACTTTGATTTAAGAAGCGGTTTCATTTAGTGGAATCTAAAAAAGTCTCATTAGTTTCTCCCAAGATCTTTTATCTCTTTCATGTCCTGTGTGAAAAAGTCAAACGTCCTCCATTTGACTGAGTTAATCACCGTACTTAACCAGATGCTATTTGCGGTGCCTCTTTGCTCACACACACACACACACACACACACACACACACACACACACACACACACACACACACACACACACACACAGACACACCAGCTTTCTAATCAGAGCTTCATTAATCTCTTATTTCCCACAGGGAAGCTCCGCAGACGTCAGTTCTACTCCCAGCCACTGGAGAACGGCCGTGTGCTCACGCAGGGCTCCACCTTCACCTACCAGGACGTCCTGGACCAGCTGCTGGTGTACACGCCCGAGATCGTCAGCGGGGGCGCCGACGAAATGGCCTTCACCCTCACAGACGGCGTCTACACGCACACCGGTCGCCTGGAGTTCACCATGGACGTCAGGAGGAGCGAAGGGCCCAGGATGACGGTCAACCGAGGCCTGCAGCTCCCGGCCGGTGAGGGGAACGTTTAAAGCCTTGAAAATGTTTAGAACGCAGCGAACTGTGGATTTAAGGAGAACATCTGGATTCAAACTTCTGTTACTGGGTAGAGAAGAAAGACAGATAGATAGGACGGTGTCTTATGTCCGTGGGCTCTGAACGTTTCAGGATCTGCGTCTAAGATCAGCGAGCAGAACCTGAAGGGCACGGACATCGACTCGGACAGCCTGAAGCTGCGCTACGTCCTCACCAAGGATCCACCGGGCGGCAGACTGCAGCTCAGCAAGGGCGGACGTGTGGAGAAGGTTTCTGTCAAAGGTCCCGTGCAAAGCTTCACGCAGGACGACGTCAACAAAGGTGCCGGCTTGTTCTCCAAGTGTTTCTGTTATGATTTCCTGTTTCCTCTTTGTGAACCTTCGTGAAAAAGGTTAAATGTATCACTGCTGCTTGTTTGTCTGTCGGCAGGTCAACGCAAAAAACAACTGACGTTCAGTGTGACACAACATTAACACCGGCTGCTTGTGTGTGTGTGTGTGTGTGTGTGTGTGTTGCAGGCCTGCTGCAGTACAGCCACGAGAAAGGGGAGAAGGGCGGCAGCCAGTTTTTCAAGTTCAACCTGGTGGATCCAGAGGGCAACAAACTGATCGACCAGTCCTTCTTCATCAGCGTGCTCGGTACGGTTCCCCTGCAGAAATACAACCTGAGGTGTTTCCTCTGTTCGCTGGAAGAGGAGAAATCAATTCCTACAGATTTATCTCTTTCTGCCGCTCCCACTGATGTGCCGATGCACCGGGCACGCACACGGAATAAGAATTGTTGCAGAGATGCTTTCTGTTTTCCGCCCGGATATATCGTAGTGATATTTACTGTCCGACTCTTTTACAGTTTTACAGAGTTCCATCTTAGTCGGAAACCAGCAGAACTTCTCTCAGCTCTGTTCCTCACTGGAGTAAATCGTGTTGTTAGCGGCGAGACAGAGTTTGAACTGTGAAGAGGCAGAAAAGTGACAAACACCGAGCTGCTGAGCTGCGTCGAGTGTAAACGATGCTGCTGCCACACCGTCTCTCTTAGAAAATCACTCGTGCACACAGTTTGCAGGAGGTTTTTCTCGAACTGTAAAGATCTTTAAAATTCATAAAATTGTAGATTGATTTATCTTGCTGCACTTCTTTGTGTTGCTGCTACACACGAGCATTAGAACTCGTCTCGCCTCCGAACGGCTGGAAACACCAACACCTCCGGTTTCTCCTCCTGCAGCCGCGATTCAGCTGTAAAATCAGCGTCCGCTTCAGAAGCTGATGGATTTTCTGTCCCTCGCAGTTGAACAGCGTCCTGATTCTTTCATATCTCCCCCAGCTCACTTTTGTATCCGTCTCCGTATTACTCCCCCCCCTCCGTGAGGTTCTCATATCTCTTCCCACCACACTGCCCTCTGATTACTTCCCTGCCCCTCTCTCTCGATCTCCCCTAATCCGTTTGTCCTGTATCACTCTCTCACACCTCCTTCCCTCCTGTGCTGTCACCCAACTTAATCTTTTTCACTTCTGTACTCGTACCTGTGTCATTTCTCAATTCCCCCCTCTTCCCAAAGTACCGTCTGCTCCTGTTATCTCCTCTCGCTGCGTCTCCAGATCAGTCTCAGCTTCCTTTCTCCTCCACCGCTTCGCTCCGTCTCTTCTCCCCCACGAGTAATCGACTCCTAACAATTGTATTATTTTAGATAAGTGTTTCCCCGGTGAATCTTTGCGTGGAGTGAAGCTCTAACCTTCGTCGTCTCCCCCCTCCCCCCCCCCCCGCAGAGGACCGTCTCCCTCCGTCTGTGGTGGTGAACAAGGGCCTGGTGCTGGATGAAAACACCATGAAGAAGCTGACCACGCTGCAGCTGTCGGCCAGCGACCAGGACAGCGAGCCGGGCGAGCTCGTCTACCGCATCACCAAGCAGACGGGCCTGGGTCACCTGGAGCACGTGGCCAACCCAGGTAGGCAGAGGGGGCGGGGGGGTCGCACCAGGTCTGATGCTCACAGTGGGAGCAGCTTGTGTTCGGGACAGGAAGTTCAACTTGATAATGGAGGTTTTATTTTAACTGCAGAAACCAGCAGCACAGACCATAAGGCTCCAAAGACATTTCCATATCCAAATATAAACTTCAGTGACATTATTATTCCATATCAAAGTAAAGGGCCAATAGATTCATGTTCTGAGTTCTGTGTGAAATGAATCTTCTGTGAGAAGCAGCTCAAACAATCCTGTTACAACATCACAGTGTATCTTCTATCTGTTTGACAAATGAGAAATTGAAAATAATATTTTGGCCGATCTTCACCTTTGGAAACAGTTTATGAAAAACCAATATTAATGTGTGTGTAAGAGAAAAAATAGAGGCAGAAGGAAATATTAATTCACTCTTGATCAGTCGGTTGGATTTACTCCAGACTCATTCAACATGAATTCATCTCCAGAGAGTTTCATCCTGTCTTTGATAATTAACTGTACACACACACACACACACACACACACACACACACACACACACACACACACACACACACACACACACACACACACACACACACACACATGGGGGGGGGGTGTAATGATCCTGGCTCCGGTTCCTCTCTCACCACAGAATAGACTCGCCGCCTCTTCCGCACACAGATACAGACGAGTGACAAATGAAAGTACGATCCGACATGAAGTGTCTCGGTGAAGTGTCGGGACACTCGACGGCTCCCTGGTTATTGATTGTTAAAGTCTCTGGACTCCGCCGGGGGGGGATGAAGCTCCATTATTCCAACAGGTATCACCTCGTTATGTGTTTTGAGGACGGTGGTGGAGAGCGATGTCTTGACTCGTGTACGTCAAGCGGCGGAGGAGGAACCAGCCAATCAAATCACGTTTAAACAAAGACTGGAGCCCCGGTGGCAGCCATTCAAATGACATGATGCACCAGGTTGTGTCAGTTTGAGCCTTGAAGAAGAAATGGAGGCGGCTGCTGAACCTGGAGTGTGTAACACCTCAGTCCAAATTCCCCTGGGTGTCCAGCTGAGGTCTGGTGAAGTCCATAGAATCATGATTCCCTTCTGGATGAGCTCTCTCTTTAACTCGTCACCTGTCTCTAACTTAAACAGGTGATTATTAGCTTCCCAGCTATTGAGCGTTTCTTGCTTCCCCTGCGTCACCGAACGCTCTCTCGCTGAATGTTAATTAACTCTCTCTCGGGGAATCACTTCACAGAGTTCTGTCATGTCGCACACAAACCGGTCGCCGCTTCCTCCCCGGGGATCGGCCGACAGCTGACGAGGACAGCTGACAGAGAGATGAACGCCCCAACAGCCGAAGTCTTCAAAAAGCTGAAAGGTCGTGACTCTGCTGTTTGTCAGAAGGCAGCTGTCGTACGTCTGTCGGAGACAAAGTTTGGAGCAGGACATTCGGCTCCGACTTCCAAAAACGATGTCACATGAGATTTGTTCAGGTCAAACGTCGGTTGTGCAACGTGAACTTTGACCCCAAGAAGAAATTTACTTTCCACTCAGGGGGAAATGTTGTGTGCAGACAGATTTGAACGCAGAATAAAACGGTAGATAATAAGATACAAGTTCCTATTTTAAAACTTTTATTTTTGTGAAAACCTTTTAAAAACGTTATATTATACTCTTATTTATACCCTATATTTATAATATATAATCTTCTCGTCTGTTTTATTGTTTATTGCTTCTATCTGCCTCGTCTGGTTGTATTTCTTCCCCTGAGAAGCACTTGTTAAAATGGGGCCACATAAATAAAATTATTAGAACGTAATTAAATTCGATTGGAGCTCGACAGCATTCAGCCGGCGTCTGAACCTCCGGAAAACAAAAAACTTTCCTCCTTCTATTTCCTGTCAAGACAAATGGAATCGACAGCACGATTCCTTTTAATATAATCGGGCGACGGCAGGATTTCCATCACTGACGGAGGATATTGCTTCTGTCTCCGCGTGTCTGCCCGTCCTGATTATGGTGACTGACTTCTCGTCGGGGGAGCCGGTGACACGGCTGAAGGAGGATGATGGACTTCTGCTTGTTTCGCTGTGTCGGACGTTGACATGAAGAAGATTGATGTTGAAAAGCCTCTATTTCCATTTGCCTCAAGGATCCGGTGACACATCCGAAGAGTGATCGTCCACCTGGTATCAAACCCCTGACCCGTCTCACCGGGGGGGGGTGTTTGCGCTCCTCCCATCATGCACAGGGAAAATTACTTTTCATCCGTTCCCGGGTGTTTAAGGGAAATAACAAGGATTCCATCACTGGGCCGCAATGTTCGACAAGTCACTACCTTCACATCGGAGTTGGTTCCTGACTCTTCGTTCTCTGACAGGCCGTGAATGTTAGTTTTAAATACGTGACTTAATTTCTGTGCATAAAAACCTGTCTATACTTAGTTAAAGCAACTCTCTGAGCAACAGCGCCCTCTGCAGCCACAGTTGGGCGATTAAAGGCTCATTTACGCACAAAGAAGGATACGTCGGATTCAAACGCTGCCCCTAACCCTTTATGTTAGCATGGTTGTTTAGCAATACATCCACTAGAGGGCAGCGCAGAGCCAAGAGTTTCCGACATCATGCGTAATTATGTAATTTATATGTGTAGATGCTTTATATCAAGAACCATCATAAATGCATTTCATAGAAAGAACTGCTGCGGCTCCTTTCTGAAAAACTTTATCTATGAATCTCTGAATAACAAACCAATAAAATTCACCTTCCTAGAATGTAAATATTTTTTTATTTTATTTTTAGGACAATAACCATAAGTTATATTTGATTGTTGCATTAAAATCTGTTTGTGTTTCCCTCTGCGTCTTAATCCATTGAGCCTCGTTAGATTGCTATAGATTTAACTTTTCATTAAAGACGATAAAGGCAAAACAACGAGAGGAGACGAAGGAAACAGTTTGAGCTCAGAGACGAAACATCATCGGGAGCTTATGAAACCATGAAACCACGAGCATGTGATGCTGAGTCGGAAAAGATTAAGAAGAAAACATCAGAACTGACGCTGAGGGACAGAAAAACCACTGACGAGTGTCTGTGGCAGCGTGTGTCCCATGGGGGGTGTTCAGAGAAAAGGACCCCTCCTCTCCTCTCCCCTCCCCCCCCCCCCCTCTCTCTCTCAGGCACCCGGATCAGCACCTTCACTCAGGCCGACCTGGCTTCCCGCAGCGTCCAGTACGTCCACAGCAGCGAGGAAGGAGAAGCACGCCGACCAGTTCTCCTTCACCGTGTCCGACGGGACCAACGAGGTGAGAACACACACGTCAAGTAACGATCGGCCTCTAGACCCAATTTAAATCAAATAAAAAGTTTCAAAAGAAAAATCGATATAAACAAAAGAAAACGTTCCTATTGTTTTAAAAGCTCGGGTCGATCCATTGCTCCTAACAAAGCCCGAGAGGATTCCTCCAAAGTACAGACACATGAATAAATATGATCCTTTGAACAGCAGAGCTTTTCAGAGGCGTGAGGAACAGAGTGTCACTCCGGTTCCCTTTCACCCGCGCCCCCTCGTGCCCTCATGCATAAATCTGCCTTGCTAATCCGGACTAATGAGGACCGCGAGGACTTGAGTAAACATGTGAAAAAGGTCATTTGGCCTTCACGCCCGGCTGAGTGCAGTGTTAAGAGGCCTTTGTGGCCACTGTAGAGGTTTGTGTGTCTGAAGTGGTTTTTCGGTGCTTTTACTTCTGCGGCTCCCCCCCCCCCCCCCCTCTCCAGCTGGGAGGCCCCACGTTCATTTTATTCTTTTATTCATTTATTATCGTGTGTGTGTGTGGTGAATTAAAAATGCTTGTCATGTTTAATACATGGGATTTTTAAATTCAGTAAAGGAAAGTTACTCCTTCAGTTCATCTGGAATCGAAAGTATTTGATGCACAAGCAATATTTAACTTTTAATATTGTAACACAAGAACAAGTAAAGGTGTTTGAGGAGAGTTGGACGTCTGATTGGCTGCAGCTTGGATTCATGTTGTGTTGTGTTGTCGTCAGGTGGCTCAGACCTTCTACATCACCATCAAACCCGTGGACGACTCCCTGCCGCTGCTCCAAGTCCCCGGCATGAGGGTGCAGGAGGGCGTGAGGAAGACCATCACCGAGTTTGAGCTGAAGGCCACCGATGCCGACACGGAGGTGAGACTTCACCAAACCCCCCTGAGAATCTCATTTATTACAATCTGACACCGTCTGATCTCCTCTGTTAACACTCGTCTTCCTCCAGGCGGAGTCCATCGTCTTCACCGTCGTCCAGGCTCCTCGCCACGGCACCGTGGAGCGCACCAACAACGGCCAGCACTACCGCCAGACCAGCAGCTTCAGCATGGACGACGTCTACCAGAACCGCATCAGCTACAACCACGACGGCTCCAACTCGCTGAAGGACCGGTTCACCTTCTCCGTGGCCGACGGCACCAACCTGCTCTTCATGGTGGAGGAGGGCGGCAAAGAGGTGAGTGTGTGTGTGTGTGTGTGTGTGTGTGTGCGCGTGTGCGTGTGTGTGTGTGTGTGTGTGTGGTGTGCGTGCGTGTGTGTGTGTGTGTGCGTGTGTGTGCGTGTGTGTGCGTGTGTGTGTGTGAGGCAAATTCATGACATTCTTATTACAGCTAGATGATTGAATTAGCTGAGTTCTGGTTTTCATGGTGCGTGGTGTGTGTTGTGTGTGTGGTGTGTGTGTGTGTGTGTGTGTGTGTGTGTGTGTGTGTGTGTGTGTGTGCTGCTCTGACCTTTTTTATGGCAAAGAGGGTGAATCAGCATTTTGCGTGTGTGTGTTCACATGCTTCGGTCCATGTGGGGACTTGGTTATACAAACTGCAGTGTCGGGACATTTGGAAGAAAAAAAAACTGGAACTATTTTGAGACATTTTTAGAAAAGTGGGGACGTTTTGACAAGTGAGGACATTTTTAGAAACGTTAGAATAAACTCGCCTACACCTGCCTCCTGCACCAGCTGTCAATCACACGGTATCCACCCCCCCCCCCCCCAATGCACACAGTGCTTTATCGTCTGTTTGACTCTAAATGGATCATAAATAGCTAAATGAACATCCTGCAGGGAAAATGTTTACTGACATTATAAATCAAGTCATTTTCTCATAGACTTCTATAGAAACAACCAGTTGAGTCGCCCTCTGCTGGTCATGCGAGAGAATACATCCGCATTGGCTTCACTTTCTGGAGCATTTTTCGGTTAAATCCATCGTTAGAACATATTTAGAAAACCTGGAAACACGTTCAGAAAGTTGGAACATGAACAGAAAGTGAGAGGACACACACACACACACACACACACACACACACACACACACACACTTACACCTCTCTCAGGCTTGTGTTCATTCTCCTCCCATCACCCGAGGACATCAGGCTCGATGGTCACACATGTTCTGCAGCAACGTCTTCGCTGATTGAGGTGAATGTGTTGCCCCCGGAGCCGCCCTCTTATTAAATAATGTACGAGCTCCTATAAAACCGTGCGGATGAATGCATCTTTCAAAATGGCACATGTCAAAGTTGGCCTTAGCGGCATCTGTGTGATGAATACTGGAGCATGATATCTGGTTTAATCAGAAGGAATTCAGTCTCTTGGATCCAGGACTCACTTCAGGGAGAGAACCAGGAATGATTCAGAAACCTTTATTTGTTTTTTCCAGATCGTGACGGCCGCTCCCCAGAAGTTCAAGATCGATATCCTGCCAGTCGACGATGGAACTCCGCGGATCGTCACTAACCTGGGTTTGCAGTGGCTGGAGTACATGGACAACAAGGTACAACTCAACTATATCTTTAATAAACATCTCCATACATTCTCTGTTCTGCTCAATACCTGTTAGAATCTGTGATGGGTCCAGTGATGGAGATATTTCTGATATATTAACTTCAGTCGAGTCCAGCAGAAGTTACATAATAACACATTATCTATAAATGTCTTTATAAAAGATTCAAGCTGCCGCTGTGCATGTGCAATTTACTTGCTCCCCCTGCTGGCGCAAAGACCTCATCACAGTGAAACCCATTAGTTTCTATGGATACTGTAAAAAAAAAAAAGTCTCTTTATTCATTTGTCTGCGCCGCAGGTGATTCTGTCTGCGATGGTTTATCACAGAGAGAAAAATATGATGCAATATAAATCTGCTTCTAACAGCTGGAAAGAAAGTGAAACTTTAACCGACGCGGCGACATCAGTTACATCATCGTGACACATCCATTCAATGCAGCGCTTCTAGAAGCGGCGATTTTTCTCTGTCACACTTCATTGACACGCTGTCGGCTCAGCTGTCAGGGGGGGTTTGGGGTTCAGTGTCTTGCCCAAGGACACTTCAGCATGCAGACTTGCCCTGGGGGATCGAACCACGACCTTCGTTATCAATACATAAACAGAACAAAAGATGAAAATGAAATTTGCCGTAATAAATGTCTGCAAATAAAGTTGCAGCAGGACGAACTTTTCTCCAAACCTTTCTGATTTAGTAAAGTAAAGTTTGTGAAGCCGCTAGAGAGTAAACACCAACAGTTCAAGTATCTTATATTATTTATTACAAAACAATAACAGAGTGTTTATTCTGTCTCCGTCCCTCAGGCCACCAACCTGATCTCGAAGAAGGAGCTGCTGACCATGGACCCCGACACCGACGACGGACAGCTCGTGTACGAAATCACCGCCGAGCCCAAGCACGGCTTCCTGGAGAGCAAACTGAAACCTGGCAACCCCGTCAGCACCTTCACACAAGGTACGGGGCCCCAGTGCTGGATTCTATCAGAACCCCGTCGATCCAGAAACCACCGGCTGAGTTTGGAGCAGTGAAGAACTCCTCCGTGTCCACTGTGTTGGTTGAAAGGCACCTGAGCAGCCGTGGGACTGTTTTCTCCTCCGCCCCCCCCCCCCCCCCCCTCGCCCGTGTTCTCTTCAGTTAGCATCAGCAGTATTCTCCTCACGGAACCTGCTTATCTGCACCTGCAGGCCGCAGCCGGAGATCAACGTCAGCCTGCTTTTGTGAGATGTTGATCCTTGCGGCCGTGGAGCAAAGTCCTAACAGGCACTTTGATGTGCTGCTGCTTTCTGCCACTGGAGCCTGTGAACATAATTTTATTAATGATAAGAAACGTGGAAACATGAGTAAAGTGGGAGGGATTCACTTGTCACATATCTCCAGGTTTGCTCTCCCGTTCGGCCACGTGTTTACAGATGTGCCCTGAGATGTCCTTCTTCACCTGTAGGATCACATTTAGTCATGTTCACGCCCAACAGAGACTTTTCAGTTTACTCTGAAACCAAAACAACACATGTGAAAGTTTCCTCGGACCGAATAACAAACCTCAATTTGGATATTTCGAATTCATAAACCTGCGGCAGGACGTTGATACAGAATTTAACAATAGAAGAAGAAAAAGGAGGAGGAAGCTGCTGCTGCTGTCTTCACCTCCCACGACATAATGTTTGAACCATAACGATATCACCGTGGCAACCAAATCTTTTTCCGTCTACAAACCGACGTCAAGTAGCTCAAGTTATACTTGAATTAGCCTCGGGGGGGAACAGCTAATATCTCACGAGTCGAACGTTTCTCCACACAAACACAAACCGTGATACTTGCTGTAGCTGTTTTAGGTCCAGACGAAGTTTTGGCTCATCTCCATGAACAGTTTTCTGTGTATTAACAAATCAAAAAAGTCGATGCATTTCCATCCTTGTGTTTCTTGTTCCCTCCACTCAGACTGTTAAACCTGCTCAAATGTGTTTGGATCAAACTAGAAACAGAAACCAGAAGCTTACAGGACGTCTGTTAAGTGACTCTCTGCGGGTCACTTCTTTCTTTATCCCTTTTGTTTCGCTTCCAGCTCTCAATTACAAACTCCTCCATCCCTCACCTCTCTCTACGACGCCGAGACTCGACGCGCTGCCTCCGCCTCCGCCACTAGAGACCGTCACACTCGACATCACTCATCCGCACTCCTCATCCATACTCCTATCATTCTCGTCTCCTTCCTCCTCTCCTTCCTCCTCTCCTTCCTCCTCTCCATCCTCCTCTCCTTCTTCCTCTCCTTCTCCTCTCCTTCCTCCTCTCCTTCTTCCTCTCCATCCTCCTCTGCAAAGTGTAACCGAGCAGACATTGTGGAACCAGTGATGACTTTCATCTTTATTCTCAATTTCTCCCAAGTAATGAGAAAAAGGCCACAGGCGGCAGATAATGGAATCAGTAATTCACAGGAAATACATTTCCTCACAAACCCAGACCCTCCAGAGCGTTAGTGGGTTTTTTTTTGGGGGGGGGGGGGGGTTGTCCCTTTCCCCACAGGAAGGTCGTGGGTAAACGTCACAGCGCTAATTGTTCATCTACCTGCTGATAACAGAAATGCACCTTCTCCTGATCTGTGGTGAAGCTTCAGAACAAAGACACAAGAAATAAAAGACGTTTGGCTGTTTGCTCGTTTTCACTCTGACCTCGTTTCTCTGCAGCCGACGTGAACCTGGGTCTGATCCGTTATGTGCTGCACGAGGAGAACGGCCAGGAAACCATGGACACCTTCAAGTTCCTGGTGAAGGACAGCAAACCCAACGTGGTCACTGACAACGTCTTCCACATCCAGTGGTCGCTCATCAGCTTCGAGCACAAGAGGTCGGTATCGTGACGTGTGTTAGACAGGAAAAACAAATGACTTCACTTCATCGATCTCTCTAACACGGTGGTTCCACAGCTACAACGTGAGTGAGAAGGCCGGCACGGTGGCGGTGACGGTGAAACGAACCGGGAACCTCAACCAGTACGCCATCGTGCTCTGCCGCACCGAGCAGGGCAGCGCCACCTCCACCAGCAGCGTCGGATCGAGCCCCGGGCAGCAGGACTATGTGGAATATGCTGGACAGGTAACCTTGGATTAACAACATTATTACAATATTATGAGGCTTGTTCTTTCTTTTTTATTATTACCACTCGTGCAATTTGTGAACATCATCGCATTAATTTATTATCATTTGCAGTATTCCATATTACTTACTTCTTTATCATTTCATTTCTACTCATCGCCCTGTGGTTAAGTATTAGTTTCTCTCGATATGCTTCATTATAATTTCATTTCATTTACAATACACTTATATTTTTACTTTATTTGAATCTTCACGCGTATTTTAGACTTAATTCTTTACTGTATTCTATTCTACCTTATATTATTCTGAACTGTAATTTGAAGCAAGCTGGCACAAGAATTTCCTTCTGGATTAATAAAGTCTTAACGTTTGTTGTTATCTTAGAAAACAGCCATTGATTATTTTTGATTTTAACAAACCCCTGACGTCCTGCTTGCAGTTTTGTTTCTACACTTCTCCTGCAGCATTATTGTCTCTAATAAATCCACTGAAAACAAAACCATAATTGTATCCCTCTCGCTGCCGTCGGCTGCGTTCACAGGTGCAGTTCGACGAGCGCGAGGACACCAAGGTTTGCACCATCGTCATCAACGACGACAAAGTGTTCGAGGGAATCGAGCTGTTCCACGTGGAGCTGAGCATGCCCGCGTACGCGCTGCTGGGAGGAAACACCCGCGCCATCGTCAACGTCAACGACACCGAGGACGAGCCGACGCTGCAGTTCGACAAGAAGATCTACCACATCAACGAAAGCACCGGGTTCATCCACGCTCCCATCGAGAGGAAAGGTGAGGAGCAGCAAACTGCAGAGGAGGGTTCTAAAAGGTCAAAGGTCAAGGTCACCTGACCCACAGGGGATTTCTTCACGGGACAGTAATTCTAGTCTATCGGTGCAAAGCTGTGTTTGTTGAGTTCAGGAGCATGAAGGTCAGTGACCCTCCCTCTCCTCAGGTGACACCTCCAGCACCGTGTCCGCTCTCTGCTACACCGTCGCCAAGACCGCCCAGGGCAGCAGCCTCCACGCGCTGGAGTCCGGCTCCGACTACAAGAGCCGCGGCATGACCGGCGACAACCGCGTCATCTTCGGCCCCGGCATCAGCATGTCCACCTGCGACGTCAAGCTCATCGACGACAGCGAGTACGAGCTGTCCGAGGAGTTCGAGCTGGTGCTGTCGGACGCCTCGGACAACGCCCGTGTGGGGGGCGTGACGGTGGCCAAGGTCGTCATCGATGGACCCAATGATGCGTCGACTGTGACTCTCGGGAACGCCACCTTCACCTTCAGCGAAGATGCAGGTCTGAGTTTCCTTTCTGTGTTTTCATCGTTCGTTTTGCTTTTTCGTATCGAGAAATGTCCAGACGTGCAGGGAAGTTAATTATTAAAGTAGAAAAATTTATAATCTCTGTGGGGAAATTAGGAGAAAGGGAAGAAGAGTTAAAATAAGAATTGTCTTTGGAGGAAGGGAAGTTAAATAACTGCTTATTCCAGACCAGTAATTCAGTCTGAGCTGTTTCAGTGTTCAAAGTATTTAAACAAGAGTAAACGTCTGCTGATGAAAGCAGTGTTACCAATAATGGAAGTATATGAGATGGTATATTGTGTATTTAAGGATTCTAGTTGTGATCATAATCCACAATCAGCCGCCTCCACCTATCCACAGTGTTAAAGCAAATGTCACATTACCAGAAAGATTTACTGTAAATCTGCTGCTGTAGATTTATCCTCTCTCTCTCTCTCTCTCTCTCTCTCTCTCTCTCTCTCTCTCTCTCTCTCTCTCTCTTGAATAAAGGCATCAACCACGCGTCGTTTAACACCCGGGCACAATTAGTCACCGCAAAACGAAGTTGCTCAGTCAATTTATTCTGCCGCGATTAGTTCTCGACTTAATCATTTAAAAAGCGTGGAGCGAAGCGGAGTCGCACTCTCTGGAGGTCGTCTGATGTTTTAACTTCTCGTCTGTTTGCCTCGTTCGACACGTTAGATTAAACCTGATCCTTTTCCAAACCTGCAGGCACGATTGAAATCCCGGTGCTGCGTCACGGCAGCGATCTGTCCTCGCTGACGTCCGTGTGGTGCGCCACCCGACCTTCAGACCCCCCCTCGGCCAGCCCGGGGGTCGACTACATCCCCAGCTCCAAGAAGGTGGAGTTCAAACCTGGGAAAACGAGGAGGTGAGGACGGAGTCTCTGCAGCTCGCTGTCAGATGGTCTCATTGCAAACGCCCTCTTCGCTTGTTCTTCATTCTGCCGCCTCTGTTTTCACAGACCTGCAGTTTGACCATCATGGACGACAGTCCAGAACCCGTCCATCGAAGGGTCCGAGTCCTTCGTGGTCTTCCTCAGTTCTCCGCAGGGGGCGGTTCTACAGGAGCCGTACGAGGCCAACGTCGTCATCAGCGACACCTTCCAGGACAGTGAGTATCATTCAGCTTCTCTTTTATAGACGATAGAGGAGAGACAATAAAACAAATTCTCTCCTCTCTTCAGTTCCCAGCATGCAGTTTGCTAAGAGCGCCTACACCGTGAAGGAGAAGGACAGCGTCCTCCACATGCCCATCATCCGAACCGGCGACCTATCCTTCAAGTCATCAGTGCGCTGCTTCACCAGGACCATGTCGGCCATGGTGATGGACGACTTCGTGGAGAGAAGAAACGCCGACGAGTCACAGATCACGTTCCTCAAAGGAGAGAAGGTAGAATTATCTGTTTGTCTGTTTGTCTTGTTTTCTGTTGTTGTTTTTCATTCGCTCATTAAAATGTGTTTCCGTTGTTTCCAGGTGAAGAACTGCACGGTCCACATCAACGACGACTCTGTGTTCGAGCCGCAGGAGGAGTTCCAGGTGCATCTTGGGACGCCGCTGGGCGACCACTGGAGCGGCGCCATGGTGGGCGTGAGCGACATCGTCACCATCACCATCACAAACGATGAAGATGGTACGCAGAAGGCGCAGCTACTATGAATCCCACTGAGTGATGGTGGTCTTAAGTCACCACCAGGGGGCAGCACTGTGACTTCTCATCTTCTCCTCCTCCTGCAGCTCCCACCATCGAGTTCGAGCAGGCGTCCTATCAGGTGAGAGAACCTCCTGGTCCGGACGGGATCGAGGTGTTAAACATCAAGGTGGTCCGGGGGGGCGACCTGGACCGGACCTCCAAGATCCGCTGCAGCACCCGGGACGGATCGGCCCAGTCCGGCGTCGACTACAACCCCAAGAGCCGGGTTCTGAAGTTCACCCCCGGTCAGTGCTGAAGACCCTCGTGTGACAGACGGGAATAAAAGCTGATTCACGAACACGTTACACGATATGTCTGGTTTCTTGTTTCGTAGGGATGGACCACATCCTGTTCAAGGTGGAGATCCTGTCCAATGAGGACAGGGAGTGGCACGAGTCCTTCTCATTGGTCCTTGGGCCCGATGACCCTGTGGAGGCGGTGCTGGGGGAGATCACTATGGCGACCGTGACCATTCTGGACCAGGAAGCTGCCGGCAGCCTCATCCTCCCTTCCACGCCGATCGTAAGAAAACGTCAACACAACACTTAGACGCTATGACGTAACTAGTACTCACACTCCCAGGCCCCATTGTACTACACAAAACAACACAACGATACAAAGCGAGGAGAAGAAGCTCGAACAGGGAGTGTTTCAGGGTTTCATGTTTGTTTCCTGCAGCTCTGACAGCCAAACATATTTTTAACCACTTTCAGATCCCCCCCCCCCCCTCTAATGTACATTCAGTAACTGTGGAACAGCAGCGTTTTCCTTCAGGCGTTTGTTTACAGCTTTTACATTTTAAATGCATTTAAGAGGCTGCGTTCCTTTTCCCATTCAAATATTAAGCGGCGGGTGATTTTAACACTAAACGCCTTTTAGAGCCTCAGGGGAGACTCATCTCTCCCTGGACCATCTTCATTAAACATCACGAGTCCCTCCTCCTTCCTCCTCAGGCGGTGTCGCTCGCCGACTACGACCACGTGGCGGAGGTGACGAAGGAGGGCAGTAAGAAGACGCCCTCTCCGGGTTACCCTCTGGTGTGCGTCACCCCCTGCGACCCCCACTACCCCAAGTACTCTGTGATGAAGGAGCGCTGCGAGGAGGCCGGCATCAACCAGACGCAGGTTCACTTCTCCTGGGAGGTGGCGGCGCCCACCGACACCAACGGAGCCCGCTCCCCCTTCGAGACGGTCACGGACACCACGCCCTACACTGGCGTCAACCACATGGTGAGTGTGTAAATATATGTGTGTGTGTGTGTATTTGTATATATTCTGGATATGTTTATATGTACATGTGTGTGTCTTCCAGGTCCTGGACAGTATTTACTTCAGCCGCCGTTTCCACGTGCGCTGTGTGGCTCAGGCCAGAGATAAGTCCGGTCACCTCGGGACGCCGCTGAGGAGCAACATCGCCACCATCGGCACCGAGGGCTCCATCTGCCACACGCCTGTTACCACGGGAACCGCCAGGGGCTTCCAGGCTCAGTCCTTCATCGCCACACTCAAATACCTGGACGTGAAGCACAAGGAGCATCCCAACCGGTAGAAGCAACCAGACACATCTCCACCAGAACGTATATGAAGTATCTGTGTTTTTATGTATCATTAACCTGGATGTTCTCCGTGTAGAATCCACATCTCGGTGCAGATCCCCCACCAGGACGGCATGCTCCCCCTGGTGTCCACCATGCCTCTGCACAACCTGCACTTCCTGCTGTCGGAGTCCATCTACCGGCAGCAGCACGTCTGCTCCAACCTGGTGACCCTCAAAGACCTGCAGGGGCTGTCCGGTGCGGCGCCGACATGCACCACAATAAACACACACGTGACATGTTACGAGAACCAAACAGGAGATTTAACAAAGGCACATTTTACGTTTAAATCATCCTGCGGTTCCACAGTGTTTCCTCTGTGACCATGACACTGACTGTCCCCCGCCTTTCAGAGACGGGCTTCCTGGATGACGTGTCCTACGACAGCATCTCTCTGGGGCCGGGCTACGACCGTCCGTACCAGTTCAACCCCAACGTCCGGCAGACCAAGAGCATCCAGCTCTACAAGCACCTCAACCTCAAGAGCTGCATCTGGACCTTCGACGCCTACTACGACATGACCGAGCTCATCGACGTCTGCGGGGGCTCCGTCACCGCCGACTTCCAGGTACGTTCTGAGGACGCCGTGTATGAACCGGACAGAAAAACGTGTAGATGGATATTCAAGCCTTAAACATTATTCTGAGAACATGTAGGACTTTGAGGACGGAACAATGACGACGAGATGCTGCTTTCAAGGTCAGAGTGAAGTGTCAACTTGAATCACTTGTTGTTTAGCTCCCCAACGATCTGACGGCTGAGCTGCTCCCACAGAAACTCACTTGTCTAGAAACTGCTGACACAGAAAATTAAAATGCTGACACAGAAAGTTAAAATGTCCTTGGTCGAGTAAATGTGAATCTCAGCTCTGAATACGATAAAGAAGCAGAACTCCACATTTAGAACCAACAGTAAGTCGTGCCGTTGTTCCTCCAGGTCCGGGACTCGGCTCAGTCCTTCCTGACGGTGCAGGTTCCGCTCTACGTGTCTTACATCTACGTGACGGCCCCGCGAGGCTGGGCGTCTCTGGAGCATCACACCGAGATGGAGTTCTCTTCTTCTACGACACCGTTCTGTGGAGGACAGGTCAGAGCCAGACAATGACTGTTGATGCACTTCTGCCATTATAGATTTCCTCTTGACATAAATAATAATTATATAGAGGCCAAGTATTCATTAGAACTTTCACAAAATGTTTATTTCATTAGATTTCATTAGTGTGACTCAGAGACTGTTTATAAAGATGGAGAACACACGTCGACCAATCACGAGTCAGTCTCAGCTGTCAATCATGACGTCTCAGCCTATCATCAAATAACAAATAAAACCCAAACTCATCAGGAACATGAACACATGACATCAGTTATAAGAACAAGACATGAGAACTAACAGTTCGTCCTAATGTACAGAACATACAGTCTAAAAATGTTTTAATTTAATTTGACTTAATGTAGAGATGCACTTGATCCCTGTTTGCAAACACCCGACATGAAACCATCGGTGTCTCCCGTCTGCAGGAATCCAGACGGACAGCGTCCTCTCAGCCAGACTCCAGATCATCAGGATCTACATCAGAGAAGACGGACGACTGGTGATCGAGTTCAAAACCCACGCCAAGTTCAGAGGTCGGCTCCGAGGAGAACGCACAGACTCTTACGTCTCCCCCCAGCCACTGTTTCCTTCCGTCTAACTGTCCGTCCACGTGTCCCTCCTCCAGGTCAGTTTGTCCCCGACCACCACACCCTCCCCGGACACAAGTCCCACCTGATGGCGCCCGACCACCTGGGGGGCATCGAGTTCGACATGCAGCTGCTGTGGAGCGCCCAGACCTTTGACTCTCCGTACCAGCTGTGGAGGGCCACCAGCTCCTACAGCAGGTCGGTGCATCCACACACGGCTGCCACCAGGGGGCGCTGGTGTCGTCTGAAAGCTTAAAGCTGGCCTTAAGATTATTTCTTTAGATCTTATATTAGATAAGACTCACGTTCATATACGTCTTCAACAGGAAGGACTATTCTGGAGAGTACACCGTCTTCCTGATCCCCTGCACCGTCCAGCCCACTCAGCCGTGGATCGACCCCGGGGACAAAGCTCTGTCCTGCACGGCCCACGCTCCGGAGAAGTATGTCCCCGCACGGCCGGCACCCGACCACCGGTGTAGAGTTCAAACACACGAAACCGCGGCCGTAACGTGATTCTGTCGCACTCTGTCAGGTTTCTGGTGCCGATCGCCTTCCAGCAGACCAACAGGCCCGTTCCGGTGGTTTACTCCCTCAACACGGAGTTTCAGCTGTGCAACAACGAGAAGGTCTTCATGATGGACCCGGCCACCACCGACGTGTCCATGGCGGAGATGGACTACAAGGGAGCGTTCTCCATGGGTACGGCCGGAGGTTCCAACGCTCCTCCTACAGATATTTAGCTTTCTGCCTCTCACTGGAAAAGAAAAGGCAAAGAAGAGTCGAGGATGTGGTGGTTTAAGAAGTTTAGTTTCAGCATAGATTTGAAGATTAGTGCAGCTTTGACACTCTGACACTGCGAGGTCCAAGAAGTTTTGAAACACTAGGTGGCGTTATGAGCCACGTTAGACCAATAGATTGGTTTGCATTATGTATTTCATATAAAACAGTTGTGTAATTCAGTTTACAGCTCAAATTACAGATTTAATTGTGCTGTATCACTTCAAGATTTGTTAGATTTTAGTTTTGGAAGAACAAACTTTTAGTAGATCTCCTTCCTCATATTTTCATTAAAAGAAATTGAGGATTATTTTACTTCATAAAAGATGAATACAATTCTCTGTTCCTATATTCAGTCTGTGATACTTAACGAACCTTAGAAAATCACGACCTCGTTAAAGCGACAGATTTTTATGCTCTTGTGCAAACCTGAGAAAACCTTTTCCTCTGCCGCCCCCTGCAGGTCAGACTATGTACGGCCGGGTGCTGTGGAACCCTGAGCAGAACCTGAACGCCGCCTACAAGCTGCAGCTGGAGAAGGTTTACCTCTGCACCGGCAGGGACGGATACGTTCCCTTCTTTGACCCCACGGGGACGCTGTACAACGAGGGGCCGCAGTACGGCTGCATCCAGCCCAACAAGCACCTGAAGCATCGCTTCCTGCTGCTGGTACAGTGACTTCCCTCTGGACTGTGATGCAACAGGACACGACAGTTATAGTTGTACCTGCTGCTCCGTGTGAATCCTGCTTGTTATTTAAGTCACTGACCTTCTTCAACATGCAAATCTTCTCTACTCTCTATTTCCCTGCATGTACAGCATATTGCACGACCTTAGTTATTTACTCTAAAAGTAAAATTTAAAACTCCTATAGTCCTTCATTTTTCATTGATCATCTTCTCTCTCTTCACGTTGCAGGATCGTAAACAGCCGGACGTGTGCGACAACTACTTCCACGACGTTCCCTTCGAGGCTCACTTCGCCTCAGACATCGTGGAGCTGCAGCCCGTAGCCGCCATGCCGGGCGTGGACGGCTTCACCATGAAGGTCGACGCGCTCTACAAGGTGCGTGGAGTCGCCTGCGTGGAGTCGCCTGCGTGGCGTCGCCTGCGTGGCGTCGCCTGCGTGGCGTCGCCTGCGTGGCGTCGCCTGCGTGGCGTCGCCTGCGTGGCGTCGCCTGCGTGGGGTCGCCTGCGTGGCGTCGCCTGCGTGGAGTCGCTGTGTCGACAGAAACAATATTTTGGAGGAGCCTGTAAAAAAATGAAAAGCAGACGTAGAACAAATATAGAAAAACTGAATCCAATCTCATATTTCTCAGATTTGATGAAACGAGTTGGATTTCAAAGCATGATTTTGTTGTTTTATTCCTTATTTTTATGTTCATAACGTTTAGTAATTTAAAGATATTGTTATCATAAGGAAAAGAACAAACTGAGACTAAAAACAACTATTTGATTGACAGGTGGAGGCGGGGCACCAGTGGTACCTGCAGGTGATCTATGTGATCAGCCCGGAGTCGCGGTCCAGCCCCAGGATTCAGCGCTCGCTGACCTATCAGCTGAGCCGCCCCAAACGGGACCTGGTGGACCGCAGCGGGCGCCTGACGCTCGACGAGTCGCTGATCTACGACAACGAGGGCGACCAGGTGAAGAACGGCACCAACATGAAGTCCCTCCGCCTGGAGGCCGGCCCCACCGCCACCTTTAACGCGCACGTGGGCAGCTCGGTGGGCGGGGGCGTGGCCGCCGTCACCTTGCTGGTGCTGGTCCTGCTGGCTCCTGCTTCCTGTTCAGCCGCTGCCGACGTGCCGCCAAGCAGAAGAAGAGCCAGAGCGCGGCTAAGGCCTACGAGGAGTATCCGCTCAACACCAAGGTGGAGGTGTGCATGGACAAGTGTGTGGAGAAGAACTTCAGCTCCAAACACTGCACGGTGAGGAACGTCAACATCCTCAACCGCAACCAGGACGCCAACAACAGCAAGGCCAAGGTCAAACAGGTCAACCTGGAGGTCAAACTCCACAACAACCTCAACGACGGCACTGAGGTCTGAAAGACTGATGAGGAAGAGGAGGAGCTAGTAGGAATATAAAAAAAAAGGTATTTTCTAAAAGAGAGTTTGTACTTACGGAGCGAGATGTTTGTTAATGTATTTTTATACCACTTTGAAAAAGGGAAGAGTGTGAAGCACAGATGGCCACGCGGCATTTTAACCATTTCACAACTGGGCTACCTCAGGAATCCACAAACCGCCGAGCTGCACGGCAGCAGAGTCACCTTCATCGGAACCCGTCGCTCTTTTCATCAAACCCTCTACTTCACATTTCACGTCATATTCAGCTGAGACGCTGGAGATTGTTTTCCGACAAACAAAAAAAAAACGCTCGCCGCTGCCTAATGTCACTACAGTCGACCGCTAGTCCGCGCAGACGTCTTCCTGTTCTTCATCCCGCAGATGAAATTCAATAGAGCGACGTATGATTGACTTCGACGTCGGCTCCAGCTTCTTCTGAGTGAAAGCATCGATCACATGCCGCCGCCGCCGCCGCCGCCGCCCGAGGCTGAAGAGAGAGAGCGAGAGAAACGAGAAACGACGAACGAGGCCTTTTCAAGTGCAATTAACGCCATAATCGTCTTTCAATCTCATGAGCTGGACCTTTTTATTTGCATTTTTCTTTCATGCCTTACTCCGACAGCTGCCAATATTAAGTGCCATGCAGTATTTCTCCTCATGAATTCCATCCAAAGCGTCCGAGAGAGAGAAGTGGTGAGTTGATGGTTCGGATCCCGTCCACATGACTGAGAGTTTTTAGCCTTATCACTGAAATTAACCACTTTTTAAATGATGTGTTTTGTAATAGATGTTGTTCCGCCCAAAGACACAGAATCCCTCACTTCTTTTTATTTACACCCCCCCCCCCCCATGTATTATTCGTATTATCTTACCCTCTTATGATGTATTATGTTACGCTACTGACGGTGTTAAGACTACTGGTATTTTTTTTTTTTAAGTGTATGACACTGGTTGGAGAGCGCGTTCTCTCCATTGGTCCCCTTAGATCCCCCCCCCCCCCCCCCCCCGTTTTTTTTTCAACTGCGTGCCTATCAGACAATATCGGAATGGGGAATTCTGGGAAAAAAACATATTTTTGGTGCTATCATTTTGTGGAGAATAACTATGATGCTATCAATATGATGCCTGTATTTGGTGCCTTTTTTGGTAATAAAAAAAAGAAACACAACCTTCCATTGTTCTGTCTTTATTGGTCATTATATCATAGTTTTTACAAATCTTCTTTCAAAACATCTCAATAATATTTCAATACATTTTGCATGTTCAGCCTTAATTTGATCCACTGATCCATTATAATGATGTTCAGAATTATTCATAATGTCGGTGGTTAGACAAACAAAACGAATCTAAATTATAACGATTATAATTTATTGAATATTTCATCGTCGTGTTTGATGTTTCTTACACAAACAAGTAAAGACCAGAGTCACCGATTCAGGGTGTGTCCGTCACCGCAGTATTAATAAAGATGTGTGATTTCTGCATATCAACTGTCAGAACTGTGGAGAAACATGCAGGCACAGGAATACAATCGCAGAGGTAGCTATGATTCCCATCGTCTGTGGTGATACATTACTGTTGTACAATCCAGCCGTGACACTCTGTGTTCCTGAGCAGCTAAGGAGCTGGTGGACTACATCACTCAGTACCTGAGCTCCGTCAGAGACCGGAGGGTGATTCCAGACGTGAAGCCCGGCTACATGAAGCAGCTGCTGCCGGCCACGGCGCCTTCAGAGCCCGAGGACTGGGAGAGCATCTTCAGCGACATCGAGAGAGTCATCATGCCGGGAGTGAGTCCCCGCTGTCAGCCACCGTCACGTCGGCTGTTTGCATCTGAGGCTGAAGATGTTTCTCTCACCTTCTCTCTGCAGGTGGTTCACTGGCAGAGCCCTCACATGCACGCCTACTATCCCTGCCTGACCTCGTGGCCCTCCATGCTCGGGGACATGCTCGCCGATGCCATCAACTGTCAGGGATTCACCTGGGTAAGGGAGAAGAGCCACTACAAGACTTAACCTCTTGAAATCTGGGTGCAGGCCCCTGCATGAACATGCACATCTCTGCATCATCGGGGTCTTTATGAATAATCTTGGCATCGAAGTAAAGGAAACGATTTAATAAAATGAAACTCTAGACCTATAAGAAATCATGCAGATGTTGTTGCCCAAGTCCTCAAACAATCCATAGCAAAGTCAGAGAGGTTTTTAGTAGAGATGTGTTCAGGCCAAATCTCTAAATGGCCGTTTTGGCACAATCTGAGACATTTAATGAGATTTGGCACTCTAAGAAGTTCTGTGGTCTTGTCTGTGCAGGCCTCCAGCCCGGCGTGCACCGAGCTGGAGATGAACGTGTTGGACTGGTTGTGTAAAGCTCTGGGGCTCCCCGCCTTCTTCCTGCATCAGCATCCTGAGAGCAGAGGTGGAGGAGTCCTGCAGGTCCATGTCTCCTTCAACGTTCGGGAACCTTCACACCAGAGCCTCTGCAGCCGGGGAGCTCATGATCTTCTTCTTCTCCTTGCAGGGCACGGTCAGTGAGAGCACGCTGGTCGCTCTGCTGGCAGCCAGGAAGGACAAACTCCTGCAGCTGCGGGCCGAGCAGGACCAGGACGTGGACGACTCGTTCCTGAATGCACGACTGGTGGCCTACGCTTCAGATCAGGTCTGTGACCCCACGTCTTGTGCAATGATTTCCTGTCTATCTGCTGAAGTGACCCGTTGACACCGGCTTTCACAGGCTCATTCGTCGGTGGAGAAGGCCGGTCTGATCTCTCTGGTGAAGATCAGGTTCCTGCCCAGCGACGAGCAGCTCACTCTGAGAGGAGACACTTTCAAACGAGCCATAGAAGAAGACAGGAGCAGAGGACTGGTTCCCTTCATGGTGCCAGTTTAACCCTGACACAGGGAGAATTGTTTTTTTGACAAATCTAACAGCAACACTGTTCACTAATGTACTTCTGATATCCTCAAAGGTTTATTTCTCGTAGTGAAAGAAAGTGAAATCTAAACACAAACCACACACACACACACGTTGAATAATAATAACTGGAATGTGTCAAGAGCTGTTTTCAGTGATTATCATGTTTCTCTCTGTTCAGCTCTGTGCAACATTGGGAACCACAGGAGTGTGCGCGTTTGACCAGCTCTCTGAACTGGGACCAGTGTGTACGTTACTTAAAGTCAGATATTGTGTTGTTCCTTCAACACTGTAAACACAGAACCTTGCTGAACAATGTAAACTTTACAGAACACTGTAAACTTTACAGAACACTGTAAACACAGAACTTTACAGAACACTGTAAACTTTACAGAACACTGTAAACACAGAACTTTACAGAACACTGTAAACACAGAACTTTACAGAGCACTGTAAACTTTACAGATCAATGTAAACTTTACGGAACAATGTAAACTGTACAGAGCACTGTAAACTTTGCAGAACACTGAAAACACAGAACTTTACAGAACACTGTAAACTTTACAGAACACTGTAAACTTTACAGAACACTGTAAACACAGAACTTTACAGAACACTGTAAACACAGAACTTTACAGCACTGTAAACCTTACAGATCAATGTAAACTTTACGGAACACTGTAAACTTTACAGATCAATGTAAACTTTACAGAACACTGTAAACACAGAACTTTACAGAACACTGTAAACACAGAACTTGTTGTCCAGGTTCGGAGGAGGGACTGTGGCTCCATGTGGACGCTGCCTACGCCGGCTCAGCGTATCTCTGTCCCGAGCTCCGCTGGTCACTGGAGGGCGTTGAGTTCGCTCACTCGTTCGTCTTCAACCCGTCCAAGTGGATGATGGTTCATTTTCACTGCACAGCTTTCTGGTGAGTGGGAACGCTGAGGTCTCTGCTGCCCTCTACAGGCCTTTTCCACACACGACACTTTGAATGAACAATGCAGGTTAATACAGAATTGTTACAGAACAATCGGACTGAAACAGTGTTGTGTGTGTATTAGATTTGTGGTGTGATTTCTATGTGTCTATGTGTGAACGTGATTTTTATTTTGTATTTTATTTGATCAGTTTGTGAATATGATGTTTGTTGGTGGTTGATGTGGTTGTCACTGTGTTTTCTCAGGGTGAAAGATAAATTCAAACTCCAGCAGACGTTCACTGTCGATCCCGTTTATCTCAGACACGAAAACTCTCAGGACGCCACTGACTTCATGGTACGACCAGGTCACTCAAGTATCACAGTGAGTGAATCCATCAGTAGTTAACAGCTTCTCTGTCGTGCAGCACTGGCAGATTCCTCTCAGCCGACGTTTCCGTTCCATCAAACTCTGGTTCGTCCTGCGCAGCTTCGGCCTGAAGAAGCTTCAGGCTCATATCAGACATGTGAGTCACGTTAGGAATCGTTCGAACTGGCAGGAAAAGTTCACAGGATTTTACTTATTCTAACGTCTTAGAATTTGAATGTAGATCTTTCTTCTGTTGGTTTCAGGGCATCGAGATGGCAAAGCTGTTAGAGGCTCGTGTACGGGGTGACCCACATTTTGAGATTCCTGCTGAGAGACACCTCGGCCTCGTGGTCTTCTGTCTGAAAGTATGTAAAGAAGATTTAACATCGACACGTTGAACTTTTAAAATGTTTTTATTTCAGTTTTATCTTTCTTAAAAGCAACACTGTGCAACTTTTAACCCTAAACCAGCTGCTTGAGTCTGATGTTTGAGTGTTAAAGTTTCCTCTTTCATTCCCTGAACGTCTGTTCTCTGTAACTCTGAAATTCAGCTGCAGCAAGTTGAAGAGTGAAGCTGAACTGTGGATCAGTTAAAAATACTCAGAAGTTATTTTTAAAAAACAGAGTTTATCTCCAATATTCAGCAGGAAAGTTTGAAAATGAGAATTCTAAACAGAGTTTGGTGGATTTGTTACAGCAGCTGCTCTTCTGGTTCAGGAAGCAGAGGATCATGGGTAAAATGAGAGATGGATAGACTTTGTTTTTCTCGACATGAAAACCACAACAGAAGTAATCCCCACCTGTGTCTGCAGGGGGCGCTGTTGTTCAATAGAACTTCTGCTTCTTTAAAGGTTAACGAGAGGCGAGGGGTATTCAGCTGCAACATGCAACTTCACCACTAGATGTCACTACATTTCTACACACTGATCCTTTATGTCACTGCTTCAATTTTGTTGGAAGAGTTTTTTCTGGCCTGTGATGCTCATGATATTTTATCTCAGGGAGGAAACTCTTTGACCCAGGAGCTGCTGACGAGACTGACCCGGTCCGGCACCGTGTACCTCACCCCTGCAGACGTCCGCACCAAACGCGTCATCCGCTTCACGGTGACGTCCCAGTTCACCACTGCAGAGGACATCCTTAAGGACTGGGGCCTCATCGCCGACATGGCTGCCGCTCTTCTGGCTGAGCCGCAGGGTCTGAACGACTCGGACGAACCAAACCCAGGTGACGGGGGCGAAGGAAAGCAAAGACCCGGACCCAGAGTTTGCTGCGTCCAGGCTGGACAAAGCTCAGCTGGGGCTGTGGTCCGAGGCCCGGACTCGATCGAGGAGACTGATGTGCCGTCTGAGCTGTAACACGGAACCTGTGACCTGCACATGCACGTGGCCGCAGACTGGATACGACACACAACACAAGTCCAAGTGTTAGAGATGCAGCACATGTCGTCCACACACCCACTGGATCCAGTTGTGTTTAAGATCGAAGATGTGTTCAAATCTTCAGGATGAACAGGGCCAGTGAAACGTATATTAAACTATTACTACTGTTGACTAAACTGTGGACTCTGTCTTCATATGGTAACAATATATTTGTATGTTTTATATGAATAAAAGCTGCTGCAGTACATTGTAAATATGTTTAATATAGAGTTGTAGTAATAGTAATGTAGTATGTGTAGTAGTCGTGTGGAAAATACATTTCAGGTACATAAGCCCTGAAGTCCTGAAAGGTCAGTTTCTTTATTCTTGTATGCTCAAGTTACTAACTTGTTAAATTAAGCAAATGATGTTTGTAGAAGATAAATATGTACTGAGAGATATACAAGTTTATAATCCTGTTTGCACGGGACGAAAAAACGTTTGTAAAAAAGATAAATAGATATATTGATAGATAGATAGGTAGTAGGTAGATAGATAGATAGATAGATAGAGAATAGAGAGATAGAGAGATAGATAGATAATAGGAGAGATAAGTAGAGATAGATAGATAGATAGATAGATAGATAGATAGATAGATAGATAGATAGATAGATAGATCCTTTTAATTTTACATTATAACCTTTATTCAAACTGTATTAAGTATTTAAGCACAAACTTTATTATTGAAAGAAGTGGACAACTGAATGCAAACTTTAACGTCTAAATCAAGTCACATGGAAACTTTTGGCTACTTAGCAATTTGAGTTATTTAACTTCACTAATTGATTAGTTGTATACTTTCTTGTGAAGCCTCATTCTTTCCCAAACCTGTCGGGCGGGATGTTCCGACCGGGCCCTGAGGCAGAGGTATACAAGTTTATAATCCTGTTTGCACAGGACGAAAAAACGTTACGTAAAAAAGGATAAAATAGATATATAGATAGATAGATAGATAGATAGATAGATAGATAGATAGATAGATAGATAGATAGATAGATAGATAGATAGATAGATAGATAGATAGATAGATAGATAGATAGATAGATAATAGATAGATAGATAGATAGATAGATAGATAGATAGATAGATAGATAGATAGATAGATAGATAGATAGATAGATAGATAGATAGATAGATAGATAGATAGATAGATAGATAATAGATAGATAGATAGATAGATAGATAGAAGTAGATAGATAGATAGATAGATGGATAGATAGATAGATAGATAGATAGATAGATAGATAGATAGATAGATAGATAGATAGATAGATAGATAGATAGATAGATAGATAGATAATAGATAGATAATAGATAGAGAGACAGAGAGACAGAGAGATAGATAGATAGAGAGATAGATAGATAGATAGATAGATAGATAGATAGATAGATAGATAGATAGATAGATAGATATAGAGAGATAGATAGATCCTTTTTAATTTTCCATTATAACCTTTATTCAAACTGTATTAAGTATTTAACACAAAGTGGAAAACGAATGCAAACTTTAACGTCTAAATCAAGTCACATGAAAACTTTTGTCTACTTTGCAATTTGAGTTATTTAACTTCACTAATTGATTAGTTTGTTATACTTTCTTGTGAAGCCTCATTCTTTCCAGAACCTGTCGGGGGGGGGTGGATGTTCCGACTGGGCCCTGAGGGCAGCACACACGCACCTGTGCGCGGTGGGGGCGTGGCCCGGTGAAAGGTTTATTAACCGCAGAGACAGAAGCTGCAGACAAACCTTCACCTGTTCCTTCACCTGTTCGTTCACCTGTTCATCCACCTCCGCAGCTCAGGTGAGTTCCTCTGCTTCCTTCTGTCTTCTTCTGTTTGTGTGACGCGTTGTTTCAGAGCAGCAGCTGTTCAGGACACTGATGACGTCACGGACCCCTGAGAGCCTGTGTCTCTCTCGTGAGGAACCGCTGTCCTGCTCAATCCTCCTGTTCATTCTTTTACTGGTTACTGGAAATGTGTTGTAATATCTTTTAAACCTTATTTGTGTTTGTTGCTTCATGGTATTCCAGTGTGTGTGTGTGTGTGTGATGTGTGTGTTGTGTTGGTGTGTTGTTGTTGTGTGTGTGTGGAGTGTGTGTCTGTGAGTGTGTGTGTGAAGCTGCAGCACGAACCTTTTTGCGTTACTCAGCTGATCACACACATTTGTCCTACGACTAAAATACAACAGTTATAGAATAATGTGGGGGGAAAAGGTTCCATAATTAATAAATACCAATGATATCATAATATTTTACATTGTTCCACATGTAAACCTCGTTTTGTGATGTCACACTTTCTATATTCATCTGAATTACTATTGTGAATTTATATTTATACATGTTTTTATCGCTGTATTGTTGAAAAAATACTGTGTTTATAGTTTTACTATGGTGATTTTATACCCATATATAACCAGAAGCATTTTTATACTATGTTGTCTAATCATGGATATATATGGATATCGTCTATCTCCATAAGTACATCTATCATGTGTGTATATATCATATATTTAATTTTTAACATTTGATTGACTTTCTTATTCTCTCTTCTACCTCATTCTGACTGTTGCTGGTAACACGTGTGGGATCAATAAAGTCGTATCTTATCTTATCTTATCTTAACTTAACTTAACTTAATTTAACTTAACTTAACTTATCTTATCTCGTCTTGTTCACAGAAGCAGATCCTGTCGCCGTCATGCCGTCTTTATGGGTGAGACGAGTTCCGTGTTTTCATTCTATTTAACAGGAAACGACCAAACGTGAACTTTTAAACTAAATCTGATAAATTCTCCACAGAAAAGAATGGAGGATGTTCTGGAGTCCCCCCCGTCCCACCTACAGGTAGGTGGGTGTTACTGAGCCGGTTTACACAGCCACGGTGAATTATGATTAATAAATGTGTCTGTTCTGCTTCCACTTGTTAAGGGAGGAAGCATCAAGTTCAAACCCCGGTTTGACGCAGAGGAAGATGCCGAGGCCTTGAAGAACGCCATGAAGGGATGCGGTAAACAGACACACACACACACACACACACACACACACACACACACACACACACACACACACACACACACACACACACACACACACACACAGACCACCCTCATAAGTTGGCTGACCATATTTTAATGTAGTTATTATTAATCTCAGTCAATGATTCCTTGGATGTCGTCAAACTCTCATGACAAAGAAATGTGACTGAATCTCGACATTTTACAGTTGAATAAAAAGAAAACACCAAAAACACATTTCTAGTAACTTAACTTCTGAAAATAAACTTTATTTGTATTAACGTAAAGTAAATGCATTGATTCCACATGCGGTCTTAAGACACATTTAAGTTTCTCATGTCTTCTCTTCCTCAAACACTGTCTTTGAATTTATTTAACAATTTCTGTGACATGTTTATTCTTAATATTATCTTTCCCATCGTTCCCTATTGTTTGTAAGGAAGCACTTTTGATAGACGCAGCATTAACTGCGTGTCGTCTGTTCTCCTCAGGAACCAAGGAGAAGGTCCTGATTCACATTTTGACCGACAGGAGCAACAAACAGCGGCAGCTCATCAGTGCAGCCTATGAGAAGTCCACAGGCGAGGTGAGAGATCTCCTCCTCGACACGTTTGCATATTTGTGTTGTGTGTGTGTTTGAAGAGAAAGAGACACAAAGAGTTTTAGGCTAACTTGAAACTTGAGAATGTGACCCAGCTCGTCCCCCGATCCGGTTTTTCTCCCCTTCGCTCCGACTCCGTCAGCAAACGGCTCCTCACGAGCTGGTTTGTCTTCATTTAGAAAACTAATGAGTCCCAGTTTGTGTTTGTTCAAACTCTTAATTCACATTCATCGACACTCACAGTTCATTATCTAACTTTTTAAAGAAATGTCCGTTTGTTTAATCTCTAAAAGAGTGAAATGATCGTCCTGTGACGCTCCGACCCGACGGATCATCCTGATTTTCCTGTTCTCTGGTGACTGTGTGCAGGGGAGGTGTGTGAGGGGAGGTGGCAGGGGGGTGTGGAGGGGTGTTGTTGTAGGGTGTGTGTGTGTGTCTGCCTGTGTGTGTCTGCCTGTGTGTGTCTGCCTGTGTGTGTCTGCCTGCCGGCTTTCTCTTTGTGCTCACGTGCTTGTTTTAACGCCCGCAGACGTTGGTGCACGACCTGAAGAGTGAAACCACCGGCCACATGGAGGACGTGCTGGTGGCGCTGGTCTCTACTCCGGCCCAGTTCGACTGCCACGAAGTGATGAGAGCCATGAAAGTCAGTGTTTCCCTCGTTGTGTCGCTGGGATGTTTGTTTTGACAACTTTACAAATGACTCGTGACCGGAGGGAACAAAGATATATTTGAAGTGATGTGGTTGAAATACTCGCTTCACTTCAAATACTATTTGACATTGATAATAATAATAAATTGTATTTTCCAGACCCGCAAGGACACCTTCCAATATATCATAATGAATAATTAATTAATAAGTGTTAAAATTGGATTAGGAGACACAAACATCTGTGTCGTCCGAAAGTAAAACCAAGTTACACAACAGTGACTGGGTCTGTTTATGGTCATTTCTTATTTAATCCGCCTGAATAATGTTAATATCTAAGATTAGGTCATTTTGAAGGTTGCAGATCAATGTGAATGCAGTTTGTGAACTTCCTGTGGTAACGCGGCTGTGTGTGTTGGTTGCAGGGAGCTGGATCCAAAGAGTGCCTCCTGGCTGAAATCTTTGCCTCCAGAACCAACGACCAGATCCAGGCTATGAACGCCGTGTATCTAAAAGGTAAACACACGCCAGCAGCCGTCATTCTAAAGACACGAGACATGAAACCCGTTGGACTGGAGCTCGATCCAGGTCCATGTTTGTGGGAGGAAAGAAAATTCTGATATCGATATTTATCTGCCAGTATGTTTAAAAACGTCTTCTGGCTCTGTTCTTAATGACTTTGAATCATTCAGAACTTGAATTTAGAAGTTTTAGTTTTAAATTTCTGTCTTTCATACAAATTCTGGATGTTTTTTCCTCCCTAAAGAAACCGAGAACCTGTTGGTTCAAGACCTGAGGGACGAGGTTTCCGGCGACTTCTCCAAAGCGCTGCTCCTCCTGAACAAGGTTTGTCACCGTGACACAAAGAAAGTCGATTTTTAAAAACATTCCACATTTAATGACTTTAGTAAAATCATTTTCTTTTACTGTGTCTCGTGAGTTTTCATTTTTCTTTTTGTTTCCAGGCGAAAAGGGACGAGAGCGTCACCGTAGACCGAGCTATGGCAATGAAAGATGCTAAGGTGCAGTGTGATGCATTTTACAATGAAAATACATATTTGTATGATCATTATTTTGTTTTGAGTATATTTTAATCATCTCTTTTTTCACTCAGGCTCTTTACGAAGCTTCGGAGAAGAAGTTGGGAACTGACGAGGACAAGTTCATTGAGATCCTGTGCGAGAGGAGCGTTAATCAACTCAGACAAAGTACGTCACATTCAAAACACACTAGTGTTGATATCCGACTGTAATATTTGTATGAATCTGTATTATATCTGTTCTGCATGTCCGGTTTCTGATGATTTGTAATCCCTGTTCCCGGATTCTGCTTCTCTAATTAAAAAAAAAAGTCCAAATACAAGGTTTTTAATAAAACGTTAAACGGACACAAGCTGCAGGATCAGTGGTTTCAGGTCTGCTTTAGTTCCAGTCATCGTTTAACCTCTTTTTTAATAACTGTCTGCTTTCTTTAAATGAAATGTTGTTTCCTCCGTTAACAGTCCACGGTTCTGCTCTTTTTGTTTTTCTGCTGCAGCTTTCGTCGAGTACAAGAGGATCAGCGATAAAACTCTGCAGGAAACCATCGAGGACGAGTTTAAAGGGGACCTGGAGACGCTGCTGGTGGCCATCGGTGAGTTCCCCTGTTTATCAGATCACGCAAAAATCATGCTTTTATCTTGTGTAGAAATGTGTTTTTTAAAATCTCGTTTGTTTTCCTCCTGCAGTGAAATGTGTGAAGTCCACTCCGGCCTACTTCGCAGAGGAGCTGCGCAAGAGCATGAAGGTGAATCCACCGGTTTTATTTCACTGATTTATTAAAGAGGAGACAACTTTAAAGATCTAAATAATAATAATAGAGAACTAAAATTTGAATTCTGTCCCTGCTGTTATTTAACAGCACTCAGCATTACACACAGATCAACTGGTTGTTTGAGACGTTACAGTGGTGTTAGTTTCTCGGGGGGGGGGGCTAGAACACGTGGTTGGTTCTACTGTGTGGATCCTGTCTTTCAGGGCGGTGGAACCGACGAGGCGACTCTGTGCCGCATCATGGTGAGCCGCTCGGAGATCGACATGCTGGACATCAGAAGTGTTTCAAGGAGTTCTACGACAAATCCCTGCACTCGACCATCGACGTGAGAATTCATTTTTCAGGATTTGTGTCTTTTTTTTACTTGTTGTTTCATCTGCAAAAAAAAATACAGATGAAGATATAAAGGTTGAATTGGAACGGTCGGCATTCAGAGGATTCGACCTGCGTGTCCTCTGGGTTTGTCCTAAATGACCTGAGCCCTGAGGCTCAAGAAACCACAATATTTACTAAACAACACACCACAATACAACCAACTACACAAACATCTGTGTTACTCACAGCATGTTTTGCTTATTTGCTGATGTTGTGAGTATTTGCAGGGTGTGGTGTCAATATGTCACCGTGTGTAGAGCTTCAGGGCCACCGTGCAAATAACAAACCTGGTTCATTCTTAGTTTACTTATCAACTGTAACGTCCCAGCTGACAGTGTGTGTGTCTGTGTGTGTCTGTGTGTGTGTGTTTGTGTTGTGTCCTGCAGTCGGATCTGTCCGGGGACTACTGCGACTGCATGAAGGCGATCTGCGGCGGAAAAGACTAAAGCCAGAAGAAACTTTCTGACTCTCTCTCTCTCTAAAGCTTTTATTTCTTCTCCTCATCCGTGTGATGTGTGACAATCATGGAAAGAAACTTTAAGAATATAATAAAACATGGAAACAACCAGTGAAATGCTCGTGTGGGATCTTTTCATTCTGACTGATGAGTGCGTTTCTCTCTCGCTTGAATAACTCGTCAAACACACGAGATGTTAGAGGAAAGAAGAAGAAAGAACACTTTATGTTCTGTTCTGTAATAATGAGCTTGTGCGGAAAATCCTCATAATACGACACATTTCATCACTTTAAGTTTGTTTTTAACTTTTAAACTAATTCATAAGGTGACTAAATATTATTCGTGTCTTAACCAATTAATGGGAATTTATTTGGGGATTTTTGATTAAACATTTATTTACTAAACAGCTAAATCCAAATAATTCATAATAGATACATTTTAAAAAAAACAATAATCTTTGGTGTTTTTAGTTTTATCAGTTTCTGTTAAAGTTGATCAGCTCAAACAGTTTCAACATAAAACTAAATCAAAGATTATTCATATAAAATAATTAATGTTTGAATAAATAAAGTGAAATTAGTGATTTTTAAGACAAAATTTAAAAGAATTCTATGAAAATAAAATATCCGCTGCACATTGAGCTGTTAACCGTCAGTGATGTGATGAACTGATCTTTGTTTGTTTCCTGCTTCTTCTCTTCTAACTTCAATAAATAATAAATAAAATCTCTGCCGGTCATAAAGTTATTTTCTTATCATCTGCTCTCAGTGATGTAACTTACAGTCTGGTAGTTCAGCAAAGTCACCAGCAGGGGGCATCACTGAGCCAACAGCAGGTTTCCCCTAATGACTTTTTCACCTGGTTAAGTTTAAAACAGAGATTTTTATCCTTTTACTTATAAAAGTTGTCTCACTGGAATCAGGAGGTCTGTTAAAATATATATATACACAGAACACATTTATACTCGTATAGTTTGTTAATTGACAGGAAATCAACTACATTAACTACAGCATTAAATATGAATGCACTGAAAAAAGTTATAAGTTCTCAGTCTTGAAAATGTTTCTGTTTTATATCACGATGTTAAAGCTTTGATATAAAAACACGAGTTCAGTGTATTAATGAACATGAGCGACACAAACGTGACGCTTGCAGATCCTCTGTATTTAATGCTGTATTTTAAAAACTGTGATATTTTCTAGTAGAAACTTTTGCCTTATGTTGCAATAACAGTAATTTTAGAATGCTTGTAAATACGTGTTTGACTCATGCACTTGACGTTACTGTGTCTTCAACGCACCGAACAGCTGCTGCATCTGTAGAAAACATGTGAGTGTCACTCTCTTTTTAAAAAGGTGGGGTTTATATCCACGCCACTGCTGATTGGACAAACACCTCTGACACACCCAAACACGCCAGAGAAACTAACCTGGAGCCCGGTGACACCGTTTCAACCAAACCGCCATGTTCATCCTGAGGGTCTTAAAGAGACAGGCGCTGAAACCAGGTGTTTGAGACAGGGGCTGAACAGAGGAGCTGCAGCGATGGACGCTCTCTGAGGAACGTGACGTGTTTTCTGAACGTTAGAGAATGAAAACCTTTAGAGTCGTAACACAAATCAAAACGATCAACCTGGACATGTCTCCTTTATTCCAGATCGACTGGTGAGGAACATTTCCGACTTTGACGTGACAGCTGCCAGTCACCGAAGAGGTTGAAGGGAAAAGTCGAACCTCGACCATCGAGCTTCAACAACACTGAGCACTGAGAGCACCAGGCCGCCTGCGCACGTCCGCAGAGGAAATATAACATTTCATAAATTCCTGGCTGTTTTATTTGTGCTGTAAACCAGTGGAGCTGCGGCCTCGGGCTCGTGTCGCTGCAGCAGCTCCTGTCTCCACGTCTCTGCGTCCTGCAGGGGGCCCTCAGTGAAAACTCAGGCCTCTCGCTTGCTATCGAGGTGGATGACGGCCTGAAGGCAGAGGTGTTTTCCTCGTTAAAGCCAAAGTAATCACCCAGAGTCCTTCACTCTGCAGCCCCCCCCACCCCCGTCTTTATCTCCAACTGAAGGAAAACAGGAAGAGATACTTCCTCGTCCTGTGACAGCTTCACACACGTCCCCCCCGACCTCCATGTGTGTGTGTTTGGTGGGATGGTGACAAAGAGGTCGGAGGGTTATCAGCACAGAGAATATTTTTTAAACACGTATTTCACATCTTGCGTGTGACCGACTTCCTCTCGGGCTGTAACGTGACTGATACCAGCCCCGAGACAGAGTGTTAATAGTGTTTAAAAGGTGGTTTTAGTGATAGTTAAACAAGCAAATTTACAAAATGGAAATAAGATTCATGTAATTAATACAAAACATCGTATTGCACATACACCACAGCAACCAAGAACATGTACAAAACCTTTTTTTATACCAAATGTATGAACTTTGTTGAATTCCCACTAGAACCAAGTCCGATTATTTATTACTGAACTTATTGTGATTTTTTTTAAATCAACCAGTGAAGCCAAGTCAAATTTCCTGTCATCATCTGTGGATAATAAAGAATAGTACGGTTATTAAGTTTTGTTTTCCAATAATATAAAAACACATGATTGAAATTGGCCTCTCTTCATACTTCAAACCTTGGTACTTGAAGTATGAATCTATTCTTTTACTTTTGTTCAGTGCAGAGACTGTAAATAAAGATGTTTATATTATTTAAGATGTTTATCTTTATTTACAGTCTGTGGTTCAGAGTATTTTTACCCAGTGGATTTACCAAAATAAAAGATTGATGGTGGATCAAGAGTCGATTATAATATTTATGCAGCCTTGTCTCATCAAGTAGGAACAGTAGGAAGGACAAGTAACATCTGCATTACTGTAGTTCTTTATACATCCGACTGTCTGTAGTTCTTTATACATCCGACTGTCTGTAGTTCTTTATACATCCGACTGTCTGTAGTTCTTTATACATCCGACTGTCTGTAGTTCTTTATACATCCGACTGTCTGTAGTTCTTTATACTGTATGAAGCCTGTATTGTGTGACTGTATCTTCTGTGACAGTGTGATTTCTCAGAGTCTCGCTCCAGTGCAGAAAATGAAACTCATGTGGGAGCGTGGGGGGGAAATGTAGGCCAAGTTCGCCCATGCTCCTTTCTCTGAACTGGTGTGCGTGTGTGTGCGTGTGTGTGTGTGTTTGTGTGTGTGTGTGTGTGTGCGTGTGTGTGTGTGATGCCAAGTGTAAAGTGTAGCCGGCCAGAATTCAGGAGCAGAGCTTTTCTCCCTCCTGATGTGACTCCAGGAAATATAAGCTTGAAGTCTCCCGATTATGTTCCCTCCCCGTGAAGTCTCCATTCATGAGGCGAGCTGCCACTCAGACGTCGCTGCTTCACCGTGTCAGGAGGGAATCGAACCGCCGGCACGACGGATTGCAGGAACATCGAGGACACGGAGATTCCACCAGATTCTCCGACTGATGATTTCCAGTTACACTTTCCTGTGAAGCTGCAAAATCCTCCATGCAGCAATAACTAAATAATTCAGATTTTTACGTCGATTTGTTCCTTTAAATCTTTAAAAACAAGACTGTGAATCCATTGATGCACATTTAATAAGTATCATTAGAGTGAATCCTGATTCCTCCCTTGTCTGTGAATCACTATTATTAAGAAACTGATTGTTCCAAACAATATTCAGCCCTTTACAGTCACATAGATCACTGTTGCTATAGGAACTGGTTTGGTAGGATTTTGGGGGAGATGTTAGTGGCTGTGCTTGGAGGTCAGAGGTCAGAGGTCAGAGGTCAGCGCAGGAACCGGTTCCAGCAGGACGGGGTGTTTGTCCTGATGTCTGTGTTTCTGTGTTCACACACCAACAGGTGGCGTCATACACCTCACCGGCAGCAGCACAACAATAAGTGTGTCAGGGCGGGAACAACCCCCCCCCCCTGTAGAAACAGGATGTATCCAGACATGAGGTGGGGGGGTTTGTACGGCCATGTGACCCGGCTCTGCTCCTCCTCGTCTCTTATGTAATCCCCATCTCAGCCATGTGCTCCCCCAACAACCACTGACCTCAATATGCTAATTGTGACCACCTATCCACCGACGGAGACGGTTTCTCCGACTCGGAGGACGATGCACGAGTTCGACGGCGAGGAAATGAGAGTGCGAGGGAAATAAACGTGTCGGGTTCTCCGGCCCACACACTTGCCTTTTGTTCACAAGGCCGCAGGCAGCTGTCACACCGCTTCCTCGCCGTCTGGTGACAGATCACACTGTTGTTTCTTCCTCTGCTGCATCATTAGAGCCATAATAACCAAAGAAAGCCTCATGTGGAAAAGACCAGCAGTGCTTTCTACAGGCGGATCAAAGCCACAGATGAAGACAGAGCTTTGATGGTGATTTTTATTTTTGGAATAATGAGCGTGAGGCAGGAGGCGACGTCGCTCCAGAGCAGCCTGAGCTGTGCACTGCATTCTTTCCAGCCTGTTTTTATTTTTCTCCTTCCTCAAACCAAACTGCTCAGCCTGTCTGTGGCTGACACCGCCCAGTTAGAGATGAGTATTGTCTGGGCGCCTCCTCTGGAAGGCCATTCCTGCCAGACGAGAACAATAAAGTCGGGCTCTTCTCCATAAAATGTGGCTTCAAACGTCATATTTTGTGACTTGCGATAAAGTCAAAGACATGAGATATGAGTGTGGGGTTACGGCACTGATACATTACATGTCAGGGTTATAGCTACTAAGAAACTCTAAGGGGCGTTATTACAACTTATGAGTCAAAAATAATAAGAATTAGAATAAGAACACGAAGATGTTGTGTTTACTTTACCAAGAAGCTGGTATCAGTGAACTTCTTGGACTTTGTTGCCCAAACAAATGACTCACGAGAGGATTCAGTTGTCAGAATTGTTGCCGATTCATCTGCTTTCAGACAAACACTGATAATGTGAAAACCAAAATGTCTAAAATTCATAACGAGTGGGTGCGTTGATGGTGTTTCTAACAAGTGACGGATGTGAAACTGGAAGAATACAAACATCTCACTATGACGTAAGAGACGCTGACGAAAGACGTCAACTTGGAAAATACAACAAGATTCCACAGCTTTTGGTGATAAGGGCCGACGCGGGTGTGGATGTGCTGTAAACAAAAAAAACCTGAACTTTCCACAGCAGAATTTATGCGTCATGTTTTCGCCTCCTGCTGCTCTACAGGCTCCGCCCCTTAGCCTGAATGTGCCAGACAACTTTTCAGTCGTTTGAAAAATCATTTTGACGTGAACAAACTCCCCCTGCGTTCTTCCTATGTGAAAGTTAAACCACTTTTCCGGACATTGCGATTCAAATTCAATTAAAAACGGGCGTCGTTACCAAGTTTTTCAGCCAAACTTTTCTCTGACATCCTCATCTGGAGCCACGTTTGTGCATGAATCACATTTAGGCAAAAACATTTGGTGTTAATGAGGCAGTTCCGAGTCGTTCTTGAATGTCGGGGCTTCTGGACACTTGGATGACACCACAGGAGCTGAGTGTTGTTTGTTTTACGTGTGAAGAAGTGGTCACCAGTTACTTCGTATTACATGTATTAGATGATTAGATGTATTAGATTTGCAACTCTGTTCACCCCTGAAGGTCCAAAAGTGTTTTGTGGACTCAAACCCTTCACACCACCACCTCCATCAGGAGATAATGAACTATTTCTTCAATCTTAATTTAGAATCTCATAATTTATCTTGTAAATGTCTTGTAAGTTAATTATGACTGAATATTATTGTGTATTTTTTTTGTTGTTGTGTCTGGCACCGTTGCTCTTCCATACAGGCTCCACCCCGCTCCACCCAGGCACCAATCACAACACGGGCGGGGGGCGGGGCCACGCGTCACGTTCGGTTGTCTCGGCTGAATAACAAACCGCCCCCCCTGCTCTGCAGCCTAACGTCGGGGAGGAACCACGAGTCTGACCCGGGGGAGCGGAGATGACCCAGAGGGACCGAGCCAAGGCGCCTCGTCCGGGGGACACCTCTTAAGCTACGGCCGCTGTCTCGTGTGTGCACCGGGGCTCCCACACCGCGCGCTCCTGGATCGTCCCAGCCGCCTGGCGACGCTCGTCAGCCGCTAACCAGCAGCACCAGCACCCGCACCAGCAGCACCAGCAGCAGCTAGCGGGCTAACTAGCCTCCAGTGGACAGGTAGCGGTGGAACCACAAGGCGGATTTGTGGAGGGTCGCCCCGGGCTGGATATACTCCCGGGAGGAGGTGTTGATACCCTCCGGGTACCCACCGCTTCGCTGCGCTTGTCTCCCCCGGCTCCTCGCTCCGTTGTCCCCGCAGCCTCCCGACCCGCTCGCCGCCCGAGTTCATGCGCGCTAGCCTCGGCTGCAGCTCGCTAGCAGGGATGTGTCACAGCAGCTAACGGACCCCGCACTTGTGTGAGGGGGGGTGTTGTTGTGGTGGTGGTCCCTGAGAGGCCGACGAGAGGGGGGGGTGCATCATCCCGCCTAACGCCTGCTCATCCACCGGGCTTGTTTAATGTCGTGTCCCCCGCCGGCGACTGGTCCCTCCAGAAGAACCAGACGCGGGGCATGCCGGAGGAGAAAGCCCCGCAGATAAGCAGATAGGAAGCGGGGACAGCGACTCGACGGGACTGGACCGTGCGGTTCGAGTGACCCACCAAACTCGGGGGGTTTTATTCCGCAACCAGGCGGGTGGACTGAGAGAGAGAGAGGGAGAGAAGCGAGGGGGGGGCGGAAGGATGAAGAAGTTTTCCCGGATGCCAAAGTCGGAGAGCGGCGGGCTCGGAGGGGCCGGGTCCGGCTGCAGCTCCGGGGTCAGCAGCTACTTCGGGAAAGTGTTCGCAGTGGGTCGGTACCAAGTGACCGTGGAGGAGCTGGTGGCTGAGGGTGAGTACAGCGGGTAAACCCTGGTGTTCTGCGGGACACACCCGTCCTCCTCCTCCTGCCGGGACCAGGCCCAGCTCTGCTCCTGTTTATGGGGATGGGGGGGTGGGGCTGGTAATTGGTCTTTTCACTCCACAGTAGAACCACATGGTTCCTCCCTGAACATCTGCAGCAGTTTGCAGGACCCCCTTGTCCCTGGCTCTGGTGCTCAAACCGGGACACCAGGGGCCATGGCTGGGAGTAGAACTTGAAACCCACCCCTCTTCCAGCTGTGGTCTACATCCTGTTTCTGGTGGTGGTGGTGGGTGGGGGGGGGAGCCTCCTGTGTCAACATCTGCATGTAAACTTCATCCAACATGTTCATACAAGCGCTCCTGCAGTTTGCATGCGGATTAATGTGTCGGGGGGGGGGGGGGGCGGGTATAAAAGGTTTGAGTCTCTTCTCCTTATGTCCCACTTTTATCCAGTTAGTCGTCAGGGTCGTTTTTTTCCACGAGGAAGTATTCAGTCTTCTACAGAATTAGGTGGAACTAGAGGAGACTTGACTGGGAAAAGTTCAGTCAACCTTCAAAATATGGTTTAGTCTCTACTGGACACAGGATGCTAAAAGATCTCAGGCTTTTCAGTTTAGACTGAACCTAAATATCGGGTGTGACAGGTTCGGAGCCCGGTCCGGAGCAACGGACCAAAGTCTAGATGTGGTGTCTCTATCCGGTTTTAACCGAACCAGGGTTCCACGTAGGTGGTGATGACAGGAAATACATGTCACACCAAATTCTTGAGTGCGCTCACTAAATTACAACGTGAAACAAACACTCACCGGATCAAATGCAGACGGTGCAATAAAGACATGGACCTTGGCTCAGACCTGGGTCCAGACCTGGGTCCAGACCTGGGTCCAGACCTGGGTCCAGGCCTTAGCTCAGACCCTGGCTCAGACCTTGGCTCAGACCTTGGCTCATACCTGGGTCCAGGCCTTAGCTCAGACCTTGGCTCAGACCTTGGCTCAGACCTGGGTCCAGACCTTGGCTCAGACCTGGGTCCAGACCTTGGCTCAGACCTGGGTCCAGACCTTGGTTCAGACCTTGGTCCAGACCTTCAGGTGTGAGAACCTCCCGTTGTCTGAGGATTTAAAGAAGCTGCTTTCAGACCAACACTGAGTTTCCCCAGAGGAGCTTCATGTGTGGAAAGCTGGAAAGTTAAGAGACATTAATAAACAGATTTAGCCTGTGAGTTGACAACATAACTGAAATGGCCAAGCATGTTCCTTCAAGTAAACACAACACGAAGCTGATCTCACTAGATTCCGTCTGTATCATCACGTGAAGTGGTTCTGCTACCAGCAGACAACACGGTGACACCGGGACCGTTGCTCATCATTGAGTCTCCAGGTAAGAGCCGGGTGTCTCGGCCTGTCTGGGCCTGTCTGCGCTGAACGGCCAATCATATCGCACTGTAATTAATGTGAACCGCAGGATCCTCCTCTGCATTTAGAAATATTAAAGACAAGTGGAAAATCGCACCTTATTCATCTTTATACATTAATGAATGTCAGTTTCCTACTAGAGCAGATGTACGATTACTTTACTGACGCATTTTGTAGAAGTGAAGAAGGAAGTTTAATATCTTCCTGAGTCAATAATGACGTCCTGTTGTATCTACGGTGCCAAACAGGAAGAAGGGGCCGAGTTCAAACAATAACTTTTTTTTAGTCAAATTAAGTGCAATGAGTCGAATCAGTATTTGTTCTCTAATGGAAGATGATACTTCAGTAAGAACCTGTACAATCATAATCCCTTTCTATCATAACTATGACCCACTAGAGGTTTGTATCTATCTGTTCAGAGTCCGTGTTTATTTTATTCTTACTTTGCTGTTCTTAGTTTTCAAACTAAAATGGGAATGGCATTTCCAAAATTATCATTTCCAGCTGCTCAAAAACTCCGTAGTAGTGAACGTAGCAAAAGCGATATTTTAAAACTTAAATCTAGTTTTGTGGATGCAGTCTCTCGACCCTCGGTGTGTGATAAATCCTGTGCTCTGTGCGTTTTTAAACCTACTGCCAAGAAACACACGAATAGAAAACTCGAGAACAAGCCACAGTAACGTTATACACACAGTAAATCACTCAGTCCTGCATTCGTAATGTAAACACACTCTTGCAGGAGCAGCTTGAGGATGCTCTCATACAAATGGAGCTCTCTCTCGGTGTCGTGAGTGCTTGGGGAGCGGAGAGCTTTACTCGGCGAGCGCGGTCCCACTGCGCTGCCCGCTCAGCAACACGGGCCCTCTAACCGCCAGCCGACCGCCGCTCCGCCGAGCTTCTGGGTAACCAGGCCTCGGCGGGACGTCTTGTTCTATTTAAAGACCCGCTGGGCCGGTAAATAGGTGAAAATATCAGGGTGAGTTTACGGCTGTTGTGGCCTTTGAGCGAAAAACCCACACAATTTAACTGATGCTATCGATCCGTTCCTTCCTGTTCTCTTCATCGTGCTTGTTGCCACATGAGGTGAATTGCGGTGGTAAGTTTCCAGGCTGGTTATTCACTGAGTGTCACTGGGTCAGTGGTGCGACTGATGTCTCGATAGTGAGTGGATCATGTGATGTTTGCGAGTGGCTCGTGTCCCATTCAACTGTTGCATAGCAGCTGTGCCATTTTAATGAAGAGCACGAGTTTCCCCCCCGTAAAACACTCAGATATAGTTTTCTGTAGAAAGGAAACCAAAGAAAACGCAGGAAAACATTACATCACTTCAATATATATTCAAATTAAACTCGTATTAAGCTCAAAAGCTCCTGACACCACTGGGTGAGCAGTTTTTTCCAGTGACACACGTGTGTCTGCAGAGCGGGATGGTTTTTTACATGGAGTAGGAACATAGTCATTTCCGTCCACTGCCCTTCAGCCGCTGTGGTTTCTCCTCCGCTCCGTCGGAGTCTGTCTCCGAGAGGAACTCAGAAAATGACAAGTGGGAACAGGATGCATCTGTGAGCATGTCACCCCCATCAGCCACCAACTCTCACTGCACCACCAGGTTCCTTGTCCCGGCCCGAAGGTCTAGGAATGCACAGAAATGAAATAAAACTATTTCGAACAAGTTTGGTAGTTGCACAAAAAGCTCAACAAAGTTTGCGGACGTCAGACTAGAAACACTGGAACTCTCATATCCTGTCTTTACGTGCACATTTAGTTTTAAAAGAATAGTTTAATTTTTTCACTGTCAATAAAAAGTGAAGCCAAAGCGTCTACAATTGCCCCCTGGTGGCTGGCTGTAGTATAGGTCCAAACCCCCTACGTGTGATTTTAGGTCGTTCTTATCACACTGATGTTCAAGTGTTCGCGTTTCTGATAAGTTCGGTTTTAGTTTAGATATCGAACGATATAAAAATGGCTGCAACGTTATATATTGGTAGAATCGCTCCTTCATTTGTATGTGGAATATTTTGGCTTCATTTCTGGATAGTGGGCGGAGTTGGAGACACGTTGTGAGTCCTTATAGACAGTCTGCGATGTATGTGCTCGTTCATAGCCTAGATTTTGGATTCTTTTTAAAAAAAAGTCCCAGTCCCACAAACTGTTTCCCAGAGTAATTGCTCCTGTCTGCTGTGGTAATATTTCATCAGGCTGTTTGCTGAGCAGCGGCAGATAACCGTCTGTGGAACATGTTGTGTTTGTCAGCTCAACTTGCACAATAGCCCGTATGTCAGTGTTATTAATTGACCCGACCGCGACCGGTACACGTCTGCTGCACCTCCCTCTCGCTGCAGGTACAAGGTTAATATTTGCATGTGCGGTTATTTCTCTTTCTCTTGGCTGGTGGTTTCATTTCCAGTTTTTTTCGAGCACGTTAGCTGCACTTTATATTCATATTCAGACTTTGTGCTTCCCTGAGTTCTTTTTAACCCTCCTCACATTGGAAAGCTTCAAATCAAGCTGCCTCTCAGCTGGTCCATCTCTAATGACACACGTCTGTCACTAAACAAAAAGCCCATTTCTCTCTCGACATGCTGACTTCACATAACTTCACCCGGGTGCTCGCTGTCAGCGGAATCTTGACTTCTTGTCTCTGTGAGTCACGGGGCTGCAGAGACGGCGGCGGCGGCGCGAGACGCTCGGCCTCGGTTGAAGCGACTCGCTGACCACGACGAGCCACGGATCGTGCAAACAGAAGAAACGCAAACACTGTCTCCATGCAAACAGTTTGTGTGTTCCCGGTGAACACGCGACCTCTTCACCTTGGCCTTTTGTCACGTGGGATCTGGCCCGACGCCATGCGTTCACCAAAAGCCTGTTTTATCATTTTCAAATGAAGTTCCAGCCGATGTTTCTCTCGCTGCTACGCCACGAGCGCTTGTGAATCGTGTTTGATAAACTCTTTGTTGAGAAGATAACAAATAGAAGCTGAAGCCAACTGTTGAGTAAATATACTTTCGATATCTGCTGCCCTTTTGGTGTCCGACGCAGTTTAGATAACGTGAAAAGCTCGCGGCTGAGTGATGTGGTGGAAATCAGTACTAGTGATAATAGTTTCCCATGATAGTGATTTGAAAACCAATTTATCTCGGTTGGTGTTTTTTACAAAGATGCCTTGCTCGCAGCTCCGGTTTAGTCCGGAAGCAGCTCTGAGTTAAAACAACAGCCAGATAAGAATTTACAACTCTGGAAACCAGCGGTTGTTTCTCCTTGCGTGCGTTTGATTGGCCAACACAGCGGCTTGCAGGATGACATCACATCGTGTCAAGAGTTGAGTTATGTACAACTTTTGTTTGTATGACCCTGTTTTCTGTTAGGACGTATTTCATAACAATGGGCTTAACTTGTCTTTCTGTGAGGAAAGAGCTGCGGTTGTCGCGTTGGAAACGAAGATGACGAGTAAAGTTTGGTCATGGTCCATGAATTGTTCCCTGTGAAATGCCATAAAGCGCCGTTTAATAAATCCCTGCATCTGCGGTATAAATACTACATTTAAGATAAGATAGGATAAAATCTTTTTTCACGGGAGGCAGATATTCAAAAAGAGCAAGTGGAAAGTACAGCGTGGCAATAAATAGACGATAGAATAAAATGAAAATACAATCAGGGTTGAATGAAATTAAAAAGTGAGATAAAAAAATTATAATATATCATGGAGTAGGTTAAATACCTTTTTTTTTAAAACATCGATCTCTTCAGATTTCTGTACAGATTGTTTACACAGGGCAGGTCTTATTGTTGTGACTTCATCGATCACTGCAGTGCAGTTCTGATGTTTTTTATATTATTAATGACCTATTTGATCCTTGCTCTCTGCCGGGGGGGGTGGTGGTGAGAATGCATTGCCATTATTAGCATACTGTACTGGTGATGAATAGGCACATTGTTCCCTTTTGTTGTCTTATTCCAGACCCCAGAAAGAATGCTGGTACGATGCAGCACTTGGTCCCGTGATGGGAATCGGTGCCTTTGTGCTTGCTCATTGAGGCCTTCTGTCTCTGCCACTGTCCCCCCCCCCCCCACCCCACCCGCCCCTGTTTGGTGAAACTGCAAATGAATGATTTTCTACCAATTCATCGTCGCCTGATCTGAGGGCGGGCATCGAGCCAGACGTGGGTGTGAACTCGGCTCGGAGGGAGACTCGGAACAGGAAGGCATTGACATGGACAGTACAGCATTTCACTTCAGTGCAAATTAACATTGTTCCTGTATTCAGTTAAATCTAATTCGGTGTTAGAACAAGGTCATATTCTGCTCTTGTGTCAGAGCTCAACTGTTTCGTAACTCCTCATCCTGGGAGATGTCTTAGAATAAGTGTCTTTTGGAACCAAGAGACAACAGCAATCCAGTTTTTCCAGAGACTTAAGTACGTGTTTGAAGCTGATCACAGTCTGTATGTGAGCACACGTGTGATTAATGCACGACTACACCGGATCGGACGATGAGTCAGAGGTGACGAGCGATTGGCTCAATCTTAACGACGGAGGCTGTGGGACCTGTAAACAAGTTGGTGCCATCCCGTCACTCTGGTCTTATGAAGCCGACTATTTGGGCTGTATTTAGGAAAGTTTGACTATCGGGAGGAAGTGGAGATGCGACGCCCGTCTTTACAGTGGGTGATGATAACGACCTGTGTCCTTCTCCTTCTGCAGCTCCTCTGTCTCGTTCCCTCCGAAGCACGGCCACTTGTGTCTGTCGGCTCAGTTCTAAGCCCTGTTGAGGTTTGATGAACGAGAACCAGCTGCCAGAACCTCGCAGCTCACTAAGCCCAGGGTATCAAAACATGGACAGTTGTTGCTGCACCAACCTTTTATGGAAGAAAGACTTCTCCGCACACTTAAAAGCTCCTCGCATCTTTCACCTCCGTCAGGGTGGGAATGAGATAAACTGCAGTGAGAGGCCAGAGTGGTAGGATGGAAACTGAAAATGGAGGGGGGGGGGGAGTCCGAGTTCGTCCAGGTTGACGGTTTCAAGTTGGCAAACCACAAAGTGTCTGAAGTGGTGTTTGCAGTTCTCACTTGTTACACAGGAGTGACTGTGCACACCGGAATTTAGCTGAGGCTTGTGTCCTTGAAAACCTTGAGATGAAAGTCCCGTTCCCAGGTCGAGGTTATCAGCTGTTTTCTGAATGTACCTTTCATTCAGTTCAGTCCAGTTTGCCTGCAGCATGTCACCACCACCTCCACCTCCACCACCACCACCACCACCACCTCGGTGTGGGCAGAGCGCCACCTTCACCTCAGAAAGGTGAACAGTATCTGACCTGAAACAACCTTTGTCGTATCCCTGCTATGGCCGTGCACGCTAGACTTTGTCTCAGACGGAACTTAGGCGACATAAATTCCAAATTTAGAATTTACACATCTTCAGCAAGTATTTATCTTTCAAATAGATCCATCATAAAAACCCAGGGTAGGTTTTTAATACCTTGAAAGGGCCAGAAAGAAATGACAAGGTGGTGTAGGTGTTCTGCCAGTGAGAAGCTTGCAGAGTGCAGAATTTCTCACCTGCTTGTTAAAGAGTTAAAAAAAGTAACTCCGGTCGACTCCAGTGAAACGGATTAAGCGGTGATCTTAGGTCACCGGCCTGAACTCGGTCTTTGTAGGTCAAACTGACAGACGAGAGAAGTCTCAGGTCGGACGAGCTGGTGAAAGCAAGACATCCCAACCTTTTTATTATTGGTTCCCAGGATGAAACCCGGGTTTATTTTGCTCCTACATTCTGAAACCCCACACGTGAGATTGCCTGGACTTATGCTAGTTTCCCGTACCTTCAGTTTCCCACTTACCAAATGGCATGTTTGGCCGCAGCATTAATCAGCTGAACAACAAAAAGTTTCTTTCCGCATTAGTCTGTGTAATAGCAAATCTCCGAGGATTTCCCAAAGCGCAGGGGATCAAGAAGTCGTTATTGGTAATTAGCAGGAGCAGCTGGCACCGCGTGGCAAACTGGCGAGGGCCCTGACGCCCCGCTAATGGAAATCCATTTCCTGCGTTAACTGTGGAGAATCTGGCACCTGCTAGTCCACAAGAAGAAAGCATCTCCACGAGTAGACCTGAAGGTATCAGACACCAGGTCCCTGAAGATGGAAGAACCATATGGAAGAACTTTGCTTTGGATCAGGTTTTTGGTGTCGTTAAATGTTTTTTTTTTCCGGAGGCCGTGTTTGTGCGGCAGCCTCGAGCAGCGCGTGGTTTGTCTTTGTTGAGACTGTTTCCACATCAATTTGTGAATGATATTTTATCTGTGTAAGAACCGTACTTCAGAAAGATTCTATCTTTAGCGTCAATACATATCAGGTTTCTTTTCCAGTGTGGCTGATGATTACAGCCTCAGCAGCTTCAATGCTTATCGGTCAAAGACAAACAGTAATCAATGTAATAGATGTGATTGTTTGTTAAAGCTCTGGATGGTAAAGAAAATGTCAATGATTCTACTAGAGTGAAAAGCTGTAATCAAACAGATCAGAAACGTGAGTTATCTTTTGAATATGTGAGATCTTCACTGTCACTGAAGCCTCAAGATGATATTTATTACTCAAAATACTTGATTTCTTATTCATGAATACCGCAACTGCAAGTTTTTAACTCTTATCATTTTACTTCCATGTCAATGCAAAAGTAATTTACTATCTTCTACTACAGAGGATCCCTTCTGTGAAATAACACTCACTTGAGGGGATGTTGGTGAAAGAAGAGCACATAGTACTGTTGTCTAAATTTCTCATTTTAATCTTTTTGCAGTGGGAAAATGTTGAACTTTACATAATTTAACAAAGTCCCGAGGAACCCTTCAAATTGTTTTTGTGTAATTCAGTGCAACCACATGCAACTTCAGTTAAAGTTACACTTATCGTAAAGCTACACAGCCATGAAGACTTGCAGGGGAAGTGTTGTGGGTTTCACGTTAGAGGATTGGGGGGGGGGGGGGGGGCCTGGAGGAAATACCCCAGTCTGCTTCCAAAAGAAACGGCATCCCCCCCCCCCCCCCCCCCCCCTACTGCTGACGGAGGCCCTGCCAGTTGAACTACACTCTTAGTTTGCGGTTCTTAAAAGACTTCGCGCTTGCTAAAGTAAAAAAGCAGCGGGTTAGAATGATGAAGAGGAAAAAGAAGATGTCAGTCAGAGAGTGGTTTGTTATCACAGATGACATCATGCGTCAGAGGAAGAACATCTGTGCCTTTTCTTCTTTTTTTTTTTCGCCGAGCAGAAACTCTAAATGCATCCTCTCTTTGCAGCGTGTTACTTAATCCTCTAATCCTTCCTCGCTGAGAGACTACCACTTCTGAAGTTTTATCTTTTTTCTTTTTTTTAATTCTCGCCTCTTATCACAAGGCATGCGGAGAGTCTCTGTTTCGCAAGAGGCTGCTGAGCTCCTCTTTCAAGCCTCTTCCACAAGCTGTCATGTGGGCTGCGACTGTCCCAGTGAGTCAGGAGTGATGTCAGGGTCCCTCGTGCTGGATGCAGAGGAAATATCTCAGATAATTACAGCCCTCACTCAGTCACAGGCTTTAATGTCAGTAACACCCCCCCCCCCCCACCTTTCCTTTGGCCTGATGGATGCGGGGGATTTCCTTCCAACTGTCACTGACAACTGACCACGTCCTCACGCTGGAGCACTTCAGGAGCCTCTCAGCGGTGCAGCCATGAAACGGATGAGCGGGAACCAGGACGATGAGACGTGCCTAATGGGCGCTGAGCGTCCGACATGCCCGTCAGCTGTGCTCCGGTCCCCTGAAGGTTTCACTTACACGTCTGTGCATGAGAAACATGGCCGGGCTGTATCATCACTCTGTAATGTAGATGTGGATCTAATCATCTTTTGATTTTCTCGGTCATCTGTCAAATCGTGCTGCAGTGAGTCAAACGTGCAGATTTATCAGGTCCCAGTGTTTCCCACGGAATTAAGATCCAATGGGTGTAGCTGCTGCTGCTGCTGGGGGGGGGGGGGATTTTTTTAATACAAGATCTACTTGTCTCTCAAGGTTGAGGTTCAATAACGTTAAATCAAATATTGATTAACCCAGAATCTGTTTATCAATTCCTCTTGAGTTCCGTATATATCCAATCTATGTCCATGTAAACTCAACCAACAGGTCGTATATTAGCTGATATTCAAGGTGTGATGGCAGTCGTCTACAATACAACTCACATTACTGACATTCAGATGTGTCCTAATATTCATATTTCTATATATATATTCCACATTTCTGTGTTGACCCTTGTTATTTCTGTTACACCAACGTCATCCTTACATGAGCATCTCATTATTTACCCTGTCTGCTCCACACACGATGATATTTGCATTTCCCACCCAAGCACCGTGTTGTTTCGTAGCATGTTAATGTTTGCATCAGCGAAGCCAGTGTCGGTCGCAGACGGCTTTGTTGTTGTGGCTGGTTGGATCCAGCCTCCTGTACAGTGAGGGACAGTGTTTCCTCATTTGTCCAGGAAGTTGGTATGCTATACGCACAAAGCCCCTGTGAAACAAATCATCCCATCCAGAGCCACTCAGGAGAATAATACACTCAATAGTGCACCACTTGCACGGCTGGTGTAGTCGCCCGGGGGGCAACAAAAGGCTCAGGGTGGAGATTTAGTGAGAACCAGATCCTGGAGCATACGCCCCCCCACCCACCCACCCACCCACCCCTGTCAGTCCCGCAGCAGGTCGACATGAAGCATTTGTCCGGACGTCCTGGACTGAGGCCTCTTGTCTTCTCTTAACTGACAGAGGTTTCTCCTCTATTCCATCAATTCTAGCGCATTACAGTTTTTCTATTATAGAAACGAACGTGAGAAATCCAGTCTTGGATATTTCCCATAGGCCGTTGCTCTTTAAATACTGTTTGACGTGACCAGTTGCTATTACATCATCAGGAGGGAGTACGACTCGGATACTCTCAGCTTTGGTGTGAGGTGTTTTCCTTGTTCTGCTGCAGAGAAGTTCGTGACCATCACAGGAACGTGACCAGTGTCAGTGGAAACTACCAGCGTTATGTTGATTGACAGGAAAGACACTGTGATGTTGATGGGTTTTTAAAAACCGAGCTTTAACCAAGACACCGACTTCATGTCTGTATCACGGTCCAACCATGAACCACTGTAGGTTTTTACCTCGTGTTCCCACCTTGAAACTCCTGGAGCTGGCCCAGAATCTGTGCTCGTACTCGTCGTCGTAGATCATCTGTAGTTCCAGAACACGTCGACCTTGTGTGCCGTCCTTGACGGAGGCTGCAAACGAGCTTTGCGGTGAATTATAGACGACAACAGTTCAAGGACCTTGAAGATTCAGAGCAGAGTATTCGGGCCTAATCGTGAATCTCCTGAACAGGGATTGTCTCGTAATCCATAAATTTGTATCTGAGACCACTTGTCCATTTGGCCCCTTCCAGGTGAACGTGACAGTCTGACACGATAAATGTTTTTCAGTCTGGTTAGGTCTAAGGCAACACAGTGGGAGTGGAGCTTCCCAGTTTGTCCAGTGTTCAGTTTTCCAGAGAAGGTTAGCTGCTCCTTTTGTCTCTTGTCCACGCTGAAACAGCCGGCTCCTTTCAGCTTCTTGGCCCTTTGCCCGAGCAAATGGATTTTGCCTTGTGAAATCTGTCATCCGGTCTAATCATCCCCCCCCCCCCCCCCCCCCCCCCCCCCCACACATGTTCTTGCCTGCATTATCTCCTTAAAGTTGATGTCAGCTCTGTCTGCAATCCTACATCTGTGTGTACATAAAGCCTGGGAATGACTCGCTGGTCGTTTTTTCCCATACACACCAGGGTCATAAAGCAGAATCTGCATCACGTGTCATAGCTGAAAGTCCTCATCCTCTCACAAGACTGTGTCATATGATTCAGTTCCCTCGCACCCCCACCCCCAAAGTCTCTGGGTGGCTCCGCACTTAAGTGCCTTGTTACAGGAAATCAATGTAAACCCGGCACTCCGGTGTGGAGTGACCATCACGCTGACCTTAGCGCACAGCGCCGACCAGGGCGAATCACCGAGCAGCGTCCAGCAGGTGTAAACAGCTCGGGCTCAGGTTCTGTCTTGGCAGAGTCTCTGTCTGTGTTTCATTCTTTTTTTAAATGGCAGCAGGTCTGAGGATAAAACTGCCGGCGAGCTCCATTCAGAGAAACAGGGTCTTTCTGCTCCTTGGTTTTTGTTTTAAATCATTTTGTGTGTGTGTGTCAGCATCATCAGCATTATATTTTATAAGCTGCTTGGTTGTTATTGACCTTGTTCTAAAGCCAGTAGAAGTTTCTCTAGGGCTGAATTGTAAATATGGACGGGGGGAGAAATAAAGATGGGTCTTATTTTGGAAGGTCACGAGAACCGATACTTCCTTATTTCCCCCCCCCCCCCACAGTATCACAGGCACCGAACGATACTGACCTTCCGCTGCTTCCCTCCTCTGCCGAGAAGACGATTCATCAATCTGCTGCCGGTTAACGTCGGCGTGCACGAGTGTGAACGGGGAGAATTAGTGAGAAACTAAAAATGGACAACTGGAGTTAAAGTGTCACTTCGGTGGTTTCTGCTGTTACACAATCGGCTGCTCTCCTTCCCTGTGTTCGGTTGCAGCGCTGCCATAGCGGCTTGTCTGTTGTCTGATTGGCTGCCTGTTCCCTCCCATGTGCTGCAGGACGGCACCAGTCCCCCCCCCTCCCCCCCCCTCTCTAATCTGATGATGTGTGCTACAGTAACTCTCACTGTTGTGACAACATGCGAACACTGAGCTTGAGTGTGTTTTTATGTTGGCTGGGAGTTTACAGGCCTGTGGGAACGCACAGGTTCAACCGTCCTCACAACACAGCTCCTGAGATTTTGTTTTAACATAAAGCTGATGGACTCTTCAATGCAGGCCTTTGTGTGCACTGGTCACTTTAACCCCCCTCCGCCCCTTTCTGCTCATTCCCAGTCCAAATCCATGCTGTTTTTCAGATGACCCAAGGTAACTTGTTAGGGAACAAGCTCGCCATTGTGGATCTTTTCTTTTTCTCCTCGCTGGTCGATGGACTCTGATGCCCGCCACTCGATGGTTCAGGGAACCTCTTCTAATGAGACGCGGGGCTGTCCTGTCCCAGTGCGTGTCCTCTCACTCAGAGACCAGTACAGGGACAGCAGCTTGTGGCACCTGGTTAAACACCTTACGTCTAAACATCCTATTTAACAGCAAACTCCTCTCACCCAGGGTCATTTCAGCTTCGTATCGCAGTCTGGTAAATCCTCTGTGTGTTTTATAAATCAAGTGACTTCATTTACTCCAGGATTAGACCCAGCTGGAGATTGGCCAGAGCTAAATGAGCTTATGCTTCTACGAGAAATAAGACGGCATTTAGCTGCTGCTGCTAAATAACAGCTTGTGGAAACCTTTTGTAAATCTTTGATTATATTTAATTGGATTGACAGATTTTCTTTCTACAATGGGATAAAATGTCTAAACAGCACAACTGGGGCATGAAATGTCTTTTCATGGGCAGCTCAACAAATCTGTGTGTGGGGAGTTGAGTGGTATGGGGGGGGATCACTGTTGAAAGATAAAGAATCTGCTGATGTAACGTCAACTCATCATCTTGTGTGTTTCTTCCCAGGAGGCTTCTCTGTGGTGTTTCTGGCCCGTACGCACAGCGGCGTGCGCTGCGCTCTCAAGCGCATGTACGTCAACAACGTCCCGGATCTGAACGTCTACAAGAGAGAGATCACTATCATGGTAAGAGCCGCGTCGCCGTCTTCCTGCTCGTCGTGATTCTGAGGGCTTGGCCACTTTCACATTCATTTAGATTTCCTCTAATATTAAAAGCAAATGTATATTATATATAGATATAATATTACCTGTGTTTAATCATTTAAATCCACTATAAATGTCTAAATATCCGGGAAATGGGGTCTGGCCTTTTTTCCGGAGTTCACAACAACAGAAAAACATCCAAAAACATTCATGATGTATAAATTCTGCTGTGGAACACTTAGTGTTTTTAGTTTTCGGCACATCGCCGTCTTCCCTTATTGCCGAAAGCCGTCGAATCTCGTTGTCTTTCAAAGTTAGCGTCTTCTACGTCTTCTCTTATTCATCTTACGACATTTAGCGTCCGCCCCCGTGTTAGAAACGCGCATCAACACGATCACACGCAATTTATTATTCTGCTGTATTCTCACTTGGGCTCTAACAGACATTGGAAAAGTTCCTGAAAATGTCCAAAGTAACTGAGTCAAACATTTGCATCCTCCGGGAAATTTCAGGAAAATGCTCGGACTTCAGTTCGTGTCTCAAAGCAGCACAAGTCTTAGTTTTGGCTGCAGTGAGTGGAAAACGTGCTCCTCTCGGTTCCTGTGGGTTTAATGTGAACTCAAACACGTTGTGATCAGATTCTCAGTTTTCAGGTATTTAACTGAAGCACATAATTACATTTTTTCAAATGGAACACAAGCCCTCAAGAAGGAAGGTGAACGTGAATGTCTTCATTCCACCTTTCTAACCCGTCCTGTTTTCCAGCATTCCAAATCTGGCAGGAGCTGAATTCACCCACTGTGCTTGAAAATATCAGGCAGAGGTGTCACGCCTGGGATCACAGCTAATAATAAGTCGAGGTGTTTCATGTCAGTCAAAGGGAAATAGGTTAAATCTGTGAAACCAGAAGACTTGGACAACAGCAGATGTCTCGTCTTGAACGTTTGACCCCAGTGTGTCAGTGAACAGCTCACTCTGAGCTGTTTGGCCAGCTTTGTGTGTCTGTTGACTGCCTCATCAGCTGGAACAATGTGTAATACACACGCACGCACGCACACACGCACACACACACACACACACACACGCACTGAGCTGACCTTAAACACTGACACAGCTCTGGCCTGTTGGGACGTTGCCTTTCGGTGTGTGTGTCGGTTTCCACAACACACAGCGCGCTCTCTCTCCTCGTGCTGCGATCCAGCAAACAAACAAGAGACGCTGATGCTTTAATCCAGTGAATTAATCACGTTGGGAAAGATTAGCGGAGTTAGGAGAGATCAGCGTGTTGTAAGAACATGAAAGAATACAGAAGGCGTTCCTCACCACACGGCCGCTTGAAGAAGACGAGGCTGGACCGGATTCAGCTGGACGGTGAACTTTTTGGAATGTGCTCAGTAAAGATGCCGTCACAGGCAGTATTTCTTCTTCTCTGGTCTTATTTGGACGTGGTTTCCATAGATTTACAGAGTGAAACCAGGACGAGGGTGTGAACAAATGTCACAGAGACTCGCAAAGCAGAATTAAAGCTTTGGATTGACTTCGTTCACGTCGGGTTTTAATCCCTCATTTTCAATAAAGAAGCAACTTCTCACTGCCGAGCAAATACAGGAGAAACAAGTCCCAACAGGAATACTCCTCAGTGTGTGTTGAAGGAGGCTCAGGTGCACGTCAGCAATCCACACGTGCACTTTATCATCTAATTGTTGAGGGCATGGAACCTACATAGAACCTGTTTTCTTTAATCCTTTTGTGTTTCACACCTTTAATAAACGTCCATCTCTTGATCCCGTGTGCAGAAGGAGCTCTCGGGCCATAAGAACATCGTGGGCTACCTGGACTCTACGATCAGTCCCGTGTCCGACAGCGTGTGGGAGGTCCTGATCCTCATGGAGTACTGTAAAGGTGCGTGTTCTGAAACCATGAAATCTGTTCTACTTCGTCTTACTTGTATCTATGACCTCTGGCTTTTATGTGGGTCAGGCTCCATTAGGGTTATTTTAGGACAAACGTCTGCACACACACTGTTGTCCTTGAAACGCTGTGTGTCAGCTAAAAGGAGAAGTTACTGTCACGCACTCAAACAACAGATTGTCTTTATTTTGTAAATGTTTGTGACTCTAAAATATGGTTTGAGCGGATTCTCAGTGATAATGAGAGGACTTTAGAATTTAGATGTGGTTTTCTATAGTAGAAATTACATAGATTCACATACATGTCTGTCTTTGTTTGCAGATATGAAAACCTTTATTTAACACGATAAACAAATCACTAAAATTCTCTATATTTGTTTGCATTTGTGTTTTCTTTCTATTTATGCGTATTTATAATCAATCTTATTCTTTAGCTGTCAAATATCAAACCTCACTTACAGTTCTTGGTCATAATGGTTTGATTAAAACCCTCATAGGCCTCAAAACACCCACATCACTCAGGCTCTGGCATTGAATCTAAATCAGGTCAAGTGTGAATGTAAACACAGGAAAACTGAAACCCGAGTCCTGACGTCTGTCTTCTCCTGCAGCCGGTCAGGTGGTGAAGCAGATGAACCAGCGGTTGAACGTGGGCTTCAGCGAGGCCGAGGTCCTTCACGTCTTCTGTGACACCTGCGAGGCCGTGGCCCGGCTGCACCAGTGCAAGACGCCCGTCATCCACAGAGACCTGAAGGTGACGGGAAGCTTCCTCTCTTTCCTCCCTCCCTTCTCCTCCTCCTCTCCCTCCCTCCCTCCTTCTCCTCCTCCTTCTGTCCACCAGCATCATTTCTCAGATCCTAATATGACGTCTTTAGAATTCTTTTGTCAGAAGGAGGTTTGTCATTATTAAATGTCTTAACTAGTGGGTCTGGAAAGGTGAATTTGAAATAACTTACAAACCAATAAAGATATTGTAGAGGAAGAAGCAGGCTTTCTAGTGGATTTCCAAAGATGTCAACACGATCAAAAAGAAGAACTGGATTCTCTGTTTTGTTTCCAGTTGTTTTTGAGGTTGATTTTAAAATCTCCTCCGTCAGCAGAAGAAAGAACGCTCCAGTTTCACTTCACTTCTTGTTTTAACTCCTCTGCTTCCTCACATGCTCACCTGCTTCCTTCACCAGCTCCCCTTGTTTCCTCTCCTTCCTCTCAATCGATACTCCCTTGATCTTTGCTTCTCCTCTTTCTCCAGGACCTTCTCCTACCACCAGCACATCCAACAGACATCTTGTAAATTCCTCACTAACTCGATTTTTTCAAATCAAGCGCGGCTACGCACCAGCCTCATCCGCGCTCTGGTGAATTTCCCACCCTGGTTGAATTCTCCTCAGTGCCCTGATCTGTGGGCCGCTGTGCTCCGTCCAGTTGGACAAGCCTGTGAACAGAGCGGTTCCTTCAGCTCCACAGGCCGCCCCTCTGTTCGCTGTCTGTCCGTGCAGCCCACATGGCTTACATAACACCGCAGGGACACAAAAGACCGCGGAGGCCCAGTCACACATCGCCAGGGAAAGTGAGAGTGCAAAAAAAAAAGATGGAAGCCCTTTTAACCCTGAGCTGTCAACAGCAGACACTCTGTGTTTCTTTCATTAGCTCCGTCGTGAATCTTTCTCCCTTCACCTCCTTTTCTCTTATAAAACACCTGAATGGTTTTTCTGTTTTCAGGTTTCACGTCTCATCTGTTTTCTTTCTTGTTTCCAATCTCTCCTCCACCTTCCTTCACTTCTGTCAAGTAGCACTCGCATGTACATCCACTGCATCGTGTTGTGTGGGGTACAATAGATAAGATATGATATTCCTCTATTATTCCCACTATGTGGAAGATCTACGTCTTACAGCACCAAAGAGAATAGTGAAAGTAACAAGTAAAAGTCAAAGTGAAGATGGAATACATACACAAAGAAATATAATGATTAGAAAACAATATATACAATGGTAACAGAATATATCTATTGTAAAAGTATTGCACATAATATGAAGTTGAAAGTGCACGGATGGAAAATGATTATTGCTCCGTTAAATTAGTTGGAAACCTGAGCTGCAATACATTAATACATTCATTCTTGTGTTTATCATATTTGTTATATTTAATATTTGGTTCTCTTTTTGATATTTTGATATTAAGGCTTCTGCAAAACACACCACAGCAAATTCCCTGGATGTGTAAACATAAACCCTGATTCTGATCCATGCAAACAGACGTCCTGCTCGACTTGAACCGTGGGCGCGCGCGCGCACACACACACACACACACACACACACACACCCCCCGCCCGGCGTTAACGCAGCTCATACGTGTCATTCCAGCTTTAATCTTACATTGCTCACATAGTTTAAAATCTAGTTTTATCTAGAATCTGTGGCCTGAAACCCGAAAAGAGTCTTTCTCTCTGACCACAGATCAGCTTTGATCGGACTCCTGAGGCAGAACTACTGTAGTGAGGCCTTGTCACACTACTGTAGTAAATCAGATGTGTGTGTGTCTGTGGGATTTGTGTGTTTTTAACAAGCAACTTTATCCACTAATTGTCGTCCTTGCCCACGGTGGTGTAATTGTGGATGAGCTTCGTCTGGACTCAACCCCCAACATCGTTTTCTTTGGACAAAATAAAAGCAGGTTGCGTCTGTAGAATGAATCACGAGGACACAGGATGAAAACACAAACACACACATTTAAAAACAACACTGCTGCGACTTATTCTTTCCTCGCTCAGCATCTGCTGCGTTTCCTTTCCTGAGGGTGATGAAGGTTGGATTGTAAACACGGGTCCAAAGGTTCTGTGGCTGCGTCTCTGTTATTGGATAATTGCTGTGGCAGGTTTTAAGTGCTTCACATCAGTCAGTAGAGACAACATTACACTCAACAGCATCCATCACCGTGTAAGTCCTCATGTTTCCCTTATGTATGTATTCATGTGTTTGTCTTCCACCAGGTTGAAAACATCCTGCTGAACGACCAGGGGAACTACGTGCTGTGTGACTTTGGGAGTGCGACTCACAAGGTGCTGCTGCCACATAAAGACGGAGTCACTGCCGTGGAGGACGAGATTAAGAAGTACGTTCTCTTTACTCGGTGTAATCCAGTACCTGCATCATACGAACCTTCACCTGCATTTCCAGTTTATTTCCTTATCTGGAGAGTCCCTGCGAGAGCTGACATTCCAATTACCAATACCTAATACTGTCTTGCCAGATTAGCTCGTTCGCCCGGGTGTCAGATTTCCATCGCTGCTGATCAGAGCCAATAAAAACCAGTGTCTATTGTGGAGACATTTGAATCCGTTCCCAGTGCAGACAAAAGCCAGATGTTAGCAGGTGTTAGTGTTTTTTTTTTTTGTACCAGTGGAAAAAGGGCTTAACTGAGGCTACAGCAGAAACTGTGTGTAAACCTGTTTTCTGACTGTTAAGATGCAGTCACATGGAAAAAAAAGCAAAGAAATGAACAGAAAACACTTAAAATAACTTTATCAACTTTGTCAACTCTGCACATCTGTCCTTCAAACATCACACCAACACAAAAACTGTAAATCACCAAGAACAACACAACTCTGCGCTTCGTGCCGTGGTGTCACACTGCCGGCAGTTAAATGTCTCACTGGACTAAATTTGGCTCGGTGCCGAACCCGCTGTCATAAACGGGGTTTTCACACAACCTGTTTTAATTTTTTTTATCTTTTTATTTGCGTCCACAAAGCAGAAGAGAAATCTTGTAAATCCCACAGAGCTGCGATACAGTGTCATAACTGCAAATAAACCATAAACGCACCTGCTACTTCAGTGAGCGGTGGTAAACATGACGCACCTCTGTTGTCACAGCTCCTGCACATTCACACTCTGATGTGTGTGTGTGTGTGTGTGTGTGTGCCGTTGGTTGTGTATTTATTCTCTTTGTGTGATGTCAAATCACAGCAGTAAGATCAGGTCCTTCAATTTTCCCACATTTACAGCTGCAATAAAGTGAACTGTGCTTATCTTCAGTATATGACCGTGTGTAAACTCTCCTCCTCGTGGTCATTTAGAAACCATCAGGCCTCTGAACCGTGGTGACTCACACTCTCTTAATGTTTCTGGTGGTTTTCTGTTCTCTCAGTGAACAAAGGCACAACATGGCGTCGTCAGAGAGAGAGAGAGAGAGAGAGCAGTAATAAACTAAGAACCTTCTCACCAGTAAAATGGAAACGTAAAAATAAAAAGTTCTACTGCAGCAAACGTCCAGAGCTGCTTACAAAAGTGAAATAAGTACTTAATAGTGCACATTGTTCGAAAGATGGAGTATTTTATTAATCCCAAAGGTAAATTGAACTATGTGGTGTTATTACATTAATAGTTAAGCTGCTATATCGACGGTACAGAAAGTTTCAGCTCATTTTTAAACTGTAGGGCCGACGACTTCAGTGTTGGTTCACTCTCACTTCGCACCCAGCCACAGTAGACATGTTTTCAACTGTGCACACAACCTGCGGCACACAACCTGCTTAGCACACAACCTGCAGCACACAACCTGTTACACACAACCTGCAGCACACAACCTGCAGCACACAACCTGTTACACACAACCTGCAGCACACAACCTGCAGCACACAACCTGTTACACACAACCTGCTCAGCAACAAAGACAGCGACTACCTGGTGGATGTGGTGGAGTTTGTAGCAGCAGAGCTTTCACACCTACTACTTGTCTTCTGTGGAAGGTTTGCTTCAGACCAGGGTCTGGGCCACTGGACCGAAATCATGACCGACCAAAAGATTGGTTTTGTTCGTGAAAACACTTCTTTGGACAGTTTGGACCAGTCACAGGAAGTTGAGACAGAAATAAACAATATAAGAAAAGAAAGAAGAGGAATAAGCACTTTCACAATTGTGAAAAACCCCCGAACCCCGAGTAAATGAACTGGTTCACTTTGCCTCACTGGATCTCTGAGCGGTCATTGAGTTTCTGTTGTTTCTGTGTCTCAGGTACACGACCCTGTCATATCGGGCACCGGAGATGATTAACTTGTATGCAGGGATAGCCATCACCACTAAAGCTGATATATGGGTAAGGTGTTGCTTGGTGTGTGTGTGTCTGTGTGTGTGTGTGTGTGTGTGTCTGTGTGTGTTCTGCACCCTGCAGGGCTGGTTTGTCCTGGCCCGCCGTCGTTCTGCCCTGACGGGTTCCTCCTCCTCCTCCTCCTCCTCCTCCTCTCTCTGTGTGTCTGCTCCTCGCTCGCCCCTGGGCTGTTTGCTTCCACCAGCTCTCCAACTGTTTTGTTTTTTTTGTTGTTCCCCTCCTCATGAAACATTGAGCAACATCATTCACAACGACTCCGTCCGATCCCTCTTCCTCCCTCGCCGGCTCCTCGTCCTCTTCTATTTTCTTATAATTAGCCTCCCTTCAGGACCAGTGAGCTCCAGTGCAACAGGCCTGGGCTGATTTTGAAGGTGAGGCGGCAGGAAGGACTTGGACAGCAGCCATTTTGAGGAGTGGTGGAGATTAGATGGAAGCCCAGGGAGTCCGTTAGGAAGATGTAGCTGTTGACGACGCATCTGTAGAATTAAACGTCTAGTTTCTACAATCCTTACTAAAGGATCTGGAGTTTTCTGAAGCACTGACGCATTTTGAAAAGGACGCAAGCTGCACCTCGGTATTTTGAGATTCACCTTTCATTTATTAATCTGCGATTCTTTGTTATTTACATATATATACGTTTGAAAATGAACAGACGGAAACTTTAAATGCCCGAAACACATGCTTCATAAAACACTTTGTTGAACTGCAGAGCCCCTTCAGCCACAGACTCCCCCGACCTCGCTGGGTCCGGGGGCTGAACAGGAAGTCATTCCTGCCGACCGCCATCGCACTTTACAACTCATCCACCTCCGCCCGTGAACAATGACCTGCACTAAATTCATCATTTCTCAGCATCATAAACATGTGTATACATTGCACTACTTATACTATATACTATTTAATTATATTAATATTGTTTCTTAGACTTTATACTGCGCCTAATTTAAATGTCTCAGGGCTGCTTAATGTCCTGTATTTAACTGTGTATTTTTTATATTTCTGCATTTCCGTGCTTTCTTTACTTTCTGCTACTAAGACAAATTAATTTCCTTTTTTTTTTTTTTTTTTAAATATTAAATGGGCCTCTGGTTAGAGAATGACAAAACTCCAGACTTCCTGTCAACTGTCTCCTGTGGGTCTTACTTCCTGTTCTGGTTTCAGACACACGTCTTGAAGCTGTTCTTATTCTGTGTAACACACACACACACACACACACCACACACACACACACACACACACACACACGTCACATGCATGTTCACCAACACACGTGTTGGTGAACATGATGTGTTACTGAGTTTAGAAGATTATGCTCCTGGATCCGCGCGGTGGGAGATGAACTGTGAAGAATCTCTCCTTTTCAGATTTAGACCTTGAAGAAAAACCATTTCCTTTTGACGCTGCGGCTGATTCCAAAGTCTCTTTCATCTCCAGCGGCATCATCAGCGATAAAAGATGCTGCAGCCAAATATAGCAACAGCTGATTATGTGATGTGGGAGCCGAGCACTTTTCCATGTAGCTGTGTTTGGATGTGTTATTCTCCAGAGGAGGAGACCGTTTTTAAAAAAAAGCAGCTTTTTTATCCTGTGGCATAAGGAGACATTCATTCTTTGTTCGACTCTCCTGTCGAGCTCGGGGGGGTCGACAACGTCAACATCCCACACACGAGGGGCCGTAAGAGGCCTCGTGTGCTTCCTGTTCATGTGACTTGTACAGATTAGCAGCGCGGCTACGTTTCCTTTGGGGCCTTGAACAATTATCACAGTTTATTGTAACACGAAACGAGGTTTTCATTTGTGTCTGTTAGGATTATAACACACAAACTTCTGTAAGGGGTGTGGGTCATTCAAACGTTTGGTGTGGATCAGGACTTTCCCCCACTTTCTTTAACATTATCCATAGATTCATGGATCTTGAAGAATGAACTCAGGCAGGTTTTAGGGGACTGATATTTGAATGTCTGCAATTTGGTGCAGATCCAGATCAAAATCCAGATCTCTTGAATTCAGTGTGGATTCATCGGGAGACCGTCGGGCCCTCGGTGGATGTTTCCGCTCTACTGAATCTATTCTTCTACTTCTTCTTCCGCCTCCTCGACAAACACAGTTCAGTTTGTTAGGTAGTGTTTGTATCTGGTGTCACGGTCGTGAGGAAAGTACCTTAAATTCTAACTCGTGTGTCACGGTTTATTTCTTATCACATCTCACATAGAAAAGACCTAACTTGCTTAATTTTCAGATGTTCAGTTTATACTGTTTTACATCTAATGACCTTGTTGCATCTTTCAGTCTCTCAAACTTTGTTATCACGCTGACACGGACATTTACAATGACTTGTGATAATCTCCACTATAAACCACTGGTTTCTCTCCTTCTCTCCTCAGGCACTCGGATGCTTGTTGTACAAGCTGTGTTTCTTCGCTCTTCCATTTGGGGAGAGTCAAGTTGCCATATGTGACGGAACCTTTATCGTTCCAGATAACTCCAAATTCTCCTTCAAGCTGCACTGCTTAATCAGTAAGTCTCTTAATCATTAACGTTAATGATGCCACAATGTATACGTGAGAATGATTGTTTATTGATTTATCATCCCCTCAGAATTACTTTCAATTTCTGTTTTAGTGATTTTAAATCCCTTAGAGTTTAAAAGCTGCATTGCCAGATGTACGATCATCATGATATTTTTAGGAGTTATAATAATCAGTATAGATAAATAGGCTCTTGATCCTACCTCTGTGTTAACTCTTGTACGCTCGTGGTGATGATGTCTGAGAAAATTGATCATGAGTCTGTTCTCTGCTAACGTAACGTCTCTCCAGCCAATATTCGTTCATCTAAATATTTGCTGTATGTTTTTTGGAAGTATTATTATTTGTTTTCTTGGATATGACCCATGTCCAATTATTCCCCCCCCCCCCCCCAAATCCCCTCACCAAGTATTTATTTGTAACAAGAAAACAACAATTCGTACAATTTAGATGAAACACTCGAGAAAACATAACTAGGATTATTTTATATTCAATTTCTGCCCAAAGATCCTTTTACCTAAATCTTACACACTGAACCTTTAAGAAAGTGTTTTTTGTTTTTATTTTTTGTCTGTAAAACTGTTTTGATTTTGTTAAGCAAACATTTTGACACACATACTGGAACTTGACTGTTCTTTTTCTAGAAGGAGCTAATATATATATTTCCATCATCTAGCTTGTGATTCCCACTTGCTGTGGTGTTTAGATGTTTTACAGGATTCTGTTCCTCACGGATCTGGAGCTGTCGACACGTCTCAGCCTGTTTGAACCAGTCTGTCTGTTTTCCTTTCGTGTTATTTCACTTCCCTAAAAGTTTGTTGTGGCGGAGCCTCCTTTTTTTTTTTATTATCTTTTGACCAACAGCTCCACCGTGTGACCAGAGAGGGACAATGCACATTAACTCTCACAGCAGCCAGTGTTGCTCTCTGACGTCTCTCTCTCTCTCTGTGTCTGTCTTCTCCAGGATACATGCTCGAACCAGATCAGGAGAAGAGACCAGACATTTACCAAGTGTCCTACTTTGCCTTCAAGTTAGCTGGAAAAGACTGTCCGGTGCCAAATCTCTTCGTAAGTCACTGAATGAAGTGTCCGTCGTGGTTTCAGCCTTCACCGTCTGTTTCTCGTAAACACCAATTCTCCTGGTCCTCTTCTTCCAGAACTCTCCCATCCCCACGACGCTCCCAGAGCCGCTGACGGCCAGCGAGGTCGCTGCCAGGAAGAGCCAGACAAAAGCCAGGTAACGCTAAATCCCTCAATCTGACATTCAGCTGCCGGACGTACGCCAGAGACCGAGGGACGTCAGACATCACCTGTTTTTGATTCCCTCTGCTCAGGATAACGGAATCTGTCGGCCCGACGGAAACATCGATAGCTCCCAGGCAGAGGCCGAAGGCGGTGAACAGCAACGTGCTGCCCCTCGCCAACACCGTCGCCCCCGTGGCGATGGCCGTGCCTTCGGCTCCCGTCAGCAACGGACAGAAAGGTTCGTTTAACACGAGCTGATCATTAACAAGTGTAGAAGTTTCACTCGTGTTGCTCTTATGTCAACACTCGTACAGGAAGTCATTTTGTGAGAGGAAACTGATTTTTTTTATATTTAAAGGGCTGCTTATTTTTTTGAAAAAGCAAGTTTGAGAAATGTTATTTCTGGATACTCAAAAATTATTATTACCAAGACTGTTTTGGTTGGGGTGAGGTGCCCTCTGACAAATGTTGAGTTTCTACATTGTTCATAACTCATAATAATTATTGTCAACTTGGGAACAGACTGTTCTATAAAAACCACCTCCAGCTAGATGTGTCCTTCTGTGAGCAGGACCAGTTAGTCTGGTTCTCTCCTGGTGATGGATGGTTGTGGGTGTGACTCCCTGTCGCCTGTCAGTCATGTAGTGTTAACTCACAGACGCCCCCCCCCCCCCCCACACACACACACACACCACACACACACACCACACACACACACACACACACACACTGAAAGTTGTCTAGTGTAAACTCACTTTTGTACACGGGCACATGTTGTATTATCACATTTATCCCTTGTGTGTTTTCTTTTAATCGTCACAATCTCATACGTCTGAGCTCAATGCTTAACCTCTGGTGGTTCCTCCCCTCAGCTCCCACCCCCGGCTCCGGGCAGCTGTCCGTGCAGCCCAGCCCCAGCCCAGCAGTCAGCAGCACCGCGTCCTGCAGCAGCTGCAGCCCGGCGACCTGCGTCTGCAGCAGCTACAGCATCACCAACACAGCAGCAGCAGCAAGCCGTGCAACAGCAGCATGCACATGCACATGCACAGCAGCATGCACATGCGCAGCAGCATGCACATGCGCAGCAGCATGCAAATGCACAGCAACTCCAATACCTCCAGGTACAAAATACACGTGTATATCCTCGTCGAAGACAAAGTAATGGCTTGACTGCTCTTCTGGGACCGTCACTAAAACGTTTATCGTCTTTACCCCCCCCCCCCCAGTACCAACAGGCTGTGCAGCAGCCCTCCAGCTCCAGCAGCAGCAGCAGCAGGCTTTGCTCCAGCAGCAGCAGCAGATGATGATGCAGCCCATGTACCAGCAGCAGGTCGCTCAGGCCCAGGCTCAGTACGCAGCCATGGTGAGTTCTGTCCGGGCTCTGAACCCTGAACCCTCTGTTTGTGCTAATAATACATGGACGTCCATCAGAGTGGGTTCGCTCCTGTTGGCGTTCGAGCCCATTCAAGCATCTGAGGCTGCTTCCCTAACTGAGAGTCCTGACGGGACTTCAGAGCAGAGGATCGGATCCAAAACGGCAATAAATAGATTTAGCAAATGACAGCGAAACACATGGAGACGCAGCATGAAATAACACGGAGCTGAATATTCCCTTTAATGTCAGAGTGGCCTAAAATTGCTCTCTCTGTTCCAAACGCTGGCAGCCAGTCCTCCTCCGTTGAGTGGCTTCATGTCGGTGCCAAGCAGCATTGGAAGCAGACGCTCAAACTTCCTACTGACGCTGTCCAAATATTCAGAAAACTCGTATTTACACAGCGACTGAATCAAACACACAAACACAGGTCCTCGAAATGTGCACTGTGACGGCGGTGCAATTTTTAGTCTGTTTCCCACCGAACGCGCACCATCTGTTTTATTTCAGAGGCAATCTGGTCCGAGCGGCGCCGCGACGGGATCGAACAGAGGGTGAAGTGGAGCAGCTTCCTCCACGTCGCGTCCTGACACGTGAAGCGGTTCAGAGACAGGGGAGGAGAGCACCTCAGAAAACGACTTCTTGTTCCCTAGAGACCTGCTGAACGGTTAAAAAGCAGCATTTCCTCTGCGAGCTTCTACCTGCTCCTTAAAAACATCAGATCGGTTTTATCTGCACAGAACGATGGGTTTTCCTTTTCATCTTAACAAAAACATGGAAACATTTAACAGAAGAAGGAACTCCTGCATCCAAATGCAATGAATCCTGTCCCCCTCTGCCTCCATGTGGCCAAACACGCAGCTTCAAACTCCTCCGCCGGTGTTTGATCTGATCCTTGTTGCCGTTTGAATCTTGACGAGTTGTTTGACTCTCACTCCCTCGCCCCCCCCCCCCATCCCCTCCACCGTGTCCCCAGCTTTCCAAATCCAGAACTGGTTTCTAACAACATTTCAATCATCTCGTTGCCGTCATTGTGCGCCATCAAAAAACAAAATCAAAGGTCCGTCCCTCATTCCCTTCCCCCTCTTCTCCCTCTCCCCCTTCCCTTTCAGCTGCACCAGTACCAACAGGCTTTTGTGCAGCAGCAGCAACAACAACAACAACAACAACAACATCATCAACAACATCATCATCAACAGCAGCAGCAGCAACATCATCTACATCTTCTACAGCAGCAGCATCATCTACAGCAGCAGCAGCAGCAGCAGCAGCAGCATCACCCCTACATGCCCTCCCCTCTTGAGTTCCAGATCCCCCTCGGCTCCTATAACACTACCACCCCCGCTGCTGGGCCGATGGGGGGGATATCACCTGTGGATCCCTCGTACACCAACCCCAGGTAAAGTCCGATTCTATCGTCACACACGTCGTGACGGAGCTGTTTCTGCTGCGGGTCCAATCCAAACAATGACGTGGTTGTTTTACTTTCCTCTCTCCGCAGTAGAAACCCTCTGCTGGCCTCCGATGGCGTCACCCCTCCCCCTCAGGGCGGCCACAGGGCAGGGAGTTACCCCCCCGACATGTCGGGCTGGAACCCTTTCGGAGAGGACAACTTCTCCAGGCTGACGGAGGAGGAGCTGATCGACCGGGAGTTCGACTTGCTCCGAGCAAGCAAGTGACCCCAAACTTTTCCTTTTTAATAAGTGGTGTTTGCTTTCTCCCTCATGTCCATCAGTGCCGCTGTGTTATTGTCTGTTTAGGTGAAATATCTACAAAAAAAAACAAATGAGAAAAGTTTGTAAAATAAGAAGACTGTGCTTCCTCGATGAAGTTTTTCATTTTTAGGAACGTTTAAAAGTTTTTATACATATATGTGAGTTTGTTCCAGACCATAAAAGTCAATAACACTTTGTATTTGAAGGAAACAGTTGGATTGAAATGGTCTAAATGAAGAATAAGTGCTTTGGTGGTTAAAACAGAAACTGTGGATGATCTAAGTGTTGTGTTGTCTTTCTTCATGTAGACAATCCTGTGGAGAGAACAGCCAGCATGGAAACGGACCGACCCGCCGCCGCCACCAGGCCCCTCCTGCCCGAGGACCTGTTCGGCTCAGTCCCGTTCGTGGCCAGCGCAGGCAAGTCTTAGAGGAGTCTCTACCCTGAGGACCCAACACTGTGGATCCACCTGCCCCCTCTGGGCCCTCTCCTGCCCCCCCCCCTGTCCAGCTCTTCTGTTCCCACCAGTCAGGAGCCCCGGTCCCACCCGGTCCCACCCGGTCCCCCACAGTGGGGCTTTAAAAACCAGTGATCGGGTCAGATTGTTTTGTTTCCCCTCCTCAGATTTAGATGTGCTTCTGTTGTCAGTGTAGAATAGAATATCAAGGTGCTCCTCTGTGACTTGAATAGGAACAAATCCATTTCTAAATCTGGGCCCGGTGCTGATCACAGGCTTCAGCCACAGGAACACCGTTTTTTTAAGAAATGCATCATATCAGTTTACATAACTTGCGTCTGTTTCTTTTGTTTAAAGCCATAAAACTTTTTCTTGGTTAATTCTATCAGCAGCAACGTCCACGTTCATCAAATGTTAAAATGCAGTTAGTAAAACACTAGTTATCGAATCTCTAAGTGCGACGCTTCAGAGTCTGATCACGTGAGACAAAATAATCCAGAATCTCACATGAAACCTCTCGCAGCCCAAAACTTTCCTCCTCCGGCTTCTTCAAAGTCTCCTGTAATTCATTTAGTGTATATTAGAATAGAATATTACATTTATACGTTTAGCCCAGATATCGATGAGCCCTGGAACTTCCTCTGGTAAATATAGACACGTGAACTTCCTCCGATCTTACGTCTAAACTACAGTCACCCCTCTTCTTCTCTTTAAACGGAAACACAAAGATTCCTCACAAAGCGTTAAACCTCCACTCGAACCTGGTGACTGGTAGTTTATCATTCGGCCTCACTAACCCGTCCGCCTGCACGTGGTCGAACCCCCATCGCACGCCGTCGGTGCAACAGCGTGAATATCAAAGTGCAGTGTTTCTACATGTATCACATCGGTGGCAGCAATAAGCTTCTGTGCCTCTGTGCTTCCTGCTTCTTCCCCGCGTCGCTGGGTTCCTGCTCCGAGGAGCCGTTTGGAAACGCTCTTCGTTTCCTCGCGGGATTTATTTAAATGACGGATCGACGCTAAAAAAAAAAACACTTTTCTACAGTAAATTCATCTCTTAATGCAAGTTCGACAACGTGGGATAAAACCCTCGGAGCACTTGAATGTAAGTGTGGAGATATGTTGTCGTCTTCAACTTGTCACTCAACGATTATTAAATTCTGTTTGAGTTCAGATTGGATGGAAGGAAAAACCAAAAAGTTTTTATTTTACCGAATTTTAAAACCCCGGGACGGTCGAACCCACGTCGTCGGGTCGCTGGGTCTCTGGGTCGTCGGGCCGCTGGGTCGTCGGGCCGCTGGGTCTCTGGTCTCGGGTCGCTCGGGTCGTGCCGCATGGTTCGTCGGGCCGCTGGTCTCTGGGTCGTCGGGCCGCTGGGTCGTCGGGCCGTTGGGTCGTCGGGTCCTGGGGTTTTCGTCGGTCGCTGTTCTCGTATCGTCCTGGTTCGCGGTACGCTGGGTGTCGGGTCGCTGTTCACGTCGTCCGCTGGGTCGTGGGACCGTTTGGTCGTCGACCCTGGTCGTCGGGTCGCTGGGTCGTCGGGCCGCTGGGTCGTCGGGCCTCTGGGTCGTCGGGCCGCTGGGTCGTCGGGCCGCTGGGTCGTCGGGCCGCTGGGTCGTCGGGCCGCTGGGTCGTCGGGCCGCCGGGTCGTCGGGCCGCTGGGTCGTCGGGCCTCTGGGTCGTCGGGCCGCTGGGTCGTCGGGCCGCTGGGCCGCTGGGTCTCTGGGTCGTCGGGCCGCTGGGTCTCATTCCTTCAGGCTGGCATGAAGAAAAGTTCCTTTTGGATTCAGCCTGTTAAGCTTCCTGTGTTCGTGCCATCGCAGTGCGTCTGCTTGTTACGTCACTTCCAGGTGATTTTATTTCGTTTAATATCTAATAGTGTAAAAAGTCATGACCAGCAACTTCCTGAAACCTCAGTGAACAGAGTCTCTGTCCTGGTTTGATCTGGTTTTTGGTTTCACGTTGTTGTTTAGGGACTAAATCATTTTGTATGACACACGTGCGTCTGTCGTCGTCACGTACGTGGGCCGCGTCGACCAATACTCGACTCTGATTGGCTTGTAGACGTGTAGATGAAACGGGAGCCTCGTTACAAACCACTGGATCGTGCTGATGGGTTTGGATTCTGCAGATTCACACTCTTTAGTCACTGAGGATGAATTTACACAAACGGAGCAGCTCAGGTCAAAGCCTCTGTGGGTGGAGTTCACCTATTTGTGACTTTGGCGCCCCCTGTTGGTCGGGTCGAAGTGTCAGCCCTTCACGTGTCACGTTGATTTTTAAAAATATTGACTTTAATTTCTGGAGCACAACAAACCAGGACAGATGGTTTGAAGGTGGTGAAGTTGCTGCACAAACAAATGTCAAGTAAAGAAAATAAGAGTTTTTCTTTTATTGTGAAGTTTATTGTGAAGTTGTTTCCATTCGTAGGTTCAAAGTGCCTTTGTTACTTTTTTCTTTTTTTACATGACCAACAATATAAAAGGAGTTTTCTTTGCTCAAAGGAACGAAGGCAAGGCCGGAGATGCACGTCCTGTTAAACCAGATGTGTTCACACACTTAATATTCCACCAGGGGGAGCACCACAGAACTATGTAGATTTCCTGGATTTTGAAGTTGCAGCTGGAATGTGAGGCGCAGGAAATTAACAGCTTGGTCACGTAGTTCGTCAAAAACCTTCTGCGATCATTTTCGCACACTGGCCCTGCGACATTACTACACTGCCCCCTACAGTTCATGTGAGTATTGCCTCTTTTGGATGGACGCAGGACACCGGGGCGGCCATGATGCAGACACGCCGTTAAAAGCAAGTTGATCTCCGGCCTCGTGTATCTGACGAGCGGTGACTTCACGTCACAGCTGAAAGTCCGAGGAAGCGTCGGCCGAACATTATTTAGACTTTGGTACTTAAAACAGCTGTTATCGTAATAATCATTACTATTTTACGTTGGCACATCCTGTTGTGTTACTGTTAACTTGTGCCGAGAGGAATCCCTGACGATTGCTCTTTTTTTATTATTATGTTTGTTTTAATTTTGAATCCATACAATCCTGAAGGGCTGTATGTCTGTGAGTCCTCGCTGTGCTGCTGTGTCCGTGCAGACGCACGCACGCGAGTCGCATTATCGTACAAATGTATTCACGTACTTAGTTGAAGGTAAGTTTCAAGGTGTCGCTTCTCTTCCTCGTCACGTTTCTGCTCACGTCACCGCCTGCTTTGATTTTTTTGTTTTCTGTTTTTCTTTGCGGGAAAGAAACGTTGCTTCATTCCCGTTTGACCGTGTCGTCGTTTGAGTCGTTGGGTTCTTTCATTCAGTGAGACGGCCACATTCAGAAACATCTTGTTCATGTGTACCGGTGGATGGATTTTAAAGTTAAAAGCAAAAACCCCATCAAAGCCAAAAAACAGAGCGTGAAAGGGACGACCAGAGCCATTAACTGCACTTTATTTTCCTCTGTGTGTTTTCTTTAAAGTGCGAGGAAACGTGAACCTTCCTCCCCGACTCTGTGGGGACGGGAACGAGCAAACATAGACATTGAGTATGTTGTTTTATTAATTGTTTACATCTGCAAGTTTTCTGTGCTTTCTCATCTGTTTTTTGGGGTCCCCCCCCCCCCCCCCCGTTTCCGAAGCATTCCCCTCAGCTTTACATTAGAGCCCAGACCTGTAGACGTCTGGGAACCTTTTAAATGAGACGGTAGAAGTGTTTTTAGTTGTTCTGGATATCAGCAGCTCCTGGTACCCCGAGACGACCCATAGATCCACAAGTTGTCTCCCACATATCCTGTTTCTTTGCAGCAGACTATGTAAAAGGTCCTGTATCATACTGTGAGTGTGAATGTATTCTCTTTATAGAATGTTACTGATGAATAAAAAAAACATCCAAAATCCGTTTTTCACTTTGGTTCCTTTTTGTAAAGTGAAAGCTTCTCTCCACCGCCGCACCACGAGCAAGATGTTCCTGAAGTTACCGTGGCCGTCTTTCGTGTGAGCGCTCTGTCGTCCAATCAAATCGCACTGATTCCGTCGCGCAGCAGGCGAAGGTCAAAACTAAAACTCACCGCCATGTTTGTCCAGGACCAACGTGTGTGTGTGTGTGTGTGTGTGGTGTGTGTGAAACATTAATAAGGCTTATTCTGTGACATGGGTCGTGTTAAAGCTATGATGCTGATAAACAGGTTTTTATATTTTTCTTTGTTTTTAAAAAATGGCCTCGTCACAGGTTTTATGAGCTTATTTAAATCTGAACCTCTTCATGTTTGTGTGTAATTTTAAACTTCATGGGTTTCTTCTGTCGATGCTTTTATTTCAGTTGTGAAAATACGTTTAAATAATTTTTCTGAGCCTCAATCAGATGAGAAACTCTTTGTTTATGTCCGTACACCATAAATTCATACTGAGACATAATCAGGCAACAAAATGTATATTTTATTAGTTAAGTAAATAACATTAGTAAATATTCTCATTTTGAAGCTGTGGCACCATTTGAATGTTAATCACATGAACAAACTGTTATTTCATTGATTTATATAAAATATACAGTAAAAAATAAACCCTCTGATTTTGAGGCTTTGACATGAATAAGATACAAACTCTTAATTCCGTTGCTTTGATATTTGAATCCTGTAACTGAGGCTCGAACAGACAGATTAGTTCGTTCGAGCCTTTAATGTGTAGAAGAAGATATTTGTTAGTTTCACACATCTTCCTTTTAATTTACTGCTCCTCAGAGAAATGATGAATCAGTGTGTGAAGAGACGTTTATCACAAATTCACTCTTTCATGTAGAATCTCATCAGAACCAGTTGGTGTCGAGGAGTTAATTCATTTCTCTGACAAAATAAAAGATGCTGAAGTGTAATTTTCATGGAAAAGCTCTCAAAATATAAATAGTTTTATAATATTAAAACCTAAAAACAAGCTCAAATCAGAGGATATTTATTATTTTCTTCATGAGTTATGACTTAATTATTCAAGCAGATTATTTCAAACCCTCAGTTCCAGTATCATCACTTCACTGGGACACGACATACAGTGGAATGTGCAGTCGGGTGTTTTCCTGGAGCTTCTGGTTCAGAGTCTCGTGAGCTTCAGTCGACCGACCCGTCGTCGTGCTGAGGTCAGAGACGTCGCTGAGCTTCTGTCCGACAGATTTCATCTTCCATCCGGCGAAGAGAGCAATCACACGCGTGTGTTCACCTCTTCTTCTCGTCTGCAGGAGATTATCAGAGACGACCTGTAATCCGTGTGATTAGAGATGTTTCTGTTGGTCCCGTCGAGTCCGAGAGGTGAACATGATTGGAAATGATAATCTTCAGGTCACGTGAAGCAGAAGAGAAGCAGATCACCTCATTTTACATTGTTCTGTCTTTTATTGTTTCGTGTGTATTTGCTTCCGAGCGTTTGGCTCCTGCGTCCTCGCGTCCTGCCAGTTTGAATCTGCACGTGGAGGTTTGCGTTCCCGTGCTCACAGCAGGGGTCCTTGCTTCCGCACGCACAACTTCCACTGACGGGGAAACAATAAATTGGCTCATTGTGCGCGACACCATTTATTTTCAGTCGAGTTGGAGACTGTCCACTTGTTAATTAGACATTTTTCGAAGTTACCGTGAGGCAAAATCTCTTGGAATTTAAATTGTTTATTTATCAAATGCCAATTTTTTAGTATAGAATTTATAGAAATGCAGAGTGAGAGGTGATTACCGAACAAAGCTTTACTTTGTACGACGGAAGCAAGCGACCGAGGGATTTAGATTTAAAAGTAATATCTTGCAAAGCGTCTTCAGCCTCTAAGCCGGCTCTCCTCCGGGTCACAGGAGCTTCGACGCCATATTGACTTCTGAGATTTCCCTCCGTCGCTCCTTCTGGTTCCTTATCAGACAAACTGTTGGGATTTGGATTTTTTAGAAGCAAAGTAATCCCGACTTCAGTAATACCACAAATACAGAGGACTGAGGTGAATTCTACGTGTTTGACTCTTGTGTTTGTGTTTCTGCAGGATCGACCACTGTGACGCAGACTGAGCAGAGCAGCGAGGACGCCAGTGTTCCACTTCCTCCTTCTCTTCCTCCTCCTTCTCCTCCTCCTCCTCCTCTGGTCTCGACCCCTGCCGACGAGCTGCAGCCTCCTGAGGTCAAGGAGCACAAACCCGTCAGGAGGAGTAACTGCAGATCAGGTGAAGAGTCCGACAGCGACTTTGAGTCCGACCCTCCTTCGCCGAAAAGCAGCGAGGAAGAGGAGCCGGAGGAGGACGAGGCTCTGAACAGTGAACATGGTGACGACACCGAGCCAGAGAACTTGGGACAGAGGCCTCTGCTGATGGATTCCGAGGAAGAGGGCGAGGAGGAGGACGACAAGCACAGTTCGGACTCGGACTACAACCCCGGCAGGGTCAAGGGTCGCTCTAAGAAATCTGCTAAATCGGCTCCTGCTGCCACCAGGAGGAGCCGTGAGGGAGACTCTGCCATGACCCTCATCAGCCCTCCGGAGTCGCCCAGCGGAGCCAGAGCTGCTCCGGCGAGGAGCCCGTGGATGTGTTTGGGTTCGGTCCCTTCGTTGGAGGAGCTCCGCAGGTTGAGCCCTCAGAGAACATCTTCGCCAAAGCGCCTTTCAGACAAGTCAGCCAAGAGCAGCGAGCAGCCGCCGAGTTTGATGTTTTTACCAAAGCGCCGTTCACCCGGAACCTCTCCATGTCTGGCAAGAGCGGCAGCGAAGCTCCAACGGGCCAATCGCCGCCCGGCTCCCCTGAGGCCTTTGACATCTTTGGCTTCTCTCCCTTCCACCCGGGCTCCACGGCGCCACCTCCCGTGACCTCGCGGAGCGCCGACGACATCTTTCAGCCGTCTTACGAGGAGCCGGCGAGTCCTCAGCAGCAGAGGCTGAAGCAGCGCAGCCTCCAGAAGCTGTCGTCACGGCAGAGAAGAACCAAGCAAGAGGCCACAGCGGGGGGCAGCAAGCGGCACCACAGCACACCCACCGGGGGGCGCAAGACTAACAAGCCGACCTACCGCACGCCGGAGCGAGTCCGCAGGCACAAGAAGGTCGGCCGGAGAGACTCCCAGAGCAGCAACGAGTTCCTCAGCACCTCCGACTCGAAGGAGAACATCAGCGTGGACATCACCATGTCTGAGGGGAAGGACAGAGCAGCGTCTCTGTCGGCGGACGAGGCCATCGAGGCCGTTTTAGACCCGTTCGGAGCCAAGCCGTTCCATCCTCAGGACGGATGCCGGCACAGCCAGTACCAAGGCCTCGTGGACAGTAAGAGTGACATGGGCCCGGCCAATGGTAAGACCAGGACGGGCTCCCTGCACGGGGCTCTGGGAGAAGGTGGGGACATGGATGATTTCGGGGCGGTGCCCTTCACAGAGGTGGTCGTCCACAGTGGACCCCAGCAGGAGCAGCAGGAGCAGCAGGGGGCGCCCTCGCAGCCGGGGGAGCTCGACCCGTTCGGAGCGGCACCCTTTCCCTCTAAACAGTGACTCGTTACCTTGTGTCTTCCAGCTCTGCCTCGTTCTGTTGGCTAACCCCCCCCCCCCCGAGCTTCTTCTGGTTTGGGATCACTTTCCACCGAATGCTCTGACGACGCTTCTTTTTCTCTTGCTCACTTTTAATAAAGCAAAAAGCTGAATCCCGTGGCGTGCCGATGTTTCCACGTCTCCTTCAGCGCCGCCCGCTCGCTGAGGCCTTTTGATGCTGCAGCTCGACCGATCCAATTAAGACCGAGAAGAAACCGAACTGTGATCATACGCTTAACATTTGCTCGACTCGCTGCAGAAAGCTCTTCGTGGCCTTGGGCTCCACCGACATGTTTCTTAGCACCACGAAGCCTTACCGGAGCTCGGCCCTGCCTTGCTGCACAGTACCTCGGGAAGTCTGACCCGTTTGACCGTAACCACTTCGTCTCGCCCTCCTCTGACTTCTCTCTATGCATAAAGTTCACAGCCGTCTTTACGCAGCCAGATGTTGTGATTCGTGTTGCACCTGGAATACGAGAAGGGATCGGATTCTATTGTACTTCCTTTAAAAACTGTTTTTTTTAATTAACTGTTAATTGACACAGGTTTAAATTTAGGCTCTTAACTGTTTACTTCAATTTCTTCTTTCCTTTTTGTTTTAGCAGTGAACTTGTACGTTCTGTTAATTTTTTCATGAAGTGACAACTCATCGCATTCTGTTAGAAATAAAAACACGAAGCCACGTTTGATCAGTAGTTTAGGATTTGTGTTGTAAGAACGTCGACTCCTCTGGAAACGTAACATTAGAGCAGACGTAGAGACGTCAGAGGACAAATGGGTTCTGCACCTTTTAGTTAATGGGACTAATTTGATTTATGTTGTCAGCAAATCCAGGAAAAGACCAAAATCAATTAATGACTTTAAAAGGGAAATCAGTCGTTTTGTAAATTGCTTTCTTGACGAGTTAATTAAGTTTCCCTCACGTCCATCTGTTTGATGAGATCCAACCTGCTGATGTCGCGTCAAACAGGGAACGAGCCTGGTTCTGTGTTATTCAGGAACTTTAAATGTTGTCATAGGTCATAAGGAATAACTTGACATTTCGAAAAACACATTTATTCTTTGTTGTTTTAAGTTCTTACATCTGCTCGATGTGAAGCTGCAGCCGTGTTAGCTCGACTTAGCATCGACACTGAGTTTCGGTCTTCTCATGGGATTTGTTGACAACAGAAAAGATGATGTCAGACTTTCCAACGAGGGGGGAAAAAAAGACGATAAATCTGTGATGTGATATTCAGGAGATTTGTCCCGACTGCACTTTTCAGCGCTGACTTCTTCCAGGAGCTAAAGTTCTGTGATCTCTGCATCGACGGCCTTAAGCACCGCATCCACCTTCACGCCCACCGGCACCGCTCGATTAAAACCCGCAGGTGGCTGCGTCTTCACCAGTGGAACATTTCACACGACGACTCTCCATCGTTTCTTCTTTCTCGTGTGTTTGTCCTGTTGTTTGGTGCAATGAAGGAGATTCGCCTTCGAGGTTGTGGGTTTGAAGACAGAGCTCGTGACACTTTTCAAAACAGGACAACGGGTTCAGTTTATTTAGAGTCGGGTTCAGCGGCTTGTTGCTCGAGTACGAAAAACAAGTCCAGATACAAAAAGTTCTGCAGCTACAAAAATGAGATTCAGACGAAGTACAGGTTTTTATCAAAGAGAAGAAGTCGTATCTTTTACAGATCAGATTCAAAAATCAATAATTTAAATACATCACGACAAAAAAGAAATCTTAAAACCAGAGAATACTTGAAACATTTAAAAACATTAAATATCACAGAAGACAAATGAAGCTCATTCCAAAATGGGACAGTTTCCATTCGACTGGACATGGTTTCATAATTAAGACTTTTCTTTACGAGAACTTTAATGAAACCGGCTAAGAATTTATTTCCAGTTTGGATTTGAAGCATTTTGGAATGAAGTCATTTCAAACTTGTTGACATTGCACGTGACCCTAAGTGGAGAACAGGCTGTTAAGTTTATCTACAGTGAAAACTAAAAAGCAAAAGTAGTGAATTCCTCCGGGACGACGGAGAAACAAGTCGCAGCACAAACTGCAAATCGTGAAGGTTTAAAAATAAAAGAAGCTAAATCAGTGCTTGAGAATCTTTACAGAAAATAAAGAACAGTGAAGAACCGACCCCCCCCCCCCCACCCTGATATTATGTTTAACCTAATCAGAGGTAAATAACTCACATACCTGCAGCTCGTGGTCTTTGTTCTACTCGTGTTCAAAGTACAAAGTTGTTGGTCTTACTCAGCCGTAAGAAACACACACACACACACACACATCAATACTGTTCCCGCTAAAGGAGAAAAATGAATAATACACGCAACGACAGAAAGTTGAGCTTCGTTGCTCCGCGACAGCGTCTTTGGTTTTTCTATCTAAACATCGTGAGTGAAAGAAACTCGTCAGAGAATCTCAGAGTTTCACCAGGAGGCTGCGACACAAAGATTCTTATCGACGGAAACAAAAGAAATAAAAGGACAAATAGTTTGGGTCGAGTTTAACTCTGCGTGTTTTAACTGCTTCAGCTCACAGCAGCGTAAAAAACAAGTTTTAGTGAAACTGATGGAATATTTGAATTTTCCCTTTTTAAGGACATTTTGTCTGAGGCTGTTTTAAAAGTGTTACGGAAAGTCCAGTTCATTTAAATTAGTAAGAGCTACATGATGATTTATTTACAGGCACTTACAGAACACGTGGAATTCACTTCTAAGAAAAAGAAATGATTACTCGACTCGAACTCTGAATCTTGTTTTGTCAAATGAAAACACTGCAACGGCCTCGGACTCTGAAGATTTAGTCATTTCAGTGTTTCATCTGTGACAATGTGCTAAAGAGGAAAACTCAGTTTAAGCTCCAATCACACGCGTCACCTCTGATCCTGGAGGTCACAGGTTCGATTCCTGATTGCTACAGTTAACTGCTTCCTCCCTCATCGGAGACTCACGGTTAAAAACGTGTCCCTCTGTCGTGACACTGGGATGAAATATGAGTCCGCTCTCTGTGAACCTTCTCTCGACCTAAAGGGAAAAAACAAAGATTAACAATACAAACCATTGGAAATACAATGATTTTAAAACAATATAAAATACCTCCTTGCACATTAGTGTACAGTGACCGGGGAGCAGCTTCTTACCGAGCGGCAGCTGGTCGGTGGTCACTAGGCGTGTGGGGGGGCGTCGGGGCAGGGCTCCCTGTGTCTGTACGCCATGATGAAGCACGACGACTGGTGCCACCAGTAAAACATCAGCACCAGCAGCATGTGCCACACCTGGTGACTGGAGCCCAGGTAGTTCAGCTGACCTGCAGCGACAATCCGGCCACAGGGGTTTAGAACATACGGTCAGAGGGGAGGTCGATAGTTCATGTCTTAGTCCCAAAACAAATGAAGAAGCCGTCTCACCTGGGAAGTAGCGTTCAGGAACTTTAGAGACGTAGAAAATAAGAGCCAACGCTGCGAGGAAGTACATCCCCAGGATACGAGGGATAAACGCCTGAGGGAAGGAAATACTCATTTAACCGATGCCTGAACAAACCTTCAACAACGTGTCTCTGCTAAATGAGCCGTTAATGAGGACGTGGTGGTTTCAGTGGGAACACAGACGGACCTGGACGAGTTCTGAGGAGAAGCCCCCGGTGATGCAGATCCAGTGGACGGTGGGGATGAGGCCGTATCCGGCCACCGAGCAGAAGATGAGCGAGCGCAGCTGCTTCCACTGCTTGCTGAGGTAATGAGGGTGGATCTGAGCGAAGAACACGGCCAGGATCATGGCCAGGACCGTCACCAGGTACACCTGCCGCCAGTACTGCAGGGATTAATCATGAATCTAATTAATTATATATTTGTTGTAAACCGGAACTGTTCTTTAACCAAATCACAACATTTCAATCACATCAAAAAACCCGGTAAATCAATTCAGGGGCTGGGCAATAAAACTAAATCCTTAATTATCACAATAGAATTTTAATGAGCAGTAATATCGCAAAGGTTCAACAGATCGATGTGTGAGTACAGAGGAGGGTTAATAATAATTCATTTAGAAAGCTTCACTCTGGAGCAGAACTCTGTCTTTAAACGAAAAGAAATGATAATGTGACATTTATCATGATATTTATCGATATCGACTGATGTGAGCATTTTATTTTGTTATAATTTTTTAAGGTTTTCATCTCCGTTTCTTTGTAAACAGGATTATGCAAAATCTCCGGACGGATTATTACAAAACCTGGTGGAAGGAAAGAACTGGATCTTGTTGAAATAATCACATATATTTAGGGGACTGATATTTCTGTCTGTGGAAAATTTGGAGCAGAACTAAATAAAAACCCTGATATAGTGAATTTAAATTCCCGAGGGAGCGTTGGGCCTCGGCTCAGATACGAGCTCTCAGGGAACTGGAGGTTTATCTTGTTTTCACAGGCACGTGATGGTGTAACGGAGGATTTGAGCATCTTCTAAAACACAAACTATCCAGTTTCAGCTGTGATCATATGTATAAAAAACTAAAGTAATCGTCAGATCTGCACGTGATATTTAAAACTTGTATAAATAAGTGTGTAAAAGTCTGGGCAGCTTTGTCTCGGTCCCTTCTGGACAGTTCTGTGGATGTAGGCCTTCGTCCAGTCACACGTCCTCATGTGTTGAGTCCTGCTGAATTTCACAGTGAATAAATTTGCACCAGGAACGAGGCCCCGCTCGGCCGCCGCCAAATTTCTTAAAAAGCTCTTCTCCGAACAGACACCGCGTCCTCTCCTCCAGATCTGCACTTTTCCAAAAAGACGAAGGAGACGAGAGTTTGACTGGCTAAATATAAAAAAAAAGAAAGAAGCAGTTCTTCTTCGGGGACTTGGCTTTGCCGCAGGAGTGGAGCCACCCAGCAGCGGAGCCCCAGTCTTGGCAAGGACGGGGAGGGGGGGGCCCCCTTTTCGCCGAGACGGCTCCCAGACTTGCGAACGTCATATGGTGGAGAACAGGAGTGACGGACCGCTCCGTGAACGCAGCCATCTGGTTTGAGCTGGAGCAGATTTCAGCTGCGTTCTGGGGGCAAAATAACCCGGCGCTTCCAACATGCGGGGGACAGCGAGCAGTGCGGAGCGCCGCCAAGCACTTCAGGAGTAAAAAGGAAGAAGAAGGAAGAAAAAAGAAAAAAAAAAACATGGTGGGCGGCTGGAATGAGGAACTGAAACTGGCTTGTGTCATCGGAGGCTGGTTTCCAAACAGCGAGCGCGGCGAAGGTGTCGCGCTGCTTATTCACCAGGAACAATGAGTCAATCAGCAGAGCCAGACTGTGGGCGCCGCTTCAGCTTTATTCAATTACTGCTGCTCGCAGAGACGAGGACGTTGAGCTGAGACGTCTCCGGGGGGGAAAGTGGTTAAATGTTAAAGTCTGTGCAGTAACGCTCTCACTCCGTCGGATTTACACCGTCGAGTGTCGGATTTACCTGGAGATGCAGGTTTTGTTAATTAGTGTTCGTCTTGTAATCTCAGGAAAGGGACGATCCAGATTTATCACGTTTACATGGAAATTAAATATATATCCTTGTATCTTTAATCTGCAGCTTAACAGTAAAAAGAATTCGCTCGTCACTGATGATTTCAGCAGCGAATGTACTGGATGTCATAATATTAACATTCATTTGTAATTTATATATAGTTTGTATATCATATAAAGTGTGTGCTGACTTCAAATCACATAAACCACTTTTATTTTAAAAGGGAATGGGTATAAAAAGACAAATCTGTATTCAGTCTGATTATTATGGTTCAAATGCATTGTCTGATAAGAAATATCAGTTTTACTCTTCAATCTTAATTAACTAACTTATTTATTCCAACTTCTTTTTCTCATTCTATGTTGCCTGATCTTGTTTTAATACCCAAGTGTGTTTCGTGTAGTTGTAACAAGTGAGGACGGATCAGAGAAGTTCAGACGGATCATGAACTCACGTTATTGCAGTAGAAGGTGTAGAAGACTCCGGGGACGTAACAGCCCAAGATGCCGATGGAGACGCCGGCGTAATCCAGCGCCATCCAGCGGCGGCTGGTCTTCTCCGAGCGATGGCAGCAGAACAGGTGGTAACCACCGAACACAGCATACACAGCTGGGCGCGGCGTCGGAGGAAAGAACAGGATGTGACGTCACAGCAGCAAAAGGATGTGACGTGTGAATGAAAACAAGAAGTAGGTGATTCTTTAACGAGACTCTGATCACAAGTGGACGGCTTCAAAAATCATCACACTTCTGTTTTTCACACAGATAATAATGAAGGTTCATGATTTTTATGATGAAACCCGTGGAAATGAAACGGTGTCTCCGAAGATATGTGCTGACGAAGTTTATACCTTAAGGGGGACTGGTTTGACTGGTTGTATCTCCTTTAATATGGGTCCTATAGAAATGGTTCTCATTCTGTTCCAGCTCCGCATTTATCTGAACAACATTTTGTCCCCAGGGGTTTCTCATGATGTTATTAACATCATTATGACACAGATCTGATCCAACAAGTTTGCCAACATATGAGAATAGTTGACGAAGGAGAGGCAGGATTACTGTGCTCGTGTTTATAACAGTCCATCATACTGAGGGATTATTAACAATGTATGGATTAACCCTGTGATCCTCAAACAGGTCCGACAAGGAGCAGCTAGTCAAAATGAGAATGTGAGTAACGACGTGATGACAGAAGTTAGGAGGAGAACTTCGTCCTGTACCTGGAAGCAGAAGAGCGCGATGGAGTAGATGACGTAATCCTCCTTGGAGGCGCCGAAGGCGGGCAGCACGGACGCCATGTTGTACACCCCGAGAAAAAAGAAGAGCAGGAAGCCAAACAGATGGCTCCAGATATTCACCGACTCATTGGACAGAATGAAGATGCTGCACATGGGATTGAGAAACAGGATTTATCAAAAATCATGATAATCACATAAAATCATCTCTTACTTACAGACTGAAGATCAGTGATTTCAGCAGCACAGCCCATAATATTTAAAGTCACACATCTTCCTGCTGTACGGACATGACCAGAGTCGAACCCTCAACTCTGACAGGAGCCAAGAGTAAAAACCATTTAATCCTTTAGCTGCTATTTGTGATTGTTGATTAACACACGTATTATTTTACAGTTTAACCGTAAAACTTTATTATAAATAAATACAAATACAGGAGCTCGACTTAAAACAATAAAAAGGAAACTGCTGCAAGTGCAGAAAGAAAGAAATGTTTAGTTTCCCCACACGGTTGTAAGATAATCAACTTCCTCTTCTGTTAGAAACAATGTTCTGGAGGTTTTAGTTTGTTCTGAGAAAAGGAAACTGTGGTCTACATTTTAAAAAACACAATAAATCACGGCATGAAATAAACGGTGAAGAGAAAACACACATTCTCTCGATATAGAGTCAATAGAGCGACTTCACCTCTTGATGCAGAGCCTGGAGGGCAGGTACGCTCGGTATCCATCTGTGATGTACGGGTTCTCCCTCAGGAACACCGGGATCTGCTCGTAGGTGTACAGCCTGATTCCCCGGGGCACCAGCACCGGCCAGTACTGGTAACCTCCCAGCTCGATGTAGTGCCCCGTCTGGGCGTTCTTCTGGAGCTTCTGAGGCATGACTGGGCCGGGGGGGGGGGGGGGGGAGGTGTCTGCTGGAGTCTGACCTGGAGACGAGGAGACGGATCGACTCTGTGACTCTACCTCAACATCACGGCCGACACACGTTGGTCAGAAGAACCGGCTGAACGAGGTTTACGGTCCATTCGAGGCAGGAACAAGGGAACAGACTCGGTGGCGCTGAATTCAACAAGGGAAAAACAAAAGGATAAAGTCAAGGAAAATCTGATTCTCTCCATATTATCTGTCAATTATTCTCCCTGTTATTTGTTATTAGTAATTTCGTCCATACGATGTCAAGAAAATTGTCAAATAATCAGTTTGTCAAACCGCGAGAGGACTTCCTCAAATGTCTTGATTTGTCCACAAACCAAACACGTTGACTTTACTGTTATTAGAGGAACAAAGAAACCAGAAGATATGTATATATATATTATATGTAAAAATAAAAGCTAAAATCAGAGAGTTATTACTTTATTGCATTTAAAGTATCTAAACTGTTGGTGATTTAATTTATTTCACAATTTTCACTTTAGGCCTTGATTACAGATCGATTAATCGATTACTTGCACTCATTACTATTCTAAAAAAGGTGCAGCCACTTGCATGTTGGAGGAAAACACTCAATCCAAACTCCGTTCAGAAACATGGTGATTTGAGTCTTAATCAATAACACCCCCCAGAGTATTTATTTAATAAGTCTAATTATCCAAGTTTAATTTACAAAAACACCTGTTGCTCCAAACGGCACCAAACAAAAACCTCTAAGTGTTTATGTATAATCGTGGGAACCAGAGTTCACTCGCTAATCTTCGCTAATCTTGTGTTAAACTGCACATTCGAGGGCGGCGGCGGCTGGAGCAGATATAACGAGTTGACGTCTTGTTGACGTGACGCGTTTCCCCCCCGAGTCTCTTGGTTTAAGCCGATTAAAGGCAAAGCGGGAGTTGAACCGGGAACCCTTTTAAATTGGGTCGCATCTTGTAAATATCAGTGTCGCTGACCCGGTTCATCTTAAAACAGCAGATTTATCAACGAGGTCCGGAAACAAAGTGGCTCGAGTCTTGTGTGAGTCGGCTAACGATGCTACATGCTAACACACATTTAGGCCAATAAATACAAAACAAACTCACCTTTTAATTTGCTCTTTGCTCGGTTGGCGGCATGTTGACGTTTTTAATCCGCGCCGCGCGTCTGAAAACACGAATTGACGCTAATTTTAAATCAACGCGACGTTTTTACAACTTTCAGCTGGAACATCTTCCAAATCACCAGTGACGTCATCAGCCACGGACCGGCCAGCGTGGCCGAGGAGCGCCTGAGTAAAAAAACAGCAGCAGCAGACTCATGGAAAACTGATAGATAATCAATAAATTAATATTTAAAGATCTATAAACTCAACTGGGCAGAGCTGATGAAGACCGTGATGAAGCCAAAAGATCCAGACAGAGTTTGTTAAGGAGCATTGAGCCGTGGAGCCTAAATACTTTTTCTGTTATAACATTTATTTCAATATTTCATCAACCAAAACTTTCAGAAAAACAGCAAAATTTTAAAAAATACAATAATTATATCTCTATATTATATTTAGCATGCCACACAGTTTTAAAGTGAAGAAGAAAATATTCACAACATTCTCTAAAGTAATTTAAGTTACCCTAAAGACATTGAGGGTAATTAACATATTCCAATATCATAAAATAGTCATAAAAGTGTCTTCTCTGCATCTTAATGTTCACACTGTTCAATCGTGATTTTATATGATTTGTCTTTGCTGCACAGGCGTGGCCTGCGTCAACATACGTCAGACTTTATTGCCCTGTCACCTATTTGTCTTTTTCATTGAGCTCATTAATATAATAGAACTGACTGATTCTGACAGATTTATCAGAAGAAAAGATGTGTATTTATGTTTACATTTAAAAAATACGTATGTTTTCTTAATTCAAGTTCTATATATTTGGTTGTATTCATGTTAATACACATATATATATAATTATGTATAATACAGTTTATGGTTAAACTGTAAATTATTAAGCCTCAGTTACATTTCTTTGTCATAAGGGTTTGAAAACCACATCTTCTGGAAACGTCTACACATATCGGCTGATTTATTGATATTGGAAACTGTTTTACATCTTAATTAGGCTTAATATTTAACATCTCACCCTCAGACCACAGCAGTTTGTGTTAGTGTAATGTGGGGACCCTGAAAGGTCACATGATAAATACAGCACAGCCCTGAATGGATGCTGGAGTTTGCAGGTGAGGCCTGTGGTTGATGGCGGCCGCTGGCTGCAGCCCTCCTCCTCCTCCCGGCTGTCGTCCCGCTGTGCGACTGTGTTACATCCTCCTGTCGCTGAAGTGTCACCAGGGATCGTCGTCAGAGCGCCGGCTCTCCACAGAGCTCTCAGGTGTGAGAGACGCTGGAGGATTCCCTCAGGAGCGAAGTCACACTCGGTCGTCTCTCTGCTGTTTACACCCGTCTTTAATTGCCTCATTCTCAAGTGGAAGTGGCTTCTTCATTATCACTTCTAATGCACCTCTCAGCACATCCACTGTGGCAAAGTGTCAGCTGCCAAGTTAAGATAGTAACTCGTGCATGGAAGGGCGAACAGCAAGAGTCCCCTGCTGCTGCATCGCTGCTTGAGTTATTAATTGATTATGTGGGTTTAGAGTTGGCAGTAATTTACTACAAATGATTTTTTACAGGAAAACAGGCAACACACAGAGAGGGAGATTTACAAGTGGTCTTTTACCTTAGTTTATTTCCTCTGGATTTTTTGAATAAGGCAAATATTTAATAATGTTCTAAAGAAATGTTTTAAAGCCTGAAGCTTGGTTTTGTTCTTGATGACGTTTATTTTTGTTTACGAAGACACAAAATCCAAAGTTAATGAAAGTGAGTTTGTTGAGTCAACGAGGCCGTCAGTCCAAAATCTGACAAAATGTTCATTCAGAGTTTTTTTTTTTAAATTACCAACAGACTTATTTTAAGTGGCGTCACCTTCCTCCTTCCTCTTTCAGCCAATGAGAACAACACGTGGTGTCATGTTGATGTGAGATGTTTCCTGGATCTGACCCTGGACCAGCAGACTCGTGTTAGAGGTGCTCCTCTCTCCTGCTCTGTGTTCTCTGGACTCTGACGGAGGTTTTTCATTGTCCCCCCCCCCCCCCCCCCCACCACCCACCACCTTCTTCCTGACTCCTCCCTGATTCACTGTGACAATCTGTCGTCAGCCCTTTTTTTTTTTGGTGAATCTTTTGTCTTTGATTTCTGTCCTCCATTTTTCTGTCGGACTTAACGCAGAGAAATGTTCCTCCGTGTAATGGCGGCGTGTAATGGAACATGAAATTAAAGCCCGGCTACTTATACCCTGAATGTTTCCTATGAAAGCAGAGTGTGATTTGTGTATCGGACGTTTCATCAGGGTTGAAATATCACATTTGTGATGATTATTGCAGTAAGTGTTTCGTGTTTTCCTTCACAGAGAGCCCCGACTGTGGATGCGCACTAGTATGAAATGTGCCATAAAAAGACGCCGCGTTACATCTTAATTGAAGCTGCCTACTCCGTCTTGGCAAGTCCTTCCAAACCAGGCGCCGTTCGACTGGTTTAAATAGAGACAGACAGGCCCCGGGGCCACGGACGTCCTTTGGGATTGTCAGGGTCATCAATGAAGCACGGAGCCACAGTGGAGCACTCCTCTCTGGCTGCCGCCCTGCGTTTACTGGCACATTACGTTATGGTAAATACATTAGATCCTATACTCCATGTTAAACACATGCTAAATTGACTATAAGTTACTGCACAGAGGAGGACTTAACAACGCGTGACACGTTTCCCGCGCTGCGTCCTCGCTTCCTTTTCTGCGCCGCCTGCCCCCCCCCCCCACGTGGAGAACACCTCTGATAAAACCTCTAATTTAAAGGCTAAAATCTGTATTTTCCTCTCAAACCCTCGACACAAAGCTCACAGGCATCACAGGCTCCGATGCAGGCCCCGCCAAATGTTAGCTCGCCTGCCGTGCCAAGACTAGACAGGCCCTTTGCAAAGCTAACACGGCCTCGCGGCGGCTTGTGCTCGTCAGCGGCCGGCTGGTCTCATTGGCTTTATTTATAGTCGGCGCCACAAGACATCTGCTGGAGACGGGACTCTGTCCTCAGTGTCCACACAGCACCGCACAGAGGGAGCTTGTCAATGTTTTTTCGAAGGCAAAGTGTTTGCGAGGACCCCGGTCAGAGGAGGGGAGGCGGCGGCGGCGGCGGCGGCGGCGGCGGCGGCGGCGGCCTCCTCTAATAGGACGGGTGTCCCCTCCGATTGCTTTCTCTGCAGCTCTGATTAACGACACCGGAAGACAGAGGGAGGTTTCACAGTTTGTCGTGTCCTGTGCGTTCGCCGATGTTTACTCGATCTGAGAGCTGTTGTTTGTTTGGTGTCTTCAGTCTGGTCGTCACTCGCCACTATTTTGGGACGCTGACACTTGGATGCAGCTCGCCATTCGTCTGATGCGGCCTCGCCTTTTCCCCCCCCCCCCCCCCCCCCCTCAGCCTCCCTTCCCCTCCGTGTCACACAGAGTTTCTCTTCCTCTCCCGTCCTCTTCACATCGAGGACGTCTGGACGTCTCGGGCCGACCGCGCTTCAGGCCTTGACACAAAGTGCCGGGGACAGCTCGCTGTTCTTCCCCCAGAGCTGGGGGTGAAGTCAGACGGCCACATAGTGTGAAAATACTCTGTGTACGTGTTCCTGAAAAGAAGCAACCTGAGAAATCCTCCCTCACAAACAGCAGCGCTGCAGGAGGAAGTCTGGTGAATGTAGTATTTGTATTCATGCTCACACAGGAAGTACTGATTTGGGGAATTAAGACGTCTAATCAGTCGTGACTGTGTTTAAACTGAGCATTAATATAAATATGTTAATGTTAAATGGGAATCGGTTTCTTCTGATTCCAACTTTAATGGAGCCCAGTTCGGCTCCCTGAGGAACCCCACCATTAAGTTCTCATCGGGCCATGACGGCTCATCCATGAAACAATGATGTCAGAATGTATAAAGTAGAAAAACAGGTTAGTATATGTCACAGATTTCTGTCTTAAATCACGATTCATAAACTTCATCCCATCGGAACATCAACGACTGGAGAAGACCAGACCTGCTCGTCTTTTACCAAATGAAATTTACGTAAAAGTATGAGCAGGATTTTGCAGCTGCGCCCGGTTTCTATCTTCAGGTTTATTTCTGTGGATGATAAAGATGAGTCTCCATAAACAACCAGACCTGATTCTATATAACTTAAATTTAACCAGCATTGAGAAATAAACTTTGGTGAAAGTTGGTATTTGTCTCCATGCATCGTTTTCTGTCTGAAGAAAATTCTCATAGACACAAAATATCCAGAACATCTTAGACGATAAATCAGGTTCCTATTGAAAGTATAGATTCAGTTTGCACTTGACAAGGACGTATTACTATATTAGTCTTCTAATCATGGATAACACATTTACACTCGAAATATGTATTTTCCAAATCATCAAACAGTAAAAAATTAAAATATGAACCAGGCTGATAAGAAACATCAAATAAAAAAACGATGTGAAACGATTCTGCTCGGAGTTGCATCAACAAATGTTCCAGCTCTAATGTCTGAATCTCTCCTCGGAGCATCTGGGCCCCTGAGCTCTTTCTGGGAATGAAATGGTTTTGTTACTTTTTTTTTTTTTTTTTAATGGAAACTTTCAGCTGTGTAACAATATTGAAAAGCATTAGTCTTAATCTCTGAGCTTCCTTTTACTTTTTTTTATTTTTTAGTGGTAGAAGATATACATCTGGTTCCCTGTCTTGTAATTCCTGCAGGGATTCCAAAGAAAAGCGAAAACAAGTTGTGCGTGTGTGTGTGTGTGTGTGTGTGTGTGTGTGTGTGTGTGTGTGTGTGTGTGTGTGTGTGTTGTGTGTGTGTGTGTGCGTGCTTCGGGACACTTAGCTGCTGTTGGGAATGAGATTAATTTCCTCAAACAGAAACAACGCTCCCGATGTGTTTGCACTTTTTTGCAGCGGGACAGAACTTTTCCGGTTTAATCCCTGATGGATCAGAAGTGGTAAACCCATCCTCATCACTCAGACAAAACTCTTTAAGCTTTTTGACACAAAGAGTATGGACGCAGGATATTTTCTGATTTCAGGAACAATACCAAAATAAGCCCTTTATTATAGAACTGAGTGTAGAGTGCAGCTGCGTATGCGCCGTCGCAGTCATCCTCTTTCTGCAGCGTTACACGGGACGCAGATTGGATTGCTAGAGTTTTACAAAGAAGATTTGGATTAAAGAAAACTATGTAATTGTGTATTTTCTGAAACAAGAAAAAGGTTTTTTTATGATTGTTACTTGTTCTCATCTACATCTACTGCACCTCCCCCCCCACACACACCTGAAACGACCTGATGGGACCTGAGATCACCTCAGGTCACGAGACTCTGAAATCTGAAGAGGGAGAGAAACTTCAAATGGTTTCTGCTGCAGTTACTTAAACTTAAAGTAAATGAAACTGTTGTTTTTTTTAATCTTTAAAATAACAACTTTAAAATCGTTAAAGTAGCTTACAAAACTTTCTTAAATCCTGGTTGCAGCCCTGAAGGCAGATTATCCCTCACATCCTAACTTGTGTCGTAATTATGCAGGTTATTATAAAACTTAGGAAACTGATGATGTCAAATTATGTTTTACCGATAAATATTCATGTTTCAGAGATGCTTAAAAAATAAAAATTTTGATTTAAGAGAATACTTTTTGTCAAAAGACGATTGGCAGTAACTTGAATGATCTCGGGATGGAGCCGCTCAGAGGGCAAAGGTCACCTGAACAGTCCCTCGACAGCCTCTTCCTGCAGAATTAGGTGCATTTACCCTGAAAAGGTCAAATCTAACAGATGTGTATTCGTCCCCTCAGCTGTTGGGTCCAAATAAACATTATAACTTTTAACTTTCCTGGATGTTCAACGGCTGCAGGAATCTAAACTGACGAGTCCGTTGAAAGTAAAGAAATAAAACCCACCAGACAGTGTTTCTTCATCTCGTCCACTGAACACATCTGATTTCTTTTTATTTTCTGAATACGAACGTGTGATTTCTTGTGATTTTTGTGGCTTCAGGGAATAAAAAATCTAAAAATACCTGAACTCGAGCTGCTGCTGGGGACAAACATCAGGCTGCGGTTCGGGACTCGTCCTGCGGAGGGCGCTCTGTACCTGCAGTGACAGCAGGGGAGGCCCGAACACGAGCTGCAGGAAACTGACGAGTCTCACGTGTCTGAGACAATGAGATGATAAATATCATCATTATCAGAATTTATATGTCAACATTATTCTGCTCATTGGATTCAGTTCTTCACCTGCTATTTATTTGCTTTTATTTGCTTTGTAATAAAATGTCTTTATACATAAAGCTTCTTAAAAGCACTATATAAATAAAATGTATAAGTCATATATAATTAATATCCTAAATCCTTTCGTCATCATTAAAAATATTTTAAAAATAGTCAAAATAAAACTGTTAATATTTTAAAAACTTGATTTGGTTTGCAATTGTCATTTCTTTCTTCTTCCCTTTTACTTTTTAGTCAGATTATGGAAGAACTAAGTAATTATGCTCAAATATTGTATTTTTTCCATTGCTTTTAATTCATTACTCTTTTTTATTATGATATTTTTGCTATTTTATGTTTTCATGCAGCATTTCTTTTCCCTGAGAAAATCTGAAATAAACTTAAACATGAAAGCGACACGTTCAGCACATCAAACCTCTCGGGCCACACACGTCACCTCCATCCTCTGATATTAATTTGACTTATTTTACAATATAATAAAACAAAACAAGAGCGAAGCCCCTGAAAGTCATCCCCAGTTCCTCAGTGTGAATACACGTCGGCAGCGTTCAGCAGCTCAGTGACTCACAGTTGTTGCTTCTTGCTGTTTCACTGTGTGGCTGCAACAAAAGACTCACAGCTGCAGAGCCATGAGTTAGAGAGAGTCATGCCTCAGACAGACAGCAGGTGGCGCTATGGTATCTCTGTGTGGGTTCGTCCACAGAGGGACCAGGTTCCCCCCTGCATGAGACCCCCCCCGGAAACTGGCTCCTGCATCAGGCCAATAATAAATAACACACCAATTGGGGGCCGTTTCAACGGGTATGATTTATTAAAAGTTAGTGCATTAGATCAGGGCGATAATTGAGGTTATGATTAAGGAAATGACAGGATTGGGGCCTCGGCGATGATAAAAAATGGATGGACACACACAAGCAGATAGATCCTGTTTGATAAATAATTCACAGATTAAACCAAATTGCGAGACGAGCCTTTTCCTGTTTGGTTTTTTAAAAAATGTTTTTAACTCTCTGCTCCGAACCTGCTGCCAGGAGCCGCGGAGCCGCTGTTGCTCTGAGGGTCGTCATCATTGTCATCATATCCAGTATTAAGATGGATGCTGCCTGATCCCATCAAGATAATAGGTTTCATGTCTGCTGGCGTGGATGGAGGGGGGGGGGGGGGAGGCTGGTGGGACCAGAGGAGATGATCTGCTGATGATTTCTTTTGTTTCCTCCCACATCTCTGCAGGCATCTGGACCCCCGCGAGTCCACAGCACATGCTGCCACACAGGGAGACGGGCCCCTCGTGCTAATGCAGCATGAACCTCTCAGACTGGTCCAGGACACGTCCTCAGGTCGGAGGCACGGGGGTTTATTTAAGGGTTTTTGTTCACAGCAGCAGGTCTGACTCTGTACTGGAGAGAGGAACACACACACACACACACACACACACACACACACAAGATAGTGGGGTGGTTAGCCCTCAACCCGTCGCCCCAGGAGAGGTCACGCTGGATCTGTTTTTTTCGGCACAAATTCATCCATCACTTCCACGTCTGACTAGGATTGTGTTCTTTATTCCAGGATGTGAACTACAACTAAACAACAAGAGCAATAATGAAACACGATAAATCCATTTTTATTTTTCATTTGTTTCCTTCTCTGCCCCAGTTATCAATCAATCCAATACAGCCCATATTCACAGATCACAGTTTGCCTCATAGGGATGAACAAGGTGCAGCATCATCTCTGTTCTTAACCCTCGACTATAGTGTGAGGAAAAACTACCAAAACATAAACATAAATAAATCATATCAGAGAGAGACACACGTGACGGACAGCAGAGCAGGATTCATGAGAAAGGACAGAGTCTAACATAAAAGAAGAGATGTGTCAATTAAGTGTTTATCCAAATCACATGTCTGACGGACGAAGGAGCAGTACTGACAGCCGTAATGATGGCAGTGTGGTCAGTGACAGTACATGTCAGTTGTTATATTGTCCAAACAATCGGCTGTATTAATAACCCACGATCAGCTGCCTCCATTGTTTCACTGTGTGACGTGGCTTCAGATTTTTATACCGAAGACAGTAAAATGGCCCCGTTAGATATTAAATTTATACTTTTACTTTTTTTTTACCCAGAAAAGGACAAAACCATAAGAAGGAAAGTGAGAGGTGCTCATCCTGCAGTCTGACCTCTTTAGTGCTGTTCTGAATTATGATGCTCTGACCTGTAAGCATGGATTTAATGTTTGGCGCGGTAGGAAGATTCACAGCTCCTGGTCCTATAAGCTGCTGGGGAAATATTAAACCGTGCATAATGTGCAGATTTACTGCTGAGACGTAGGAGTGCGAGCGCAGAGCAAAGTTTAAAAATAGAACACGATCTAAAGATTGTGCAGAAAGTTTCGGTGACGCAATTTTCTTTCTTTTCTCACCGAGACACTGACGAGATTTTAGTCTTCTATTAATATTCATATATTAATCTCAAATGTATACAGCCCACACTCACAAGTCCTAATTTGCTTCATAGGGTTTAATAATCTGGACAAGTTGGGACGTCCTCGCTAGCTAGCGTGAGAAAAACTTCTAAAAGACCTACGTTACTTTATTCTACTCTTTTCTGTGGTTGATTTTAAATGTGTTATATAAATAAACTTGACCCTTTAAATCTTCATCGTCCTGCTTCGAGTAGAAACTCTGCTCACTTACTTTTCTGAAGCGTTCAGCCTCATCCGTCCTTCGTCCTCTTCTTCAATGGACTCATCTATGTGCTCATGGAGCAGATACATCTTCATCATCAGGTGAAGAAGACCATGAGATGAAGAAGCTGAAAGCAAGTTTCTGTCAAACTCCCGGATCGACACTGAAGCTTTTGAACCTTGTTTCAAGTGTTTTCTACAACAAACACGGTTTCATAAAGAAACTAAATTGAAAAACTGAAGTCGTCGGGACAAATTATTGTGAATTATTTAGGGGGGGGGGGGGGGGGGGGGGGGGGGTATGAGGAGATAAAGGAGAGGTAAGGGGGGAGGAGGGTGAGTGACAGGAAGAGCTCATTTTGAAGAGCTCCTCCAGTCGTCCACTTCTTTCTCGCTCTCCTCTATCTCTTTCTTCTCCTCCTCCACTTGTTTCCTTTCTTTCTCACGTTCTTACTTTAGCTAGAACAACATCTATTTATATTTGAGACAGATCATTCAATTATATCACGTTGACGGTGTTATTGCAATTAGCTCTGATCTTCCTAATTGGCCAGGTCGTGCTTTGGATCTTCCAAGATTCTGAACCTAAAGATTCTAAAGATTCTGAACCTCAAGATTCTAAAGATTCAAGATTCTAAAGATTCAATCCTGCGTCAAACAGCAATTATCAGTGTTTTTATTAGGGAGATAAAAAAAACGTTTTAAATGAATTAAATTATGTTACATCACACAATTGATGATTTGAAAAAAACTTGTTTTTTCTAAGTTGGTCCAACAATTTTCTGAAGGAGACGGGTTGAAATATGCAGCATTTAGCCGCCGCCGCCGCCACCGCCGCTGCCGCCACCGCCGCTGCCGCCACCCGTCATCCAGTGACTCCTCGCCCACCCAAACCCTGACGTGGGGTGAAGAGGGTGGGGGGGGGGGGGATGAGGGGTGGGCAGGGCATGCTGGGGGAGTGGATGTCTCAAGGTCAAAGGCAGAGCGGCGAATTGGGGTGGAAGCAAACTAATGAGTTTTTCCGTTGCGTCCCTGCCCCGGACCGGTGGCATCACCTCGCCGTCCTGTCACTCCACCTCACCCCGTCCCCACCCGCCCTCCCCCCACCCCACCCCCCACCCCCATCTCATTCTCCCCTCTCCCATCCTTCTCTCTCTTCCCTCCTTCACTGTCGAGACGGAAAAAAACAGGAAAAAAACTGTTTATTTCCGAACAGGCCTCTTAATCTATTTGGACTTGGCGTAATAGGACATTTGCATGGCGAGCACAGCGAGGTGTCAGCGATAACCACGGGGTTGTGACATCCCCCCCGAAATATGCTGAGCTTTCGCTAACCTCTCATCAAACACGCTGATCTTTATGGACTGTATCATATTGTGCCGTAATGTGCTTTATTGTCCACAGAATAAGCTTTTCTTAAAGGTAATTGGAAAGCGGGAAATGGCCGCTATCGGCGGACTTTTTAAATACATTATTCCTGAAATGTGGCTTGTGTAATGACCCTGTCGGTGTAAAACGTGAGATTTATCTTGGCAGCAGAAATTGATCCATTTCACCTTTGTCTAATGGAAATTTTTATCAAGGATTATCTGTTTATGTAAATGAGCGTGGCCCCTGGAACGGAGGGGATAAAAGGGAGTCTGGAGGGGGGAGCAGTTAATCTAGGGCCTCTTGACGTGTCAGTCTGGACATAATGCATACAGGCTTCATCTCTGTGGGGGTGGTGTGTGTGTGGTCCGCTCCTTCTATCTCTGTGAGAACCAGGTTGACTCGCAGACCTTCACCGGGGAAACATTTTGGTCCAAAACGCTGCTGCTGCGATTAAAAACCAGTTCGAGAGAGGACGTGACCTTTAGACACCACATCTCGCCTCGCTGGGCTGATTCCTGTTCATTTTCGTATAGATGTTAGGATGTTATTGTTGATTTGCACAACCAAACCTGTAAATATCAAGGATTCACTAACTCCCGATGAGCCTGGGCGCCATCTTACATGAGGGTTAGCTGCCTTTTAGTCGTGCTGCTGCCTGATTGGTGAATAAAGGCTGTTGTGTTTTTGCAGTGTGACAAACCAGCTAAGATCAGACTTCCTACATTTGTTACTGCCTTTAAATCCTGTCTTAAACATAGATATCGACCATTTTGCACCTTTCAATAACACGAAGGAAGCATCACTATCAGCGTTTGCCGAGAAATAGGTTTATTGTTTTTAACTCAAGTTCTATTGTATCTGGGTTTTCTTTTCATTTACAATTATTTATCTTAAAGTTTATGGTTAAACTTTAAACTTTAAAGTTTATGGGGACATTACCATGTAATAAGGTTGTGTTAACGGCATTTTACTCTTTTATACTAAAATTAGCAGGTTTTTCCAACGTGGATAAACGTGGCGCTCTCTCCCCTTGTTGAGGGTGTTCACCTGGATAATCGTGCACGCCCACCTACACCTGCGACCATTGGACACAGTACTAGCTGTCAATCACACCGTGGTAACCACATCCCAATGCCTACGGGGGTTTATAATCTATTTGACTCTAAATTAGACATTATTTACAAAATGAACCTCAGATGTATTGAAGAAGACTTGAAACTAGAGATTGAGACATAAAATCCTTAGGAGAATGTTTACTGACGTTATAAAGTGAGAAGTTGAGTCAGTTTCTTATAAACATCTGTAGAAACAACCTTTTCAGTCTGTTGTCGAGCTGCAGACACAAAGTCAAAGAGTAGAAATAGGTTTCAGATGCTCTGCAGTTGTAGAATAAGACAACACGTCACTTATATATTGATGCAAAGTTAACGTCCAGAACAAAGCATCCGCTCAGCGTGTGTTCTTTCTGGCTCCGAACACATTTCCATATCATGAAACCTTTCACACCGGCCGCTCTGTTGTTCACAGCAGCTCAGATACTTTGGACGTGTCAGTTGCAGAATGGACGGCTCAGTTTGAGCTGCGAGGAGAATGAGTGAACAGCTCGGAGGCCGTGTTGTGACGACGGCCGGCGGCCACTTAGAAGAGGGGCTGTAAAGACTGACAAGGCCTCCTCACTTGTGTTTTCATTGCAGCCGACGCTTTTGATGTTTTATGGGAGATGCCTCGCCGTGTAGCTGGCGTCTCTGCCGCTGACAGCAGTGCCACTGAGTTGAAATACAGCCGGTGTGTGTGTGTGTGTCAGGGGAGGGGGGGATTCTCCACGGAGGGCAGCAAATGGAGCTTCACCGGGAGCCGGCGGTTCCCTGGTGGCCCCCGCTGTCATCTGCCATCCTGACAGGCAGACAGGGAGGGAGATAGAGAGGGGAGAGTCAGCCGGGGCTAAGTGACAGACACGCCAACGTGACCCGATCCACCAGAGGGGGGCGGCTGCGTCACCGTCTTAAACGCCACGAAGAGCGGGTTCGAACCCCCGGCTGTAACCTCAGCCCGCGGTCGCTCGCTGACCAAACGGTGACCATGATGCATCACAGCAGCTCATAGTTCAGCTACAGCTGCTGTGGGGGAGACGCTGGAATGCAGACGATGATGTATGGGCATCGAGCTCCACGCTGCGGAACAGGCAAAGACCTGGGAGTTAGTTAGAGCTCCCTGAAGGAGGCCATGTTCTCACCGTTCTCATCCGTTCTCATCCATGTTCTCATCCATGTTCTCATCCATGTTCTCATCCATGTTCTCATCCATGTTCTCATCCATGTTCTCACTGATTGTTTGTCTGCAGGATTTTGGAAAAACAACAGCGTCAACAGGGCCAGAGTCACATCAGAATCACTTTTCAACTCAATCACCCACAAGTTTGTTCAGACCTGCAGCTGCTTCTAACAAATCTCTATTAATTCTAGATAGAGATGATTAGTCAAGTGATGAAAATGGATTTGCAGCTATTTTGATAATAGATTCAGTATTTTTTAAATTGTGTGAGGACTTCCTGTTTTTTCTGTATTATATCGTTGGAAAGCGATGAATTATTGGTTTTAAACTGTTAATTGGACAAAAGGATGACGTCACCATCGGCTCTACTGTTATAGACCAAACAGCTGATTTATTAATCTGTAAAATAATCTGAGAGACGTCCGCGTCCCTGCAGCCTGAACCCTCAGGTGAGCACCTGCGAGGTAAAGAGCCGCCCGTGTCAGTGTCTCTCAGCGTCACGACGATCCAGCGATCTTCTGCTTCTGTAATCGCAGGAAAGTGCTTTTCCAGTCAGCTCGGTCCTGGATCTGTCCCTGAGAGACACGAGTGGAGACCACTTCATCCCCCCCCCCCGACACTTCTGGGACTTCTAACTCTGTAACGAACCCGCAGCCCCGGGGTCAGCCGTCAGCTCCAGCATCTCACTGTGGTTCCCAGAACAGAACCAAAGCACCTACGAGACAACTGAACCCTCAACTGGTCCCTGTTCCCTCCATCCATGACGCCTGGTACTCTGGGACCTCTGAGTAATTAAAAGGGGGCTTTAAACTGCAGCTCCCCCCCCCCCCCTCCAGGCATTAAAAATGGATCCTGTTGGCAGCAAATGGAGCATCTCCCCTGCTCATCTGCCGCCATCTTGCCCGGTCCTCGAGGGCTGGAGGTCCGGACAGATGCTCCTGCAGGAAGCCAGGGAGATTTGTCTGTGCCTCAGGAGGACGTGGACGTCTGTGACCGGCTGGAGACTTTGAACAAATACAAGATAATGTCCATGGGCATGATTATTTCAGAAGTAGCCAACTATCTATGAGTTAATGAATGTTTGATCCACTTTTCCATTAAACTGTTTTAAATAACTCTGCTTGAATATGATCTTTCAATCATCCTACTTGCTATAGTTTAAAGTTTGAAATAATCTGAGGCGTTTCATGATCTTTAAACTGAAACCAGAGGGAACCAAAGATTGTTCCTTGAGGGACACCATCACAAAGATTTATAAAACTCTAATTCCACCTCTGTTTAGTTCTCACTAAATCCGCTGTGGACGTCAGAGGTTCCCACCCCCTTCCATCAGCGTCTTTATTGATCAACTGGGTGAAAACAGGAAGCCACAGAAGTGACGCGTGCTCCGTCTCCACCAATGAGGAGCAGCTGCTCGTGTCCTCGTTGCAGGAAGGCTAACCAGATGAGCTCTGGCGTTTCCCCTCCACACTTATTACATTACCATGAGCTTAGCGGTGAGGGCACCGCTGCATCATAGACACGGCTATTACTTTGAGAGCAGGGTGTCCGACTCTGAGTGTGTGTGTGAGGAGGAGGCGGAGGAGGAGGAGGCCCCTGACTCCTTGGCTCCCCCCCCCCCCCCCCCCTCCACCGCTATCTCTACACACACACACACACACACTCTCTCTCTCTCTCTCTCCAACCTCTTGCACCCGGTGTCAGAGCCTTCTCCTGTCAGTAATTTGTTGCTAATCAGCTGTCAGCTCAGAAGCGATGATGAGGTGATCATCGTGGGCGGTGGAAGGTAATGGCCTTAAAAGTCACAGAGTCAATGTCAATGGGATCACTCGGATTCAATCAGGGGCGGCCCGATGAAGGATGGCGCCCGCTGACATTACCACTCATTTTGAGCCCAAGCATCTGGGCCCTAGTAAATAACCATCAGTGGGTGGGTCCGGGGGACAGGTCATTAGCCCTGAGGAAAATAAATATCTCCTCTCTTGTGAAGGCTGCAAGTCATTTAGCACAGACTAGGAAATTTCACTCTAGATTAAGTATGATGAGCCAATATCAGTCAGAGGAGAGGCCATACTGAGCGGGGGGGCCCCTGATGAGACGCGGGGAAAATTTATACGCAGGCCTCGGCAAATGTAATATGATTTTAAAGGCGAGGAAGTGTGTTGGCACGGGGCTGGAGGAGGAAGGGACAGCACCACTTGAAACTAGAGTTTGACTGATGGGGGGTTTTAAGAGCTGATCGCTGGTGCTTTCTGCTGAGATTCTACATTTTAAAATTTGCCCAGTGGGAATAGTTGAGAAAGATTTATAGTCTCCTGTAGATTCATATTCTTGCACGAATGGGGAAACTTCTCAAACACCAACTCTGGGTCACATTTCTGGATTAAGTTAAAAATGAAAGGACAAGACCCAGGTCCCATCCGTCCACCCAGATCAGAGCCACAGTGGAAACAACATTATTCTAGAGGCAGGAGGCAAAGTCTGGCTGATGTTCAATAAATAGACAATATTATCATCATATAACCGAAAGACTTAAATTCTCATTTTCCTGTAGCGTCATTGTATGAACACGACTTAAAAGCACAGTCACCTGGGAGCAGCACACAGAAGCAAAAGGTTTCAAATCATCATCCGAGTTAAATTAATAAGCAGAAAGGGGAAATGACGAACTTAAATGTTAAAACTACAAAAGTTAATAAACAATTGCACGATTAGCCAAACTGATATTACAACGTTCAGTAGCTCAGAGGGTTGAACACACAGGGTTGAGCAGCTTTTCTTATTTTCATTTTGGACTCAACCAAAACCAGAACCTTCATCATGACCATTTCATACCTGGAACCTGAACCCTAACTTTAACCTAACCACAGTTCACATGTTCTAACCTTAACCAGGAGGTCAGCGATGACGTCAGCCGGTCCTGACAAGGTCCGTTAAGGCTCCTGAAGAGTTAACAAACAGAACTCAACTTCCTGTTCCTGCTGCTGCTGCTCTTCAGTGACGATTCCTCATCTTAACTGAAGTCCCGTTCGTTGGCTTTAGGCTCCGCTCGTCTTCACTGGCGTCCACAGTTCAGATGAATGAGAGTGCCGGGGTTAATAAAACGAATCTGGTCTTACTTTGCGATACAGAAGGATGGAATTAACCTCGTACGCGTTATTAACAGAGGACACGTGAAGGAGGATTTTTATTACGTGCTGTTCTGTTATATTTTGGAGCAGAGAAGAAGAAGAGTAAGTCATGCACACACTTCATCCAACTTGACTAATGCGAAGCCTTGATGATGCACAAATGACCCTGGTGGTTTTGAACTGTCATCAATTCAATTAATAGGAGATGGCTTCTGAATCCATTACGGCAAATATAATACAAACATTATTATATTAACCTGCAAATCTGGTCTAATTCTATCAACATAATTAATTCAACCCATTTGCAAAGTGCCCGGCGATGTGAATAATTAATATCAACTCTTAAATTTTAAATATTCATATTTGTTCATGTATCTCACTTGTGTGGGATTACCCCTGAGCTGTGCGGCACGTGTGTGTGTGTGTGTGTGTGTGTGTGTGTGTGTGTGTGTGTGTTCACATAAGACAAGTGGTGGTATCGATCATTTCAGTAAATGTGTAATAGCATTAACGTTGAAGGGACGTCGCCCTCTAGAGGCTGCAGGAAGTATGACGGAAAAATGTCTCAATTGCCCCCTGGTGGCTGGCTGCAGTATAGGTCATAAACCCTGCCTCCTCCATGTTAGCGGATGGGACACAGTCCAAACTAAAAAGTCAAATAGATGTTTGTCAAAGATGGTTTCTGACATTTTAGTTAGTTCTTATCACACTGACGTTTGTTCTAGAGTTCAGAAAACTGGGTTAAAACGTGATGATTGACAGCTGAGACTGACTGATTGATTGATTGATTGATGATTGATTGATTGATTGACTGGATATGAATCAGGGACTTTCCTGGTGGCTACATCCCTAAAGGTCTTTTCAGACAGGACACAACACCATCTGCTGCACTATTAAAACTCACCACCGGCTTCACGACCAGTTCCACCAACTTCCTCTCTCTCTCTCTCTCCTCTCACCCCCCCCCCCCCCCCCCCCCCCTCCCTCTATCACCTCCCGGGTCCATATATCTCCCCCTGTTCTCTCGCCTGACGCCCAACACTCAGCAACTCTTGGCGAGGCATCATTAGGTATAATGTAGTTCCCCCCCCCGCCCTCTCTCTCTCTCTCTCTCACAGGGATATTTTGGAATGGGGCGAGCGAGCTGACCTTATTGAAGGGCTCAGGCGACGCTGCCAACTCTCTCTCTCTCTCTCTCTCTCTCTTTGTGACCCACCCCCCCCCCCCCCCCCCCCCCCCTCACACCAAACATGTGTTTGATGGTCACACGCGGCAACAAAGTGATTTAGCTGCTAATGAAAATAACTCTTGTTATTGCCTTCGTTATGGACCAGCTTGGATTTGAAGAAGCTGCTTCACTCAGGTTCGCACGTTCATTTCATCCACGACCTCAACTGTGCGTTTATTATGTTAACAATACACTGAAATAAAGATGGACGACGTGAGTCCTCTTACTTCCAACTGTATGAAAAAGGAAGGCAAAATATCCTGAATACGGCTGCTGGTCATGACCTCGATTTTAGATTCACTGTTGTTCATCTACAGTCTGATTGTAACCGTGACGACGAGGGTTCTGCGACCTTGAACTTATTTTATTCCGAACCACAATCTTTCCCTAAACTTCGTCAAAGTAACTTTTGGGGCGTAAAACTAACCAAACTAAAAAACACATCGTAAAACCTTTGTTTTCATTTTGTTAAAATGACAAAACCCATGGATTGATTTCCGAGGGTGTTATGGTCGTTTGTCAAATTATAACCAGTTACACTAACCAGTAACTCCTGTAGCTGCAGAAACAAACCACCTCCTTCATTGGCAGCTCCCGGTCAATCAGCTCAGCCGGACAGGTTTGGATATCTGGCTGCAACCGTCTAACACCAACAATAAGATTTTCTTTGACCACGGAAAGTTTGTGGTGTTGCTTAATAAACAGTTTCACTCTCGTAGTGCAGCCTCAGTCGTTGGTGATTTATTCCTGTGGCTTGCACAAACAAACAAGGACCCTCCTCCCAGCACCCGTCACCCTGCGTCACCCGGCTTCACCCGGCTTCACCCGGCCTCCCCCCGCCGTGTCCAGTGACAGAGGCAGGTGCTGGGTCCAGGTGGGCCTGCCACCGCACCAGGCTGACACGCACCAGGCCAGGAGTCCACCAGGGATGATGTCATACCTGCCATTGTTGTGGCACAGAGAGAAAACTGGAGGGACCCAAGTTTGAATCTGACTATGGGTGTGTGTGTGTGTGTGTGTGTGTGTGTGTGTGTGTGTGTGTGTGTGTGTGTGTGTGTGTGTGTGTGTGTGTGTGTGTGTGTGTGTGTGTGTGTGTGTGTGTGTGTGTGGCTGATGAACCCGGCCTGGAAGACGATCATTAGTGAGTCAAATACCAGCACAAATGGCCGCCCGCGATAATGGCTGACATTCATCTATGTCTGAGTCTCGTCCAACTCGCCGCTAAACGCTCACACAACCCGGGAGCTGACAAACAAAAAAAACAACAACTTTTGTGTAGAAAAGAGACAAAATACGAAACTATAGGGTCCAGATTATTTTTCCGTTTGAGCCTCGGTTACCTCACGTTTACCCTCAAATCCCCGAGCGGCACAAGAAACACCAGCAGACAACGATGTGTCCGGATCCGAGGGGCCGAGCTCTGAAAATAGATTTGACAAAACAGTCCTCTCACCACGGAATCATCCTGTGATGAGGCAGAAGCAAGGGAAGGAAATAAAACCTTGTTGCGTAACATTTTAACACTCACCCACTTTGTGTGATCAATCAGGCGCCCGTGCACAGTCCATCCCTCTGCCCCCCCATCTGTTAGTGCAAGTGCTGTCCATATAACAATTTCGCCTGCTTTTTATTGACTCATCCTCTGAGCCTCGGAAGGGCTTCGATCACAATTATCATTTTTTATGAATACATTTTCATGAATATATTAGCGTCCTCGCCGCCACCCACCACGCATACACATACACATTTGGGCGGAGTGTTGTTTTCTCACAGTTAATCAGTGGCCAGATAAATCAGAGGCCATATTTGCAGTCCATCTGCCGGGAAGGTGCAGTGGACTCCAGACGCCATTCAAACAGGCCGGACAATAACAGGAAGTGGAGAGACAGCGCGCGGACGTCGGAGGCCTCGCACTTCTCCGATCACGGGGTCCTGTCGATGCAGATGTCCGCCCCACAGGAGTTTTCTCTGGAGAAGAAAGAAAATAACTTTTTTGTGGTTCTGCAATGTTGCAGCTTGTGGTTAAATCTAGTGAATACTGTAAAGTCGGGAGTTAACGTGACAGAACGGCACAATCCCTCATGTTCCCCTTAAAAAACGTTGAATCAGTGCTGATGTTTGAGACCTTGAGAATGAGAAGTCTTCTTCTTTCACATTAAAAGTTAAATTCATGATCATTAAAACTCCCTCATGCTGAATTCCGAACTTGGTCGGGTCTGACCAATTTGCTTATGGAGGCTAATGTTGATTAATACTCGATAACGTACGATAGATAACTCTGTATCCTGTAAATGTTACTTGCACAGGAAGTGAGTTTATTCAACTTTAGCAGATTGATGCAGCACAATCTCTGAGTCCGTCGGTTACAATCTGACGACGGGTTTTAGCCTCAGAGGGCAACGGTCAATATTTAATATATCTATATACTCTTCTGTTCGTAGGGAACTGTTTTCAGTCCGAGTAGTTTCACGGGAGTTGAATGTTTCTCAAAACACAAACTGAGTCACAGGTGTTTTAGGTCCAGACGACATTTTGAATAATCTCTATTCACAGCTTTCTGAATATGAATGCAGATAAATAAAAAGATGGTAGCCGATGAATAAACCCTCTCCGCACAAACTAGAAACAGAAACTAGACGGTCTCTTCCTCTCAAGTCAAACTTCTTCTGATGGACTGACTCACTTCTAAACTTCACTTCACTTCTGTAACGGAAGAAGAAGTTGAAACCCCCACCGATTTCTTGTTTCACTTTCATCTTGAGATGTAAAATCAAGACGCCTGAGAAAGAAACGTTGTGTCTCAGAAAGAGCGACTCCACGCTAACTGTCTGAAAGTCTGACTAAAGACCCAAACGGGCGCCGGGTGCTTTGTTATTCCAGATGGCTTTATGGGTCATGAAAGAGTGATTCACGCGTCACATTAAAAGTGCTCGTCGCTGGCCTGCCGTCTAACCACTCTCCTCCTTAAAAACCGGGAAGCACCCCATCAATTATTTGCTAAGCAGCCATACTGAATATCTCACTTTGAACAGTGTGTGGGGACGGCAGCGCTGTCAGCGTGATGATAGATGCACTGGAGGCTCACGCTGCCCCCAGCACGCCTCTCTGAGGGTCGGCAGCTGCACCACGCCTGAGCTCCGTGTGCGTGTCTGTGTGTGTGTGGTGTGTGTGTGTGTGCAGAAACGCACACAACACACACACAGCCATAACGACCTCAACACCTGCACATATGCACACACACACCTGCATAGACACTTTGTCTTTGACACACAGCGACACACACGTGTAACACACCCGCACATGTGTGGTGACCAGTGATGGAATGATACAGAACTTATGAATGATATGAATGAAGTATTTGTTCTTTATGTTTGTAATATTGTACTTTTTACTCCCTTATTTTACAACTGTAGTTCCCAGTTATTTTGCAGCTTGAGGTTGATAAATCAAATTTAATCAATAGCCAAATAAAAATGACCAAAATATAATAATCCATAATGTTGAAGGAGACATTAGTAAATTGTAATATTATGAGAATAAAGTTATAATATTATAGTTATTCACGAAATATCCAAAGTTTTCCTTCAATAAGACTCTAATGCACCTTTCATCATTTACTTTTTACACTTTTAGGACATTTTTAATTACAATTCCTCAATTAAACTTTCTAATCCAGGAGATTATTACTGTAATGAAGTACTTTTACAGGGTTGAATATGTACTTAAATACTTTGTCTACTAACACACATGAAGCATGTACACACATAGATTTACACACTTTGCGGTAAGTTCATAACACAAGCACAGGAATAAAGTTTGATTTGTTAAATCATCTTTACAGCCGCGAACCCGCCGGAGCCTGTGCTGCTAATTACACCCTTTGCCATTTTAATGTCCCAACACACCGAGGATTCAATCGGGTCCGAGGAGAATTAATAGAGCATTAATCAACATGCGCTAATTAGCTAATAACGTGTTAATTAAACAAGGCATTTAAAGTTCTCAGACGTGTAATGCTTGTTCCACCGTCCTCGTGTCATTTACCCGTGAGGTCCATACAAATGTCACGGTGCCGGTTAAATCTGGTCGTCACGTCTCCGCTGGGAATTCCCTATGTGCACTGTTGTTACCCCCCCCCCCCCCCCCCCACCACCACCACCACCACCCAAACCCCACCTCCACCTATAACTGGTCCCAGTTCCTCTCCCTCGTGATCAGCTCGTGACAAACTAGCACCAAATCGCCGCCGGATCAATGTTTCCGTTTAGGGCGCCATACGCCGCCCGCTCGGCCGATGTTCATAGATCCTGCTGAGGAGGATGGAAAATGGCAGGAAGCCAATAGCTGGGCTCGTCTTCCAGGTCCAGACCAGTGAATTACTTTGATAGTGTGGACAGCGTCCCAGTGCTCTTAATGTGAAATCAATACACCCTCGTCCAGTAACAAGTGGATTAACGCTTGACCCGAGGATCGACGGTTCTGGTTTTTATCCTCCCTCTCTCTCTCTCTCCGTCTGTTCTTCAGAACGGCTCCATAGGTTTGAGGACAGCTTTTATTTTGCTGACAGCAAATACACACATGTAGCTGAGGCTGCTTTTCACGTTATATCGGACACTGCGGGGTCTTGGCCTAATCAGGGGTATCGGCCGGACTTCACACTGTTACAAATGTGTTTCGACACCTGTGCATTGCTCTGCGACGAGGCTTTCTGAGGGGAGAGATCTTCAGCGACGTCCAACACCGAGGCTGAGTGATAACTCCCGGCTCAAGGCTGAGTGCTGCAGATCATCCCAGAGGTTTCCGATGGGGTTCGAGATCTGAGCAGGGCCGGTGTGACTTGCGTGGTGTGGCAGCAGCATCACGCAGAATCAAGAAAGGGCCGTCTACAAATGGCTGCCATACATCTGGAAGCATACGTCCATTTCACTCGGTTCATTAGGTCAAGTTGCTATTTGTTGCTAAAGTTTAATAGATTCAATGTGATTTCTCCTCTGTTTGACTTCCTGAAGTCCACAAACACCAGAACACACGAGAAATCTGCTTCAAATCAAATGTCAAATTGTTCTGTTGTGGTGTGTCTCCTGGTGGATCGTGTTTTAATAAACCCTCTGTTTGTCCTCTTGACCGCACCGTGTCACCGGCTCCTCCTCCTGCCGGCCCCCCCGGCGCTCCCGGTCGCCTCACCTTAAAGGAGGAGGCCACAGATCAATACGTTTGATGGGGAGGCAATAAGCAGCCCTATTAAGTGACAAAGGTTTACTCTGTAACAGCTGGGCTGGCGCGGGAGCCGAGCTTGTCTGACTAATGAATCGTGAAACAATCAGGCAGTAGCCATTTGTGTTTAGATCTGTAAATATGGCGCGGTACAAGTGCCAGACCATCGCTGGCACTCCAGCTGGGGCCACAGATGGTCTGGATTGGAGGCGAGGCGCAGGCAAACCGTCAGCTCCTCCGGCCCACACTGCACCGCACCTCCTCTGTCTCTGAGTGACAACTTCACTTTCAGCGCTAACTTATCCCGCCTGCCCCACATCGGGAGCCAGGATTTGGTAAAAAAAAAAAAAAGAAGAAGAAGATAGAAAAAAGCTGACAGCTCCTGAACGGGAGCCCAGCCGACGAACAGCCCTGGTGCACTCCCGGCAGAGGGAACCAGGGGGAGGACGGGGGGGACGGGGGAGGACGGGGGGGGGGGGGGGAGCCGTGATGATCCTGCTATTTAAAGACATGATCAACCTAATTAACCTTGGGATGCCAATGACTAATTCTGAGGCGGCTCGTCCACCACAAGAGTGCAGGAGTGGAAGCCTCATAAATCTCACTAATAAGAAGCACTTTCTCAAATATCGGGAACACGAGCCGGTCATTATTCGGCCGAGGATTGAAAACACTGTGGGTTTTATCAGTGGAGCGGGGGGGTGGGGGTGGGGTTGGGGGGGGTGATGGGGGCGGAGATGGGCTGTATTTCACCCGCCGACAGCTGAGTAAATACAACGACATTCAAATAGACAAATAAGAATTCATTTCAAAGAGCTTTTGTCATTCGCCGGCGCAAATGATTGAAATGATTGAAACGGAGTCAGAGTGTATTCTGCCGTTTCAGTGGGGAGGGGGGGGGGGGGGGGGTGGGTTAGGGATGTGGAGTGGGAGGGGGTGGGGGGGGTCGGGGTGGTGTCCTTGAAGATAGAGCTATGAAAGAGATGAAAGGTTTATTTAATCTATTTTCAAGGTAAAACGATCTTCCGGCACTTCCCTCCACACACCGGGTGCAGCCCGATGTGGAAGCAGTACAAAGCCATTACAATGGCCCCAAGTCTATTAAACTGAATGACAGACGTTGTTTACAGCCCCGAGTGCTCCTGCAACCGGCGCCATTATCGTTGCATACTGATGCAGGCGGCGTCAACGGCAGGATTGGCTGTCATTATACACACAAGGGCGTCTTCGAGCGGCGTTTATCGGCGTTTGGAAGGGACTTGTTAACCCGCTAATCACTAGATGGTTACTTTCATTACTTCCACCGGCGTGTTGGGCTGTGAACGCGTCACCGGCTGGTTACAGGCGGGCGCTGGTGTTTTAGTTGTATCCGGTAAACAGTCGATTATTTATCTAAACACGTGCCACGATAAAGGATTTGGAGTTTCTACTCGAGAGGAGTTGAAGTGATCGTATTAAGGACACAAACTAGAATATAGAAATGGAATCTGGACCATAATTATCTGCCATTTTTTAAATATTTCGATCCAGATTCAACTTTTTATCGTGGCTTTTCTGTCCCAACTCCACCAGGCCCGAGAGGACACGACCCAAGCCGGACCCGAACCTGTCAGGGATTCTGTTTATCGAGTCCAAACCCGATTACAGGAGATTTCAGTGTGGAAAAAAATGAAGTTGATAGACGCACGAGAACCGAATATCACTTTAAAATATTTGTCTGAAGTGTTGGGACCCCCTCGGGACCTGGCCCCAACTGTCGGGTCCTGATTCGGGTCGGGGCCCCCACACTCTAATCTAAATGCATTGATGATTAAACATCTGTAAAGGGAGGATTTGTACTCTTGTCAGTTTTAATTTGCATTTCGGCATCTTGAATGCAATGATTTGATGCCGTATTTAAATCTCCGTGTAGCTTAATGCTTTTTAAAGTCCTTCGTCACGAGGCCGTCGACATTATTTTTAAGCGAGTGCAGCTTTCACAGCGGTCCCGTGCAGCTGATATTCAGATGTTCAGCCTGCTCCTGCTCCGCCGTGTGCCGCGGGGATATTTATGGGCGTCTAAATGTGAACGAGCAGGTCTGCAGAGCACCTCGTTTCGTGGTGGTAATGACGCCGGGCCCCGGACCTACTGTCCTTGCCCCTTCAGTCCAGTGGATACAAACCTAGGCAATGGAACTTTTTGCGCAACGTTAACTGTCACGACCGGCGGCGGCGGCGGCTGGAAATGGCTTAACTAAACTGTCAGATCTAATAAAGCCAATAAAGGGATCAGATAAATGTTTATTACATAGTGGGAAAAGATCATTTCTGGACAGAAATTGAGGATGACCTTTCCCGGATAATTCCTCGCTGCCCCCCCCCTCCCCCCTCCCCCCTCCACCCTCCTTCTGCTGGATAAATCACTGGGTCCCTTTTGTTTCACGGCTGACGGCGTCTTGCTGACGTGGGATTGTTAAAACCTCGCCGGCTCTCCTTTCTTTGTCTCCCCAATTACAGGAGCCCCTCGGAGTCTGAACCTCCGCACACAGACGGGGGCAGGCTGTGGCTCCCGCTGCTCCCGCCGTCAGAGGAGATCAGAACCAGAACCCATCAGAACCTCTGCGCTGAATATCTGCTGCACTTCCAGGTGGGATTAAAGGAATAGTTCACCAAGTATGGAGGTGAGCCCCTGAGGTGAATAGCTTAGCTTAGCATAAAGACTCACTCTCTGTCCATATTCTCCTTGCTACATTTACGCCTGACGTCAACATGAGCCCGAGAAGTTTCAACGATGAGTGCAAAGCTACATCCGAGTTGTTTTCCAAACTAAAACCTTCTCTGTCCACATTAGTGCTAAAAGCTCTGTATCAGTCATATTTCCAGTGTGTGTGTGTGTATGTGTTGTGTGTGTGTGTGTATGTGTGTGTGTGTGTGGTGTGTGTGTGTGTGTGTGTGTGTGTGTGTGTGTGTGTGTGTGTGTGTGTGTGTGAAACTGATGCAAATTTCAAGTTTAACGCCGAAAAAACCTGTAACACTCATCAAATATGGACGACGACACCGACCCACGAGCACCTGCGTCCCACAGGTTCACTGCTGAACAGATGTGGCGTGATGGGATCAGGTTAGTCAGGGGGTGGCGGGTGGTGGTGGTGGGGAGGGTGGGGGGGTCGGAGATGCTTCCTTTATCTTCCTCTCAGAAACCCCCACCACCCTCCTCCTCCTCCTCCTCCCCGCCGCCCCTCCTTGGCCTGTCCTCTGAGCTACATGTGGCATGGCTGCCTACTGCTTCCTGTGACAAGCCAAGCTGTCCGCTGACCACTTCATTTTTGATGTTGGCAGGCGAGTGTCGAGGCGTGGCAGCCAATGTGTGTGTGTGTGTGTGTGTGTGTGTGTGTGTGTGTGTGTGTGTGTGTGTGTGTGCCCAAACACACGGGGTTGGAGGGAACATCGTCCAAGAAGAAGAAGAAGAAGAAGAAGAGTTTCCAAATGACCAAACACAGGCTGCTTGATGAGTGTTTGCTCAGACGTCCATCACCGTGTCTCTGTTTGTCTTTCATTCTCCTTTCTTCTTTCCTTTGTGTTGATGTTTGTGTTTCTGTCGGTCTTGGCCACAGGTTTTTGTTTTTCTTTAACAAGTGTTTCTATGTCTTTTATTCTCCTGCTGTTTAGGGTCTTTTTGTTTCTCCTCCTGTTTCACTTTTGTGTTTTAGACGCCCACTTTCACGTTCTGTCCTCGGTGTTTGTCTTTTCTTCGCGGAGTCCAATCCCTGTTGTCTGCTCTCGGTTTGTCTTTACTTTAAAGTTTTTGTCTATTGTCTTTGTTTCTCTGTCTTTATCTTTCGAGGAATTCTTTCTTTCCTTCCACCCATGTCCAAAGTGTGGACTTACACCACAGTCATCATCATGTCTTCTTCATCCTTCTAGTTTCTGTCCTTTTTCTTTCTCAATTCTTTTTTTTAAACTTGGTTTGTTTGTTTACGTCTCAGCAGGATTACGTGAAAACTACTGAACGGATTTCCACGGAAGTCGGTGGAAGTCGGAGACGTGGATCCGAGGTGCAGATCCAGGAATTTGACGTTTTTCACAGATTTCTCAGAGATGAATTAATGAATCTTGATAAAATAAATCAGTCATATATAAAGGTCTGATATCTATGAGTGTCTGTTACTATAGTGCAGCTTGATTGGATTTAAGGGGACTGTTAGGAAGTTGTGTTTTGGTCTATGTTTTTTTTCTTTGATATTTAGTAAGATTATGCAAATTTGGTGCAGGTGTCATTTGGTTGTTCGGATTTTATTGATTTCTCAGAGAATAGTTCATGGATTCTGATGAAAATAATCAGACATGTTTAGGAGACTGATATTTATGAATCTGAGTGAGTGTGTGTGTGTGTGTGTGTGTGTGTGTGTGTGTGTGTGTGTGTGTGTCTGTGTGTGTTTGATCATAGCTATGCAGAGTGGGAGTATATGAGGCAGGAGTGTGTGTGTGTGTGTGTGTGTGTGTGTGTGTGTGTGTGTGTGTGTGTGTGTGTGTGTGTGTGTGTGTGTGTGTGTGTGTGATCATAGCTATGCAGAGTGGGAGTATATGAGGCAGGAGTGTGTGTGTGTGTGTGTGTGTGTGTGTGTGTGTGTGTGTGTGTGTGTGTGTGTGTGTGTGTGTGTGTGTGTGTGTGTGTGTGTGTCTGTGTGTGTGTGTGTGTGTGTGTGTGTGATCATAGCTATGCAGAGTGGGAGTATATGAGGCAGGAGGGCCTCACCCAGCCCATTAGATGTGAGCACTGGCCTGTGAGATGTTGCATCACTTTAATTAGCGGGGGGCTGTGGGCCACGGCGTGAGGAGATGTTTTAGTCACTGCCTAAAGCCACGGACCCCCCCCCCCCACCGGCCCACCACCGCCACCACCTCCCCACGCCCCCCCCCCCCCCCGCCCTGACCCCTCTCACCCGCTCCTCCCCACCCTCATGTAAAAAGCTTCGTCAGGCTTGGTTTCCTCTCTGAACCTTTTGTCACTAATGACGAGACGGCTTTTGTTGTGACGGCGCCACATCTCGCCCGTTGTCAGGTGGGAGATGATACGTCCCGTTCGAATATTTTAATCCAAACCCCCATGTTACAAAAAAAAAGGAAGAAGATCTCTTCGAACCCTCGTCTTTAATTGCAGCCGCACGTCCACGTCATCCGATCGTTTATTCTGCCCTTCTGCCTCCGGCCTCGACTTGGATTTGAGAAAACTGGGCAAAACCTAAACGCTGTCACACCGTCTGAATAAATTGCAAAATAATGAACATTTTAGATAATTACGGCGGATCAGAGCACGCTGAATGCACCCTGGCAGCGAGCCAGCCCCCGCAGACGGTCAGGGATGGAGCCATAGAGAGCCGGAATGGGGATTGTGGGTAATTGGACTCATTGTCCCATTGTAGGAGCTAATGAAGTGATGCAATTGAAAGGATGATTCTTTGCAATTGTCTTAAAAAGTAATTCAGCAGCTTGCAGCGTGGGGCAGTTGTACGAATAACAATAATAAGGTGTCGTGTAAGGACGCACAGGGTTTGTCATTAAAAATAAAAGTAAGGGAAATAAATGAAGCGGCAAATTACGGCAGATTATGAGAGCTTCAATAGATTCTATTAAAGGTGCTAATAACACAGGTAAAAACTAGTTTTATCCAAATTGAACATCAAGAAAATAAAGAGTCCGAGTCCGTAACATGACAGTAACACGCTGTGATGCATGTTACAATCATTTCCTGTCAGAGGTCGTGTTTGAAAGGACACGAGCAGAGTGGAGATTGATGTCAGAGGTGAAATTTGTTGGACAATAGCCTCCTAATGGCCGGTGTCACATCCCATGCTTCTCTCTGTTCGGGCGGGGCTGGGGGGGGGACGTGGGACTGGAAGGTGGAGGAGGGTTGGGAGGGGGGAGGGGGGGTGGGGTTTGATGGTGGGGCGGTGCTGCAGCCTTTTTTATCGCCATCATAAAAGTTTACACGACCGCCATCTCTTACAATCCATATTGACAGGAGTTTTCAGAGAGAAGTCTCCTGGACTGAAGGAGCGAGGGAGAAAGGACAGATCCTGTTCCAGCCGTAGGTGCAACATGCCCCCCCGTAATAGGTGAGGGAAAATATAGACTTATGGAAGATGAAATGAGGCGTGAATGACCATAAGCGTGAAGACAATTACACCCTTCGGAAATCGTATATATTTGTGAGGATCGTTTCTGGAGGAATCTGCGCGCTCGGACCCGCTGGGGTTACGGCATCAGCTCTTGAACTCTCCTTGAACTTGGAGAAGAACGGTCGCTGGAGTGGGACGTGGCTATCTGCCCCTGCATCTGGTTATTTTAGCTCCAATTTGCTGCCTAATGCCACAATTACCCTGATCTATGGCTCGAGTCACCCCCGTTAATGGCTCAGTGTCAAAATCAGCACATTCGCAGAAGCACAGGGCCCGAGAGGAAGTCGTGACTTTGCCCCACGTCGATGGCTCGACTGATTCGGGAAAGAGAGGTTTGGTTTTTTTGTCCTGATCCGAACGGACTCGAGGTTAAGAGCAAAACAAATAACCCGACAGATAAAACGGGACTGACGGCAGAAGAAAGGATTAATCTCCGAAGTCTCCTTTATAGACGTCATAATGTTTGTAATAAGAGCCCAAGTATTACACGGGCTGAGGTTAATAAAACCATTAAAAAGTGGGAAACCTGATAAAAGCCCGGATGACGTCAGTGGTTTTTCCTCCTTAACGTTCTCTGTCAACGCAACTGATTCTTTCGGCTGCTATCGAACGTCGTCTTCTTTGTTTTCACCGCGGCACCAAACGGTCAGTGAAGAGTTCAGTTCAGTCTCGCTTAAACTACTGGCTACACTGCCCCCCCCCCACGATTTCCTGTGGTACTGCTCCGTTTCGTCTGTATCCGAAATCTTTCAGAAGACGTTCACAAATTCGCAGAATATAATAGAAGAGTACGGACAGAAGACTTCGTTCATTTCTAACGTTAATAAGCTAAAATGCTACGTAAATAATAAAACTCTGGTCAGGGGGGTTTACACGTGCGACTCACCAAAAATGTTTGCCGTCTTAACACCTCCAAACCGGAGTAAACTCTGGATAAGACTAAATGTGCGATATTACTATTCTGATAGCACGATGCAGAGGATACTGCAGTGAGCAGAGAGTGACTCTGCCCTGGCTGCACCGACTCCTCTCTCAGCGATGAGAAGCTGCCCCCTGAAGTCCACTCCATCACGGCATGGCTCCCTGCCCTCGCTGTGGCGTGACTGGGACAAGGATGAGTGGCGGTAAAGGACAAACTCATGGACACCAGTTGGGCTCCCGGAACCAGCACACATTATTACCCCCAACAGAAGCCGAGTGGAGGCGGGAGCCAGGAGCCCGTCCTCGGCACAGCTTCGGTGGGAGAGGCAAAAACAGATGGCCACCCCCAGCAAGACATTAGCAGCAGAGATTTGAAAACATCTTGAAGCCCCTGTCGCCACACAGGGACTGTGGTCAGGAGGCTAATGGGAGGAGAGTAAAACATGGGAGTGAACGGTGAAATGAGCCGCTGCCCGAGATGCGTGGTGGAATATTCAAAAGGCCATCGTCCGCCTGAACACGAGGAAACTGCCGAGTTAGACCGAATGTGATGATACCGGAAAATAACAAGCCAATTAAAATAGAGACCTGCTACAGGACTTTGCGTCTGTCCTCTCCTGACTGACACCGTCACCCAGCGCCCGGTTGTTCATCTTTGATTCACATATTCTCCAGAAGGAGGAAAACAATAACCCGAGGGGACACGAGTTGTGTCTCCAGTTGTTGTGCGCTGGTGATATTTGTCGTCGCGGCGTCGGGAGACCCGTGACCAGAGGAGCTGACTCTTCCTGGACATATTCTCCACACCTGCGCCTGGAGTGCAGCGGGTTGGCATTTCAAACTTTATCACCTGTCACAGGAGAGACACCGGCTGCTCTGGAGAGCATTGCACCCCCCCCCCCCCCCCCCCATCCACCTCCACCTTCACCCCCCCCAACCCTTCCCTTGCGACACATCACACCCGTCCTTGGAAGTCGTGCTTGGACAGAGGAGACGAGGACTTCCCCGGCGGGAGGCTGCAGCCGCTGGCCAGCCGACGTCCATGTTGTCTTCATGGATCCTAATTGATTCGAGGACTGTGACATCGTCCTGATCATGTGAAGAGAAGCTGCTTTTTTTAATGTGTCCATTCGTGTGTAAATATCCACTGGGTGCAAAGTACAGTACGTGACTTAAATATGTGTTTAACTGGGTGAACTGGGTCAGTGTTTACAATGTAATCAACAACAGAATATCTGATATGCACTGAATCCACAAGGTTTTCAGAAAGAATTCAATAAACCTGAGTAGAAAAATATAAGAACACACACACACACACACACACACACACACACACACACACACACACACACACACACACACACACACACACACACGGACACAATGGAAAGGTGATGAAACTCCAAATCCAAAATGATTTAACTTGTAGTTAGTCTGAATGTAGTCAGGGGTCCCCACGACCATAAATCTGTGTGTGTGTGTGTGTGTGTATGTGTGTGTGTGTGTGTGTCTGTGCGTGTGTGTGTGTGTGCTGGCAGTCTCCAGGGGACACAGTGATCAAGGTGACACGTCTCTCTGGTCTCCATGGGGGGTGTCTGGGCTTCAGAAGGCCATGGGTGTCACAGCAACAAAACCCCACACTGGATGATGTCATTCTACACACACACACACACACACACACACACACACACACACACACACACACACACAAACCAATTGTAAAAGGTTGTGAGTCTCTGCGTGTCTGTGCTACAGATGCTAGTAATGCTAACTTTTAAAAACACACATTTATCAAAGAGTGTCGTCCTCAGCCGCCTCAACGTACGACTGTGTTACTATCAACTGTCATGTCTGTGTCTTTAGAGAAACCAGAACTCTGAAAGAGTCAAACCACTTTCCACCTGAAGGACTGGAAGGGGGGGGAGGGGGGGGGGGTCATGTCTGTGGAGATGAGGACCGGTCGGCTGAGGGAGGGAGGGTCAGCAGCCCCCCCGCTGTTCCGGCGTTGGCAGCTATTATGGTACAAGTACTAGTCATAATCGGTCCTAGTCTGCTACGCCCACTCAGTGTCTGTGTCTGCGTGTGCGGCGCGATCATCAAAAGTGCACGCCGGGGGGGAATTAGGGAATTAAACATAATGTCAGCAATAACACAAAGGACCTTGGTTTAACATTTCAGCCTGTGTCCCGGCTGCAGCCCGGAGCGGAGCCAGCCCCGGTCGGCTGCGACTCCGAGGCTTCTTCTTCTTCATCTACAGGGAGGAACAGATGGAGATATTCACTCTACGTATAGGATTTAGTTTGGAATTCTATTATTTTATTGATGCTAATAGCAGAACATGCAATAAATTCTGACAGGGATGACATCACCACTGGCAGTAACGTCTACATAAAACACAACTAAATATTAACGCTTTGGGAAGGAGTTCGTGAAAATAAACATTTGTGCATCGAGGAATCTGGAAAGTAGTTTTGAAAATTCCTTTCTCTGCATAAACACACACACATATACAGTCAAACACACATATGCTACAATGCACACATGCAGACACACACACACACACACACACACACACACACACAACACACAGAAAACATCCCTTCTTCATGTTCACAGTTCTCAGTCATAAATCCCTCCTCTCCCAACACACTCCAACACCCACACATTTTCACCCTCTGCTTTTCCAAGTTCTTACCCCCCCCCCCCCTCCCACCACACACACAACACACACCACACACAGCACACACACACACCCACGCTCACACACACACACACAAACCCACGCACACACACACCTCCTCAACCAAACTGCTTGAGCCACTTGCCTGCCAGGGAGGCAAGATGGCCCTCCAGCCCTCCAGCCAATCAGACAGCTTGGCTCGCACGGGAGATCACAGGCCAGCTGATGCAGCCTCACGATTCCTTTCTTCGTCTGCTCTTCTGGAAACTTTTGGAAGCGAGCGCAGCATCGACGAGCGAGCGAGCGAGTGGAGAGAGAGGAGAGAGAGAGAGAGAGAGAGAGAGAGAGAGAGAGAGAGAGAGAGAGAGAGACTGATGACACACGGAGCGAAGGTTCAGGGTGTGTGAGTTTTTTTTTTTTAATTCTCCATGTGCTTGGGAGCATAAAAATATCAGAATCAATCTCGTCCCTGTGATTCCAGTGATGAGTAATGTTTGGTTAGCTTAGCACGAAGCTAAAGCAACTGGTCGTATTAAAGGTGTCTTAACAATTTCTCATTAGATCTATTAATAAAGGCTTCGTACAGTCACAGCTGCCAGGAAGCTCTAAATGATGACATACATTTGTAGTAGTATGATAAATAAAAGAACAGAAAATGATTAGAGAAATAATTAGGGAATAAAATCAGTATCAATGGATTCTGTAGTACAGACTGAATACTGTAGAGATGTGGCGCTGATTACTTCTTTAGGTATTATTATATAAACAGGATTCATGAATTTATTAAGAGTTGAGTAATTTCTCATATAATTTTATGTCAAAATGATGTTTGTTCCTTTGGTTTGTCAACATATGAATCTCACATCTATTGTTTCATCAGTAAACTGTGAGTGTGTTGTGCGCAGCAACTTGACTTTATGGGATGTAACAGCTGATCCTGAAACAGCAGAACGAGCTTCGTCTCGCAGATCGCCGACAGCCCGAGCAGCCAATGAGGAAGGAGTGCGTGCTCTACGCTCGCCGCGGGAGGGGAAGTGCAGGTCGTGTGGCTGAGACGCAGAACTACACGCTCGAACTGAGATTTTTTCCAAATGAGGAGGTGCAGAAGATCTATTTTTAGATTTTAAACACTTCTCTATTGTGGTGACATGTTGGTAATATCTCTACACAATCCCACAAACGCACACCACAGCTACACTGGGTCTCCGTCAGGTGTCGTCACTGGACGATCGTTTAACTCTTTCACTCAGTTTCACTCGTTAGTGTCGGGAAGTGGAAACAGAGACTTCCTGTGTCCACGTCTCCGGGAATAAAGGTCCCACTCGTTAGTATGATTCCGTTTTAACGTTTTAAGACGAGAGAGGAGATCCTGGGTGAAATGAAGGTAATGAACTGTATTTGAAGACATCTGGTTTTGGCCACAATAATACAAAATATCATATTTGTGCACACGGTACCTACTGAGAAAAATATCCAGACTTCGTAGAAACATAATAAAACATTCACGTGTTTAATTCAGTTTAGATTTTGATGCTGTGCTGACAATATTTAGTTTGATATTTATATTTTTTTTACAGTAACGGCAAGTGAGGCTCATGGGAATCGTAGTATTTGAACCATCCTCCATAATAAAAACATAATTTCTCAGAAATGAAGTCGACATAACAAAAAATGACGCCATTAAATCTGCCATAGTCCAATATTCATCAAAACAAAGGTCTAAATGTTTTTTCCTCTTCCCCCATCCACACATTTACACTTATTACATTTACACTTATTACATTTACACTTATTACATTTAGCACCTGGCGTCCACACGACTCTGGAGTTTTCCACGAGAAGGTTCGAGAGCGTTTGGTGATGAAGGCTGACGCCGGGTTTCAACAGCCTCCTGCTGTTCCACCCAGGCTCCTCCTCCTCCTCCTCCTCCTCCTCCTCCTCATCTGAACGCTCCAGAAACGTTCCTGTGAACGAGTCGGACCCGGACCACAATCTCCGGCTGCTTCTTCATACGTGAGAGACAAGGTCCAGAAAACGTCCGGACAACCTTCCAGACATTTTATGGTGTGTTTTTGAGATTTGAACAGCGCCCCGTCTGTGCGCGGGGGGCTGTCATTTGAAATGAAACAATAAATAAAATGGCACCTAAAACTAGTTTTAATCATTGAGATTAAAACACTGTAATAGGCTGTAAAACACACAGACACACACACACACACAGACACACACACACCCGTATCTGTCTGGAAACAGCCATCTGCCCACACAAACACACCAACGCCGCACACTGAAGTGAAAATCACATCCTCGTTCTACCGGGAGGCGAAAAACTGTTGTGTGATTATGATGAACTGGTTAAACTGCAATTACGCCGGCGAGCGATGGGAGAGGAGACGACAGCAGTTTAGACGACAATTTGGGAGGCGGCTGCCGTGGCTGCTGCAGCTGGGGCCTGTTTTAATGCAGTAATTGATAGACTCTGCCAGTCACTAGTGGGTTCAGAATTAAAACTCAAATTATCATCATTAGGCACCCCCGCGCTAATTGCTGCATCAATTGCACGTCGGCGTTTTGGTTTTTCATTATGAAAATGTACACTTGTGTTATTTAATTCCATCAGCTGCACCGACGGCGTCGCGATGAACACGTGAGGGATGTCGGTCAGACGGGGCCAAACCTAAAAACCCCCCTCGCTGGTTTGGATACGAAAGTCAAGCCGATTGTGTCTCCATCGCCCCCTGGTGGCTGGCTGCAGTATAGGTCCATAACCACACCGTGTGAGCAGATGGGACCAAACTCAAAAGTCAAAATACATTTTACAAATACAAAGATTGTTTCTTTAAATTTAGGCGGAACTCAAAACACTGATATGTGCTTCTGATAAGTTTTGGTTTTTTGATGGAACGAGGTGACATGTTGTGATTGACAGATGATGAATCGGCTATGATCCCATGATCGCTTCTTTCCAGACTCTCTCTCTTTCCAGGTTTACTCTCTGGATTGTAGTAGAAGGTGGAGATGTGTCGTCCATCTTTATACGTTAGATGCTTTAGATGGATCAGTGGGGATTGTGGCTGTGCCTGATGAAGTCCTGTCAGTTGGAACGTCTGCGTTCTCAGTGTCGACAGCGTGACCTTCTCAGATCCTGACACAGCAGTCGTAAGGAAAAGTACAGTCAAAGTTACCGGGGGTTTTGCCAACGACACATAATCCTCATTCATGTTTCTTCTTGTTAACATTACGTGTACACATCAACGTGTTATTTCAACAGAATATGTTGTTTACAAAGCGTTTGTCGTCCCACAGCACGTCACAGGAGGAACGTAAGTCGTTTCAAAGTCCATCTCTTGAGTTAGGAAAACATGTCTACGTACATGAGTGTAAGCAACAACTTCACTGTAACCACCTCAACTTGGTAATATGAAATATTTAGGGCGTATTTCAACGTCCCCCAAAACCTGCGTGGGTCTAGAAAACTATGACATGAAAAGTAAGAAAAAGGAGGAAGAAATAAAAGATAGAAACTCTGCAGATGAAGCAAATCTACAGGGTAACGAGATCCGTGCTGGAAACAAACACAGGTTACATAACGTTAAAAGTAAATTGACAAATTAATAAAAAATAAAAGCAGTAATAATAATATAATGAGACCAGATGACAAACAAAACAAAACAATCCTGCTGTCGCTTTGAAAATAAGAAAGCTAAACTGTTGTGAAATCCTCTTTATCAAACAATAGACACAGTCACCTTGCCCCCAGCTCACTTTGTGCCTCTGTGTGTGTGTGTGTGTGTGTGTGTGTGTGTGTGTGTGTGTGTGTGTGTGTGTGTGTGTGTGTGTGTGTGTGTGTGTGTGTGTGTTTCATATGGTAAGCCCATACATACTGCAGATATATGCTGAGCAGGCTAATTTTCTCTCAGACTGACAAGAATGAGAGAGAGAGAGCGAGAGAGCGCGTGTGTGTGTGTGTGGTGTGTGTGTGTGTGTGTGTGCGTGTGTGTGTGTGTGTGTGCGTGTGCATGTGCGTGCGTGCGTGCCCTTGACAGCAGGCCTGACCTGCTGTTATCCAGCTGTAACACAGTCAAACACTGAACAATCAGCCTCTGCAGAGCTGCCAAGCATTTAGCGAGATGTAAATTAGCCAACACTGTATTCACAGCAGAAGCAAACTGGTCAAACGTAACACGGAACCTGGTGTCGACCAGAAAACTACACATCACACGGAACTGCAGAGGTATCGATACGACAACAACACAACTGATGCAGGATCCCTGGTAACACAGTGTTTGTGTGATTAGCCGAATCACAATCCCTTATATGAATGCCTTTATGTTCACGTTGCGAGCAGCTGACCTTGGACAAACTTTTTAAATGTTAATCTATCGTTGTTACATCCGAACGACGCCGGTTACAGATCGTCCCGGACCTTTCCGGGTCTTCACAGTGACGAGTCCTGCAGATCTGCAAACCAGCAGAACGGCTGCGACCACCGAGTCCTTCTTCAAGAGTCCTTTCCCTCCTCACTAAAAATCTGGCCCAATTAGAGAATATTAATGATTGTTAAATGTGCATATGTTGGAGCTGGAAAATGGGAAGGTTAATAGACAGGCAGCATCACGCGATCACATTTATCAGTTTCTATTTATCTCTCCTTGGGAGGTGGCAGGTTTACAGTAAATACCTTCTGTCCCCCTAATTTCCTAATGATGGTGATAATGATGGAGAATGGCGCAGTCATTAGCAAGGACAGGCTCTGTGCATCACTCTGTCAGCCACGTCTCTCCCAGGCCCGCGATGAGAAGTGATGGGGCCCAGCTGTTCCCCACATCCTCTCCCCAAACTGAACCTCTCCCAGAGACAGAGGAGAGGGGGATCGATGAGAGGAGAGAGAGAGAGAGAGAGAGAGAGAGAGAGAGGGGGGGGGAGGAAGTAGAAGCAGAGAGGAGACCTGGATACCTGCCGACCAAGAGAGGACGCAGAGGTCACAGAGCCATTACGAAGCAATGATCCCGTTCGCCAGCAAAGCGCTGAACTGAGAACGAGGAAAACAAAACAAGTGTTCACGCAGGTGTTCAAACCAAACACCTAACATCAGCGTTGCATGATGGGAAATGTTGAAGTATCGTACCAGAAGCTCAAGCTTGAGGAAGATCATCGTACACGACCAGAGTAGAGATGGGGACGCTCGATACGAAGCTGTGTCGAGATTCCGAAGAGATTTATTGAACAGAAATGATCCCGGGCTCTTATTTTGAAACATTACACAGGAAGGACTTGTGTTAAGCGTGCGAGTCTCGGCGTCACGTTCATCATCACCAGCATGATTGGCTGGAAAGACGTCACGTGAGAAGAGATGTGTGAACACAGACGTGATCCATGTTTCACTGTCCAGATTACAACTGATAATACTGTCGCAAAATGATCAAATAATCGTACATCATGCGTTATTGATCACTCATCGTACAGAGGGCAAAATTATCATACAAATATGATAATTAGCATATCAGCTAACGCTTTCCTGAGAGACAATAAGTTCAATCAGAACATTTGAATAAACACCTCACTCATTGATAATAGTCTACGAGCTAACATTTAGCAACAGCATGATGTATGACATGAATATCATGCTAACACTTTATTTAGTTGCAGGCTCCATGCTAGCACTTTAGCATAACATACTGAATGATAGCAGTCTGTTATGCTAACACTTTGATGGGCGTGACGTTAAGTAATGAGCCAACCCTATGTTAAAGGTTAAACCATAAATATATTCAAACATTCAAAAATGTATGAAGCCACGAGGTAAACAACAGAAAAGTGATAATATTTATTTGTCCGACTTGTATTCCTACAATCACTGTTTTCCAAGTCTTCACTTTATTCTCCACCTTTAATTTCTCGTACTTCTCTGCACATCTCCTTCCCTTCCTCTCCCTTCCCTCTCCCTTCCCTCTCATTGCACTTATTTTAATTGTGCACACTCCCTTTGTCTCCCCCCCCCCGTCTTAATTAGTAGTCCACACCACATGCACTACTATCAGCCTTGCAGAACATGTTACAATTAGAGCCGACAGCCAAATATTCCTCTTTTTGCAACAGATTCATTTGAGAGCGAGGCTTATCAGGCGGGGCCTTGCTTGTCCTGTGCGCCCGATAGCTCTCCGTCAACGAGCGCCGAGTAATAGAGTAATCTGTCAGGGGCCGCTAGCATTATCGGAAATTAAAGTTAAACACTCGCGGTCCACTGTGTAAATTCAGGGGAGAATAAAAACGAACATTTCCATTTGTCTTCCTCGTCCTTTTAACCATTTGTCTCTTTGTTAATCTCCGTGCAGAGTATTGAATCCTTCAGAAGTACATATTTGGCAATTAGGCACCGAGGCCTGGCTGATAATGCGTCGCGTAAAAACCTTAAGTTGAATAAATCATGCCCCCCCTGCCCCGCCCCCCGAAAAAATTAAGTCGGGCTGATTTAAAACAAGCGATGTTCAAAAATTTCAAAGTCACCTCTGATGAATAGCGCAGGGTGATTAATTCATGATGGGCTACGCCACCTTGTCAGGCCGAGCCCTTCACCGGGTAATGGCAACACATGCATAATAGAGAGATGGTTCTCTGCCTCGCCTCGTTGTCTGAGCGGCTTCAAAAGAATTAGAAACGAAGCCATCAAATCAACATCTGCTGCGTTGCTTTTCTCAAACAGTTGTTTCAGAACCGGGGGAAGTCGATCACATTCGAGTCTCCGATGGGGCGAGATGATTCGAGCCAACAATTTTGAGTAAAAACTTTTATTTTATTTGGTCTATTAAAGGATCAGTGTGTAGAATTTAGTGACATCTAGTGGTGAAGTGTCATGTTGCAGCTGAAACCCCCCCCCCCCCCTTCCAAACATGACAGAGAACCTGTGGCAGCTTCAGTCGTCATAGAAACTCATAAGGATTTTAGTTTGTCCAGTCTGGGCTCCTGTAAAAAAACATGGCTGCCTCCGTAGAGAGGACCTGCTCCTGATGTAAATATAAAGTATTTAAATATAAAGTATTTAAATATAAAGTGACCATTCTAGGGTAAAGAAAACAACAATTCATATTAATGTCTGCAAATAGTACACATACAAATTTACTACGCTGCTTAAATATCTGCTGTACTGTTTTTAATATTTAAATTCCACTTCTTTTTCTACCTCATGCACTTTTTATTATTATTATTTTAATTCTATTCTCTTTCTAATGTTTTGTTATGTATATATTGCACATTGAGGTTTCTATTCTGTTCTAGATCCCTTTCACCTAAATCTCACACACTGAACTTTTCATACTGTCGTTCCCCGATGACGAAATACACAAGTTCCCCGATGAGGAAATACACAAGTTCCCTGAAATGCATCCCAAACAACTTTGGGGATCTGCATCACGTCCACTGAGCGTCCTGAGTGTGTTTCCTCTTGACATTACTCAGGAGCTGTAGTGCAGCAGCAGCATAACGACTGGGACTCTCAGTTCAGCAGTGGAGTGACCTTTTCTCTAAACCCTCCGATAACTCTGCGGCTGACAGGCCGAGTGAGCAGATGATCCCGGACTCCTTCATGCTATGTTGCGACTGCACTCGGTGCAAAATGACAAGTGAATCAAGCGTCTATTTTTACCTCCCGGGGCGGGGGGGGGGAACTTGTGTCACTCTCGACCGCTGCAAACCAAGAAAATCCGCCGTGAAGTTTGGTTTTGGGCAATCTGACCGCTGACACCGCGGAGCTGTCACTGCGATGCCCTTCTCCTCCATCAACCCGATCCCCCGCCTCGACCTCGCACCGCTCCTCACACCTGACTGGCACCAGGGGTAGCGTGCCGGGCCAAGAGTGTGAGTGACACCTCGCCCGATCTTCTGTAAACACCTTGAGATCTCGACACCCTCCAGCAGGGAAGATCAGTGACTTGTGTGAAAGAGGCCTCTCCTCCTGGCCTCGGCTCAAGTCTGCTGGCGCTCGCCATGATGCGGCCCGACTTGTCAGGGAGAGTAACGAGATGCTGAGTGACTTAGCACCTCTGGAAATGTCAGCCCCCGAGCCGGCAGACGCCAGGCTGAGTGGAGTGGCGAGTGCACAGACCCCACTGCGACTGGCTCAGCTGCTGCCTGTACGAAGCAGGGAGGACGACACATACGCTCAACGAGACAAGACAAGCAGCAGAGATGAACCGGGGCCCGGGCGCAGTGTGGCGTTCGCGCCCCACGTTCCCCCCACGTTCCCCCCACATGTCTGTCTACGCCTGCTTCTCTTTTTCGGAGAAGTGCATCTGCTGTTGTCCAGCTGCTGATGTGGCTGAAACGGACCTTTGCTGCCCGAGTGCCCGATGTGCATGGGTTACGAGGAAGCCCGTGCGTGGTGGGGACGGGGCGATGCGGGCGAAAGCCGGAAAAAAAAACCGGAGCATGCTTAAGTGCCCGCGTTATTGCTCTGGTGAATCACGCTAAAGGAGACAAAGCGCCGAAGAGACACCCAACACAGAGGGGAACTCAGTCACGACGCAGTCTGTCAGACCGCGGTTATTTAACATGCCGACAAACACATTTTTTCCCTCCCCGAGGAAACTCAAGGATGTATAACGCGACATATTTAGTGCCACATATTTATAGAAGTCAAGGCAGAAAGTCAGTCAGTGTGGTGAAGCATTAAGGGAATCGGGGAAGGCACGGGGAAAAGAAAGCTTTCGTACAGAAAGAGAGAGAGAGAGAGAGAGAGAGGGGGGGGGGGGGGGGGGAGGGGAGGAGGAGGGAGAGGAGGGGAGAGAGAGAGAGAGGAGGAGAGAGAGAGGAGATACTTGGGAGCGGTGATGATGCTCAGTAAAATCTAATGGGCTGTTTACTCACCGCCTGCCGAGATGCACACTGCTACATTGACTCTTGATTTATATTGTGATTCATAGAGGCGCATGCACCTTACTTTAATCAAGGTTTTCCCCAACTACCCCCCCACACCCTTCCTCCTCCACCGTCCCCTTTTTCCCCCCACAATGCACATTAACAGCAAAAAAAATATAATCAGTTTTATGACAGACTATGTTTTTTAGCACATGATGGGTGAGTATAGCGTTTTGAAAATGGCCCCCGTCCCCGTCCCTATCCTCAATCTCCAAATAGATCCGCTGGGGATGGAATGCAATATCAGCTGAGAGGACAAAGTCTCAAGGGTGCGTGTGTGTCTCTGTGTGTCTGTGTGTGTGTAGGTGTGTGAATGGCTGCAATCTGATCTGCCTGCTTATTTTTCCACCGTTTTGTTAACAAAATACAATTTGAGGAAGGGAACGGAGAATTGCGATAAGGACATAAGGGCGTTATTAGTCGGACAAATAAAGTTCAAAGTCTGCAGAGTGTCTGGGACCGAGAGAGACGAGAGTGTATATCGAATAAATGGGATTTAGATTCTGCACTTTTTAAAGAAATTTAAATATATAGAGGCTGGTCGTGATGAACTGCCCCTGACATGAATCAAACCCCCGAGATCGCAGCACGTTCGTCATGTGGCCGAACAAAAGCTCCTCAATGTTCTTCAACGCGACGAGGAAACTTCAGCTTCCGTCTCCCCGGGGTTAGGTTTCAGTTTCATTCCTCGCTGGCTGCCATTAGCCGCTGAGCAAGAGGGCAACCAGGCACAGGTTCGGCAGATTAAGGCTGGGGGGGGATTCCTCTTGACCTTTCAGCCAAATGCCATGCTGTTTGAGGTGTACAAGCGTAATTAGATCCGATCGTCCCGTTGCTTTCTCATCTTTGCCGGGGGAAACTTTTTTTTTTTTTTTTTAGCATCGCAAATCGCCGCTGTTCATTAGCGGAGTCGAAGACGTCGGAGGGCTCAGGCTCATGACTGGAGCTAGCAGAGTCGAAGTAATCCTGTCGGGTCTGATGCTTCCACATGACGCTCACAACTGTTGCGTCGCTTGCTTCCTGGAAAGCGTCTCGTTAATGAGGAGGCCGGCGTTCCGACGTTTTTTTTTTTTTTACTGATGTACGTACAGTGCATCGTCCAGGAGACAAACCAACGCTCTCCCGGGCTAATGTAGCCGCCGATTCACAGTGACATTTGCCATTAGCTCCATGCCGACTGCCGACCGGCGACAAAAGCAGAAGAAGAAGCTCAAATCATTCCCAATTAACGGAGGCATCAAACAGGAAAATCCTAGCAGGAGATTTTTACGGGCAGTGCACGGAGAAAGGTCAGGCTCCAGTGGAACAAGGCGAAGTCGCGGGATTTATTAGAACTAATGAGCACTTTTGTTAGACCGAATTAACGCCAGCGCACAGGCACGGTAAATAAATATATAAGTAAAGGGGTCGGAGCATAACATTTGTTTTGTGACACACACACACAGACACACACGCACACACACACACACACACACACACACACACACACACACACCACACACACACACACACGCACCACAGACACACACTTCACTGACCCAGACACGGCTCTCAAATGGATAATGTCACCCCAAATATGTTAGTTGGGTCAAATTGGACAGTTAAACTATACAATTATGAGCCATGTACAGTAGCTACTGCAGGAGACGAGCAAATGTGGAAACACGGGTCTTTCATGATATGAAATATATATAATTATAAATATAACAGTTATTTCAATTTTACATTATAAATTGCATTCTACATATTTATTTTAGTTTCACCTTGGAGTGACAGCTGTCAGTACATGAATCCAATGATTCCTAAGAAATTTGAGGCTTGATATTTCACAGTTATGGTATTTTACATTCCCATAAACGTAATAAATAACTATGAATAAAAAGAAAACGCAAATACAATCAAATATATAGAAGATAAATTAAGAAAATAAAAATGTTCATACTGGTGAATCAACACTGATACTGATACGTCTGTGAACGGCTCATATCAGAAACCAACCAATGATTTAAGTCGATATGAACGTTGGTTTTCTCCATTTCCTGATATCTTACTTGTCTCAATCCACCTAAACCACCTGAGCCTCCTTCTACAACCTCCTCGTTCTGCTCATGAGCCCCGAGCATCTCGAACGGAGGAGAACATTTACGGAGATACACTCGGATGGATTCTTCTTACTCCTCGTGTTTCTCCCGCTCTGCAGCCGACGGAGGTCTGGGTGGAGAGAACGGTAACGGAGATTGGCTGTGACAGCACCAAAATGGGGCTAACGAATATCCTAATGAGGAAATGCCAGCGATGTTCCCCTTGGTCCAACTGCACCAGATGAGCTGAGAGACAAGAAGCTCCGGCTAAAACTCAGACAGCCGACCTCTGACTGGAACACCAACCTCAGCCAGCGATAATGTTTTGGCACGAAATTTAGTACGAGTCTGTTTCTTGACTAACACTTTGTTCGGACGTTACAACAGCCCTGAATGATTATAGACGTAGACTCCGTGTCCGGGAAGTAAAGCTGACTCTACTTCATTTATAACGTCGGTAAACATTTTCCCGAAGGTGTTTATGTCTCCTTCAATACAGCTGATGTTCATTTTGTACATTATAATCCATTTAGAGTCAAACAGACCATAATGGACCATATTAGGGTGTGGAAACTGGGCGATTGACATCCAGTACCGTCCAATGGGTGCAGGTTGCAGGTGTAGGTGGGCGTCAGGCTCCACCCCCTAATCTTCCATATTTGGTTACTTCTGGTTTACAAAAAGGCGCTTATTACTAAAGAACAAACATATTTATTGATCCACATGTAGTTTTTGATTTTTAAATTCTTGTTTGGTTGCAACTGGATAATTAAGTAAAGTTTAAAAATCAAACCACAAGCAAAGTTTTTGGTTTGGACGAAAACACACAAGCCCGTGTTGTGAGTGTAGTTCGTACTTTCTCTCAGTCGCATCGTTTCTCGTGAGGTGCGATTCTCAGATTCTCCTCCTCTGTTTCCTCGGGCCCCTGAGCAGTCACCTCAGGGACCCCTGAAAGTACCCGAACCCCAATTCTGACAACCACCGTCCCACTCAGACAGATCCCTCTCCCCTTGTATCGTCCTGACAAGGCTTTCTCGACCAGAGAGACGAGGCCCGATTGTGACAAGCGCTAACGCTGCACGCAGACGTCTCTGAAATCTCTGCGGGAGCTGGATTCCATTAGAGAACAACAGGGACGGGGCCCCTCGGCCCCCCGGTCCCCCAGGTCCTAGAGAGGCATATGACACGGCGCCCGAGGGCAGAGGAAGTAGCTCAGGCTTAAATAATCCACCGGACAAGCTTCACAGGAGACAGACTCTTCATGCAGAGGAGATATTAACGACAGTCCACTGCAGCACTGATGCTGCTGATAATGACTTGTTAACGGACTTACACAGGCCGACAGCAAATTCAGACCAGAGCTCAAGTTGATTCATTGATTCCTTGATCAAGAGAAAATCAATAGATAAGAGATATGAGACGTGATTACGCTTCTACAGGCACTTGACTTGACTTTTGTTCCACTTCATAACGAGGTGTTTATCATAAAATAAGAGTTTTTAAATCAGTCAGTGATGGATATCCGTCCCTATTTTTGTCAAATTTAGCTTTGATCGATATTTTAATCATGACAGTTGTTCCCTCCCTGAGGAACAAGATGCAATGATCAACAACAACATCAAGCTAAATATCATAAATCAAGCAGAACTATCATCGTTTACCCAAAAAAGAAGTTCATGAAGAAAGTGATAAGAGGAGAAAATGTTTGTTTTACTCGTGAATCCTTTCGTCTCCTTCTCGTCTGCGTCCTGATGAAGAGACGGACGGGAGGAAGAAGAGAACGTCTGGGTTGGGGGTAGTGATGGTGGTGGTGGTAGTGGTGGTGGTGGGGGGGGGGGTTGGGGATTGGCATATGGTCACATGAGAGGCACGATCTTGAGTTAGGGGAGTGAAAACCCTGCCTTGTGCATGATCTGTGCTGTGGCAACAAACATGGGTCGCGTGTTTGTGAAGCGTGTAGGTTGCGTGCACGGGTGGTGGAAGGGGTGAGGGTCGGAGGGGGAGTTTGAGGGTGGGGGGGGGGGAACGTGTGACGACGGCCTGAATTGAAAAGAGCCACCTTTTGATTTTGGACGGGCCCCCCCCGTTCCTGGCACGCTGGCCGGCCATAAGGCGGGGTGGGGCCTGAGGATAATGGCAGCAGAAGGGAGAGGAAGCCGACAGCTGGCGAATTCTGCCCCAATATGTTTCCATGAAAGAGGCGAGGAAATTTCAGAAGACGCGATGCCCGAACGACACGCTCGGCGGCAAAAAGGGAAGATTAAAAATAAAATTAGTTAACATCTTGCCCGTTTCACCCCACGATGCACATTTCAGCACGGGGGGAGGAGGAGGAGGAGGAGGAGGAGGAGGAGGAGGGGGAGGAGGGGGAGGAGGGGGGGGGGGGGGGTGACGTAGTGCGACGGCCGTTCACATTCTGACAACGACCAGGAGTAAAAAAAAAAGAAAGAGTTAATTAGAGGAAGTCGCGTGTCGCCTCCTGAAGCTCCGCTCACACAGATGTGGCCCGGAGTGTTTCAAGCCACTTTCCATCATCTCCTTCTTCTCGCTCCTCCCTGGAAGCACTTCCTGTTTCCCCCCCCCCCCCCCCCCCCCCCCCCGTCCTAAGCATGTCGTGAATCTAAAATGCAAATGACTCCCCCCACCCCCCCCCCCCCCCCCCTTCTCCCTTCTTATTTTTTAAAATGTTTCTTCCCCAACCTCCAATCACCGTGCCTCTAATGAGGTGTAAAATATGTGCATTAATGACAGAGAAAGTTATTTAGATCTGGGGGAGAGTTAATTAGTTTTAATCAGGGCCCACATCCATCTGGTTCCACGAGACAACAAACTACTTCATCCCGATGCCTCATTAGACATATTGTGAGCTGCTGCACGACTGAAGGAGACACTCGTCCTCACCCGCTCGCACACACACACACACACACACACACACACACACACACACACACACACACACACACACACACACACACACACACAAACTGTGTGATGATCAGAAACCTGCTGCTGCAGCATCGTCCACGTGCTCTCTGACCAACAGGCGTGTTTCCTGTTGTCTGCTGAGCGACCTCTGACCTCACTGCTCAGATCACAGACTGTGAAGTGAAGACGGAGACATGAGAGTGAAGCTGAAGCATCCCCCCCCCCCCCCCCCCCCCTCCTGGTGGCTGGCTGGCTGCAGTACAGATCATAAACCATGCTTCCTCCATGTTAGCAGATGGGACATGGACGTTTTCTGATAAGTTTGGTTTGTCAATTAGTTATTTGATTTATCGGCAGGAAGTCCATCACACGATCGCTACGGCCCAGTCTCCGATTCCAGATGACTCACTGTTCACAAGATAAACAAAAATTAGCTTCGCTCTCCTGACAAAAATCACCATATTTACGTAAAATTAAGGAAATCTTATTATATATATTATGGGAAAACGAATAATATGCCATACATGTATTTGCAGTGAACATTTCGTGACTTATATTAATTAAAACTTCCTCATGTTGATAAAAACAAGTTTTTCAAAGGATATAAGACTGAATGTGTGGAAACAAAAACACATTATTGTTTCAAGAATAAAGATTTAATAATAAAGAAATTAATCCAATAATAACAGTGCTGTGGTATTTTAGCTTATACGGATAATCTGATTCTTCTTTGAGCTTTAAAGAGATAAACATTTTAAGAGCTAACACATCATTTTTGACAAGATAAACTCTACAACAAACATTTATCTTAACATTACAAATCATCTTCTTCTTCTTCTTCTTCTTCTCTTCATCATCATCAAGTGCCACAGCAGCTCAACCCCCTTCAGGGCGAAACCTCACGCTGTCTTCATTTGTCTCGTTTTTTCTCAGTTCCCCGATGAAAGCTTCGTCACATAAGTTTAAAAACAGTAATGACGCCTCAGGGGAGCATATATTCCACGTCAGCGCGGTTTCCCGTTGACGGGGGACGGGGGGCGGGGTCTGTGTAGCCGCCGCACGCCGCTCTCTGCCGCCTGTCTCCCTGCGCTCAGCCTAAAGATGATCTCACCATCTGTCGGCGGTGTGACCATGTCCAAAGGACCATGTTTCTGAGGATCCTAACAGGCCAAGAACTAAAATGTGTGAAGTGCAGGCCCCGCTAATCCGAAGTGTTGATAGGAGGCTTGAAAACATACCATGTGTGACTTTCACCATAAAAAAAATTATGAGTTCACTGGGGATTCAGCCAAGATCCAGAGGGGCTGGGTCTGAACCTTAAGCTTTTTTTTTTTTTCAACAAATAAAACCCAAACATCTCCCGTCCTGACTTCATTAACCAGTCGATTTAATTGACTCGTTTATTTTGTCTCAAAGCTTTAATCACGTTTTAGAGTTCTATCACAAACATGACCTCACATTTACTTTTTTTAAAGTTTGCAAAATGAAGTCTCTTGCAGATGACAAGTGCACAGGGAGGAGAGGGAGGAGAAGGAATCTGGAGATTTCACCCGTGTGCCTCATTACTCATCAGCGTTCGGCTGAGAGGCTTCAGTGTTCATCCCCCCCCCCCCCCGGGATTCACATCCTCAACTTGCTGCCGTCCATCTTTGTTTTTTTAAGGCCTCGAGCGGCTCCTGTTTCCCGATGAGTCGAGCGAAGCGTCGCGTTTCGGCTGCGGTCTCACCTCCAGTTATTTTTAGTTTCCCCCTTTTTCAAATCACGCCGATGCTCGTTTGAGTTGTTTCCCGTGTTCGCTTCACTCACGGTCAACAGATCGAGCGGAGCGGCGTGAAGGCAACGAGCCGTTTTGTGAATTCACTGAACAGTCGATCTGTCGTCGCACCGGGACGACAGCGAGGGAATCAAACCGTAGATCTGCACAAACTTAAGTTTCATTACATACACACTGTACTGTTTAATACTTTCGAATTTAGTTTAGTAAAGACGACATACCAAATAATCTTTGTGTGTTATGATCCTTCCAAGCCCCAATTACATCACATCTTAGAAATCATTATACTTGTTTTTATATCAGCCCATACATTTAAAATCCTAAATATTTAAGTCCCTAATATCGGTATTTGGCATCGTCCCTGAAAACCCATATTGATCGAGACACAAAGATCCTGAGGGAACACGAGGGAAAGAGATTTTTCTTTATTTTTTGTGACGCAGCCTCGAGTCCGTCTGTCGCTTGTTGTCCAAGACTTTGTCTGATTAGTAAAACATACATGTTAATTATAGGAAATCAGTATAGTTGCACGTCGTGTACAATAAGCAAAGTCGTGCAATTTAGTGATTTGCCGGATACGACAGTTAACCAGCCGCAGCAGGGATGGAAATTGCCGTGGTTTATAATTAAGAAGACCTTAGCATATTTAGCTAAATTAAGCAGCGTGATAGGCTCCATATTTGTGGCGTCGTTTCCCCGGCTAATTTGCCTCGCGTCCTTATGTGCGGCGTCAAAAATACCCTCTCTCTCTCTCTGTGTGTGTGTGTTGTGTGTGTGTGTGTGTGTGTGTGTGATTGTGTTTACATTCACGTTCAGCCGCTCGCTCCTTCTGATGGACGTCTCCGGATCCATCGGCCTGAGTGTTCGCTGATTCCCAACAAAGTCGCAGAGCCGGGGGGGAAACGACGAGTGTTTGTACGATCGTTACCAGCGACTGAACTTTGACTCCTAATCATGACAACAGTATGCAAGTGGTGCGGATAATTGTGTTTGTGAGTGTGTGCAGCAGTTTGCCTGCTAATCATTCAGGACTGGAAGAGGCTGTGTGTGTGTGGGAGAGGCATACATATTCAAATTCGGATCAGAGTTTGTGAAATCCTCCATTGAAGATGTGTATTCAACAAATGCTTCATATTTGTGTGAGTTTATTGTGTATGGAACTAAACTTAAGCTTAATGACCAAAGATTTTATTTATTTCATTAAAAGTATCATTATTGGTTTTAGGAATGCAACCAGTCATGATGTGAGTGTGTGTGTGTTTGTTGTGTGTAGTTGTGTACCTGCATCTCAATCCGTTGTGTGTGTGATCAGATTTCATAAACGTGTTAAAAATATCTGTAAATGTGTATTGAGATTAAAGTGTGAGATTCCTACATGTGTAGATAAATCTGTAAACGTGTAGATTGATATTAGGGCTGAAAAGGACACAAAACTGTTTTTGCTCCAACAATCGTAAGTACAGACAATTAATTATCTGTTGTTTTACGTGCGATTTTAACTAATTTTTTTTTTACCGTAGCAAATCTACAGCGTGTGTGGGGATTTTTTTAGTTCCACGATGTTGTGTTTATCCTGAGCTGAGAGGTTATATCGCGCCAGGCATCGGTTTTGTTTAAAACACAACAACACGTCCCTTTGGATGCCGCGTCTCGCCGTGTGAACACTGGCTCTGTGTCTATGAGGAGGTTTTGCCGGACGTCTCTAATGAAAACATATATATCGTTTGTATTCAATTATTTTTTACGAGTTTTCCCTTGCGCATTAAATTTGCCATTATAAATAACGTTTGCATCACACGGCTCATCAACCCCCCTCAAATTATTACTCTTTCTATGTGTCGTTATGAAACTTCCACACATTCTTTTTCCCGTCTTAATGAAATAAGAAACGATGAAACTAAAATGAGGTTGTTTTTGTTTTTCGCCGCGTGATGCCGTGTTGTTGTGATGGTTCCACAAATGTTAACCAATCGTGTCAGGGAGGATTCGAGTTCTCTGGATCCCACCGAAGGCCTCGGCTCAAACTGCATAAATGTGCCCTTGTAACAGCGCTGCATCATGGGAATGGATGTGTTCGAAAGGTTGATGGGAAGGTTTCCAGGCAAACACACACCACACACACACACACACACACAGACACACGCGCGGAGCACTGAGGCTGTAAAACCACAGTGGATTTTTACATCTGTCCGGCCTCATTGCTATGCGTAGAGCCCCGAGCCACGTTTCTGTGCGTCCACCCAGGGCGAGAGCACATTGGCTACGCCACCGCCCTGACAGATTACCGCCCTAAACAGCGGCGCCTCCGCCAGTGAGGAAGAGGCCTGCCAGCAACAGCTGTCCTTTAGCATTGGAAATGCTAAGTTCCCCTTTGACGCAGACCAAACGGGAACGAGTGTCAGCAGCGCTTCGCCCCCGGAGTGGTTGCTAACATCTTGTAACTTTCTGTGCTCCTAACCACTTCTGGTAGATACTTTTGGACCGACACAGCAGCTCAGTTGTAAACGTGGCTGGTATTTAAAAATGTGGTTTTTTAGCCCCTTTTCCCCCTCGTGTTGTAGAGGAACATTTAAAAACCAGGGTGTAAACGTTGCTCCTGAACTTCAGCGGCACGTTCGCCGGCTGCTATGCAAATGAGTCTGGAGGAGAGGAAAGCAAACAAACGTGTTAATTGATACATCCTGTCGGCGCCGGGCCTCGGGGATTACCTTGAAGAGCCGGAGCGTCGCCGCTGAGAGCCGGGGACACACTGCAGGAGTTTAAAGTGCATCTAATGGGGATGCTGGGGGTCGTCCTCTACAGACTAATGGAAACCATTTTGTCGGCTGTGGAGAGGTGCCCAAGCTGTTGAGGGACGGGCTCTCGGAGTGACCCCGGCGACCTGCGGCGACCCCGGCACACAAGTGTGCACGCAGGTTCAACAGCCTCTCCAGAGAAAAACCCGTCCGCGGCAAGGAAGACACTAATTAAGGTAACACGGCTACGTCCCACAAGTGTAGCACACAGTCGGAGTGTATACTGAACCTTGTCATGTAGGTCACTTTGGAGCTTTTAGCAAAGCTATGCATATTAATGGACCTCTGCCACAGCAGTCACTGGCACTGGGGGGGGGGGGGGGGGGGGGGGGGGGGGGGGGGGGGGGGGGGGTTGTGTACTAACTGTGGGGCTCTTTCTGAAACATATGCATTGCAAATTGAGATTACGGCTGGTTACAGTTAGCGCGGGTCCCCGTGGCATTATTTAGCCACAACAAAATAAGAGAACATGTTGCTGGAAGAGTTATGAGTTAGTCATGGATGAAATTATTACAGGAAGAAGGTGTAGAGGGATGAACATATGCTCGGGAACATGGAAAATACTTCTGTCATGCGACCGAAGCCCAGAGGAATCCACGAGTGAGTTCTAAGCAGCTATTCACCTGAACATCGGGTGGTTTGTTGATTGCATGTTGGAATATAGGCCACGCCATTCTTCTACCGCACCGATCCGTGTGGTTTCACTTTCACTGAAGCTCACGCAGCTTATGTTTGGTTTTTAGATATCGTGTTGTCACAAAAAGCTCCGTGAGAGGAGCGAAAAATATAAACAACATTAAACAACTTTATTACTTTATTACATTCACTGTCAAAGCAGATTCAGTCTTTTCAGGAATAGATGTGGTTATTGTTTTATTATGAGTTTTGGTTTGTTCTGTCTGGTTTCAGTATTTATGTCTCATCCTAAATCAACATTTTACTATTTGCATCGTGATCTGTTTCTTTTACATACATTCATTTTTGCATAGTCTTCTACGGTAAAGTGGGATGTGTTCACGTGGTTTTAAATTATGAGGAGATATGAGGATTACAACCACATGCTATTATTTTTAGACGAGTAAGCATGCGAAGTGCCGAAACCTGTATTCTGTCAAATGACCAGCAGGGGGCTGTTTAAAAAAAAAAAGAAAGATGATTCTAATTCTCACTTCATTTATGACGTATCCATTGGGGCGTGGATACCATGTGATTGACAGCCAGTGCCGTCCAATGGGTGCAGGTCACAGGTGTAGGTGGGCGTGCAGTGTCCTCAAGCTCTCGGTCAGGCTCCACCCCCTTTGCACCCCCACCTTGACCTTTATCCACCAAATTCCAATCAGGTCATGAATCTAAGTTAACGTTTCATCAAAGTCCCAATCAGTGTCGATCAAAGGGCTTTTTAAAATCCCAATACAACAATCAACGAGGGGGAGTCAGTCAAAAATGTGTCACGAGGCAAACACACAACGTGGTCCATCAGGTGTCGTCCGACTGCCCACAGTGTCGTGTTGTGTTCCTCTGCCCCCGATCTCCCTCGGCGCCGCGGCATGCATGTGGCACGGATCTTCAGCTGAGCCTCACAAACCGTCTGCCGCCACGTCAGTCAGGCCTTGTTTACCGATACCCAACATCCCTTCCCTCTCGCTTGGCCGTCTCGCCGCGAAGTCGGTTTGGGGGATGTGTGATGTACATCATCGGTAATCAGATAAGTTGGGTACCATCCTCCTGCTTTCGCTCCCAAAACAACGTGTCCACTGAACTGAAAGCCAGAGTGCAACTGTCACATTAGCAGCCAGAGAGCGCTCCCTCCCGCCGCATGCCTGGTAAACAAACACACGAAGATGTTTTGCATGACAGACAGACTGACGGCTCTCTGAGGCGAGGCCAGAGCGTCGCACAGAAACCAGGCGCCATCCTCTCCCCACTCTCTGTTGTCGGTTGAAACTCTTTAACCAATTAAAATGGCAGCGCAGGGAGCACATTTGAATATGCATGACAGAATGTTGCATTTATGAGGGAGAAAGGGGTTGAAACTGCTAATTATGCGGTCAACAGTCCTAACACTGCGCCTTTTTATTTTTTATTTTTTTTACCCTCTAGTCAATTTGCACATGAAATCTGATCTCTCACGATGGCAAAACCTGCATTTTGATCTCTCGTCCAATTGTGCGAGCTTTCAAGTGCGCCGCTTTAATGAGGTATTTCATTTCCTGATCCCAGCTGACTGCTGTTTGTCACGTTTTCGTAACGAGCCTCGTTCTTATTAAAGTTCCCTCTTCCTGTACGTCGTAATGGAGTCGTCAAAGCCCCCCCCCCACCCCCACCCCCCGCCGTAGCCATGTTCTCCTGCGGAGGTGATTCTACGTGGTTACATTTATCTCTTGATGAGTTTTGCTCGGAGCACTCTGGCAAAGTTGGACAATTATTTTTGAATCCCTGGGCTCTCAGAGGAGCTGACGTGGGGGGGGGGGGGGGGGGCTCAATTATGGAAAGTATTAACAAAACTGGTTTGTATGTTTTGAAAACAAACATAAGCCAAATGTGATGTTGTGAATGCTGAGTATCATTATGCAATCTAATGTCCATCAAATTACAGAAAGTACAGTAAATCCTGAATGTTTCAGGTGACGCTGACTTTCACATGATTTCTCGATTTCACTGGGAAACACAATATCACTGCTTCGTCCCACGGCCCAGCCGGGGCCCTGAACGCCTCCCTCTGTTCCTGAGGTATGGAGGAAGAGCTCCAGTCAGACGCGGCGCCTCTTGCCAAAAACTCTGCTCATCCAAAGTCATTTGCAGCAAAGTCCATTATCATCATCACTTGTGGTGATGAATTCCCTATGATGGTGGCAGGCCCGCAGCAGCCTCCACTCATAATGACATTCTGCTCTTGTTGGCAGTCACTCCCCCGTCAGATGGCTCGCTCCCAACAGCCAGCGTGTCAGACAGCACGCGCACACACACACACACACACACACCGACACACACACACCACACACACACACACACACCCAATGCCGGGCTGGGCCTCGCCGCCAGAAAGAGGAGGGACAACAGGAATGGCGTTCTGAAAGACAGGGCTTCATTTGCGTTGAGTCCAGTCAGCGTCTTACTTCTAATGTGGTCGTCTGTGACGCTTGACTGAAAAAACATCAGCTTCACGTTGTTGTTGTTGTTGTTGTTTGACGATTTTCCACTTCCTGTTCTAAACACAGTGACGGGCAGTTACCTCCAGGGAGAATTGTTATTTCTATTATTATTATTTACAGTTAAGTAAAAGAGAATTGAAAATCAGGAGTCCAAGAACTCCAACCTCATAAACTATGATACAAATATGGAGAAAAAAACAAACACCAGACTGAATATTGTAGGATTGTTTCGAGCACGAGGACGTCTCGGTCCCGGGCGAGTACTTCACGGATCCGTGTTTGACGATCCAATCGAGGCGGAAAGGGAAACGTCGTAGATCTCGAGTCGGACATTGACGAGCTTCCAGGACCAAATTAAGGTTGATGCCCCATGAAAGGAAACGTAAGAGGAAGCGGCAAGGCCAATAATATTTAAAACACCATGCGGCCAAGTCATCAGGTTAGAAATAAAAACCGGCCCGTGGACACGCTTGGGTCTGCTCGCTCCATCAGAAGCTCAACAACTCCGTATAACAAGTCGTTGAAACAAGGCAAAGTTGTGGAACCAGCGGCTTTAATGTTTAAAGGTTTGAACATGCGTGAAACTACAATACTTACAGGTTTTTAAACTATCGTGAGGTAAGTCGGCACATGATACTGGAGGCAACGTAAAAAATATTGTGAGTTTAATGTGTATAGACATGATGTTTACTTTTTAGGGATATTAACGCCATAACCATGGGTTCGGATCAGTTTATATTTTATTATTATTGCCTCAACGACTAAAAAGGACTAAAGGCCAAACATGGTCCCTTAGGTAGTTGCTAACATTAGCTAGCAGTGCTAACCTGATCTCTGCTTTGGTCTCCACCTACGATGCAAAACTATGCATGCCAGCAAATATTTATCTTAAATAAAACCCCACATTTTAAAGCGTAAGTAGCGTTAAATGAACGTAGATATAATAAACCGACCTAAATGTATATTGTAGGTGTGATCATTCAACGTATTTATGACTTTTAAAGGTCCTAAAATTATGATTAGCTCTCACTTTTTATTAGAAATTAAAACATGCATTTGATCGTTCGTGTTGACCTGCTCAAATTCTAAATAAACAGTAAAGAAGTGCATCATAGCGTCTGATGTACTCACAGCTCCAACAGGGGGCGCTCACAGTCGGATATTAAATACGTTCAAATTTGATTTTTGGAAAAAGAGATAGCTGTAATACTGGATTTCTGAATTTGTACGTTTATTAGCGCTGTCCACCAACATGCAGTCATGTGATTCTGCCCCTTCGATACGACCATGAGAGGACTAACATTTCATTTCCCCTTCGTTCTTTGCGATGCTGGTGAACGATGAACTCGTACGATAACACAGCGAGGTGCAAAGCAAGATGGCTGAAGGTGACTTTAAGCCCGAGCTTATCTGGGGACTCGGTAAACAAGAGGCCTGGCAAGCGCGGCGCTCGGGCTGCTGACAACCGGTGATGGTGACCAGGTGGGAGATGTTATCCTAACAGTCTGGAACTCTTGTGAATTATTTGCTGATAGATATAAACAGCTGTTATTCTTGGTAATGGAAAGCAATTAGAAACATCTGTATACTTGGCTGTGAGCGATGCCTCCGAACGGCGGCCGCGGCTCCCAGGTGCCGCTGGGAAAATAATTACATCATCGGGACAGGGGCCGAGGCTGGAGGAGTGCTGGTGATCTGTGAAGAGCAAGGAGGAGAGAGAGAGAGAGCACACACACACACACACACACACACACACACACACACACACACACACACACACACGTGAGGACTTAATGTCGATTACATTTCAACCTCTTCACTGTTTCTTTTGACCCTTTAATCCTGAAACCCAAGACCTGTCCTACGACCTAAACTTCACCTGAACCCTTTCATTAGCTTATTCTAGTTTGTGTATTTTACTTTAGATATTTCTTATCACACGTAAATTTGGTTTGAATTAGTTATTAGATGCTGTAAAAATGAATAGAACAGAATATAAAGCTTTATTTTCATTGCACAAATCTGAACAACGGCATTTGTTGTGCAGCACCTACAAAAAACCAACACATACATACACACACACTCCTACACACACATCTGTCCACATTCATCGTTAATAAATACATAATAGTAGAAAGATGAAAGCATCCTATCGTACACATGGGCACTGTCAAAATAAAAAATATTGCAGACTTGTAACCGGTGGATTGCTCTTCACAATAAATAGTCTGTGAGTTTGTCCTGAGGTATTATGATGATGCAGAGGTGGTGGCAGTAGAGAGGGGGGGGGGGGGGGGGGGGGGGGGGCTGTTTATTCCTCACTACCACAGCTACATCCCGCCCCCCCCCCCCCCGAAGACGGCAGCGTTTGTAATCGGGACATTTTGTCTTCATTGGCGGTAAGTGAGAGGTGAGACGTACAGTTCACTGCTAAAAGTCCCTCTGACACTTCTCTCTCTCTGTGCGGATCGGGAAAGAAGAAAGTCCCACCTTCACAACCCAGCGAGCACCGGGACGCTTCCAGGTTTCACTTTCATTCATCAATCTGTGTTTCCAGGACTAAACGTTTGATGTTCATCAGGTGGAACATCACGCTCGGCCACGGGCGCGTTACCCAGCACCTCTGTTGTGAGTCGTGAGCGACGGCGAGCTGCAGGTCTGGTCCGGGTCCAACGTGCCGGCTGCAGCGTCTCCTCCTCTCGTCTCAACGAACACAACAAAAGAACTGATATATACATTGAACAGTTTGGTGTTGGCACATTCCCAAGATTTGATTTATTGAATTATAATAGAAACCTTAACTGAAACACCAGCCGTGAACGAATCCTGTTTCACATCCAAAACTCAACATTTTTCTTTATCATATCTTTGCCTTCAAGGGGGGATTTCGTTGTATTTTTTTCCCACAAATACCGCGAAACAAAGACGGAGCATTTAAATGTCTGTGAAGGGGAAAGAACGACTGATTCAAACATATTATTTGGGTGAAGAGATGAAGTGAGACAGCGTTGGCAGCGTCAGCGGAACAGGTGCGACCTGACAAACCTGATCAACTTTCCTCAGCAGCGGAAAAAAAAGCATTTGCAGCTGCTTCGCTGCTTTGGACCAGAAACACAGAGACAGCGTTTTTTAAAACATTTAGCTTTTCGGGGAATAACCTCGATTTGTTAAAAACTGTCCTCTCACCAAACTGCTTCTGTGCAGGAACACACTCGTGGACACGTACTCCCTCGGATGAAGACAGCAGACATTTGTTACGGTGATAATTTATTCTTGGTTCCTCTCTCGGGTTTTTGTACGAGTTCGGTCTCGATGCCAATAACTCTTCAACCCCAATAAAGGCTCATGAGTGAACCTGAGAAACAGCAGATGGAAGAAACACTGGGAGCAGCTTCCTCGGCTTTTTGCATTTTCTATTGATATTTAAAACAATGTCTAACAGCGATGAAGACGGTGGAGAAACAGGAGCTCAGACCTTTGACCTCGTGCACGGACACAAAAACGTTAGCGATAAATCATCGTAATTATTTGAATTATCATAAAACAGGCATTTCTACAACATCACAGTGTTCTGACTGCAAACAAAGATGGACGACATGACACCTCCTCGTGTTAGCAGATTGGACATGGACCAAAATCAGAAAGAATAAACGTAATACATTTTTCTTACACGCTAATGTATGTTCAAGTGTATCGACCTCACTACCGTGGCTCCATCCCATAATCGCTATTCTGCAGACTCTTGCTCCAAAAGATGGCGGCGTTGGTTATCCGTGATATTATTCATATTATTTACTATGTGCACCTCAAACTGCCGCTTCAACAGAATCCCCTCGACCAGGAGGTTGGGATCGATATCATGACACAGATGTTGTGTATTCAGACATATTTTAGAGATGTGTTCTTCTATAATTCCTGTAAAAAACATTTTAATGCATCGTCTGATGAGAATAACAAGACTTCAGAGATAGAATATGAATTCAAAACTGAGTTTAAAATCTGCTTTTTACTACGGAATGTCCTCGTCCTGTTTCCGCCGGGTCCGTTCCTGGCAGCGTCCTCTGTGATGTGTCTGAGAAGCCGTCGGTCACGCCGCAGCATGTCCTCCTCTAATTGTATTGTGTATGGATCCACTGACCTTCTGCCCCGGCCTGCTTCCCTCGCCCAACAACACCGCGGCTGCGAGAGCCCCCGACTGTGCGATGGCTCTGGATTTGCCCCGGCTAAAGCATGACTGTGACTCTCCACATACATCAACGTGCGGGCCCCTGCCGTGCGTGCTCATCAGCTGTAAATACCAGCAGTCTGCAGCGCCGCGGTGAAACGAGCCGTCTGGGGTATTTGACCATATTGTGAGGTGGCAGGCCGGGCGTGATGCTTAGAGATAGTGTCCGGTGAGCAGAAGGTCACGGGCCTGATCGGCTCTGCAGGCAATGAGTCCTGACTAGGTGTCCTTGAGCAACACACTGAGCCCCTGACGTGCACGGAAACAAACACCGGTGCACAGAAAAACCTCTGGTAGCTGAAACGAGAGGAAAGTCTAAAATATGAATCGTGTAAAATGTTATTTCAGGGTAAATCAAACACGACATTGTGGATCTGCTGCTTTTATATCTATAAGAAGATATATGTTTGTGGTTTTAAGTCCCAAAAAACATCTGAATACAGTTTGTACATCTCCTCCCTCGTGCTTCTCTTGGAGCTCTGACGACAACACGTCAATCAGTGAGCCGGGTGTTTTCCGAAGCAGCTTCAGACATGCACCGTGCAAGTATCTCAGGATGACACCATGTTTTCTTATTCAAACATACGGCTGCTGAAGGTGTTCGACGACTCTCCAGCAGCACTGTAGTTCATCCACGGAGCCAGAAGCTGCAAATGTCGATTCTGTTGCAGAAATATACGACTTTGATGAAGATTTACACGAGAACAACAACAGCAAAATCCATCCCAGGAAAAATATATATATATATATATCTGTTCTTCTGGTGCAGCGGCTCTGCAGCGGACAGGAGATACAAGCAGCTCCAACACAAAACATTATGTTCGTGCCTTTGTTTCATCGGGGGCCCGTAATCCCTCGGGGCAACAAACAGAAAATATCCGTCAGAACGGATGAACCTGCGGCCGTGAGCCGCGGCTGCTGCGGCCGGATACGTTGATGCCGGCTGGCGTACCTGTCACAGGAAGCTGCGAGTGCAGTTCAGAAACGAGGTGGCTGGTGTCACATGGCTCTGCCGAGGGAGTCGCTGATGAGTATGAGCACAGCAGCCGGCCTGGATCCGTCAGCACTTTCTGAGCCTCACTTTTTTTTTTTACTGCTTTGTCGTGGTTTTGGAGGGGGGTGGGGGGGGGGTTGTACAGGAGAGGTCAATATGACCGACTCCCGTTTGAGCTCTAATCCAGAAAATCAGGTTGTGGTTTTAACTGTGTCTCCATCTCTGCTGCTGTGTATCGTTTTAAACGTTTTTTATACGAGACGACTAACAACTCGCATTTTAACTTCTAATTTTAACAATTGTTTAATAAACATCCCGAGAGAGGCCGTCCCGTTACTTCACTCACACACTGCAGCTTTAAACCTGCTCTGTCATGACCTCATATTATATTCACCTAAAATTTAGAACTGAGTTTAACCATATGTTTATCTGGTGTTAGTTCTAAATATGAGCATTTGGATATTTGGACACGGACTACGTTTCCATGGACACCACATGGACCATCGACCTTATCCTGAATAATTCTTATCATATTTAACTATGTCAATGGAAACTTTAACCACAATATCTTCCTGATCATTACCAAATCAGTATTTTATATATTTCAGGTGCTACTCACATAATCCACAGCATCGTTGTACGTATTTCTGTGTTTTGCTGAATTTTCTACTTCCTGATTGAAGTGAATCTTCCACTCGAGTGTGTTTTTCATGTATTTCATGTCAACACGTGCACGTGTGAGCACAAAGTTCCAGTGATGGGACGATCCAGATTAAACCAGACCCTCCACCACCAATCCAGGTCCTGGTGTTTGTACTGGTGCGGCCTCTCCTCCTGTAAAACCATCGTACCCGGTGAACACAGTGACTGGTCTAACTGGGACTGGTGCAGTGTGTTCCTCTGTCCCTGGAGCCGGTTGTGTCCTCAAACCAAGTCAAGAACATGATGTACTTTACTAAATGCTTTTCATTCAGCCTGACCCGCTGCTCTGAGTCGATTGAAAAACAATAATCATAATTGGTGTGTGTGTGTAGGTACAGTAGAGCACAGCGCGGCGGATGAAACCAAAAATACTTTCCTCCTCCCAGATGGTCCTTCAGCCTTTTAATAATGAAATCTGCTTCTGTGTTATTTAAAAAATTACAATAACCTTTCCGCTAATCCCCCCCCCCCCCCCCCCGACTTACGACCCCGTACACCTGGATTTCTGCTCTGCACGTACGTCCGAAATCCCCCCCGGCTCTTGATAACATATTAGGATTATATCTCAGATATGGTTCTTTAATAAATAGTTTAGATAAGCATATCTGTTTAATTTGATCCCCGCCCGCCCGCCCTGCATGCAGGATTACAATGAAAGGGTTGGTTTTGCTGAGCTCGTGTTCCGCAGTCCGCAGACAGATCATGCAAACATCTGTACAACTATTCATCAGAAAGAATTATGTACGGCAGACTGCAGGGCTCTAAGCTGTGTGTGCGTTCCAACAATCCCAGTGTCCTCAGCGACGGAGGCACGTCGTAAATAATGGAGGAAGAATTAATTGGTTTATGTTGTGAGCATGTGTTTGTATGTATTGATGGCATGTCGCTGGCGTGCTGGACTGAGCACGTGAAACCACAGCTTCCAGTCTGACGGATGATCTCCGACTGGATTTATAAGGTCGAGCTTGTAGCGGCACGTAAAAGTGACGAGACAAAACGAAGATAGGAAACTTCATCGATGGAGGTTTGGAAATATAATAAGTTGCTTCTGGGAAAGTGACAAAAACTGGGTGAGCTCATGTGGAATCAACCCCCGTCAAACCGACCAACATCTTTTTGATGAAGAGGAGAACTGACTCTGAGTTGGAGCTTCATCTCCAAACATCAGCGTTGAACCCATTAATGCTTTTGTGGCTGAAGAGAAATCAAATCTGCAACCGGGTTCAAACATCTTCAGTATCTGCACTTCTACAGAATCAACAATGCAGAAACGATGTGCATTCATGTGCATTTCCTTGATTCAAGTTCTATAGAATTGGTTGTATTTGTGTTTTATTGATAAACAGTAGAATGTCTTGAGGGACATGAGCACATGCTGGTTCTACATATATATTGATGCATCGTGTATATGATGTTTTACTCCCTAATACTGGTATTGAGGCATAACTACTAATATCGGCAGGCGCCTCATGTACAGAAGCTTCAGTTCATATTAATCAGGCGCAAATATTTCCTTTCAGAATCAGCGCCAGCAGCTAAATGGACGTTTAATCTTCTGGTTTCTTCCTTCACGCTCAAAGTTCCCCTCTCTACTTCATGGTCGACCCACGAAGAAGCAACGTGTGACAGACCTCTACATTATTCATGCTGCACTTGACCATGAGGTCTGAATTTTCTAGGCCAAACACCCCTCTCTCTGTGGGTCATGACCACGGCCCCCACCTCCTGCTTGGTTGTTCCTCTGTACCTTGCGTGCTGGGGTAAATACCTCAGCACCTGCATGTTGCACTGATTTCACCCAGCCCCGGCAGATGGTCCTCACCCTCCACTGAACACACACTCCGGCACCTGGGACGCTGGGGAAATCCTTCCGTGCTCATGCCACTCTGTCCGAGCGCACGTGCACACCTTAGAAACACAGATGCAGCGGCGTGTGTGCAGGCGTGTGTGCAGGCGTGTGCGCGTCCTGCGAGCGTGCACGGGCAATGACATGGATGCAACAGCGGGGGGGGGGGGCGGTGCGAAGACGTGAACAGGCGACTAAAAGCAACTCAAACTTAAACAGCACTCAGAGCAAGATATTTCATTTTCCTGGATCTGCCCCCCGAACTTTTTATGGGTTCATTCTTCAAGATTCAAGAAGATTTATGATCATTTCAAAACACGAGGGAACGAAACTAAGTAGTGAGGAAACAGTAGAATCAAAAAACTAAGCAGAAGCAGCAAATATATAGAATCTCAAACTAAACGAGGATAAAAACAATGCACGTTAAAAGTACGAGTGTGTTTATTCAAGTATTATCGCACATCACAGAGTTAGAGACGTTCTTTTCGTGGAAATCTGTTCTGTAGATTTTGCGTTATTCTGCTGAGAAACAAACAAATAAACAAACTGACAGGATTTCTTTTGTAATTTTTCACTTTAAATACAGTTATTTTGTTTATATCATCTGTTTCAGTGGATATTAAAAACTCTCACACACGCCGGCAGCTCAGCTCCAGAGTTGGAGTCTGTGTAAAAAAAAAAAAAAATGCTGTTGCTGTCGTCCCCTCACAAAGAATCACGTAGTAAACACGCAGCCTCGCTCTGATTGGTTGTGATGAGGAGGAGCTGTTCCTTCCTTGAGCTTAATGTGAAAACATGCCCCACAACCCCGTGCGTGCGTGCCTGGACGGACGCGACCGCAGGCGCCGCGCACAGACAAACAAACGCCTTATGGCGACCGTGGCTGCGCTCCTCGCTGATTTAATTAAAGAAGCCTTCTGTGCTAGCAGTGCAGCACAAAGGAATGTTAATGATAGAATTAATGGCTGCTGTTTTCCATCGCCGAGCGCCACACACCAGCCGCGTGCCGTCCGACGAGTGTCCCTGAGCTGAATTCACAGGAAGTGAGGAGCCTCACATGGACGGAGACTTCACTTTCCATATCTGCTCCCGTCAGAGTGAGCAGCGGCAAATGCTTTTGGATTTTAAGAGTTAATTAAAATCTCCACCACGCTCACGTGATGATCGCCTCAGCCTCAGACTGAGATTAATTTAACAGGCTGAGTATAAACAGCTTTTGTCAAGCGGAGGGTCGGCTTGCTCTCGGTTTGAGGCGACCGACCGTCGTGCTGCAGATATTCAGTTATTCATCTGAAGCTTCTTTACACAACAAGAAGTCGGGAGGAGGAGCGTCACACCGAGGCTCTGCAGGTCGAAGACGATCAGGAATCACAGATTACAAGAGGAACCGTGTTTATAGCAACACAAAAAGTATTTTCTCAGTTATTTGTGAGAGTCTTCACACCGAAACACTGTAAATAAAGATTGACAGCTTGTTTAAATTCTTACCAAAAACTGGACACACGCATCAGTGTGATAGGAGGAAATGTATTTGACTTTTTAGCTCGACCCATGACCCGCCCACTATCATCGAGGAGGCGGGGTTTACGACCTTTACTAGATCCAGCCACCAGGGGGTAGTCGAGAGGTGGTGGCTTCACTTTTAGCTTTTCATGTCGTCGACAAATTAAATTTTGTTCTACTCTCCGTTTCAAACCAAGAACGTTCCAGTTATCCATAACATATTATCTGTCCAGGTTCTCTGAGCTGATTACATCATATACCTTCAATTACAAACGTATAATTCCAGTTGATGTAAAATGGGGGTAGAAGACCAAACCCAACAGCCTCACATCAGTAAATATCAATAGATATTAATAAACCTTTAAACCTCCTCTCTTCCTGTTTCCTCCTCACCTCGGTGTCCTGTGTGACTCCACTTCCTGTATCCGTCCTTTAAAATGAAAAGCGCTCTGCAGAGGCGAGCCACGGCGACTTCCTGACTTTGTGGCAGCGGCCGTTACAGTTTTCAGCGACGGGCCTCGGCTGCCGAACGCAGACAGAAGAAGCATCACTAGAGTAACCAGGGGCGGATTGGAGCTGTTCCACACTGGAGCCGTTCTCCCTCCGACCTGACGAGTGAATTTACCCTTGGCCTGTCGTCAAATATTTACACTCAAAGTGCGGCCAAACTTCGCTCCGGCACAGGCCTCGTTTTTTGTTCAACCTTTGGGGACATTAATGAAACTTCGCACAATGTTTGTTCAGGAACTTAAATGAATCAGAGGCAGTAAATAACGCCCACATGTCTGCCGCCCCCGGACAGCGTCAAGGGAACCGGGCGATAAATCACCGGAAGAAAAGCTAATGTGGCCTTATACTTCAAAGTTTAATCGTCACGCAGAAGAATCACTCTCTCCTCGCAGGCGCCAGAGGCAAAGATACTCGGGAGGTCTGGACCTTCACTCCTGTCCCGCATCAATCACAGCGGGGGGGGGGGCGTTTTTTAATTTTCTGACTGTAGATCTCTGCGCTTGCTGGAGATATTAAGATTAGTGAAACTCCACACATGCAGTAGCACCTCCGACACTGGCACGCAAAGATGTTTCAGCCTCCGCGGCCGGAGAGAGAAGCACGAGCTGAGCAAGCGAGGGCAACACAGGAGTTGGGTGAGGTTCCCCCCCCCCCCCCCCCCCCCGAAAAGTGAGGAGCAGCACGCACTCGATATGAAACTGACATTACGTGGAGAAGAGAAAGCAAGTGAGGACAAATGGTTGAGTTGGTGGACGAGTGTCTGGTGGTTCATTGATGGTAGAAAGAAAGATGGTGTGAGGGTTGTTGTGAGTCGGCCTAAAGAAAAATCAACTCTTAAAACTGGATCCTGAATCAGTCACAATCGGCTGTGACACCAAAACCAGGTCAGAAAATTAATCTTTAGCTTAATTGTCTTCAAAATATGAGAGATTAACTTGTTCCCTCTTCTCTGATGTGGAGATTTACAACTTTCTCTTTTACATATTTATTGTAAATTACATTTCTTTGAGTTCTTCCACTGTTGTTCAGATTAAACATGATATTGAAACCATTCAGGTTCTCAGACCATATTTAGACTTTTGTTTTAACCCATAACAACAGATTGATACTTACGGCTTGTATCTCCCGGGTGTGAAAACCATGCGTTCTCCTAATCCCAAATTATTCTTAGTTCATGTTTCAGATTCTACGAAATGTAAATCAAGTTTTTCAGGTTTTAGGAGTTTATTTTAAAACAATGTTGAGATGTTTGGATGATTTTTATAGAGAAGTCTCAGGTCTGAATGGACTGAGGGTAAAATTAATCTTTTGACATTCATAGAGTTTAATGTCGAGGTGTAGCTCCTTATATAAAGTCTATAAATATCACAAACTACAAGTGACGTTTATTTTGTTTGTCCTGTTTGATATCGTTGTTGTTCTTGTTCCCTCACTTGCACAGATTGCGGCTCCTTCTCTTCCGCTTTGGTTCCACTTGAAATTCAATATTAAAAACCTGATCTTCGCTGACTTGTGACCTTCGGGGGGGGGGGGGAGCCGGCCTTAAATCTGCTCAGCGTAATATCTATCCAATGTGCTACTGAGATTGGATTACGTGGCTCATCCAATCTCCATGATTCTTTCTTTTTGTTTGGAAGGTAGAGAGAGACGCTGCCGTGATGGAATTACTTCCTCCGCTCAGATGAAATACCTCACATACTGTATTCACACACAGATACCACCACCTCACCTGCACCTTCATCAAAGACCTTTGACTCCGATGAGCGGCAGCGTCTCGCCGGCGCCGCCCGAGCCGCCGGCTGCCGCGGCGTCGGTTTTATCTCTCGAACCGCCTCTTAAAACTCCTGTTTATCGACTCGCTCCTCGCGTAACGACCTTTTGTTTTTTTTGGCAGATTTGTTTTGCGTTGACCTCTCTGTTTATGACTCTGCCCTCTTTTAAATATCCCCCCCCCCTCGCTGATTTTATGATTTTTGGGATAATTATTACCGCCATCCTTCTTCTCCTTCTTCTTCTTCTGCGTCTTCATCTTATTATCATTATTATTACTATCATGACAAATTGTTTACTGCAAACTCGCCACAGATGGGAGCCGGGACACGGAGTGAAAACAAAGGATCGGACGCCAAGCGTTACATTAGTGGATAAACTCTCGTGTGAGCTTCACACTCACATTTTGTCTTTCACATGACTCAGTGACAGTTTAGGATGCGAGTCCGTGACTTTCTCACGTCCCTGGATCCTTGTGCGGCTCGTGCGTTTCTTTTTTTTTTTTGGGGGGGGGGGGGGGGGGGTTGCATATTTTCTCGGCACTCTAAAGATTAACAAAAAAAAATTACATCTGTGCCAAAGTGATGATGCTGCAGTTTGGGGGCCAATAGATTAAAAACACTAAGCTATTGACCCATAACTAAAGTGATGTTTGAGCTCATAATCTTTTCATCTCGTGGTAGGTGAAACCTGCTTTGTTGGATTTTGACCGGCAGCAAACAATAGGGAGGATCATTTTAACTCGGCTCCATGCTGAGCAGGTGGGGGGGGGGATACAGATCGGGGGGGGGGAAGGGACAACACTGACACCTCCATACACAGTCTATACTGATACTACTCCAAACAAATCTCATTCACCATCTCCTTCCAAGAACAAGCCCAGGAGAAGCACCGTCCTCTCGGGCTCCTTCCTCCCGTCGTCTCTGGCATCGGGGGCCGTTCCAATACAGCGATGCAGAAAGGAGGATGCACATGGGATCCGGGCAATTTCATTACACCGACTCAAGCTGTTTCAGTTCAGGATCCAGGCCTTTGTGCCGCTTGCCCAGCGCTAAGAACTGGAAACATGGCACAGACAACATTATGTGTTATAGCAACTTCGCGCCGGGCCCTGTGATATGTCCATCTGCCGCGACTAGTGTTGCAGATCGCGCTGATATCCCTGCCTGTGTTCCCTCGCCTCCTCGCACTGAAGCGCTCCAGGTTGCACAGCCACTCAGCCGTATAGTCGCCCTCGGAGCAAAACTACTTTTTGTTGTGGAGAAAAAAAAAAAAATTGAATCTCTCAGTGCTGCTATGCTTTTGTGTGGATGTACAAGTTTCACTGGCACGGTGCCGTCTCCGGAGCTTTGAGGCTGAACTGTGGCCATCACTGATTACTTCTTCTTCTTCTGCAGCGAGGGAAACACCGGCATGTGAGTGCACGACGGGACGTGCACGTACCGATCAGGTGTTTGCAGACGTTGAGCTGAAGAATCGTTATTTGGTCCTATTCAGCAGAAGTTTATAAAGTATATAAAGATAGAGGCATAATGGCTTTCAGAAATTAAGCTTAAACTTGATCGACACCTAGTGGCCGGTTGCAGCACGTGTCCTAAACCCCACCTCCTCCATGTTAGCAGATGAGTCACGTGACAAACTTAAAAGTCAAAGTAGACTTTAAAGTTTCAGTTGTTCTTATAACACTGATGTTTTCATGATGGTGTCAATTAGTTATTCACAGACTAATTTCTATCTTTATTCATAGTCTCTGGTAAAGAGGAGGTCATTGCAGAAGTTCAACCTTTTGTCTTCTGATAAAGTTTTTTATTTATTGCATGATTTGTTGAGGTCGGACAGAAAAGTTTAGCTTCATAGTCGATCTTTTCAAATCTAATCCTTTTCGTTTTAAATTACTTTTCAAATATAAAAACGTGATTCCAGACGAGCTGATCCAAGAAAAATGATCTTTGTCATGAGCCAAAACCCAAACACCACAACGTACGAGCAATCAATTTCAGCTTCACACCTTCAAACATACGTGATCTGATGTTGTTCCCCAAGATTACAACATCCCAAACCCCACGGGGAGCATATTGATACGAGGTGGTTTACAGACGTCTGATCCCTAAATCCCACAAAACAACGGCGATAATTCATATCATACATTTATTAGAGAGAGGGTTTTATGATTTTTTTGTTCGCAGGATCGGCCTTTCCCGAGGGGGGGGGGGGCTCGACGTGGACGAGTGTATCGGGGTCGAGCTGCAGCGTCTTGCAGACTAAGCTCATCCTGCAACATAAGCTCATCCACTTTCATCTTGAGGATTATTTCTTTCTCGGGGAGGGTTGGACAGACGTTTGTGGGCAGATGATATTTTTTGAAATTTAAATAAACAAACACATGTCACGGGGGGGGGGGGGGGGGTAAGGAGGGTGAGGGAATGAGGGGCCGGGGGTGGGGGGAGGGGGAGGGAGGGGCGGCCTGCAGCTATCTGGAGAAAGCTGATTATGCTAAAGTCAAAGATTCAAGCAGAAGAGTTTCTGTCTGTGTTAATCAAGGAGGAAGAACGTGAACGCACAGCCTCCGTCCGGTGACATCACTTCCTGCACCATCAGCTGGGTGGAGAGAGAGAGTTCTCTTCAGGGTGGAGGCACATGGTGATGAGAGCATCTGGGATGTTCTGGCTGAGCGAACACGACGGTGTTATCACATCACTGTCGGTGCAGTTCTGTGGGTTTAGCGGCGCCGCTCGAATCCACGCAGGATCAGCTCACTGTAAAAAATGAGTCCGGCATTAACACGGCACACGATCGTGCTTTTAATGTGACGCAGCAGAACCGACTTATTACGGCAAAGAAATCCTGAATGTTATCAGAACTTCTCCTGCAGCAGCTTATGACGGACACGAGAGCGGTTATCTGGAAGTAGACGGAAAAGACAAAGAGAAGCAATAATGTCCCGAATCATTCAGGAGCAAAGAGACGAGTCAGTATCGTCACACCACTAATTAACTCCACAATGTGCCGGAGGAAGTGGAGGAAACACGAAGTACAATCCATGTGTGGCTCCAATTCATTTCATTGTAGAGCTCATGTATTTAAAATTCTATAAACAGGACGGAATCAACTCTGTTACTTATAGTTTTGACATCATTTTCGGACGTTTTCACATTTGAGAGTCTGAACCAAGAGTTTGTTCCACTGGTTCCGTTTGATCTGGTTCGTTTTGGGGCGGACGGACCACGGTTCAGTAGGATTCCGGATCGAGACCTCGGACTAAATATGGGTTTGTTGGTCCAAGGCTCCTTTCACACCTGTTGTCCTGGTTCGGACAAAACTGAAAAGTCCAAAGGTCCAGAACAAACAGGGAAGGTGTGAACCCCCTAAGAAACTGTACAAATCAGGTAGGAGCAGCAAATGAATTATGTAAGTTAAACAATTGTTCCTGGTACGTCTCACATTTTTGTTTGACTTGATTTCCATCCCATAATTGACTAATACAAAGAAGGAGGAGCTCTAGCAACCACACGATGCCGGACCCTGGACCTCGAACCCAGTACAAGTCCAACCCGTGTATTTGAAACCCAAGAATCACCGTAAAGAACAAACGTGCAAAATGTGATTAAAGTTAAATTTGATGTAAACGTGTAATAAGCAGGTAATAGTGCGAACGCATCACTGCTGCTAATAAAAGGTTTAATTATCTGCTCACGTGAATCGATTTTACAGATATTGTCATGTGCAGCACCGTGAACTATATTAAAGGATTTAATACAGTTTATTTTCTATTGTCAACACGATGCATCGGAGCCTTTGCTTCACAGTTTCCTGGTTTTAATCCACGTGTCCTTGTGTTAATGTTCATTTATCTCCTACATCAAAATTCACGTCTTCTCTCCTCCTGTAAAACGGTTTGATGACTCATCCTCCTGAAGGGGCGCGACGCACAAACGGAACAACATCAATATCTGGGGCTGGTTTCCCTCCACACAGCTTGTGTTTATTCCAGAAACATAAACCTGCAGAATCCAGTAGTTTCACAGGATCTTTAACAGGAAAGTAACACAAGTTTAAAAAGGCCTGAACCACCTGGAGGAGGAATTACTGTCGGGGAAGAGTTTAACACATAAGATGCAAGGGCAAGAGTACAAGTGAGAGTAAAAATAGAAATACTATAAACAATTATACATAACCGTAATATACAGTGTAGAATATGTTCTTTCTTGAAATATACATTTAGTGTTGTGTTGCTGTGCAGTCTAATGGCACAAAGAAGCATTATAAGTATTAATATATTTTAAATTCATCAGAAGTATTTGGTTTTGATGCAGATCACATTTTTACGTGTTATCGCAGTTTATTTGAGTCGCTATTTTCCATTCACTTTTTTTACGTTATTAAAATCTGTAAATTCTAAGGATCATGTCGTCTTTGTGAGTTTGTGCTGGTTGAATATTTCCCAGAAAGATCAGTGATCATATTCAACCAGAGCTGAAATCAGCTGCGTCTCAATTCAGGCGCCGTCATCCTTCCTCACAGAAGCCCAATGAATCATGGGATATTCCGGCGCCGGGGGACGGACCCGGTGGGAGCGTCCCTTGCTCGGGAGGAGGACGGACGGACGCTGTGACGCGCCGCTCTTCAAACCGCAGCCTCAGAAGTTCGACGCAGCTTCCGACTCTAAACTGATCTCCAATGTCATTAATGGATGAAGCTCATTTCTGTTTCTTTATGTTGAGGCGAGCGGAGGGAGCGGGGCGCGTCTCGTCCGCCGCCGCCGTAATGACATAAACATCAATCTGTCTGAACTGCTGCTTAAATGACTGTGTAACCTTTACAGCTCTGTTAAAGAAAGATGTATAATTTCTGCATAAAACAAGGCAGAGAAGCTGAGGTAGTAAAAAAAAAGGAGAAGAGGCAAGAGTCCCGACGCACTTTCACTTCACTGGGCCTGCAGTCGTTTTTATGTCCAGTGAAAAAGTCGCGCCCTGAGAGTCACTTTGCAAAAGACTCACTGGTATCTCCCCGACACGCACACGTTAAGATATTCACCGAATTTTAACAGATTTAAAAAATAGCTGGGAACAACAACAGATTGAGAGCCATAAAAAGTAGAATAAAGCCTTTATAACCCACTGACATTCCCCCACATAATGGAAATATTTTACAATGCCCCCCCGATTTATGGACCTCCGCCTGCTATAAATTATATTATGCAAGAAACATTATCATGACCGGTGGCGTTAACTACCTTATATTAAAGAGGTTTCCAGAGGGAAGGATTGACTTGCTGCATGTAGCCTGGAACAAAATTCAATCTGCCGCCATGTTTAATGTCACATTTTTTTATTATCTCGCAAGCATATGTTGGAATGGCTACAGATGATGAAGCTAGCTGCTGGGCAAAGTGATCATCGCTGCTGTTTTTCCTTTTTTTATTCAAGCTCTCTTAATAACTGGAATCCGGCAAATTGTTTGTGACCTTTGTCAAGGTTTTTGCTTTAACCACAGAGGCTAGCAGCGGCTGGGCTCGCCCGCGGCGTGTGTGAATATGCAAAGCTCCCCCCCCCCCCTCCGTTGTTTAAAAATCTCTTTTTGTTGTTTTTTGTTGTGTGCAAGGTTTCAACATGAAAACGTGAAATCGTTTGGAAACCTTTTGCCTCGCAGGGGCCTTCGTGGAGAGAGGGGCCACGTTGAGCTGAGCTCTGCAGCAACGCTTGATGCCGCTTCCTCAGTTGAGCATATGCCACATTCTGTGTTTGGGAGTCTGTGTTTGTGCTGTGGCCCTTTTTTTTTTTCACGGAGCCGCGGCGCCGGGGACGAAGGGGCCGGTCAGGGACAGCAGCTGTGCCGCCGCCCTCAGCGAGCATCACGACATGCGTGACCCGGCCCGAAAACACGAGGTAAGCAAAAAAACAACAACAACAACACAGACACACAACTCCTCAGTGATTGTACCTCGTGTCCCTGGACGTGCAGGTCTGTGTGTCGCGGTGTCGCTCACGTTGTTCACCGGAGACGACGACACAGGAGGAACATGTGGGTCAGAAGGGTCAAAGAGAAAGAAGCAGGGAAACCGGGAGGGGGGGGCTTAATGGAGGGATCAAGAGAAAAGGCAGCAGCAGCTCTTGGAGGAGGGAAGGAGCCGTGAAGGAGGGACTGAGGGGTGGGGGGGGCGGTGGTCGGCCTGGGCAGGGGTATGCTGGTGCATCTGCCTGCGGCGTCGGTATTGACGGACATATTTCCCACAGCTCCGTGTCACGGCGGGATCATCGCACATGATTACGGGGGGGATCAGCGTGATCGGCTGTCGCTGATTTGGCTGACATCTGTCGGTGAGGTGAGACAAGCTGGGACGAGGATCGACCCAGACAGGAAGTCTCGAGCCGGACGGGGCTCCTCGTGCGCTGAGCCGCGGCGACATGGCGTCCTCCTCGTGGCGTTTCAGCTCCGCGGCCGAAACGGGGAAAGAAAAAAAAAGTTCCTCCATCTGCTCGCAGACGTCCCACACACGGGAACACGACGTCTGGTCCAGTGAGAATCAGTGAGGAGGAGGAAGTTGTGTTCACATGGATTGAGAGCAGATCTCATTAACTACAGTACCGTCGTTTTATTATGATGTCATTTTGTGCTTGACAATCAAAAAGGGTAAAAATCACAATTTACAATTTAGTATTTGTTGACAAAGTCAAAGTCAATTGGCTGTGATAACTTGATAACTGTGGTAACCAGGCTCTTCAGGGACAAGGGGACACAAATAGTGCAGCTTACATTAACTCAATCAATCAATCAATTCATATTTGTTTCGCCCATATTCACAAATCACAATTTGTCTCACAGATCTTAACGAGGTGCACATTCCTCTGTTCTTAACCCTCAAGGGAAATAACGTAGAAACTTCAGAGAGGGTCACACGTGAGGATCCGTCTCCCAGGACGCACAGACGTGCACTAGATTGAAAGTATTTATACATAAGCAATGACAAATGAAATGAGGAGTTATTGTCAGTAATATGCGAGGAGACATTGTTTATCAAGTAATAACAGTCCAGGATCAACGATCTCTGATTCGCTGAGTCATGAACCGGCTCCGTTAACGTTCTCTGTGATAGGAGGACGCAGCCTGAGCCTCGCCGCGCATCATCCATGTCACCAAGGTGTGTCTTGTAAAAGTTGAGAACTAAATCTCTGTTGTTGCTGCAGGAGTATTTCTCGTACGACCCCACGTCCACGTCTGAGGAGACACATGTTCGACCAGCGAGAGTGAAACCTCACAGCGAACAAAAAGCAATTTACACGTAATCCACTGATTGAGCGTCCTTTACTTAAAACCAATATCTGTCCAAGATGGATTATTTATAAGTAATTGCGTGGTTCATAACAATGAGGTTCGGATTAAAGAATTCATTACGGGGTTTGAAGCGGAGCACAGCTTGTGTACAATTACCTTTAAGTCCAGCCAGAGAGATCAAACATCATTTCCTGGATATGGAGCGCAGGGGCCGCTGTCATGTGACCCTCATCACAGCGGAGGCCCAGAGAACCGTCTCACAGCTAAATCCCTTCTTCATTTCATCTCGGAGATTTGAGGGAGATTCTTAAACATATGGCTTAGATTGCCGGTAATGGCCGAGTCATCTGGGGCCGGAGCCTGAGCCCCTTTCTCTTTTTTTCTCTTGATGCGAGCTCCATCTTTGATTAAATGTCAGACTTTCACTGTCGCATATGCTGGAAGGGAAATCCGCCTTTTTCCCTTAGAGGTTCCTCATTGGGTCGTTCCAAGAAAAGGATCTTAACTGCGACCTGACCACGACGGAGACATCGTGCACAACGCCGCCGCTCTCGTTATCTCCGAGGCGCCGGTCGACAAACCAACGGACAGGAAAGCTTTTAGTTCTGATCGAGCAGAAAACGAGTCACAGAAATCAGAAATGTAGCATCGCTGTCAGTTCAGTTTCAGAGTTGGAGGACGATTGGAATTGCCTTCGTGGAGAAATAGTTGAGAAGTGATTGGGACTCAGATCCGTGGCTCCGAACACAGTCTGCTGCGGAGTCTAATCCGGCCGTCTTGATAATGTGTGATCACAATTTACTAATTAATCTTTTCCGTTTAACGCCCCGGGTCGAACCGACAACGAATAAAAAGATTTAATCAGCGCGCACGATTCAACGACAAACAAACACGGAGCTGCGACTGAAGACGTCACCACAGACGATCAGATTCCTATGATTGTCAAGTAATTCATATTTGAAAATGTAGGTTTTTTCTCTTGTCACTGGGGATTTGAAAGCTGGGCTGTGAAACTGAAGGCTTGTTTCAGGTTGTTTATTGCGTATATGACCCGTCACCTACATGAATAATGTCCCCCCCCCCCCCCCCCCACACGCTTTACCAGCAGAGGTGTTTATGACAGATTAGAGGCCAGCATCCAACTGCATTTTTTCAATCCAGTTATTTTTGTTTTAATGCATGCGTGAATCAATTAATTCCATCATAAAAAGGGGGGCCGCCATAAACTGTGTGCAGAAGTTAATGAGTCCGGCATTACCACATCATTACACCAGCTGGCATAATGGAGCATGTGTTGTTTGTCATAATATACGCTGCCACTGCCTAACAGTCATAAATTGTTTGGATTGGTAAGTTTGGGGTTTTTTGTTTGGTGACAGAGACGGAAAGGTTTTGAGCAGAGGGTTTCCGTGGTAACAGCAGGTGCACGTGAACGGTGCACGTGTGCACACAGGTGACTTTGAGGCCGATCTGGAAGCAGCATCTTTGGATTCTATTGACAGAACATGATTTGTGCTATAGATCTGCAAAAGGCCTTTTGGATGATGCACAGCCTTATGTGTTGTTTTTCATGGAAATCTCAAACTCACAGTTTAGAAACTTAACATAGTTGAAGCAGGTGTTTGGAGTCAAACACCCCAACTAATTAGTATTTTAAAGGTTTAACAATTGTGCTGTTTTGTAAGAGATGTAAGTGTAAAGTGAGTTTCTAAAACACGACAGATGCAGAACTGAAATATCTCTGGAGGAAAAAGTGTAAATGAATAAGAGCCGATGCCGTTGTCAATGTGCTGGAGACAGAAACGTCACGAATGCGTCTTGTCCTTGCGTCCGCCTGCTGCTCCACCCTCCCCTGAACGGGTTCTGTGTTGCTGTGAACCCGTCTGAGCGGAGAACCTCCGGCTGTGTGGAGCGCGTGTGGAAGACAAACTGCAGAGGAAGTCCGGACACAGTTCTCCGGAGGTCAATGTCTCGTGAATTCATTTCTCTTGCAGCCGAGTTAAGAAAACACACGAGTAACTGAAACTAATAAATACTTTTTACTGTCTCCACATGCTCAGAAACCCTGATGATATATTCTCTCGAGTCCTTGTGGTTTTAAAGGTAATATTCTCACATGTGATACATGCAAACAACATAAAGAGTAAATACTTCAGACTCCCCCGGTGCCTCCTGTGATCTGGTAACTGTGGGAGTAGCTGATGACCTGACTGCTCACTAACAGTTTTACTGGGCTCACTCAACCTTCCCACAGTAAATGCAGGTTCAAAATGCATCGCAGCGATTTGCACTCATGCAGCACATGTATCACTCGGTCACAGGGTGAACGAAACGAGCGTCCATCCATCCTCTCGTAAGCAGCCTGCAGCACGGCGAGGGGGGGAGGAGCCGGGGCCCGTCTCAAGGTCACCGGGCCCTTCGCTATACGGTGGCATGATGGGTAGCTGCTGCCGGTGCCAGCCAGCCAGCCAGGAACTACCCAGGTCCGCCTGGCCGGCGTTACCTTGACTGAAAGGAGGGAGGAAGGCGCCGGCGCCCCCCTGCCGCTCCGTAACTGGTACCAAATGGTGCCTCCCCTCTGGGGTCCTGACCCACGAGCAGGCGGAGTCCCAGGACGTCTCCGAGCCGAGCTGGAGGATGGGCAGACAGCTGTCTCCTGTCAGTGGGGCCGTGCACCTTGAAGATCATCTTTTCCTGCACAGTCCTTTAGCAGGAGACCTAAAGAAACGGGGATAAACAGGTTCATGCAAAACCAGGATGCTTAGGTTCGGGTTATTTACCCCGAAGCTAAATTCACCAGCTGAGATGTTTCCTCTCACGTGTGATGTAAGAACTCTCAGCTGACTTTCCCTGGATGAATACAGGTTCAAATCATAATAATCATATTGAGCTCTGGGGCAGGTGATCGCTTTAAATCTGTCTGCACAGAGAACATGGAAACAACAAAGTGAAACAATAAATTGTCCTTTAATTCTCTCCTGAGGCCGGTTTTCAGACCTTTATTTATTTATGTATTGTTTATTTGAGGGAAACCACAGAAGAGTGTCACTGCTGCCGCGTCTCCCCGCGCAGCCAGCGAGGCTCGGAGGAGCGGTGTTATATGGATCTTGATGGGAAGAAGCTGCATAATTAATTTGTATATTCTAGAATGACAGATGTTTGATTTTGGCCATAAAAGTAATTAATAAGAGAGTGGAGGGAGAGGCAGATTGCTGGAAGATTATTTATGAAGACTCCTCACTGAGCCCGTCGGAGGTTGGGAGGCGGGGGCAGTGTGTGTGTGTGTGTGTGGGTGTGTGTGTGTGTGTGTGTGTGTGTGTGTGTGGCAGGGGGGCATCAGCCCTCACTCGTGCCCCAACGTCACCTGCTCCCATCACTGCCCCAGCTGTTCTCCTCGCTGCCACCACCGGCGTCTCCGAGCATTTGTTTGATTTCTCCTCTTCACTCGAGGTGAAAACTGAAATGACTGAAACACATGAAGTCTCATCAACGTGGAGCTCAGAGGTTTTACACTGGGAGTTTCTACACACTGGGAAGATAAACCAGTGAGGAACACGATCCTGATCGTTCCACAGGGAAACCTGAACACGGGGTTTATACTCACAAAGGTGAACTAAAGGAATTCATCTCAAACAGGAAGTTTCCAGTGTGGTGTTTGTTTGACGGTGTGTTCGAGGACGCGCTCTGTGCAGCGGAGATTATCACTGACACGTTTTTGATTACAGACGTTACAAACAAATCAGAGGAAATGTATGTGAAATGTTATTTTCATGGAAAAGGGAATCTCCAGGTTTGAAAGTCGAGATTTAAAGAATATAGTCCTAATATCTTCTCTGATTTCTTTGAAGGGGACACAAAGGAAAGCTAAAACAAAGGAATCTATAGAAAATATGTGCATTGACGTTTACAGTTATTTTTATTTTCTTAATTCAAGTTCTATATTTGTGGTTGTATTTGGGTTTTACGGTTAAACTACAATATTCAATCTTTTTTATGGCACCAAATCATGACGTACGTTATCTCAGGGCTCGTTAAGGTCGAGAACATTGCAGAGAAACACAACAGATACATTTTCCGATAAATCAGAATGTTTTTACTCCCTAATATCGGTATTACCTGTTGTTATCATGCTAATTTCAGCATTCATTGATGCAGAGGTGAGGTTAGGCTTCTACAACGACTATTATTCACCAACATTTCATGGAATTTGATCCAGAAAATTGTTATTATGGATCCCACTGAACACCTAGTTTCTGATGGACCCACCAACGGAACAAGTCCGATACGCCTCCCGGCTGCAGAGCGTCGGCCAGAGAGCAGGACCTGGACTCGCAGAGCGACTGTGGAGGAGAAGGAAAGTAATTACATACGGCTCGGTGTTCTGCAGCGGCAGGGACGAGACGATTTATGCCTCAATCTCGGGCACAAACTTCTGCTTTTCTTTTTTTTCCTTCCTCCTCCTTCCCTTTTTATTGCAGAGCTGTGTACGGCCTCAGAACATAATAATGAACTGTAATGGATGCCAAACAGTGAGGACAGGGAGTGAATGTAATTTTCTCAATGAGGGCATAAATCTCAAACAGAGGGTGTTGCTCGGGAAGTCTTCGGGATATTCAAATGCGCTGCTGCTCTGATTGAAGCGGCCGCGGTACATCACAGGTCCGGCGACCAAACAGAAGGTGAGCGTGGGTTAGTGCAGCACTGGGAGATCCGTGGGGACGTGGGGACGTCTTCGTCAGCAGTGATTAAAAAACAAAGCTTCCATAGCGATGCACGGGAAGATTTAATCAACCCCCGCCCGTCTCCTGGCTTCACCGCACGCACACAACATTAAAACGCTGTATATACTTTGTTGTGACAACAATAGGGTCTTGTTTCATTTAGCTGTGAAGTCTGTGGGTTTACAATAATTCAGACCAGAGCCAGCGCTGTGGATTATGGGAATTAAACATTATCTGAATAGGAGCAGAGGTAGAAGGGAAAGGTCTGCACGGGCAGCGATGGGAGATTAAGGTCTGACTGATCTCTTTGTTAGAACGGCAGCGTGATGACAGCCTCCTGGGGAACAGCTTTCTGTGTTGGCTCCACCCGGCGTCGTTACGAGGAGCCAACGAGTTTCCATCTTTATAGCTGAAACATCCCGATTCCCTAGTTTAGACTTGTGTGGGATATCTCCGAGAGTGTGATCGACTATAAATACAGATGGATCACGCATTCCCACTTCCTGGTATATAAAAATAAAGCTAAAAACGTGGATAGGAAATCTGCCATCCTGTGCTGTCGATGTGATTTGGAGTCGCGCCGTAGTGATGGTGGAGTGAAGATACCGGACCTGAGCAGGCCGGGGAAATTATATTCAGGTTCTGTCGCGTTAACCGGGCTCACAACTTCATTTACTTCACTGCATGTGACTTTAATCTGCAAAGATGTGGGTCTCCGGTCGAGTTTAGACAAACAACAGAATGCCTGTCGGGGTCGGGTCGGGCTCAGGTAGTTTTCTGGCGGGTACGGTCGGGATTGGACAGGAAACTGTGGCACGAGCGTTCACTCCAGTGCGGCAGTATCCCGTCCTATCAGGCTCCCGTCCAATCACAGGTCAGTCTCAGCTGAGCGTCAAATAGGAATTAACATAAATCTTATCAGAAACAGGAAAAGTGTGTTAAGAACATCCTAAAACGACAGAAACAATCTTTGAGAACATTTTTTTCAGATTTGGTTGTCCCTTCTGCTAACATGGAGGAGACAGGGTTCATGACCTACGCAGCACTCCGCCACTAGGGGGCGATCCAGTCTCTTTGGCCTTGCACAGACGATATCCAGTCTCCAGGAAGGTGCGATGCCTTCCAGGCCAGATTTCAAAAGACAAGGAAGTGAATGATGATGATAATTGAGTTCGAGAACTCCGGGAGGCAGTAAAAAAAAGAAAGAAAAAGAAACACTTGAGCCAAGTAAAATATCACTTCAAATACTTGTTTGACCTCCTCTAAGTCATCAAATTAAATCTCCCTGGTGGTAAATGGGCGAGACGGCCGAGCGGACAGGTGAGCTTGGCCGTCCAGGAAGAGATTCCGCGCACATAACGGCGCAGATGTGTCTGATTAATGGGTAATGCATTTGAAATTAATTACAGAGCGATAAATTAGCGCTCCCAACGCACGACAAAGTGAACTGAATCTTCCTCTTTCTTGAAGGATAAATAGAGAGATGAAATATAATGAAGAAAGAGGGAAAGTGATCATAAAGAAATACATTTGCATACTAATTAAAGCCGACTAATAATCTTCCCGGTATTCTTCAAAGGAGTGTACTCAATAGAAGTCATTTCCATAACTTACTGAGTTAGTGTGGTTCTGTCCTGCAGCGCCGAGGGGAACTTCTCTGCGTCAGCCGCTTCTCTCGTGGCCGGAAACTTTTTTCTCGCCCGCTGAACTTCGGCGTCATTAATCGTGATTCCCGACACGCCCTCCACACAGGGTTAAATGTCCTTTCAATCTGTTAATTGCAGGACTTTATAATTCAAAAGGAAGAGATCCGAGACCTGCAATAAATCACGTGACTCCTCGCAGGGTGTTAATGAATTCCACTCTGTGACATTACAGGACGTCTGACCCGAGGACTCGACGGCATCCGGCGAGCTCGCTCATCACCGGGAGGCGCGCTCAAACAAATCATCTGCACACTGAGGAGGGAAAAGGTTCATTCAAATATTATATCTATCAACAAGGAGTTAATCCAGATGTGTTCTGGGCCTTTAGAGGAAACATGTCGCCATAAAGAAGCTCAGCAGCAAACAGGGAAGAGTCTCACATTATCAGAGGAGGAAAACGGAGCCGAACGAGGATGAAACGATAGAAACAGAAGCGAACATGGGTTTTGCTTTTCACCGAGGTGGAGACAGTTCCTGGAGCGTAAAGGAACTCACAGCATTTCTGCAACACGAGTTAGAAAACAGCTGTAAATGCACAAATCTCAGTTTACAGACGTGAACTCCGAGAAACTGTCTGTGGAATTGGGTTTTGGTCATTTCCCACAGTTTGTCTTGCACGTATGAAGAAGCAGCAGGAGATCGTTCGGGTCAGACGAGTTCACAACGACAGGAACACGTCCAGAACAACTCTTGAATCTCATCTTCTTTCCATGTTGACGTCTCTGCTGTATGTAAATGTTGTACCTCTCCGGACACAATAAAGGAACCTTGAACTAATCACTTTCTGAATTTTCCAGACATCTTCCTGCCGTACAGGACAAGTTCCAGAAACTTCCCGAAGCACCTGATTCCGACATGTGCTTTCTCACATTCAGCCACACGTCTGAAAGCATGTTTACATATCTCATCTTTTTGCAAAGGTGCAATTATACATAATGAAAATGTCCACGTCCTGCTTCCACACCAGAAACCAGCAGCAGAAACCGGGTCTGACATCACGTGTTGTTCTTCCTCTCACTGCAACCACACGTCAATTAAAAACACAGAACACTTTCACTAGTCGAGTTCAAACATCCTTCTGTTAATTTCCCCGTCCGTCTGTCCCTCATCTCGTCGCCCGGCGCCGCGACGCGCCTCCGTCCCGGGCCGGGGGTAAACCTCTCAGAAGCAATATGTAATTAAACTCAGAGAGCATATTCTCTAATCCTAAAGGCTATTACAGATTTATGGTCAGTACATTGTCTGAGCTCCACAATGGCTCTTCCTCACGGCACTCTTGTGGATACCGTGAGCCCATATATGTTCTTAAATGGGTAGATAAAGGTTTTGTAACCCTTTTAAATCGGGCTCGGTAATGGGAGTGCTACAATGGCTTACTGCCCTCGTGGGGTAATACGCCGGCTTTTGTGTTTGGCCTGGTATGGATGGAAAAGCTTAGACAGGATAGAGGAATCTGTAATTATAATGCATCAGCCGTCATCAATGACACATTTCTGAACCCATTTCCAGTCACATTAGAAACAAGGGTTTGAAATTGTAATTACGGTATATTCATTTTTTTTTTTTTAGCCGGCAGGGATTAAAGTATTGAGTATGTTTAATTGTAAGTGTTCTACATCAGAGGAGTCGTGATTAAGAGTGACGGTATCCCCACGACAGGACGCTTTGAAAGGACTTGAATACTTCACTTAATTAGGACTTTTTATTTTTGCAGTATTTGGACTCAAATCTCAGTGTGAAGCCATGGGGGGGGGGGGGGGGGGGGACCTCTGATGTAACGCTTCATCCTAATGACGTGGAACTGGGGCTTTTCCCCTCTCTGCTCTTTTGCCCTTCCTTGATTTATTTGGCTTGTTTGGACGATCATTTATAAGAAACACATTACTTGTATTTTTTGCGGTTCTTTTCTTATTTCCTTAATATAAAGAACATCAACTGATGTTTTTAAAGTTTCTGTGAATAGGGAACATCATTCAAACCTGGGCAGCGTGAAGTGGAAACACTGGATATCTTACTTAGTTCCAACTTAACTCGTTAAATCCCAAACACATTAACAGCAGCAGCAGATAGTTTTGCCCTCAATTACCAAGAAGATGCTATGTTCGGGAAATCCTGACAGAAACAAACCAAAGTCTGTTAAAACTGTTGTTTATTTCTATTGTATTTATAGTTTTATATTTCCCTTGCATTTCTATCGCATGTTTACCTATTTATTACAGCAACAAAGCAAATTTGGGAAAACTGTTAAAGGGTTATCTCATCGTATCTTTAGTCTGGTTTGATTTTCATATTCAGCTCTTACCCCTTCAGATAACTACATATATGTGTCTGGGGGGGGGGGGGGGAGAAGAATCACTCGTATGATAGTCTTTGTGAGAGCAGGAGCCAATCGAGGAATATTCATGTTGAACAGGCAAATCTGATTCGACTGAGACCAAAACTGAGTCGGGCACAGAGCTGCTCTGGAGGGATTCTGAAAACTTAAAAGTGATATAAGAAGATCCTCCTCCGAAAAAACGGTTTAAACAATCAATCAGGTCAAAGACACGAAACTTTCCTGAGATCATTTCCTATTCAATTCCATATAATTTTAGTTTATTAATCGTCTTGTGTCGAATTCAATCAGTCGTCTAAACTTAACTGTGAGTTTTATTAATGAGTCACTTCATCCACTGGATCTTTGATAAACGTGTATTCGTGAACGCTGAACAAACCAAATCTCAAATCTGAACCGATCACACAACAACAGGTGTGATCACAAACTTCCTGTGCCACAAACAAACACGCGACTTCTCGTCTGTTCCCAGCCGCAGTCGGACGCCTTCGCCCTTCTCTGTCACCGGCTCCTGAGAAGCACCGGGTCCCCGGTGCCTCAATGATAATGTATTCTCTCTTATTTGACTTTTTGAAATGGGCTTTCGCCTAATCACCATCCCATGGTTCCTCAGAAGTGAGCTGGAGAGGGAACTCCGGAGCCGGGGAACAAAAGGAGGTCAGGTTCCGAGGTGTTGGCACGCGGCCTGATCCGCTCTGCTTCTCCCCTCTGCCCATTTCTGCGCAGTGATACGTTTCCCCCTTGAACACGACGTCAATATGTCGACGTGCCTTCCTTTTATTAAGACGCCATCCAACTGATAACAAGTCCTGCTGTGTGTTACCAACATAAATAATTAGAACAGAGACCAAGGAACGGCAGGTGGCTTTTGGCAGAAAGAAATAATCAGACTTGATGTGGAAAATAAAGTAAAAGGACCCATCTGTTCACGGCGGGGGGAGGCGGAAAAACACGTTAACATATTGTCAGAAACATTATGAAATACACAGTTAATAATTCAGTCATGGCACACGGCTCCGGACACTTGTTTGAAGTAATCCAACAGAAGTGAGCCAGCGCCTGTTTTCAGGCTTCAGACGAAGCCCAGATTTGCACGTGCATGACTTGTCCACCGGCCATTTTCTCCCCCACGTTCTGCCAACTGCCTGCTCGGAGGGTTGAAGGAGGAAGAGTTAGCAGAGCCGTGCATGTAAAGCTGAAATCATCATCTCAGAGAGGAGATCGGCCGAGACGCAGCAGCAGCGGCGGCGGCGGCGGAGTGGAACCGTCAAACCCGAGCTCCTCCGTGTGTCCGAGGGCAAAGTGCACGAGCTGCAGGAAATCACCGACTCACTCTTCTCCGTGACAGGTCCGGTCCGGTGGGTCCAACGCAGCTGAAGACGACAACGAGCGTTTAGATAAACGTTTATTCTGCAATTATTCTTTTTTCTTCACGTGTCAAAAGATACAAGGAAGTTGCTGGGAACACGTCAGGGAACACGTCAGGGAACCAGTGACAGACTGGGAGACGATGAGCGAATGGTAGCATCTCAGCTGGTTTGGTTCCTTTAGATAATATATGTTGTGAATAAATTCACGCCGCGGCAAATGTGACATCTGTATGCACGCAGGCTGAGCGGCCATTTTGGAACGAGTGGAGACACAAATGACCAAAATGAAGAGGCTGTCTAGAAAGGCCACTTCAACCAATCAGAGATCAAGAGGCCTCCTGTCAAGAGCTTCTCAGCTGCCGCGAGGAAGCACCGAGGTATTAAGGCCTCGGCAGGAGCCTGCGCTGAGATAATCTCATCTCGCTCTGTGGTGCAGCATCAGGTTCGCCGGTGGAAAGCCGCTCTGCAAATCAGGCATCACCCCCGGCTTACAAATGAGACGATCAAGGCTGCAGGGCTTCCCCGCTCGGGGAGTGGAGCACAGCGGCGCCTCCATTACGAGACGGAACTTCTACGCACGCCGTGAGATCATCAGCTGCCGGCTTCCCAGAGCTTTAAAGACACAGTTATTTCAGTCGGAGCAGAGAAACCTCCGATGAGCAAACCTCAGCAAACCACGACGTGGACGGAGGGGAGAGAGAATCCGGGCGTCAGGATCCATGTGTCTCTGAAGTACAGATATTAACGTGTAACCACTGTGTAAATCTGTAAAATCAATAATCACCTGTTTCACTGGATGTTCAGGTCACGTGAATTTATAAACTGCAGCGAATATTTGCTAAATGCATGAGTTTGTATTTTTAAGCAGCCGTGCATCCTCCAAAAAAATTAATAAATCAATGTTGGTTCCATTTCCTCCAACGAGAGAATTTGCTGCTTTTCTTTGTCTTTGTCTTATATTTAAAATGTTTTAAACACAGTTTTCATAATATTTTTTAAGAAAGCACTTTATGATCTTTAACTTATTACGTCCATCATGGAGGTTATGTTTTCAACCATCTCTTTGCTTGTGGGTTTATTTGTTTATTAGTAGTATTACGAAAAACCACGAAATGGATTTCCATGATACTTGGTTTTTATCGCTTTCTATTACATTATGAACATTTACCAGAAAATAATTAATTAAAATCCAACATAGTGTGTGGGCAGTTAAAAAAAAAGTATCAGCAGTTTAAATATATCTTCAATAGATTTAGAACTCCGTCCGAACGAGCATGAGGTTCTGGTGCGGAACCAAAGAGAACTGTTGTCTCTGAGTGACAGTCTCATCAAGACGCAGCAGATATCATTCCTTTAATAAGTCAGGAGGAACAAATTGCTGAAGGACAAAGTACGAGAACCGCATCTTTAACATGAAAGTTGTTATTCTCCTGTAACTCCCCTCAATGGGTTTATTTTAATTCCCCTTCAACACAATACATTCATCTCAAGGCTCTTTCCAGTCTTGTTTCAATTAAGGACGACTTGTTCACCGCTGATGCTGAGGTGCAACAGCAGCTACAGGGGAGGAAGAACCCCCCCCCCCCCCCCCCACACACACACACACACACGTAGTTCCCCTGAAATGGCTGCTGCTGTGTCCCTCGCAGGGAAACATTATTCCTAATAAAACTCTTTAATAAATACCTCAGGTCCTTGGAGAGTTCCTTGAACCTGAAAAGAAACAGAGTCTACACCCACGAGCAGAGGAGCCCATTACAGCCGCCGGTGGAAGATTTAATAGGTGTCATAATTTATCATGTAAACCCAAAAGTGTTTCTTAATTAAGTGCGGACGTTAATGAATTTTTTAATTTGATCCCTGTAAGTACTTTGCCATGCTAATTGCAATATTCCACACATTAGTTATCGGCTATTGCCCTTGGCTATTTGCTGTCGTGAGGAGGGGACCCCGTTCCCCCCCCCCCCCCCCCCCCCCCCCCCCCCCCCCCGCCCGCTCAGCTTAACTTCATTAACACAGACGGAGCCAAACTTCAGAGGCCGTGTTGTCGGGGAGTGTTTTTTCGGGGGGGGGGTTTTACGTCCTGGTCAGAAAACAGAAATGCAGCCGTCGGATTCTTTCCACTAATATAAACGTATTGATTGTTCTTTGTATTGATGAATGACTCAACCAGTTGTATTTCTTGATGGTTCCGGCGTCTGTTTGCCGGTCGCGGCCGCATCCCCGAAGCTCCGAGCGGCGCCGCCGGTGAGAGGAATCACTGAGTGAGCTATTTAAAATGACTAATGCGAGCCGGGCTCCGTCTTGACGACTGCCTTTGTATCCGAAGTCCCGCTATCACCGGTGGCAGGTTCATATTGTTCACCGCAATTAATCTGCTCCAGAAACATAATAATGAAGTTGCCAACTGCTGCCTGTGCTAGTATTTTATTAATCAACTGCAATTAGGCGGCGCTGCCATGTCCTTAGGATGACTTTTCATTTACTCGCAGGCGGGCGGGGGGGGGGGGGGGGGGGGGGGGGGGGGAGCGGCGCGCCAACACAACACAAGCTCAATGAGAGTCTGAGTTCACAGATGCGTTCAACAATGTGGGGAATCGAACATTACGCCTCCGACCAAATGCTGGTGCGTTTTTGTTTGTCTACATTATCACCGACTTCGGCAAATAACAAACGCCATTTGTGTTGATTTGTACTTTCTATCGATCAGGAGGCGGGGTTTATAAACAATAATGCAGCCAGCCACCAGGGGGCAATCGAGACGCTCTGGCTTCACCTTCGTTACGCTGTCGTGTCGGCCATCTTTAAAGCTGCTTCTGTGATCATGTGATCAACGATTTGACAGGATATGCGTAAGCGATGTAACTATTCAAACTGAACTAGTGCGTAGATTTAATTTAGTTATTTAACTCTAGACATCAGATGAGTTCTTCTGACACTCACACGATGACAGCGAGTTCCCCCCCCCCCCCCCCCCGCAGCACAGTCACGGTGAAGATGGATTCTCTGAGCTCTTTAATTTCGCCAAAAGGAACACAAGGCCATTAACACACATTTCTATCCTCAAGCCCCGCCCCCTGTGTGTCATGACATTCAGGCTTAATGGAGAACTCGGCAAAGGCAAACGCTCCCCCCCCCCGCCCACCCACCCCCCGCCCCGTAAATGTTTCATGAAGTAATTCCACCCATATGAAGAAACTCAGAAAAAAATCTGTTGACATTATCCCGCCGATGTTGTCGGAGCATCTGCAGAGGAAACGTATTTAATATTCCGAGGCCGTCTTACACTCTGACATTAGCCGAGGACGATAATCCCTCAAAGATTAAATTAAATGTAGGCTGGAGTGTTTAGTGCTGCTATTGTTTTCATTAGTGCAAAAAGGAATTGTACTTGCTGCACATGATATTAAATTTGTGCTTCTGGGCGAGCACTTGACATCAATACTCCCCCCCCCCTCCGATAAAACATAATGTCATTCAGGGTGCGTAATCTCCAAGCAGCAGGTTAGCATTATAGTTTTTAACTACACTTAGCGGTTGCTAAATATGCATTTGTGGTATTAAAATAAATCTTCTGTTGAGATAAAAGCAGAAGGTGCATTCAGTCCCCCCCCCCCCCCCTACCCCGGGCAGCTTCCAGCCATTTGCTCGTCTTCACTTCAGAAGAGAGGTGAAGGGCGGCTGGTGGGGGGGTGGGGGGGGGGGTGACGTGGCATTATGAGGATGATAATAATGCATTTCTCTGTTTATTCAAGCAATCAGATGTTCTCTGTTTTGCGAGGGCTTTTTTGGGGGGGGGGGGGGGGGGAAATGTCAACAGGTTGCAGGGGAAGCGAAACATCTGTGAATGTTGATTAATTACGGTTTGACAGATGTTTTACCGAACGTCTGCAGAGTCTCGGATTTGAGAAAACAGTAGAAAGCTTCGTCCAATCCTGTTATCAGCAGCGGCGGCGGCCGGGTGGAGCCGCACATCGAGCGCAGCTGCCTCCTCCGGCAGTTAGAACCCCCCCCCCCCCCCCACACACACGTGAGCAGGGACGTCCTCTGGGTTAGTACAACAACTCCATTAGACTCCGTCGCCTACTGATTATTGAATCACACCAGGATGCTGCAGAAACACAAGTCAGAGCAAAGTCCGATCCCAACGTCTCATTTGGGGTTTTGCGGTCCACAAAGAAGGAGACCCCCCCCCCCCCCGTTGGGACATAGCTAATGTGGAGCATCACATCTTGAGTTAATATCTTTGATATATAAGTATAATGACACTGCACGTTTTCACGCTGATATCAAAGATCACAAAAGGACTAAATTAATGTTTAAAAGCCACAAAATACTCGGACGAAGATGAGGGAGCAAGTGAAGAGGAAGCTGAGGCCGGAGAAACACGCACAAGGTCAAAGTTCAACACTAAAACTTATCTACTGCAGTATTTTGATATTATGATATTGATAATATCTTGGTTTGGTAATAGTTTCTCTCTTCTTATTTCTGAATGTACATAAACTATGATATATTGAAGCTTGGAAGTTTTCATACCTTAATATAACAGCTTCAAAAAACGTAATAATAATAATAATAATAATAGGGAGAATGGCATGTGTCATTGCCACAGCGCCCCCTAGATGCCACCAGCAAGAGACAAGGAGCTATTCTCTGTGTGGACGTCACGTCACCGAGGGACAGAGGAGAGGAAGTGAGAGTCGGAGCATATTTCCAGTGAGAATCATAAGAGGCCAAAGGTCACAGGACAGACGTCGAGCTGACGTGTTGTTGTTGTGTTGTTGTTGTTGTTGTTCAGGTGAGTCAGAACTTTGGCTTGTTGGCTTCGTCTCGTGCTTGACGCTGGGATGTGTAAAACCCATTTCAATAGAGTAATTGAGTTGCTTCAATGTTACAGCGGTACAGTATGGACCTTTCCCACTGGACCATGAACACCATGTTTCAGCCACATTTCATATCTTGATATTTACCACTCACTGGGTGTTTTCTCATGGAACCTGTGAGGGCGAGTCTCACCTTGAGCCGGACGACTCTGTGAGGTCCAGACGAGGCTGTGGTCGGCCCGTCCCTCCACCTCTGGGTCCCCGCCTCGCAGCGCTGCCCCCCCCATCCCCCCCGTCACCCTGGCGTGGCTGATCAAGCTGTTCCAACAACTGGAAGACATCACAAGTTAAACACTCATTATTTTAATTTGATGCTAATCATGTGTTAATGAGACTAATCCTCGCAATGATTCAGGTAATTTGCTTAATGGCTGCCTAGAGTCCAGATTACAGCAATCAGTCACGTTTGATAAGACGTCTGTTGCGGGGCGGGGGGGGGGGGGGGGACTGGGCGGAGGAGCGGAGGACAGGGAACAGGTGAAGGCCAGCGGGCCTCCGGGAGAGTGAAGACAAGCGAGTTCACCAACCCTCTCACCTCTGAGCCCTTAATGCGTCGGCTCATCATCGGGCGCCGAGCCCTTTTCCATACTTCCCCCAAGTCATCACGCCGCACGCCGCTCGCCGCTCGCTCCACGCTGGATCCTGAACATATTGCAAGTAACTCAGAACAGTTTCCTCCTCGGAGCAGACGCAACAAATCATTCAAACGAAGGTGAAATCCTCCTGAACTGAATCAACTGTTTATCATGCAGACAATTATCTTCTATGTGCGTTTGAGTCCTGTAGGAAACATGTTAGACTCACTAGATTAACTAAATACTGTAATATTCCAGATTAAATAATGATTTATCTAATTATTAATGCAATTAAGAAATATTGACACCAATTATCTTATAAAACGTATTTGTTGTTGACGCACAATATCCACTTAAGATTATTTTAAAGGTGTTTAGTTTCGGTTCAGGAAAGGTTTGTTTGTTTTTAAAGAAAGTGACGTTGACGCCTGCACTACAGCCGGACCCCCGGTGGGCGGACACCCTGTGGACAGTCGTCCCTGAGAGGAGGACGAGGAGGAGGAAGAGGACGAGGAGGAGGACGAGGAGGAGGAGGACGACGAGGAGGAGGAGTGAGAGCTCTCCTCCTCACTCAGATCAGGAAGCTACGTCTCTGACAAATGGCCTCGGCATAATGACCTGCTAACAAACATAAATCGTTTTCTCTTGCATTTTTACTGTCATCAAAACAAATGCTCATTAGCCTTTTATGAGGGATTGTGTGAATAATAAATAGATCCTAATTACCCCCCATCACAAATGCAAATGTGTGAATTAAAAGCAACGGGTAGTAAAACAATAGAGCTACTGTCCCCGGCTTAATATTATTTGTACACTCGCTGAGTTATTGAGCAATTAATGCTTTGAATTAATTTTTGTGTGCAGTTTCTTTACATTATTGTGTCCACTGATTGATCCGTGGGCCTTTCTGCTCCTTTGACTCTCATCATTGTTTTTATTTCAGCAGCTCCGTCGCTGGTGATTATTAAAACAGCTCCGACCTCTGACTCCTTCCGATTGGGAGCTGTGGGCATAGACACGGTATTTATTACCTCCGACAATTATGCTTTTGTTTTTGTCACAGATTTCCATGAAACTTGGTGGAAACGTGTGTTACAGGTCCGGGAGGAAGCGGAGGAATTTTTGGTGGTTTATGATATTAGCACCACAGTTATGTGCGTCGTGTTCGACAGACAAACGGCATTAGACGGCATTATTGAGGCGCAGGCTTTAAAACAATGGCACTTAGTCAAATCGCCGTCGCTGCCGCTGTTTGTGGGAAGCGTACATGTCACGTCAATCGGAGGATAACCTATATTTTACACTCTAATCCGAGCTAAAGCGTCAGATGCCTTCACAGGGGGGCCCGGCCCATTGTCCAGGCCGAGGGCTTATCCATGTCTCACATGCTGAGTGACAATGGACTTACGAGTCAGTTGTTCTGTGCAGCCTCTGACCGCACAGTCCACCAGGTCCTCGGAAATCTGATGCATGTGTTACTGCAGCCACACCTTCTGTTGACGCTTCACCCCCCCCCACACACACACACACACACACACACACACGCACATGATGGGCTCAGGATGTGAGAGGTTTTCATTTCTTTCAAATCATTTGCTTGTTTAAAACGCAGAAACCTCTTTTTTCCCATTCCAGCTGTTTAACTCAATTTACCTTTAACTTCTTTTACATAAAAATTAGCAGGTAAGAAGCTCTTCTGTTTTCTACTAAATTTGTTTTGCACTTCACAACAAAGAAAACCCACAAGGCCACAAGTGGGATTGTGATTTTCTTGCATTGTCCTCACGTGTATTTCTGTTTTTGAAAAGCAGCACAAATAAATAGTTTCATAATTATCAATCCGGAGCATTTGCGCAATTCATATGACACTGTAAAGTTAATCTTGATCCCGTACCGGTGGTATTTACTGTCACACCAGTAGAATTGATATTGAAGTATAAATGAGTCATTTGAACATTTATAATATTGTGTACAACGTGATGATCCACTTCGCTGTGTTGCACTGATGCACGTTGTTCACACGATGTAAAAAACTGTAAATACACAAATGTCCATGACAATTGATGCATTGTAAATATTAACTTCATGTCCGGTGTCGTAGTTTCAATCCCCCGGGTGTCATGTCGATAGAAACCAGAACCCATTGCAGAGTCACTGACCTGCGAGTGAATGACGATCATTCTCATTGCAAACAAAAGCCAGATGTTAGTGTTAGTGTGGAACTGGAGCTTCATATATTGATATATGTGGTTTACCGGCTAAAATACAATTTAATTTCATGCTCAGAACTAAGAACTGATTTTCATTTAAAAGATTCACCGTCTAAATGTGATTAAAAATGTGTTTGGGTGAAAGTAAACTCTCTTTGATTGAGGCGATGGATGCATCGTACGGTGCTTTGGATAAAAGCTGCTTGAAATTCCCTCGCAGATGACGGGGGGGCGGCGGGGGGGGGGGGGGCGACACTGACGGGCAGATTACGTCCAACAACAGAAAAGCTCTTTCTCCTTCACTTACACTCATCACGGGGATTACAAATAAAAAAGGTAGCTCAACACACGGACTTTCATTCCTGTTATTGTTTGACAGGCAGCTGCACGAGGACTTAGCCAACTGTAACTGTGTGTGGATTAGATTTCTGCCGGATCCATTAGATGGATTATGATTACGACCACATCCCAATATCATTTCGGGCCTCACACCCCACTGCTTTCTTACATATGGGCATATGATTTATGTAATGGACGGAGGGATTCCACTGAAGTAATGTGCAGAGCGTTTGTTGAGTAACTTTTATTCTCTCCACTTTACCTGCATCGTCTTATTTTCAGACGTCTCTCATCCAGGAGGACATCAGAAGAAGATCTGATCAAATTCACCTCATATTTGTGTCTTGATACAGAGTTTTGTTTCTCTGTTACAGTTTCCAAGGTCGAGTTAAACCCAAATCATGCTTCTGCGGCTAAGCTACGCCGTCGCCCACATGCAGACCTGTACCCTACGCTGACCCTACGCTGACCCTACGCTGACCCTACGCTGACCCTACGCCGCAGCCCGACGTGCACCGCCCCAAAAATCGAAACTACGCATCTCCGACACTCGCCGCCATTGTGATTTGAGTGGAAGGAACGAACACAGACGACGTCTCTTATCTTCGTTGTCGTTTCTTCAACGTCTATCAGATCCAACACCAGCTGTAGTAGTAACACTCAACGTTGTTCTGAAGTGACGCCAGAGAATTTGTGTGGAATGGACCAGAAACCAGAAGACACACAACACCAGCATGGACACATGGACACTCACACACACCTACGCAAAAAACTACGCATGCTCGGGCCCGTGGTTGTACTAAATATCTCGGAGATGAGAGGTGAGATGAAACTCCACAGATAATGGAATAGTTTGCAGCCACCTTGACTTCCAGGCTTCTAAAGCATCAGATTCCATGATGGTCACACAACTTGTTAACGTCTGTGTTGCCCAGTTTCTCTGATTCTTCAGGTATTAACAACAAATACAAAAAATGGTTTCCCCTCAACTTCCCGATGAGAAGCACAATCTTACAGAGGAATTTTAAGTTACTCATCACGTATAGTTTGCTGGAAGCTCCTGTGAAGGTCCCGTTTCCCCAGGTTGTGAAGTCGTTGTTCCAACTTGTGTGTGTTCGGTGTTTTAAAGTCGGGATGTGGAAAAAAAAACATGGATCAATTCAAATGGATTCACATCAAGCTATGTTAAGTTTGGGGGCTTCAGTGATGACGTCGAACCGTACAAGTGAATTCAGGTCGGGAATCTGGTGTGGTTTTTACATATATGTTCAACATACTCGTTGTAGACTCCTAACAAAGTTGATTACACCGGGGGGGATGAGGCCTAATGAGAGATGCTGCAGAATTGCATTGTGTGAAATGTAGTTCGAGACGACAGCTCCGGATCCCTGAACTCTGCTGGAAGAACAAACACAAACCGCTGAAGTTCCCCTTTAACTGTTTGCCGTGTTGAGCAGTACTGTGATGTCAGGAGCGATTCAGGAGCTGCACCGAGCAAATAAAGCAATTAAACAAAGGTCAGGAAAGGTCAGGAGGTAATGAGACGGATAAATCAAACAAAAAGACATTTCACATTCACTGTATTGTCTGGTGTCTGTTTTCTGCCTGATTAAGACGTGGAGAGAGAAACTTATAATGATGCTCTGTGGCTCGGCAGTCGATTCAAACTTATTCTTTCACGTTCTCTCAAACTTTAAATGTAAATTAAGAGAAAGAAATCTCCTGAACAGGAAGAAACGACTCCTGCAAACTGGAATTTGGTGGAAAAATAAGAATAAAGAGAGATTGTGAACAGAATAAAGCCCTGAAGTGATGATTGGTACCGGTCCTGTTTCTGAACTCACACGGTCCCTGTGGTTGCAGCTCAGACCTTCGCTGTGAGTCTGCAGCAGCTCAGGTCTCTGCAGGAGATGCTCTGCAGCCTCTGATCACTGGCCTGATGAATGGGGGTCTGAATTGGAAATTTAATTGGATGTGGTTACAATTATAAAGCCGTGCTCTCCCCGGAGCAGAGACTCCTACTGTCGGCCGGCGCCGACGGGGGGAACAAGTTATCAGCGTGGGGGGAACGTGTTCTGTCACGCCGCCCCCTCGTTATTCCAATCGACGGGGTTGTGAGGTGTGTCGGATCGGCGTCGCCCACAGTGGAACCGTTAAAACACCTGGACTGCTCTGATGGCGGCTGGTTGACCTCTGTGATGGCCTCCATGAACGGCCAATTTATCAGGAACGGCCGGCGCGGGAGGGAGATTTCAGCCGCTCCTGCACGCCGGGCCCCGGGTTTTTACTGCAGGTGACTTTTGAGGGCGTTGAGGTGGAAAGTCTTATCGCGGCATCGCGGCCTACAGACGCAACACTTATCTCCGGTTCTGCTCATCACGAGGACACAAAATGCTCGTCTGTCCTGCAACGTTAAACACGTCACACACGCGGGAGCTGCAAAAGATGGAGTTTTATTGGCGGCGCCGCGGAGCTGCTCCACCAGAGCAGCACGTGGCTGTGCTCACAGGGAGCCGCGCCGGTGACCAATATGCTAAGCTTGTGCAGACATGTTCTCTCTCCCGCTCTGCATCGTTTTCTCTCCCTCAACATTTCTTCAGCATGTCTACTTTGAGTGTATTTGATCCGTCCACTCTCATTTTCCAACCGATAAACCCTCTCGCCCGCTCACCCGCCGCCATGCCCCCCCCCCCCCCCCCCCCCCCTCTTTCTCTGCAGCTGCAAACCCCCCGAAGGCCTCCGGAGGTTGAGGGAGCCCTCTTTTGGTCAGAGCCAGTAAGGCAGCAGCTCTGTGGCACCACAGTCGGATCCCATCAGTGAAATGAAAAGCTCTGTCACAACCTCAGTGCAGGGATCAGTCCGCACACGCCTGCTGCTACACCAGCGTACATTATAATCTCTGACATATGTAAGATCTGCCTCCTGCTTTTTTCTCTCCGAGCCATAAGCTAAAAAAACTTACAGAGGATGAATCTGCTTTTAGCAGGAACCACTGATGGAAATGGAGCAATTATTAGATTGAGGCCAAGAATGAGAGACTGGGAACGATTGTCCTCGTTCAGCTGCGTCTCGGACTCGCTCGGTTGTCCTCGACAGAGGAACCAGGCGTCGAGGGAAACTCTACAGTTCAACTCAGTTATTTATGAAATCGTGTAAACCAAGGTTTCCTCAGAGAATCGTTAAATTGGATTCGTCACATCCAGTTTTTATTTGAATTAAATCTCAATTTTTAAGGATAATCATAATAATCATAACTATTATTATGTTTATTATTGTGATTATTATTATTATCATCAGTATCATTACACTATTAATACAGCATGTTTCAAAACAAAGTGCATCACAAGTTAAAAGTGAAGAATTGAAGGCAAAAACACAGGAAACAATTAAAAGTTTAAAGATCAAAACAGATAAAAGAGACGAGAAGAGAAAATAAAAACTAAATTAAATAAAATTTTCTAAAATGATTAAGTGAGTCAGTAAAATTCAGAATGGGGATAATAATAGTAATAATACAAAATAATTAAAAACCTACTTCTCAACTCAGGACCCTTCAGATGACAGTAAGTCCACAAGTTAATAATATAATATAGTTAATAATCAAGCATGTTATATATTTTATAAGTTATTCTAATGAATGGTTGAAGTTGGGAGACGCAGCATGTGATCATCTCTCATGACGCCATTAATAACATTATGTTTACATGGCGGTTTCTCTCCCAACATATGGACACAGAGAAGCTTTAGTGTCAGGCAGCTCGACAGGCTGGAGCAACAGTGTGTGTGTGTGTGTCTGTGTGTGTGTGTGTGTGTGTGTGTCGCAGTGTTTACATGCACACGGATGCATGTGTGCACATATGTGTGCATGTACATTATCAAGTGACTCCTCTGACTGGGTTCATAGCTACTTATCCATGTGTGTTAATCTCTCTGTCTCCAGATCCTCCTCTTTACTCTCTCTCTCTCTCTCTCTCCCCTGTCTTCAAAGAATGTCTCTCTCTCCCTCCCTCCCTCCCTCCCTCCCTCCCTCCCTCCCTCCCTCGCTCCCTCGCTCCCTCCTCCCCTCCCTCGCCCCCCCCTCGCTCTCTGTTGACATTCCAAGCAGTTGATAAAGAGAACGTTTCATTTCATGCCCGGCGTCAGCACCATGGCTGCTGTGCATGAGCGGGCCGTCCGTCAGAGCGAGAGACGAGTGGGGAGGATGCTCGACTACGTGAAGTCAGAGGGAGAGCAAATGGGCCAAATAGAGAGGGGGGGGGGGGGGGGGAGAGAGGGAGGGAGGAGAGAGAGACACACACAGACATATGTGTGTGTTGGAAAGTCATGTCCTATTTAAGTGACTATTATTAGAGCGGGTCACCATCTGCAAGTCGAGATAAAGCAGAGGGGGGGGGGGGGGGGGGGGGGGGGGGGGGTGACAGTGGAAGATTATACTAAAAAACAAACAAAAATATTAGTGCATGATAATTCCAGCTCGTCCGCAGCAACATAACATGTGAAGCCACAGGAACGAGCTGGAATCCAGTGGTGACGTATTTTACAGGTTTGTTTGTTTGTTTGTTTGTTTGTTTGATTGTTTGTTTGTTTGTTTGTTTGTTTGCAGGATTACACAAAAACTACACAACTGATTTCCATGAAATTTGTGGATTGGTTGCACACGACCACAAGAAACAAATGTGAATGTTACATTTTGGTCACTTTCTTTAACATTTGAGACATTTTCGCAGATTTCTCAAAAGAGTAATTTCTGGATCTTGGTAAAGCCAGCCATTGCTTAAAATGTGATGCTGGTCTATTAGAGGAGTTATGGCACAGGTACATGAGAACACACCTGCACCGTAACATCTCTAATAGACCAGCATCACAATTTAAATGACGGCTCACTTGACCACAGAAACTCTGCTTGTTTCGTAATTAGCATCCGTAGCAACTGTGTTTTCTGGCTTTGTATATCATGTGGTGGCTTTTTTTTCTTGTTTTCCGTTAATTTCTCAGTATTTTTTGCATGAACCAAACCCACGTGACTCCTGCCCCTCGGCCACGCGGCGGAGCAGCGTCCGAGCTGCCCGATGAAGACAGCCCCTCGGCGGCGGCTCCAGTCGGCAGCTGATCTGCTCTCACAGCTAATGTCACCTTGCTATGAAGGCACATATTGCGCAGTGTGAGAGCAACTGCTTCTCAGCCCACGCTCACAAAGCAGATGTTGCGGGTGTCAGGGGTCGGCTTCGCAAGCTGGACGAGACCTAATCAACTATTTAAACAGCTGAGCGGCGATGACGTCGCCGCAAACACACATTTACAGGCACTCTGAACTCGCTCGGCTGCACTGGACACTTCTGATCTCTGCTCATCTCATTATTACGTGAATTTTCACCTCCACATCTCCGGCTGCTGCTTATTTATTATTGTGCGAGTTTATGACGATGTCTGTGTCGTCATATCAGCATTACTGAATGTGAGGTGTCGTCACCAGTTCACCAGGTCAACGCACCATATTCCAGAATATGTGTTTAGGATTCATCCTGTTTATGAAATTCTGCTGACGTAAACCAACCGATCATTTAAGAGAAATAAATAGATTTTGGAAATGTGATCCTCTCATTACTCATAGTAACTAATAGCACTCAGAATAATGCCAACAGTCCCAACACACACAAGTATATACGTCGTCTAAATATGGCTGACTTTTATTATCCAGATCCACTAATTATTAATCAGAAATTGGTAAAAAAAAAGTGTCCAAAACCTCCTTCAACGTTAAAGAATTAAAGAATTGTTACAGTCCTGCGAGTTCTTTCTCGTCTCATCCTTCCAACGATCTTTGTGGAAATCTGGACGGACAGGGGGGGGAAATTGTTACCTCCTTGGCGGAGGTGCAGATCCAATTAAAAATATGGATCTTGCATATTATAATGTGCTTTGATAAGAGGACAGTTGGGCCTTGGACAGTTCATTCTACTCTCATGTGCTCTCAAGTGCACGGATCAGATCCAGACTCACGAGCCCTTGATCATCCTCCACTTCCACCGTCACCTCAGACGATTAAAGACCACACAGCGGAGACAGACGGTCCAGAGGCTTCCTCCCATTGGCTGCCGGGACACTGATGACGGCGGCCTCCTGTCTCGCTGAATGACAGAACCGTGTGGCGTTGGCGGAGCGGACGTCGGAGGAGTGAGACGGACAGACAGAGAGGAAGGGAGAGGAGGAGAAGAAGAGCCCGGGGGGGGGGGGGTGCTGCAGTCAGTTTGTCAGAGGAACTCAAGGGTCCAACCTGCGTCACTTTGAATTCCTGGTCTCGCCACATGATATCACCGCCCCCCCCTCTAAAAACCAGCAGCCCCACCCCATCCTGTCCAACTGGAGATGGTAGATGTAGGCCCCCGACAAATGATTGATTCCCTCCTAATTCTCTCAAATAGGATGTGTGGGAGGGTGGAGAGGGAGAGCGGAGGAGACTGAATGGTGATGATGGTGGTACACTCGATGGGTGGGGGGGGGGGGGGTGTAGAAGAAGAGAAGAAGAAGAGGAAGAAGAGGGGCGAGGGACAATAAGTAGGCCACCCTGTGTCAGGTAAACTTTGGGCTTGTAGCTAACTGGACGTGTCAGGGCGGCTAAATGTTGAGCTGTCGCCACGGAAACAATGGGGTTGAAGATATGGCCTAAAAATCGTATGCTAGCATCACATAGAGAGAGACGTGGGGGGGGGGGGATTCCTGTATTTGCATTTATGTGTTAATAGGTTGGACACGTTATTATTTACTTTTAACGAGAGGTGTTATTTTATGTACAATCCAACAAACCTTTGCGTTATTTAAAACGTTAAATACGGAACCTGACGGAGCTCTCTGTCTGTACTCGGCGTTCATTTTGTCTGTATCTGTTCACGTCTTCTTTCGGATACGGTTCCACCTGAAACCATGGGAGGGCAGCGCAGCCAATAATTCAACCAAGACGAGCATAAGACACGAGGAAGAAATGTAATCGATGGTGGAACTTGTTGATGTTGTTACTTTGCACAGAGACGAGCAGCAGCAGCGTCTTTCTTTACAGGTTCATTATCATTTTACCCTCATTGCATAAATCATGGAGCTGGATAAAAAACAACTGGCATATCTGAGGGGTATTAGTTAATATCTGAGTTAGTGTCGCTTGTGCTGCATTCTTCAATCTGAACCCGTCCGAGTCCAAGAAAGAAAACTAACCGAGCCCAACTCGCACCCAAGTTAGAAGCAGTGAATGTATAAGCTGAGTCTGGAACCCTGTCCCTCACATGCACGGTGATTGTTTGTCCTGGTAACAGACGAGTGCAGCGTGAAAACCAAACCCAGACATGACCGACCAGAACCTCAATATCATTTCAGTCCAGACCTGACTGGTCCCGGGGGGCCCTCAGTGGATCCCGTTGGCTCGGCTTGGGTTTCCACACTCAACGATACAGAACAGACAAACCAAGCTCATCCTTCATTTCCAAGGCTGAACTGGAAATTCATCATTTTAATTATTAATAAATATTCAACAAATCAGCTGTTACCAGTTGTCAATCGTCGTTTCAATCATCCGAGGTGTTTTAACGTCGCGGTCGGCCGCTGCTCGCTGCTCTAATAAGTCATGTTAATGTATGGGACAAACAACTGGGATCCAGAGCTCCTCTACAGAGACTGGGCATCTGCCTTTGTTAATCAGACGCCCTTCCCCTCCCTCCCCGAGGAGGAATCAGAATAATGAGTCAATTAATGTGCTAAAATGGCAACGAGAGAAAGAGAGAGCGAGGGGGGGAGAGGAGAGAGAGAGAGAGAGAGAGAGAGGAGAGAGAGAGAGAGAGAGAGAGGAGAGGAGAGGAGAGAGAGGAGGGAGTGATGAGAGAGAGAGGAGAGAGAGGAGGAAGCAGAGAGAGAGTAGAGGAGAGGGCGAGAGAGAGAGAGAGGGAGAGAGGGAGCTAGATGAGAGCGGAGAGAGGATGGAGACGATCGACTGACAGAGAGATGAGGATCGATGATGAGGAGGGGAGAGAAGAGAGGGAGAGGGAGGGAGGAGGGGAACTGGAAAAGACAGTGACGAGAGAGAGAAAAGAAAGGAACTGAAAGGGAAACAGTATAGAAGAAAGAGTGTTGTGCCATTTCATTGATAATTGTGTGTGTCTGTGTGTGTGTGTGTGTGTGTGTGTGTGTGTGTGTGTGTGTGTGTGTGTGTGTCTGTGTGTGTGTGTCAGCCAGCAGTTGTTTGCGGTGCTTGTGGTTTTCAGTACCACAGCCACGGAGCCACCAGCAGCAGCCGAGCGTGACTGATGGTCTCGGCTGACACCCGCCTCCCCGGGCCTGTCCGTCTTAAGTGAGGAACCCCGGGTTTAATTGCAAAGGGCACATTGGAAATGAATCGAGAGAGAGAGAGAACGAGACGGGTCGGAGAGAGCGAGTGGGCATTAGACAAAACGACAGAAACAAACACTTGACGAAGAATCTCACTTCACGTTAAAACCGGCTCTGCTGGTTTATTTTGGCAAATCTACATTTGTCCTCTTCTCCTTGTAACGACTGTGATCCTTACTCATGTACGTTTTAATGTTCAAACATGAAAGTGAAAGTCTCTCCAGAGGATTCAAAAAAATAACTGCATGGGGCTGTGAAGTAGATTGAATTTGTTAAATAACTTTTTAGGGAATTAGAAGTAAAGACGTTTATTATAGTACCAGGCTAGCTATCAAAACAACGCTGAAAGGAAATACAAGGGGAAACTAGAGCGGCCCTCGGAGTGCAAGGCCGCTCTGTCTCCGGTGGAAACACATTAAAGAATCACAAGATTCACATTTTTATTGGATCTGCACCAAATTGCACAAACTCATATATCAGTCTGCTAAATATTCCTGATTTAGAAATTAACGATAAAACGGTAGAAGACCCAACCTTTAGAAAGACATAACCCCCCCCATGCCCCATGTGTGAGGAAAACATTTATATATACACATTTATTAATAAAACAACAAATCAGCTGTTTTATCAAACTGACATTCACACAAACAAATGTCAATCAATCATCTGAGGTATGAAATAATAATTATACATTATTTCCCCGTGGAAGCTTCTCAGTAAACAGTCTCCAGCTGATGTTTACCTGAGAGGACGCAGAGTCATCGGGCCGCCGTGCGAGCGGCCGCCCGCCGACGCCCTCGTACACACGTGGCGTTAAGAGACGCTGGTTTTACAAATTGACCGTGAGTGTAATTACCCCCCGTTGCTAATTGTCCCCCCCGTGAAAGTGGCACTGCCCCGGCCATTACGATCCACAGCCACTTCAACCTCGCCGATCAATTATTTCCACTCTTGAATAATTAATAACGGTTTAATTGCCGGCGCCTCATTGACACGCAATCCTTGGGATTCTTTATTCATATCCTTGTTGTACACCGTGTTTCTTACTCGCTTCCCGAGGAACTGTTTTTAATCACACTTAAACACACAAGCGGAAGCGGGAGATGTTCACACGGCTGTAATCCATAGCCGCGGTGACCTGAGCGATCAATTATTCAGAGCCGCTTGCCTTTGAATCCGTCACCGACACACCGCACGGCCGACAGGAGCTTGTACAGCTCCGAGGAGAACACCAGGGGGTCCGGGCCCCAGCGGAGAGCCAGGTTCAGGCGCCTGCACACTTACTCTCTGCCTGTCACTAGGAATCACCGACGACCTTTAATGCTCTCGCCCCCTCCGCTCGTCCTGAAGCTAAAGTAAATTAGCATGTGTCTCTGAGGAGGTTTCCGCACAGAGCGAGGGGGTCTTTTAAAATACAGCGTGTCTTATGAACGTGTGATTTGCGAAGTGGAGTCGCTGTAGCGTTCAGGAGGAACAGGCAGGCGGGGGGGGGGGGGGGGGGGGGGGGGGGATGGCGACGACTCTGCAGGGTGGAGGACCCAGAGCGGTTAAGAGGAAGGGAAACACGTGAACGTAGAATCAACGAGAGGCTGAGTATCGGGGGGGGCATCAAATCCACAAGGCTCATTCTTCAACGGTCACAGGGGAGCTGCAGCCACGATAATAAACCCAAACTCCAACTTGTACGTCATGGATCTGAGGTGGTTCCCAGAGAAAACCCACAACACCACAGGGAGAAGTCCACAGTGAAAGGCCTGGATGATGTTCGGACTTTATTTACTGTGTCATCCAGGGAAAGACAGCCCTGGAATTTTAATAAAACAGATCTAAAACCATAACAATAACGGAACACGGTGGAAAATCTAGTGGATTAACCGGCGTTCATCCCTCAAAGAGATCCAGAGACCTGGCCTTTAAATAACTGCAATCCACATTTACCCTGGAGCAAACACAGGGAATGGTTACTTCCTTTAGTTAGAATATTCTAAAGTCAAATCTGTGTGGTCCAAAGAAGTTAAAGCTAAAAACAGAACCACTGGGGAACATCTGGATATTTGTAGATAAAGGAACAACCCAGCATAATGTTTCTCCCTTTCATCCACTTTATTAATAAACCTTTCAGCTTTAAAGCATCTTTTAAAACATCCCAGTCCACGGCCTCCTGGTCCTCGTCCAACACACTTTAAATAACGCATCTCCCTGATTTCCCTGGAACACACAAACCACAGAATCTCCGGGACAGAGGGGCCTTGAAAGCCTCTTTTCCCCGTCCAGATGCTGGCGACGTCTCCCGGGCCATTCACGCCTCACACAGGCGGGCTGCGTCGGCCGGAGAACGCAGACAGACGGGGAACTGCGCGAGGAATAAGAGGCGGTTTGTGTGCTTCCCCGTGCAGTCTTGAGGGAACAGTGGGGAGGGCGCTCGGATGCGACAGTGCGAGAGGTGGTGCGATGGCACTGGATCCATGGCAGCTGTTTCCTTCAATGTTTCATGCTCACAGCCACAGCTGCTCTCCAAATGAGAGTTAATATTGCAGGGGGGCCGTCCACCCTGGGTCGAGCCCTGTCGCATGGTCTGAATGTCAAACTCCGCCCAGCAGGGTGACACTGGCTCAAAGGACACGCTGCGTGCTCTTCCCCTCGCTCCTCGCTCGCCCTCTCCTCCCTGTTGATGTGTCTTTCTGCCTCGTTGGATCTCTTCCCCCCCCCCCCCCCCCCACCCACCCCCAACTGGACAAGGGTGAAATCTGTATTTTTCACGGGCATGCCGCTTTAAATGAAAAATAAATGAGGAGATGGAAGATGGTTGTCGTTGTTGTCGTCAGGAGAACTCTGCGTTGACATGGAGATTCGACTGGTGTCGGTTTCTGGAGTCGTCCGGATGTTTCACGTGGACGCGAAGAACCCGAAGTATTTCTTACTTCAATTATTAAAACTGACTGAAACCTACAAATTAAACTCTTCTCGTACTTGTTTTTAATGTAATTCAAATCTATTCATTTCCTTTTCAAAACTATTCGTCCACATACATTTGTAGACAGAAATAGAGATGTGTTATTGTGCAACACCCAGGGGTTGAGTGATTCTAGTGCGATATACTACGACGACATTTACATAAAACATGCAAATTATGTATCCAGAAAATCCCGATGGTACCGAGGTAACGACCTTTAGAGTATTTAAAGTACTAGATGATGCAGATAATTAACTCCACCACGCAGCTCATGTTTGTTGTTTGGTTGGTTTGTTTACACGCAAGATTACACAATTAATTTCAATAAAAAAAATTGTACAAAGATACAAAATTATAGAGAAAGTCAACAGTTCACACAACGAGCAGCACTTTGGTGACTGTGGTCCGAGTCGGGGAAGAACTCATTCAGGTTCTGGTGCAGATCCAGGAAATGGTGTTCGCTTTCTTTAACATTCGACATTTACTTGCCAGCGAATAATTCATAGTCTTGATATGTCTTAACAAATCTGACATATTTAGTGAACTGATATTTGTGTGTTTATTAATGCTCGTCCAAAAGGTTCTTCTTGTTTATGCATCCTTTCATGGAGCAGGACGACCAAAACAAAAACAGTCTGAATCGTCACCTTATTCCCATAAATACAAAAATATCAGAGCTACATATTCTACGTTTTAAGTGTGGGAAACAATTCAGCAGCGTTTTCGAGGAATATCAAAGAAAACACGAGAACTTTGAGATATTCAGTGAGTTTCACACGACCCCGATCGGACGTGTCGGGCCCGTCTGAGTCCAACGAGGTTCGGACGTGAAGCTGTTTGAGGTGAGACGGTTTCTCTCGTTGATAAACACGGAGCAAAAAGCCTGGATGTGTGCGCCGCTCTTCCCACAGACCTGCACGTGACCTGCGCTCGGCAGTGAACCCGTGCTGATCATATCCTTAGTGATGGATGTAGGGTGCCCCTCCACTCTCCGGTGTGTGGCAGCACCAGATCCCTGTGGACTGCCACGCACACACAGTGGTGGCAGCGATGAGCATGATTGGAAGTGTCCTGTCTGCGGTGGTGCAGCTGCATAAAGGAAACAGCTGCTGAAATATCACATGCAACCCCCCCCCCCCCCCCCCCATGTCTCCTGGTATCTATCTCACACACACACACACAACACACACATACACACGTGGCCAGCTCAGCTCGGAGAGCGCGGACACAAAGGACATGTGCAAGATGGCCTCGGACACACAACCCCACCGACGTGTGCACTGCTGTGATGTTGTCGTCGCCGGGCGGATGACGGGCGCGCCGCTGTGATGAGGCTCCTCTCTCTTTGGGCTCCATCCCGCTCCTGCTGCTTCCTCTTCACGTGGACTGACACGCCAACAGGAGATGATGCTCAGGTCTTTGTTGAGGCGTGAAGAGGAATTTCTGATGCTGCGTCCAGGCTGTGATTCTTGCCTGTGTTTGCGTGCAGCTCCAAAGGTTTTCCACACCTCCTGGTGATGTCACCGCAGTTTATCTATGCTTAAATATTGAGTCTAAAACACAACAAATCCCTTAAAGCTAATGTTTAACACGCAGCTAGGAGCATTTACCAGTTTACCAATGTGACGTCACCTGTTGGTTGTGAGCAGATTTGCCATTTCGTCCAGCGCCCCTTCCTGGTCTTCTGAAACCAGAAGTAACCATATCTGGAGGAGTGGTGGGTGGAGCCTGGCCTGCGTGGCGAGGAGCTGAAGTCGTGCGTACGGAACATTAAATCTCCCTGATTGCTGACATGTAGGCACAACTGTGAGACTCATATACTTTAACAGATGTGGTATCGGATCGTTGAGTAGATTCGCCGACTTGCTGATGCACGACCCGGCAACTCTGGCGATGTCAGAGGTGTTTCTGATGCTGGAATCCACGTGGGAACATCTCTACGCCCAGTTGAAATAGTTTCTATGGTTCAGTTGATTCTAAATCATCTTTGTTTGAAAGAAACTGGATGAAAAATAACGAGGATCTGTCGTCAGTTGTAACTGGAACATATTAATATAAAGAAAACCTCTCAGAGAACAGTTACTGATACTCTTCTTATCTGTGATTCGATCCCACAGGATTTAAAGAAAAATGAGAATATTTGACCCGAACATCTGGTTCCCTCCCGTAGGTGATGATGTGTTATTGTTCCAGATATCACGACGATTATGTTCCCGCAGGAAACTCTGGAGGTTTCTTCTCTTCACCTCGTCAGCTGCTCACGTCTCCGTGGGAGTTTCAGGTTGCCCGAGTCTTTGAGCTTCCACAAAAGCGTTTTATCACATTGTGAAAAGGAAACACAAACCTCTGCCAAGTCCGTTCTCATCCACAGGCAGCCTCACACCTGTTGCCTTCGCGCTCTGTGTGGTGTGTGTGTGTGTGGGGGGGGGGGGGGGGGGGGGGACAATTACAGGACACAATAAAAATAATGTTAGAGGCATATGGATCCTATTTGAGCAGCTGAGTGGAGCTCGACCAGATGTTCTGGGAATCAAACGTGTTGAAAGGTGCAGTGTGTTATTGAGGGTCGACCCGCTCGGCCCCGGACAAGACGACGACTTCAGAGGAAAAGCTCGTTGTTGTTGTTACGAGCAAAAACATTTTCCATTTTTCTCCTCTGAGGAAAATAACAATCACACAATCTCAGAGTGTCGGTCGTGTTATTTACAGAATAAGAATATTTAAGCTTATTTCAAATTCTTAAAAGGTCAAAACACAAAACACACTGTTTGACCTCTGGTGATATATTTATTTGAAAGTAAATACATATGTCACTGCAGCATTTTCTATAACATTTAAAGAATTTAATTCTACGTATTTGATATACATATTAATATGTATAAGTCCTGTAACTCTATCTTAACTACTGAAGAGTCACAGTTTCTATAATTGGTTGTTTTTTTCTGTTACTCACCGATGTATTTATTTATATGTCTTAGATGTACGGCCTTTTTAAAATCTTATTTATGTATTTAACCATTTAATTTCTTGGAATTGTTTCCCCTTTAATTCTCTGGTTTTACTTACCCGTCTCTTTTAGGATCTTTTTAAGCATTTCATAATTTTAACTTCTCCTCATGTCTTGTTATGTTATTATTTATTTTTTTCGTATATTTGTTTACCTGCTTCTGATGTTCCCTTACTTCCTGTTATTCTTTTGCTTTGTGCGTTGATGGAGTGAAGAGTATTGTTTTAAATTAACCAAGAAAATAAAACAAAATGATTTAGATGAGAAATAAACACAACAGCTGTGTGATTAGATTATATTACAAGAAAAATAAAAGAAAACTAGTTTAAATAAAGAAAATTCAGAGACGTATTATAATAAATAAACACATTAATACAGGATAACTCAACATAATGAATCCATCCCGGGAAGCGATGGTTCCTGTCCTCAGAGCTTCAGGCACATTTTTTAAAACAAGCACGATATTAACGCACATTTCGCAGCATAAATATTCAGGATATTAAACATGTGCAGCTCCGTCGAGTGCCCATTATGTCAGAGACGAATGAGCGAGAGTCACTGAGTCAAACCATTTGTCTCGACTCTGCCTCTCTCCCTGTGCTGCTCCTCACATATGCCCCCCCCCCCCCCCCCCCCACAGCCAGAGCAGGGTGACGCTGAGCTAGATCAACAGTGACAAAAGTATATTGAATAATTATCTTTGGAATTAATACATTAGCCCAAACTTAAGTAAATGTCAGCAGATCAGTATATCTGCGGCTGAGAGGCAGAGCGGGGGGGGGGGGGGGCAGGGGGGGGGGGGGGAGTGAAGGACGCTGTGCTTCATTAATCACGTCTTCCAAAGTAATGTCGGCAGATGAAATGATTCTTACAGAGAGCTGTCATTACAATCACACCGGTCATTTTAGATATCTAATTCCCCACTCAGCATCCCAATCTTCTGCTGCGGCCGAGGAGGGACGGAGATAATTAACTCATTCTGTGCCGATTACCTCCATCCTGCTCTCGCACCGGAATATCAAACAGGGAGCTCCATCCAGAACGGGCTAAACCAGCCCGGCTTCAATAAACCGGAGGATTTAAAGCTGCTTTTCAGATATGGAATAAAGTCCAGACCTTTTCCAGAGGGGCTGCACGTGAGGACGCAGATGTCAGAGTCAGTAGATCTGGGACTTTACTGGGACTTTTCCTGACAGGCTCCTGGTAAAATGTCCTGTTGTGAAATACAACAGGAAGACAGGGAGTGGACGTGAAGAAGAGGAGCCGTACACGTAGAAGACGAAGACGTCCACTTGGAAACACGAGGAGGTTCCAGATCTTCTGGTGCTGAGGGCCGACGCCGGTGTGGACGAGCTGTAAACAACAACACTGATCTTTCCACAGCAGAGTTTATACGTCATGTCCGGCCTCCTGCTGCTCTACAGGCTCCGCCCCTGCTGCTCTACAGGCTCCGCCCCTGCTGCTCTACAGGCTCCGCCCCTCGCCTGGACGTTCCCCACATGTTCCTGTTGGTGGGAACGAGTCGGACCCAAAGTCCAGAAACTGTCTGGACCCAATTTTCCCAAAATGTTGTAGAGTCCGTGTCTGAAAAACGGCTGAAGATAGTGATTTATCTCCAAAAAATTCTATCTAATCTGCTGAATGAACAGGTTCATTTCTGTATCATATCTCCACTGGTATTAAAACTTCATGTTTCCAGTATAAGTCTAGAAGTTTAAGTTTATAAGATTCATTGCTCCAACATTTCAATCCCCACCTGGAGAAACCCGGCTGCACTTTAAAAGTTTGGAAACAATTACAGAAATTATTCACCAGCAGATACTTCCTCATCTTTTTATCCATTACACGTCAGAACAGTTTTAATCTGATTTGAATTTCTCTTCACGTGTTGACAGAAGACTTGTTTTACCTCAGCAGGTCGACTTCCTGCTTCTATCACATTTCAACATGTGACACAGAACGAGGACTGAATTAAAAAGCGTAAACTTGACTCACAGTTTGGTTCTTCAGCCTCAGGGTCTCGGTCCAGGAGAGTCGATCACAAACCAGACGTCCAAAAAGCACCAGTCTGGAGACAGACGGGTCAGAACGTTTGGGTTCGAACACACGAGGGAAACACGACCACCTGCTGAGAGTTTGAAGGGGTTTACCGGCAGGAAGTGGTTAACCAGGAACTAGGAAGTGAAAAGACAGGAAATGTCAGAACCGACAAAATAAAGTAGAATATGATGGAGAAAACAAATGGAAAGATGCAAAAAGTTTTCAAAACACTGACTCACACAAGAACACAATTCAACTTTATCACATTATTATGTCGGAGAATGTTTATTTTGTATTTTCTTTGACTAAACGTCTTTGCACCAAGACGTTTATTTCCCCCCCCGATACAAATTGTCACAAACAAACATTGCACACTTGAGTCGGATGCGTTTTATTAATCTGTTCGTTCTAATAAATTCGCTGTCGCAGATAAAATGGAGTCGAGCAGATGATGTTGTGCTTCCTCTCACGTTGGGTCCATCTTCTGATCGAGGATCTGAGGAGGTTTCCTGATCGCTTCCCAGGAGATCGAACCTCTTCCCAAAACTTTACGAAGGTTCAGTTTATTTTCTACATGTGTCAAAATGCTGGACGAAGACGTTTGTCCCGAAGACGTTTGTCCCCGGACTCACCTCGGACACGAGGCTCTTGTCTTCTCTTCCCACATGACGACAGTTACTGTAAAACCTCAAACTAACCTCCGTCTGCATCTGTTCAGTCAGCGCTCGCTGCCCCCCCCCCCCCCCCACAGAGGAGCGTGATTGATATTTCCCGTGACGTGAACATCGGTTTGTCGTGAGCTGAACTGAGTCGCACACGCCCCGAACCCGAGCCCGCTCGCTCCGAAAGTGTGCGTACATTATTCACCGGTATGAATAAATCACTCCGACTCCTGATTGCCCAGCATATGTGGAGCCTAAGTTGTGTTCATCTGCCATTCCAGGCATCTGCTGGGCCGCTCTGCTCGGGAGTGACCCGGCCCGGGCTGGGGGGACGCGAGGATGAAATATACATGGAGAGTTTAGACAAGGAATCCAGGAGTGAGTGCAGGGCGGTGGGTTATTGATGATGATGCTCCATCACGTCTCCAGAGCTGCGATCCCTCTTCCTTTGTTTCCCAGAACTGCTCCATATTACATGATGCTTCCCGGGTCGGAGCGGTCCAGAGACTCATCGGGTTCCAGGTTCCGATGCACGCCAGGCGCTCGGTGTGCCGTGCATGCTGGGAACCGATTTAGATAAGATTATTAACTTGTGGTGAAGTCATTTTAGTTCTTATTAAAGATGGAAACTCGAACGTTCAGTGCAGTATTCAATTCAATCTGCACGAGATTACACAGACACACACACAGACACACACACACACAGACACACACACAGACACACACACACAGACACACACACACACAGACACACTCACAGACACACACACACAGACACACACACACACAGACACACTCACAGACACACACACACAGACACACACACACACAGACACACTCACAGACACACACACAGACACACACAGACACACACACACACACTCAGTCTCTCATCAGTCGTCTACAAAATGTCAGAAAAACCCTTTATCTCACAATGTCAAAGAGATGAAGGTGAACAGAAGGAGGTGATGAGATAAAGGTGAAGAGATGAAGATGAAGGTGAAGAGATGAAGAGATGAAGATGAAGAGATGAAGAGATGAAGAGATGAAGATGAAGAGATGAAGGTGATGAGATGAAGATGAAGGTGAAGGTGAAGAGATGAAGAGATGAAGAGACGAAGGTGAAGAGACGAAGGTGAAGAGATGAAGATGAAGATGAAGATGAAGGTGAAGAGATGATGAAGATGAAGAGATGAAGAGATGATGAGATGAAGATGAAGAGAGGAGGCGCCTGCACGTCTCCTCTCTTCCTCTTCGATGAAGTCGTCTTGATCCTCTTCATCAGTTTGACCTCCTGCGTCCAGCAGCAGATGATTGACGCCTCTTCGTCCCGATGTGAGACCTTCACCTGTCGCTCTCTCTCTCTCTTTATTAACGACACGTTAACCCCGGGGGGCGAGTTCCACCGCCGACCGATGAGCTCTGTAATTAACGTGAACCCAGAGACACGACGGAGGAACCGTCTGATCGCAGCTGCAGGTGTTTCACTTTCATCTCTTCTCTTCTTCGAGACATCCTTTCCAACATCTGTATTTACAGACGATGAGTTTAATGATGTACACGCTCGATCGTGACGTGTGATTGATGGAGAGAGATTCCATCTCCTCTCCGGCCCCGAGGCCTCCGCCTGTAATCGTGTGTACGAGAGCGACGTCTCGGTTTCACACTCATTACTTTATTACACGTTTCAGCCAAAAGCCTCAGAATAATGTCGGTGATTCGATTCAGGGCCGGAATTAAAGCTGCAGACTTTCTTCATTTCTTCTTCTCAACAAACCGGAGATGAACGTCTGAGATCCAGAGTTTCACAAAAATCAGTTTTCAGTTGTTTGACGTGAACTCTGTTTGTGCGTCACTGAAGTTTGTGTTGATTCGGACTCACAGTCACTGTCACGGCTGCAGCAAACACACACAAGGACGATATCATGAGATGAGAATTTGCCTTAATCCTGCAGAAAAGTGAAAAGCAAGACAGAAGCATCAGTGTAATAAAGTCATAAATACGTAAACATGCAATATAAATACAAGATTATGTAAAAAATACACTGTGTACGAAGGAGGTTTTTATGAATTCACAGAACTGATGATATAGGCTAGTTAATATTATGAATCTCTAAAACAAAGACGCTGTGCGTGTGTATTTATAAAAGCTGGTCTGCGCCTGCGGCCGACGAGCTGCTCGTCTCCAGCCTCGAAACAGAAAAGACACGTCGCAGATCTTTTAATCTCATTTCCAGGACGTCTCCCGGACGTGCTCCCGGCTTCACGGCGTTAGGAACACACTGGAAACAGGATAATCTGCGGATGTGCCCTCGCGTGACTCCCGATCAACGCTCGCCGCCTCGCAAGTGCTCGAGCTAAGCTGTGTAATATGTCCACAGATTCCCCCGGCAGATTTTCATTTGGGCCTCATGACAACACCGGTGACCTGATAGCCATTGATCCTGCAGGGCGAGTTTGGGCGGCGGCGTCCGTTCGGTCACGCTACTGGAGATTAGACGACGTCCCCAGACAAACGCAACAGACGTGATTATGCGGCACATACAGTGCGAATGAAAAATGCATATGTGTTCTCGGTGCCCGCTGAGTGCTGTTGAGGGATAAGACCCCGGGAGACGCCTCTGATCTCAGAACAGCTGAACTCTCCGAGGCTGCGGACGCAATCAGGACTTTGCTCTCTGATCCCATTGGAGGAAATTCCCTCAGGAAGAATACGTACGGAAGCTCAGTGGATGCACGGCCGACTGAATTTGAAACGTGCCTCAGATTTCCATCTCTGTTCCAACATTGAAACAGTGAAGAGTCAGAAAAGTCTGAGTGCGGGAGACGTCTGCGTAGCTGCGTCTCTTCTACTCGGACGAAGTTTCGTTATCTCCTGAGCTGCGTCGACTTGCTGCTGAAACGTGGAAAATTAAATTATATTTATGTACAACAGCAAATTAGAAAGGCCCTCGGTTACAAGTCCTGTAAACGAGCCGGATGAGTTTCATCCAGATGAATTTGATATCTCAGTCATCCATCCTTCACACTCCGGACCGGGGGATCGAACTAGGGGTCTTCTTGTGAGTGGACAACCCGCTCCTCCACCTGATCCACAGCCGTCCATTAAATACTGTTTCTTGTTCTCGTGTAAAAGGCTTGAAAACAAAACTCTCCTGAGACAACTGTCGTTTTTCAGTCACTGGACCAAAGTGTTGAGTTCAACGTGTTATTATTTAAACGTTGATTCACTTTGACCGGAGCAGACGTATCGATGCAGCTGCTGTCGGATCCCCACGGCTCTTTACCCACAATCCTTCATGTCAGCGTCTGTGTCCGGCTGACGGGGGGGGGGGGGGGCGCCCGGGGGCTTCCTCAGGTGAGAAGACGTCGGAGGAATCGGGAGATGAGATGGATTCCTCCCCCAGGGGGCGCTCTCACTTTATCTCAATGTCAGTCTCTCTCATCCGTCCTCAGCCCAGTGAGATGAGGGAGGTTGTCCCGGCAATCGTCCAGGAGGAGCTGATAGAGGAGTGAGTCAATGAGGAAGAGAAGGAGGAAGAGGAGGAGGAGGAGGAGGAGGAGGAGGAGGAGGAGGAGAGGAAGAGGAAGGAGGAGGAGAGGAGGAGGAGGGGGAGAGGGGGGAAGAGGAAGAGGAGGAGGAGGGGGGAGAGGAGGAGGAGGAGGAGGAGGAGGAGGAGGAGGAGGAGGAGGAGGAAGAGGAGCAGGAGGAGGATCAGGAAGAGGAGGAAGAGGAAGAGGAGGGAGGAGGAGGAGGAGGGAGGTGGAGGTGGAGGTGGAGGAGGAAGAGGAGGAGGAGGAAGGAGGAGAGAGAAGGAGGAGGAGGAAGAGGGAGGAGGAGGATAGGAGAGAGGAGGAAGAGGAAGAGGAGGAGAGGAGGAGGAGGGGGAGGGAGGAGGGGAGGAGAAGGAGGAGGAGGAGGAGGAGGAGGAGGAGGAGGGTGGAGAGAAGGAGGAGAGGAGGAGGAGGAGGAGGAAAGGAGGAGGAGGAGGAGGAGGAGGAGGAGGAGGTGGAAGGAGAAGGAGGGAAGGAAGGAGGAGGAGGAGGAAAGGAGGAGGAGGAGGAAAGGAGGAGGAGGATCAGGAAGAGGAAGAGGAGGAAGAGGAAGAGGAGGAGACGGAGGAGGAGGTGGAGGTGGAGGAGGAAGAGGAGGAGGAGGAGGAGGAGGAGGAGGAGGAGGAGGAGGAGGAGGAGGAGGGAAGGAGGAGGAGAGGAGGAGAAGAGGAGGAAGAGGAGGAGGAGGAGGAGGAAGAAGGAGAGGAGGAGACGGAGGAGGAGTAGGAGAAAGAGGAGGAAGAAGAGGAGGAAGAGGAGGAGGTAGAGGAAGTGGAGGAGGAGGAAGAGGAAGAGGAAGAGGAGTGGTGTTGGGATGAAAATAGTTAAACACAACAAATTACAAAAAGCAACAGGAGTAAGTTTGAACAGATAAAGTCGATGAACACACGTCGATATGTTTTATGATTTGTTGTTGTGTTTTCTCACTTTTCTTATTAAAAGTTGTGTTTTCATATTTAAATATTGTGTTTTTCTTGAATGTTGTTCTCTTATTGAATGTTGTGTTATCTAATCTAACATTGTATTTTACATTGTAGGCACAAACTGTATTTTGAAACCCATATATAATAATATTGACCTTTATTGTTCCCAGCGTACCTCGGACCTCTGTAACTATTTGCTGATAATCTGGAGGCTTTCCACAAAGCAGGATAATCAGGAGGATAATCTCAGTTATTAATAGGATGGAACAAATATGATTCACACGTCAGAGCTGAAGACAAAGACGTGAGAGGAGCGAGGGAATCGTCCTGGACCTGTGTTCGGGATCTGAACCTCGTCTCTATTGGTCGACTGTCGTGTTGTTGATCGGGGATTTAACCTTCACGTGTTTTTATCGGAGGTACTCGTCGTGGACTTTGTGGATTAAGCCTGAAATGTTTAAATTTAAATGGGGATTTGAGATTAATTTTTCCTCCCGTACACGGTAAATAAATCAAACATTCTGCAAAGTGCGACTCACTCGTGTGAGATCGGACCACGAGCACGCACTTCAGATGGCGGCGGCGCCCCGCGTCCTGCCAGCCTCATGAATAAATGATTTCCCCCCCGCGCTGCCAAACTCTGCCACAATGAGCGAGACTGTATTTTGCCATTTAAATTTCTGAGCCCATTTTCATGCAAATGGGGAAATTTATCGTCACAAACCGCGTAACGCTGGCAGTAACACCTTATCTTAATGAATATCGAGTGTGGCTGTATTCCGCTGCCGCACTAATCAAGTTTTAGTTGGGCCGTGATTCATAAAGCCACGATTCATGGCCCCTCCGCTCGCACTCGGGCCGCGCGGCCGCTGCGACTGCGTTACGGGGGATTGATGAAGTCGTCCATCAGATTGATCGCCAGCATTCTACCAAATGAAAATGATTATCGAATTACTGCGGCGGCGCCGTTAAAGGAGCCCGCGACTCGTAAAGACCGGGGGAAGTTAGAGCTTCTCTGAGCCCACTCAATTAAAAAGTACGAGGTAATCGCCTCTACATGCTGTTAGTTTGAGTTATGGTGGTTAGCACAGCCCCCCCCCCCCCCCCCCCTCACTCTATTCTGCAATTACTTAAGAAATTATACATTAAAACCTCGGAAAGCAGCAAAGGTCACTGCAGGTGACCTTTAAAAAGTGTCGTAAAGTTAAATAGAAAGTTGGACTGTCCAGTTCTTTTCTGCTAAACTGCTCAGATGCCGGAAGCTAATCCCTGAGCCTGCGTCCGCTGTGAGTGGCGTGACGGGGAGTCCTCTCAGCCGCTGAGCCAAATATTGATATTAATCAAAAACCTGAAAATGAATTAAGCTCCTTTACTTGTTTGTGGGTTTGTTGTCGACCTTTCACACGAGGAAGGAAGCGCGGCGTCAACAGTCGAGGCCTTTGGTTTAATCTGTTCTGTGTAAATACAGACGAGTGTATTTAAGGTTATTAAGTTTCACAGTCAACGTTAAATGTTGTATTAAAGAGGAAACGTGGATATTTGATGGATGAAGTCATATCTGAAACTAAGAGGCAACAAATAAATCTGAATTATTGTATTTTTTCGAATGTTTTCAAATGTTTCGGTTTACACGGCGTTGAATCATAAATAAATAAAGTTTGGGAAAACGTGAAAAATCTCATGTTAATTCAAGATCCACTTACTATTAATTTACAAATCTTTAAAAGGGAGACAACATTTGAATCTATGCAGCAATACATAAATAAAACTGAATAAAACTTGACTCCATGTATGAAAACAGTCCGTTGACAATAACGAGAGTGACACTGTTATAATGAAGGAAAAGATTTAGTCAGAAACGTTTTCACATGAAAACATATTTGACAGTTTTATGTGTAAAATCTTGTTTAACGTATTTGCTCTTCTATAAATAATCAGACTCCATTTGGAAAAACAGCATTTTTTAATTGTTAGAAAAGTTATTATGAATTCAAACAATGAAACTTGTTGATTCTGTTCATGCATGTGTGTAAATGTATTTAAATATGTGCAGGCGTCCTCATAATAACTTCATAACTTCTGTCTTTTATTCTCTTTTCTTCTAGTTTCTTTAGTTTTCATTATTATCTTTATCTTTTTTTTATTCATCAGAAAGTACAGAAGTATTTCACGACTGCCACGAGTACGATTCACATTTAAAAGTTGTGATAACTCCTATAATAAAGTACAGGAAATATTTCTGCACATTAAACAACTGAATATGATTCTTAACTTTAACACTTATTCTCTACATTCCCCCCCCCCCTTTACACCAGGTGCTGCAGCAGAACTCGTTCGCTCCGACTCGGATGTTTCTGAGAAAGATCTGAGTTTGAGTTTGATGGAAAAACAACAACATTCTCTCACTGGTGCAAACTGGGCTTTGAACTCCCAACAATCAAACTGGGAGCAAACCAGTCCCCCCCCCCCCCCCCCCGAGGGATTTGTCCCTTTGTTTTTAACAGATACTTCAATTAGCAGCGTGTGAGTCGGGGGCCGAGGTGACAAACATGTTGTTGTGTGTTTGTTTTCAGGAGCCACCAATAGATCAGACATCGACGGAGGTGTCAATCAGCCGCCGCCACCTCCACCTCTTCACCGTCCAATGGGAGGCGTCGCCCTTCACCTCCCCCCCCCCCCCCCCCGAGGCTACACACTCTCTCCGTCCTCCTCTCCCTTCATTCACCGAGGATCAAGCCTCCGTAATCCCTGGATTTTTATATCCGGCAAAACAGCTTGGGCCCATCAGCAAATTGCAGCGGCATATGGTATAGGTTTATGATTCATCTGGCACATGCATAGCAATGAGAGCCTCATCATCCGCGGGCAAACACCGGGAAAATATCGTAATGTTAAACGATGCCAGCCGCGGAGAGAGAGAGTGGCACAGGCCGAGTGGGGGGGCAGCGTTTGTTCGGTCCAGGGAGAGCAGCAGCTGACAGAGTCGGGACCAAGGTTTGGGATGAGTCATCAGAGTCTGAGGGTCCGATGGGGGGCATGAGGGGCCGACAGGGGCCAGAGTCTGAGGGTCCGACATGGGCCAGAGCCTGAGGGGCCGACGGGGGCCAGAGTCTGAGGGGCCAACAGGGGCCAGAGTCTGAGGGTCCGACAGGGGCCAGAGTCTGAGGGTCCGACAGGGGCCAGAGTCTGAGGGTCCGACATGGGCCAGAGCCTGAGGGGGCCGACGGGGGCCAGAGTCTGAGGGGCCAACAGGGGGCCAGAGTCTGAGGGTCCGACAGGGGCCAGAGTCTGAGGGTCCGACATGGGCCAGAGTCTGAGGGTCCGACAGGGGCCAGAGTCTGAGGGTCCGACAGGGGCCAGACTCTGAGGGGCCAACAGGGGCCAGAGTCTGAGGGGCCAACAGGGGCCAGAGTCTGAGGGTCCGACAGGGGCCACAATCTGAGGGGCCAACAGGGGCCACAATCTGAGGTGTAAGCGGACGGGGACACACCAGGCCTGAATCTCACTCCCAGCTTCAGTGAAGCAGCAGCGTCTCCCGGACTCTGTCTCTGGTGAGAGGAAGAGATTTATATCACATTAGCTCCAAATGAATTTAAGATGAAATGGAGATGAGTGTTTTTACAGCTTCGCAGCATCAAGAACATGATCTGAAGGTGGAAGGTTCACACAGTCGTTAATCAACCGGCAGATATTAAAGATCACAGCTGAGCTGAGGCCACTTTTCTCTCAGATTCATGTTTTCAGGCCAGTTTGTGGAAAACAAACATGAAACAAACTGATGATTCTGCTCAAATGTAAAAGAGACTTCGAGTCACAGTCTGAAGGTCAAAGTGTTTTAAACAGCGTCAACGTTCAGATCGTGATTAATCTTCTTATTTATCTTGATGTCCTTCAGCGACCTGTTTGTTTGTTGGGCTTTTGGACACGTGTCATATTGTTTAAGCTGCCAGGGAGCTGCCCTCATTGGGATCAATAAAGTTCTGAATACACTTTGGGTTCTGTATCGTTATGATCTCAAACTTTTGGAAACGTTTCCGAGGCCTAAACGCTGCCAGAACTGAAATAAACACAAAACAGGGTCAATGATAAGAATGGCTTTTTTATTGCCAAGGCAAATTTGAAGTTGAAATTTATCCCCAATGTTAACAAATTCAAGTAGCTTAACTTAAATATGTTTTGATTTATTATTTTATTATTGTTACCAAGCATCTTAAACTAAGACAGTAGAGCTCCTCCCTGCACCAACAGTCCCTGACATGAAATCAAATATCTCACACTCACAGACATTAGTCCTCTTAATACTCGGTTATTGATATTTCGTACAATCTCACAAAGGTAAAGAAAAAGTTCCCGAAGTATTTCAAAAAAATCAAAGACACAAGGAAACAATGTGGATTCAGTGAACGTGGCTGAAACGTGAAGTATTTCATTTAACATTGAGCTTAATTTGTACTTTGGTGTCAAGAAAACTGGATTTTAATATCCGTCAGATAAATGACGCTTGAATATATTTTTAAAACTGTAACATAGAAAAATACCTGAAACCTGTTCTGGTTTTCTAACACGTGTAAAATGTGTTTTATTTCCCTCCCCCCCCCCCCCCCACACACACACAGCTTTACACCTGAATCTGGGCTGCGCTCCGTGATGCTCCTGCTAGGTATGAAATAATGATGGCACAATATGTGTGGCGAGGCGCCGGGGGGGGAATCGTTGAGTCAGACCGAGCGAGATCACCTGTCCGTCCGGAGGGGTCGCGGGTCCGTCTGGAGCCGAGGAGGATAAACAACACGCTGACTGTCGGCTGCCCATCGCTACTGACCCGGGCACGGCGCCCCGCCGACAGACGGCCCCTCTGAGCCAATGGCGTCGGGGGCACAGTGAGCCCGGGCTGACCCCGGCGGGGGGGTGGAGCCCTGGCAGAGGAGGGTGGAGTCACCTTGCCGGCAGCGTCTGCTTTAATGAAGGCAGAGGGGAACTTTGGCTGGAGGTGTTTCTGTGGAATCATGTCACGTTTGCAAAGAGGCCCGAGCGGCGGAGGGCGGCCGGTCGCTGCCGACTTCTCCAGCAGATGTTCAGGAACGGTGCTAACGAGCTGGAGGACGTGAAACCGTGACGCTAACGAGCTGGAGGACGTGGAACCGTGACGCTAACGAGAACCGAGCTCAAACTCAAATTAAACCTGAAATATCTGCATTAAAGATCCAGATTTATTAAAGTGTTGCTGTTTATTCATCTATTCCAGATGCTTTATGTTTCATTTCAGTGAAATTTACACATTTTCAAATCAATCCCACTTGTTTGATATTAAATGTTCTGTTGTCGGCGTTTTTTGTTCGGAACGTGTGCGTTTGTGCTTTGGAGTTTGAATTGAATTTGCATCGACCAGTGAAACGTTGAAACACCGACAGAACGACAACATTAATTTCTACGTTAACTCAAAGGGCCGATACGTAAATTTGCTGTTGCTACGTGGCTAACGTTAGCATCAACCGCTGCTTACTCACCAATTCATCACGGGTTCGACGTCAAACCTCTTTTCTTTACTCGAGTCGTGAGCGGTGGTTGAAAGTAAAGCCGAGGTTTTGCTATTAACGTCCAACGAGTCAAAACTGAGGCTTTTATTACTATTAAATTAAATAAATAAACTTATTATCAAGTTGACAAAAGAAGCTGAAGTTCTTATTTTACAAACACAAGAAATTGACATTAAAACATTTTATAAAAACATAAACCAGTTTGTCCAAATCTCATCATCATTCCTCTGCGACACCATATCAATGCTATTTATTTCCATTTAACTTTATATCGTATTTTCATATCATGAAAGATTCAAAGACACAAAAAAAAAGTTTGACACAGAAAAACCCAAGAAAATATGAGAAATTTAAAACTACAGATATTTTCCCCGAGTCTGTTTCTATGAAGCTTTAAGTTGAAAGAGTGAAATTCTTTTGTCCCGTGGCTCAGATTTTATTAAAGAACTGGTTTTTATTGTGTATATTATTTCCTTATATGTAGTGGAGTAATAAGGAAGAACTATAGATCCTGAAAAACTATGTGAAATTGAACATTAAATGTGACTAAATACTAATTAATCACCTGAGTCAAAGTCATCTTAAAGCCTTTAAGAGTTCATTTCCCTGCAGCGAACACAAATCTCACGTGAAACACGACGCTCATCCAAACCCAGTTCCCGTTTCCGTGCTTCTCTCCTGAAACATCCGAACAACCACCTCGTCTCATCGTCTCACAGGACTCGTAAATCTTTTATCAGCATTTATGGTATATTGGGCTTTAAAATTCACAGGGAGCTCACAGGGGAAAAAAAAAAGAGCATCGGGATAAAGCTCGGAAATCCTGAACCGTCGAGCTCGGCTAATCCCCCCCCCCAACCCACCACCACCACCACCACCACACCACCACCTGCATTTCCCACAGCCGTCGCTGAACAGCAGCCCCGCGTTTCGCCTGAGAAGGGGATTTAGTTGTAATGCTCTCAGAAAACACAATGCATAAAATCAAGTGTCAACTCTAACAAGCTGTTGTGGAGGGGTGGGGGGGTGGGGGGGCGGCTGGGCCGGGACCTCGCGGTCCACGAGGGGGGGGGGGGGGGGGGGGGGCTGGGCCGGGACCTCGGGGTCCGCGGGGGGGGGGGGGGGGGGCTCCCGAAGGTTAGCGCGCTGCATCTGATCCCAACACTTTCCCCAAAAATTCAGAAGACAACTGTGCAAATCAGGAATAACCTGGGAAGCCAGACGGGGGGGAGGTGGGGGGGGGGGGGTGGGGGGGGGGGGGGGTTGCAACAGCTGCCTGAGTCTGCTCGCCGCCTGCCAGGGAAACTTTATCAGGGGAAGTGGAGGCTGAAGTTTTATGGCACTAAAGCCGCCTCCATCAAATTGTGAAAACAGACCCTTGTGGCGCAGCTCAGGGCGGATTTCGGAGTGTGCTTTGTGTTTCCTCGGCTGTTAGCGCTAATACAGAAGTGGGGGGGGGGGGGGGGGGGGGGGGGGAAAACGCAAAGAGCTTCGGATGCCGTTGTCCTCGTGTTGCCGCTCTACCGTTCGGACGACGGGTCGACTGGAACACAACATCCTGTTCCTCTGTGGATCCCGAGAGAACCTCCGTGGCAACGTTGCTGCGGCGACGCGGGAAATCGGAGTTCGAAAAAAACGAATTCACATCTTACAAAATTCAAAAGTCTGAAGTACAAACTGATCCTCGTGCGTATATCATCAGAATATCATCAAATCTGATGCACGAGCTGGAGTGGCAGGTATATGATATATGAGAATAAAGACAGTTCAACAAACGAGTGATTCTTCTTCTTCCTCTGAATGTAAATATGTCCAGAGTTTTTTGGTTTTAGGTTTAATAAGTTGTTTTTAAAATAACAGGTTAATTCCCGGCTTTGTTTTTCTTACGTTGTTTTTAAAGTAATTTGCTGATATTTTTGCACGATTTTGTCGGTTTACCCATTCGACCACTTTTATCTTTCATCAAATCTCCAGTAACTTGTGTATTTTTTATGTATTTTCAGAGAAAGAAGATGAGACTGAAGGAAACGACAGAAAAGTTACTGGACAAAATGTTCAGAGAAAGAAAAACTTCACATCTTCTGTACAGATGTGTGAAAGATACAGATGTGTGAAAGATACAGATGTGTGAACAGTTGAGTTTTGGGGTTTGAAAACAAAATACTTCTCTGTGGATAAAGTCGCTCAAATTCTCTGAATCTAACATTAAAATCCTAAAATGAATCTGAATGTTATTCTCTAAATGTTCGGCTGAATGAATTCTGACGACACGGCGTCGCTCCACAAACTGCGATGAGAGGGAAACTCTGATATTTATGAAACTGGACATCAGACAAAGATGATTCTAACAATGAGGAAGGGTTATTGTACACACACACACACACACACACACACAGACACACACAGACACACACACACACCTCAGCTGGCATCTTGTCACACTATGCAAATGTGGATAAAGCAGAAGGTGTATGAGCGCATATTTTTACTAAATGCAAGACCTCATTTTGGGGGCGTTGGAAACCTTAGGGGTTTTGTATATGTGTGTCTGTGTGTGTGTGGTGTTGTGTGTGTGTGTGTGTGTGTGTGTGTGTGTGTGTGTGTGTGTGTGCTGCCTCCGGTGACTGGCTTCACAGGGGGAGAGGCTGCACACTGTCCACTCCTCTGTCCACACACACTCTGTATAATCACGTTCCCTGTCGGGCCCTATAAATCTGTAAGGGCCCAATTAAAGATGGCCTTCAGCGGTCCGCCCCTACCGGCGCACACGTGTTTACAAAAACACACAACAACACACACGGGTTCAAAAACACACAACAACACACACGGTTCGCTTTTTCCTACAATGTGTATTTAACACAACAGGGTTTATTCGTCTGAAAATAAAAACAGTGTAAAACTCGACAATACAAAAAAAGCATATTTTGGTTTTTCACACACGTTTGTGCTCGTGTGAGTTGAACCTGGAATCAAAAGGTGCTTCGTGAATATGTGAATATATAAAAAAACACAATCTTAAAAGACAATGAAATGATAATTTACAGTCGAAGCAGGCGAATGACATCAAAGCTACAATCTGGTGGAAACGTGGATACAAAAATAAAATAAAGACGCATCGACAACTTGTTTTCGACCCGAAGTTAAATGTTTTAAAAATAAAAGTAAACTTATCTTCTTTTTTTTTTTGCACTTTTGAATCTTGTACATTAAAACAACTTTATTAAAAAAAAAAAAAAAAAGCAGAAACACAAAAAATACAAATTTTCATCAAAAACCTTCATTTACAACAAAAATATTTATTTTATGTACAATAAAAAAGTGTTGGACAATTTAAATACCGTGTGTGTGTTGTGTGTGTGTGTGTGTGCGAGGACACACAAGGGGACATGTGGCGTGTTGCTGCCGTGGCGACGTGTGTTGTGCGTCCTCGTGGTCGGAACAAAGACGACGAAAACACCCGAGTGCGAAAAAAAACGTCCTCGTCCAGAAAAACGCTGACGAGCCCGTGAAACATCCGCCCGCAAAAGAAAATTATGCAAGAGGCTAAAAGTGTTGAAGTCGGACATAAATACCAGTGCACCCCCCCCCCCCCCCCCCTGGATTTGATTCGGGTTTATTTACGTCCCTCCGATCAGGACGAAGAGGAAACAAAGGAATAATTAGAGCGGCGTGTCGCGCGGCGCCCGCCTCGCCTCGCGCCCCGCCTCGCGCCCACCGACCGGGAGACGCTCGCCCATTCCCCCCTGAAACTTGATGGTTGTTGAACTTATTTTTAGTGTCATGTGATAAGCTTCCCTGCTTGCACAGAGACATCCCACTGACCCAGCCACTGGTCATTGTCTATACCGCTTCCCGTCAAAGCCGCCGCGCTTTGTCAGGTTTCGACTCGAATATCCATTTTGCATCTGAAGTACGGAATCCGAAGTGACTGGATCATTCGAGCCTTTTTCTTCAGCTGCTGCCCCCTTTCCTCCCCCACAGTGTTTCCGCTCACGCTGACATCATTTGGGATTGGCGTCATGACAGCGCGCTTGAGAAATCCACGATATATATAAGTATATATCCCCTGCTTTTTGGGGTGTGTGGAAGGGGGGGGGGGTCACATAATTTCTGGAAATGAACAATACTTATCCGTCCATCGCATCCGTTGCTTTTAGTTTGCGTTTCGGAGGTGGCGCGGCGTCACCGCGGCGCCGTGTCCTCTTTTTTTCCTGAGAATAACGCGGCATTAGGTCATCCAATGTCAAAAGGCATAAAAAAAGAGGCTTCACAGGCTGCTGCTCGCTGTTGCCTTTAATTATTTTAATTAAACTTTGATATTCCGGTGCCGAGAGAACCACCGGGTTGTGACGCGGTGGCCCGGGCCCCTCGGAGGGATTGAGACGCCGGGGCCGAGCGGCGTCGGGGGGCGGCTGTGTCTATATCTTGGAAGTCTTAAGTGATGGGCCTGTTTATGGGCGGTGATGTGCTACGCCTTGCTGAGCAGAGAGCAGACTGCGCTGGAAACAGGGGCAAAAAACACCAAGCGCCATGTCAAGGTCTTCAAGGCATCAATCCCTCAAACGGAGCCGAGGCTCATCGCGGCGAGGAGGCTGTCCCGCGGTCGAATAACGCTCTATTAATTTCCTTGTCCCGAGTGCATAATGAAAGGAAGGTGTCTTTAAAAAAAAAAAACTAAACTACAGGGCGAAGTCTTGATGCCTTCTAGTACCTTGGGGCATCCTGTCTACATTTTGTCATGCGTGTGCACTTCTCAGTGTTAAAATGACAAGAGGAGCCCGTCAGAGGGCGGCCGCCGGGCACGCGGCCGCCGCTGAAGTTGGACAGGAGTCGCGAGGAGACACGGCCAAGAGGCAGCGGACTTCTGCACTGGTGAGGCCCCGCTGGGATTACTCCCACTTCCTCGCCGACGGCAAACAGCCCCTTCCCCTCCGTGGGTTTTTATTTATTTATTTATTTTTGTTAGATAGCTTCCGTCTGTGTCCATGAAATGTGTTTTTTTCACAGAAGGCACAATATGGTCAGAACATGTGAAGCCTTTGGTCAGAGGAGACGCTGACGGAGTCCGAGCGCCGGCTTCTGGGGCGACCCCGTGCGTTTTCCTTATTAAAATAAATTAAAAACGTTATTTTTTTTAAGTGCACGTGTGTTTTAAAGAAAAAGGTTGTAAATAACTTAAGGAATAACAATATTAACATTTGAGCCGGTGTGTGAGCTTCGAGCGGAGAAGCAGAAACTTGGAGCACAAAGTGAAGCGCAGGGAACAGGAAGTGGTTTCAGCTGCAGGATTATACATCTTTTTTTTTTTAAATTATAAAAATGAACATAATAAAAAGAAAAACCTGAAACTTCTTCTTCTTCTCGAGTTGCTCGTCTGTTTCCTACTGATGCTGCACTCGGTTGAAATTAATACAGCGACCCTGAAAACAAGAGACGAGACAGAGAGAGGGAGTTAACATCAAACTTATATATGACTTCAGCTTTTCACAGTATTTTTAATATTTGCTCATATCTATTATTAATATTTACTATTAATACTATAGTTTTTCTAAATATTAATATACATACTATCGATATAGATTTTTAGTAATAATTGTTCTACATTTAACCCCTTAAAAAAAAAAAATATTAAATAAAAAAATACTAAAATAAAACAGATAATATTCATTGAACAATTGCAATCTAATATTCAATAATGATAAATCCTCTTAATTCGTTGTTTGACATCGATGTTTCAGCTGCAGTCGAACAAAACATCATCGATCAACTGATCAACGTTTTTCTGTTCATTCACTACCTGAAAATACAACAAAAACACAGTGTGTGCGTGTGTGTCTGTCTGTGTGTGTGTCTGTGTGTGTGTGTGTGTGTCTGTGTGTGTGTGGAGCAGTTGTCTGAGCCTCAGTGCAGCAGTAGGCCAACTGGCACCAAGAGGGAGCTCTCGCACAGTGAATCCTCCGCAACTCGTCGGCCTGCAGCCTCACACACACACACACACACGCTTTCTTACACACACACGCACACACGCACACACACACACGCACACACACACACACACGTCTTCACATGTGTTTACTACTACAACTGTATTTCTTCAACGTCACAAACAGGTAGTTGTGGTTTTGACGTTTTAAAGAGCAGAGACACAAACTGACTCCAGATCTGAGGATGAATTCCTCCACAAGAGCAACAGCAGAGTTTGTTTTTCCTTCGTGAAAAGTAAAAAAACCCACATTATCACACTTTCTTCCAGTTTCATCGTTCCATGCAAACGGACACGGGTCAATACAACGCAGGTGAACGGGGATTTGACTTGTGCGTCTCACAGCTGTGGTTCTCCGACAGGGTCTCTGCTCATGTCGGGATAATTAAGTCCATTTTAACGATTAAAGCAGAAAAGAACTTCAAGTCAAACTCCAAAACAGAAGCCTCCACCTGGCTTTGAACTCAGAACCTTCTGGGTGTGAGCTTCCGAGCCTCTGTGAAGGTTTCACGTTGAGGAAACCTGAACCTGAAGACACACACATCAGGATTCCGTGACAACACTTCAAACAGAACCAGAGAAAAGAAGAAGACTCGTCAGCGTCCAAAAAGAAATTCAGTCCAAAGTGAAACTAAATAAATTCTGAGGAAATCACAGTTACAGCAAAACTTCAGATACAAATGCTGTTTGCAATAATTCTCTGATTGAAATCAAGAAGAAGAAGTTTCACTGTTAATTTAGGGTCTTTTCACTAATGACGATTTACCTACAACACAAAAATGAAATAGTTTTATTGTGAAGGTGAGTGTGAGTGTGAGTGTGTGTGTGTGTGTGTGTGCGTGTGTGTGGACATGTGATATCTTCCTCATGCCGCCGTGGCTCAGTGAGTTGTTATGTCCTCCTCTTCCTCCTCTTCCTCCTCCTCTCCACTTAACTGTGCATCTCCGCTCTCTCACTGTGGTGCAAGTGTGACGCCCTTTTTACTTGCGAGTTCTGTAATCTTTAAATCTTACAAATATTAATTGATATAATCATGTACAAATAAAAACTGCTTATGTGAATTAAATGTTCTTGGACGGACGCGATCACAACAAGTGGCTTTTCGAGTAAAAGGAAAATTCAGAACACGTGAAGACGTTTAGTTTCTCACTTCCTGCCGGAGCCTGATCTCTCACATTAATCTGGTTTCTCTCTCGGGATGTGAACGTCGACGTGTTCCGGGTCGTTCTCTCTCCCGTCAGCCGTCGCTGTCCAGGCCCGATCTCCGAGGATTCATTGTTTTTGGTTGTCATAGTAACCGTGCAGACCCGCACTTTTCTGACCTTCTCTGTCCAGCATCTCACGCCTCAACCCCCCCCCCCCCCGACATTTTGCTGCTGCGCTACAGCACAAACAATAATTTTCAGAAAATATAAAACGTGTCAGCGAGTCCTGAACCTTGTGCCAACAGGTGACGTCATGTTCCAGGTATTCAGTCGTCATGGCGACCCAGAGGCTTGACTCGATGTTCAGGAGGAGCTTTACAGCCACAGTTCTCTCCTGCACGACGCCGTCCGGAGGGAAACCGTCCAGGAGGAGCTGGAAACCAAGCAGGCACATTGTTGCACATGCAGGCCGCACCCCGTCCAGGTGGCAGCCTCCTTATGGAGGCGTCACGGACAGAGATGACCACGAGGCGCCGGTTCGCCGGCCGCCTGGTCAACGCAGACCTGCCAGTTCCTCGCTGTACAGTATCAGCACTACAGTCTGGCTCGGGAGCAGAAGTGTGCATGGGCCGAGTGTGACGAGGGCTTTAGACAAGCTGGAGAATCTTCCATTCCTCATTACTTGGCAGGACGGCTGGGTGTTTGGTGGAGGGTGGGGGGGCTTCATCTCTGCATGGTAAGCCCCTCAACGTGTACCCTCTGCAGCTAATCTCACACAGTCAACAAATAAGGCACATCAGATGCTGTTTTGGCCGCGGCCATCAGAGCGGCTAAGTTCAGTGGATTTCGCTGGTTTTACGGCGTGGGAGGGGGGGGCCTCGGCGAGGGAAGGGTGGGAAGGCAAAGCGGGGGGGGGGATCTGGAGCGAGGGGCGAAGCAGGTGCGGCACAATACGGTCAAACCCATTCCAGCTCCTCGGTTCCCCGGATGAGCGGGGCCCGACTTGGCACAGGGAGCGCTGCCTCGTAACTGGGCCACGCTGGAGAGACGGGGGGGGGGGGGGGGGCCCACCTGTGCCACGCGGAGCGGCAGAACAATAGTCTGAATATGTCAGCACGGAATGTCAGAGGAATCTCATCAGACAGACGGGAGGGAGCGTGACTGCAGATAGACGGGTGGATGAGTCAGGTGGGGAGACGGAGAGGTGAAGAGACAAGAGGAGGGGGTCAGGGCGAGAGGCAGCGACTTCCAAATGAAGACGGAGATTAATCAGGTTCATTACTGACGCTCCACCGGCATTACATGGAAATAAATGGAAATATACTGAACGGTGACACAGGACCACCAGACACGGCTCAGGAGACACAGCAGAGAATCTCAAATGCAGACGACTGCGCCTGTATTTTGTCCGTTTATTCATATTGAATACATAAAATATCAAAAAACAAGAAGAAAGAAAGTAGCTAACTAACTCTGTCCCTTTTCTTTAAGACCGTTCTAAATAGCACCGACCTCAGTCCATCTCCTGGATCTGTTTATCCTCCTCCTGAGGTCAGTGGGTGTTTTCTTGGCCCTTCTCCCTCCTTCCACCGAGGTTCAATGAAATCAGCTCAGCAGACAGACAGAGAAATGGCAGTCGGAGTTCTCAGACCTCCACCTGGCTGATGTACTGAGATCAGATACATTCAGGTCAGTATCTGGATCTGCAGCTGTTCATAGAGACGAGCGGATATATTTATTATTTCTCTTATTCTCTCTGCATCGTTTCTTCAGAGATAAATGTCAAAAACACCCAAACGTTAAAGAGAAGTTGTCTTTGCTGACAAACAGACAAACAGCAATTAAAACATTAATTACCTCCTTGCTGGAGCTACATTTTTTTTTTCAAAACACAAAACTGCTTTTGTAAAAACTAATGAGTTTTGATTCTATTTGAAGATTCTGTTCTAACTGGGTGACGATGTCCTCTCTCTTTGTCTAATGTCCAAGAAAGGGGATGTTTAGGTTGTGTTGTGTCCACTTTGCTATTCCCTGACTTCACAGTGGGGTTTGGACAGAAGACGTCTCGAGTAAACAACTTTAGATAAACTCTAGAGAAGACGTCAAACCACCGTATGAACCCAGGGTTAGTTTATTACCCTGCAGCCATTTCCAAAAAATCGACTTCCCTCTCTCAGCAAACACGGAGAATCAGAGAGAGAATAACTGAACCAAGACTAAAGCGTTCTCTGGAAGAAAGTGAAAAGACAAGTCCTGGATCTGCCCCCAAATTTAATCCTGCTGACAGACAGCATCAGAAACATAAACAGAAAATGAAAGTTGATGCTTTTTTTTAATGTCTTTCTTGACATGTTCACATTTGTCTGTAAGAATAAAACCTTTAGTGAGCGGAAGCAGCTGAAGGTTGTGTTTCTTCATCTGGTTCCACAAAAAGCCTTTGAGTGAACATTGGTCATATTTTGAGAGAAGGTTCTGCATCTCAACTACGAAAACTTAATATTCACCTTTCAAATCAAACATCAGGCATTTTTCTTTTCAGCGGACGGGATCGGATCCAGTCCTCGAGTCGAACGCTGGAAGTTTCACTCGTACATTTGAACGTTTCCTTCTCTAATATATTAAATCTAGCGTTTGTCTCTCGATGACGTCGGCTCAGAACAAGTTTCTCCTACGACAGTATTTAGGAGACAAATAGCAGAAGATAAACACAGCTGATCAGGAGTCAGCTTCCTTCCAAATGTTTGCACCGGCTCGTCGTATTAATCGATATATGTATAGTTTGTGAAATCAAAAAAAGAGAAAAGAGAAGAAGCCTAAAGGAAGCATCCAGTTAGGTTACAAACAAATCTCCCATCTGGACTGGAGTGCAAAAACACTTTCAAGCATGGGAGTTGTAATCCAGTTGCAAGATGCTTATTTTTGCAGTGATAAGCTTCTGGCTTTGAAAGATTTTATCACCAGAACAGAGACTTTTCTTTTTTTTTTCTCCCTTCCCCACATTAGAGCTTTGCAGCTATACAGTATCTTAGTTAATCCAGGGTTTAGTTAATCCAACAGCAACAGGACGACGGCTACATTATTCCAACACTTGTCTGTTGTTGTGGTAAAAATAATGACGGGTTGAACAAGGGAAAGTATTGGAACTGTCGTACGCGTCTCAGAGCGCGTTCTACGGCGGCCGAGGGAACTCGGCGCCGCTGCGAATTATGAAAAACACGTGCAAATAGAAAAATCACACGTGCAAATTAGGAAAACAAATGAGCTGCAAAAAGTCACAACACATGCAAATACAGAAACGTGCTGCAAATTGGAAACTGAAATGTTTCCGGGGGACGGAAAACAAGTGATGAACCGGCTCTAGTTCAATACTTTGTGAAGTTCAATGACAACTGACGAGGAGCCGACTTCAATAACTTCACAATACTTATCTAATACTTTTACGTTTGACTAAATCAAGAAGAGTCAGTCACAACCTTTGACCTTTGACTTCTAGGAAATAAATTCAAATCTTTATACAAATATTTTCAATAACAAACCTCAGCACGACGACATTAACGGAAGATTAACCCAAACTTCCACTTACAGCCATGTTGGTGCAATTCACCAAACTACTTCTCAGTGTTAGAACCCCCCCCCCCCCCCCTTTGACAAAAAAAAGTGTGAACTGTTCCTTGATCAGATCCACAGTCGTCCTCTCTGGACACCAAACTCCGCACAGTGTCGTCGCCGCCGTCCTCCGCGCCCCCTGCCTGTGAAACCTCGGCCTCCAGACATGTGTTCTGTTTTACTCCGTCCTCTTGCCACATATTGAACAAATTAAAAGTTCAAGTTGGACGGACGAAGCACAGCTGCACGAGGACAGAGGAGGACGCCAGAGTGTGAGCAATCCTCCCTCCACGAGGCTGCTGGCCCTCTTCTCACAGCACCTCACCACACACACAGACACACACACACAGAGACAGACACACACACAGACACACACACACACTGCCCACACAGCGCAGCCATCTGGCCTGCTGGGAAATCAGAGCCACCTGAGACTCGGCCAAATACATGATGCTTGCTGACAACTCGGGCATTTCTTCTTCTCATTGTAAAGGGATGAATACAGATTGTACAGGCACATAAGGTACATGGGAGGACGACGTTAATAAATAAAAAACAGTTACTCCTTTACGATGCTGCGAAAGTTGAACCCTTGCATTCGACGTATTGGAGCTGAAATCTACCTCCTGTTACAAGTAAGTGAAGAATTATCAGCCTTTGGTTTTGCCACCAACCAGTAAAGTGTAAATAAACATGTTATTTTTTCCAGATTATCATGAGGTCACTGTGACTGATGGAATAAATCCTCTTTGGTTCCAAGTGATAACTGACAACAATTTCCCTAAAGACAGACTTGAGACATCATCTTCAAGACGCCGATGACTCGACCCTTGAGCACCGGAATCTAACCAGTTAATCAGCGAGTCCAAGGGAACATCTAGCATCTCGTTCACTTGCTCTTTGGAAACAACGGTGATCAAACTGCAGGACGTCAGATGTCAGGATCTAAAATCGTAGGCTAACCCCAACGAGGTGGAACTCTTAGCTTTGCATTCACCGCTTGTCGTCAAGTTGTGACTCGATCAGAACTAATCAGGCAGAGAAACCCGGTGACTGCGTTCGTCCAGAACACATCCCCAGAGATTTCAAACCAAAATGGCGCAAGAAGCCTGTTCAAATTCTGCAGTAGTGTGGACAAGAGGCGTTAATGTAGCAACAGTGAGGCCGTTGGGCTAAATTCCTCCATTTCCTGTTTGCTTCTGAAGCCTGTATGTGTTTATTCTTGCAGCTCGTCCCCGGTCAACATGCTGCAGCCAAAATGTCTCCAAATGCAAATCGCGAAGCAGCTTCTGACCCTGAATCAGCTGTCTGCGGCTGCAGGGATAAGTGCTACCTCGTGAAGCTTGAACACGGACGCCACACTGTACTGTAGGTGCAGCTGTTTCCTGTCTGGGCCTCCTGCTTGCCCGCCCTCCCAAGCCTCGCACAACTCCCCACCCCGCCCGCCCTGGTTTTTGTCAGAGTAAGCGCACATCATTGGCAGCTAAAAGCTCTGGGCACCGTCCCTCTGGTTGTTCCAGGGAAATGCCAATCGTTTTGGCGTCGACAGGGCCCTCACAGACGGTGCAGGAAGGCACAGATGGCACTAATGGACGCGCAGAATCCAACCGAGGGACCGGGACAGAGCCACACCGGAGCGCCGTCCAAATAACTGTAGTGTGAATGTACTGTATGGCCAACGCGCCACTCTGCTCTAGCGGGGCCGCTGCCACGGCGATGCGGCATAAAGAATTTAAAATGATAAAATAATCATAGGAGAGGGAGGCGGTGGGAGGAGCGGCGTGGAGCGGCGCCAGGAGGATCAGACAGAGGAGAGATTGTTCTGAGGCCGATATGTGTTTAAGTGACTGAGACAGGCCTCCTCCGGCTAATGATCCGAGATGAGAGAGCCAGTTAATAGACTGCACCTTCTCCTGGTACAAGGATACTTGTGTAGAAGGTGTAAACCAGCTGATAGCCACCACCTCTCTCCCTCCCTTTCCCACGTGAGGCCCACGTGCTGCAGATTTGAACATTTGTTGTGTAACGCATTCACACAAAAAAAACACTCCAGTCCTTTTTAAGCTGGTGGTGCTAAACAGATGCTTGTAGGAAGAGCTCGTCAGTCGCAGCTTCTGGGCCAATCAGAACCTGTTTGGAGCTGCGTGTGCTTCGGATAAAAGTTTGAATACGTCAAACCGGGTCGCGACACCTTGAGGTTCAGCCTTTTTTTTTTTTCAACCGTCTGTGTGTTTTTCTAAAAATGTAAGTGGCGAGCGGAAGAGCAGTTAGGTGGGAGGATTGGAACTGGAGAAAGGAAAAGCGTGGCATTTTGAAATTAAAAGTTTCTCAGGTGCTAATTGGCAACGGAAAATATGTACGAGAAAACTGTTTTCTTGCAAAATTCATCCCAGAAGTGCGACTAACGTGAAAGACGACGATTTAAACTGCAGCAGCACCCGGAGAAAAAGAAATAGAAGGCAGTTGTGCAGCGGACACGCAGACACGCAGCTGCTCCGTGTCCCAAAAGCTCAGATCTGCAGCACAACACGCTCAGACAACATGTGTCTTCTGAACTAGACTCCAAACTAAAAATAAAGAAGGAGGGGGGCCCCCCCCATTTGTTAATTTCTCCTTTGGGTGCCACCGAGTATCAGCGTCCTCAAAAAAAAAGCCAGTGGGCTCATCTGTACTTTTAAATTATGTGTCACGGCCACGGCCCGTCCTCGCAGAGAGGCCAGGAGAGACGCCACAAACACTCAGAGCTGCACCAAAAACATAAGCTCACTTCACGTCTCCGGGTCACGGCCCCATCAACAAGCATCTCGCGCCGCTGTAAAGTATGTGCACAGTTTGTTTCTCTGCTCTGTGACGCTCACAGCTCGGTCCTTTTTGTGCTTTTAGATATTTAGAAAGTGATTACAGCATCAAGGAAGCTGGTGAGAATTGAAAAACAGCAAACTTGCCAAAAAGATGTAGTTTTTCTTCTTCCTGCACGAGAGAAAGACGTAAAAAATCCATCTGCAGAGAAGTCGTCTATCAGGTTGTTGTTCTTTGTGCTTGTGCAAATTCACATCTCATAAATCCGTGCTGCAGTGAATGTGTATTATAGACCTGCATTATTACCCATATTGTATTTTAAGTTTTAATGTGATCAACAGTGAATCTGACACAATCTACACACAACTATTGAATTCCTGCAGACAAGAAGAGATATTTACAAAAAAGAAAGTGACCGAAAATCTGCCATCGCTCTGCTCGGGCCACAAGTTTTGTCCAACTTGACCTGAACCCGAGAGGGATTCAGTGTTTTGTGACCCGAGATATAAGTTCTGCCCAATAACCGGCACGTGCAGCATAAAGAAGTCAAGTAGTTCCAGCCAACTGGACCCAACGTGACCCAACGTGACCCAAACTTCTCCTGGGTTGTTTTACCAATACTGCAAAGGGTAGAAAGATACTTCGGCTAAAATATACTTTATATTCCACGTCCGGACTCTGATCCACTTTTCACTGACCTCTGTTATCGGCTCTAAGAACAGAAACAACTTTGGGCCACAGGTAATTCACCGGCAGGTAAATATGGTTTCCTATGACTTAATTAATTACAACGTACGTTTCACATCAGGTGTTTCTGCTGCTTCAGACGACCGATGGAATATTTCTTCTGTCCTCGTCTGGAGTTGAAGACAAAAACTGTTTCCATCCAGATATAAATATGTTTAAAGTCCATCTGGGCCAAACTTTGTTGCCTTGAATTTTAATCTGTCAATATTTTAAAAACAGACGATTCAATCTTCACAAACCTTTTTGTAAATAAAGGTCTTAGTGCGACTCATTAGCAGCAATGTGCTTTACTCGGATGCCAGTCGTGTTTCTGTGTGAGCGAGCAGATAAATTCTCAAGTGCCGAAGATCTCGTTTTGGAATGGAACTCTTTGATTGGCCTCGATTTTTGGAAAGTGTCCCTTCAGTGTGTGTGGTGTGTGTGTGTGTGTGTGTGTGTGTGTGTGTGTGTGTGTGTGTGTGTGTGTTACTGCTCCTGCTCCCTGCATGGTTCCCCCTCTTCCCCCTCCACCGGCGGCATGCTGGACGGGGTCACATGCGATCTGCTCTGAGCGGAGATGCAGGCCATGCGACAGCGAGGGCCAGTAATTGGAGTGAGCTGTCAAGACGAGGTGGTGTGTGTGTGTGTGTGTGTGTGTCTGTGTGTGTGTGTGTGTGGTGTGTTGTGCACGTGCCAGGGCGGCTCCTCTCCTACAGGGTGGCACACATTAAAGTCCCTGATGAGGCTAATGCAGGAGGAAATGGTTTTGGCGTGGCGCCCGGCTGAGAGGTGAGAGGGGAAGGCCGGGCTGGGGCGACCCTGACCTCGACTGAATCTGGAGCAAGTGCAGGAAAAAAAAATAAAAATGGCAGAAGATACTGTATATGTGTTTATATTTATTCTGAATATTAAAAAAAAAGAGAAATTGCAACTTCAGGAAGAAGATATGGACGTTCATGCACATGCAGGACAAAAAAAAAAGCTAAATCTCCTTTAGCTGTACGACAATGAATCTGCTGAACCTGCACAGATGATGCCTGATTTTGTATAACGCTGTGTTTTTGTCCCTCTCATCTGCAGATATGTGTTTTTAATGTTGAATTTATGAAGGTTTTGCATGTGTTTATTTAAAACCTGGCACCGACACAATGTCCCTCGTGCACGATAACGAATAAAAGGTTTTTTAATTGGTCCCTTTGAGTTTAATTTTAAAGAAATATTCACGTATATTTTTCAATAGCGATTCTGAACTTAGAATTCAACGCCTCATATTTGTGTAATTATTGAATCATTGAACCTTCAGACGCAATATAATCCCAGAGAGAGATCACAGCCCTCGTTCCTCCGCTCGGAGTTAATCAACTCGTTAAAGATGCAGATTTGCAGCTAACGACGTGTCGACGTGAACTCGCCAAGAAAACAGGCGACGTCTTCCCGCCGTCGACGTGATTAACGACAATCACAGACACAGAAAGTCAGAGAAGAGCATTAATGGGACGCCGCCTAATCACGGGCACGACGGGGATAATTGTGTTGTGGCTTGATGAATTAGTTATTATTAGCTTCTCTGACAATTTGGTGCGTTCTCGTCGGCACGTGAAACATCTGTAGCCGCGTTGTTAGTGTTCGACTCTGACGGACGGGAAAAGTTACATTTCAAAACACACACACTTTCATTCTTCAAATATTTTAACAATTAATTCTGCGTCTTTTTGGGTGTTTGAGGTTTTCTGCTTTATTATTTTTTTCGTATTCTACATTTAATGTGTCGTTTAACTATTGAACATGAAACAGTCTTTGATAAATGTGTGGCTGTGACGTATGAATAGTATTAACTATTGTCTTTTTAACCCACAAAACAGATTTGCATAATAAAAAAATGGCAATATGTTCCTTCCCCCCCCCCTAAAAATCAAAAAAAAAGCATATATTGTATTAATTTATTTGTGTTTACTGTGTTGTGGTCGCTGTATATATTCCAGGAGGTGTTCTGCTTATTTAGCAGAGCACAGTTGATTTGCACCAAAGGTTCACGGCTCATAATTCACGCCCAAAATCTGTCTTCCATGTTCAAAGTTGAATTTGACTTTACAGCAGAAACTCTCAGCTTTAAATCTCAGCGGGAGAACAAGTTGTTATTTACGAGGCTGTAAACTAACGGGGTGGAAACGCGGGCGAGCGGCGGCGGCGGCGTCCTGCTACAGCGGGTGGACGAGCTCGGTGATAAAGCATCTTGTTTAGCTCTACTGAGGAAAATATGCTTATCAAGCCGCATGTTAATACAAGCAGTAAATAATGTGATCATCGGCCAGCGATGCTGGAAATATAACAGCGTGAAGGAGCCTGAAGCTACGCCGACGACAGGGAGGTGTTTATGTGTCTCTCTTTTTTTCCACATGGGCTCCAAACTGTGAGAACTGGGCTAATGTGACCTGAGCGTGGAAGACATGAGCACTAACACACACTGGGTGGACCAACTGCAGGCTATTTACCCAACATGCACGGAGGAAACCTCACTCAGCTGCGTTAAGGCTGCGGAAACGGATACAAATCAGTGCAACGGGGTAAATTTACACAGGAGACAAACTGGAAACAGATTTTTTAATCAGGAGATTTTTTTACTGCTGCTGGGAAACTGTAAAATCCAGGTTTTATGAGGTTTTCAGGTGAAGTGAAGCTGCTGCAGCTTCGTTTTTATGAATTATCTCGAGCTCAGTTGGAGGAAACATCCAGGATACTGTACGTGCACGTCGGGACTGAGATTAAAATGTTTTCACACACACACAACATATGTTATGGATATTAAGAGGAAGCTGCAGTGAAAAACTTAAAGAGTTTGGTGTCGTGTGATGCACAACAGTGAAAAACATCCGACTGCCTGGAACTGATATTTGCAAGAAAGAAATCAGGCTCATCTGGGGACTGGTTTCTACAAGTGGGTTCATTTGGTGCAACATGATTAAATGTTGTTGGTTATTGGTGCTTCTATATCTTTATATGTCTTTATATGTCTTTATATGTCTTCATATATCTTTATATGTCTTTATATATCTTCATATCTCTTTATATCTCTTTATATATCTTTATATCTCTTGTCCACATCGCACTTCCTTGAGCTTTGAACGATTCCCGTGTCAGTTCTGAAGCCGATAACATAAACGGCCTCTTCATGTAAACTCTAATCGCCAAAACAATAAGCAAAATGGGTGTTTTTAGATTTTATTTATTTGAGAATTGACCCATTAGCCCTGATCTTCCCTCCGGGGCTCCCTGTTCGAGCCCGACACAAAACTGTGTTGAGTTCCCGCTTGCACTCTATCTTCAAGCCGCATGGCGCCATGTGCAGCGAGCGCTCCGAGTGTGCGACACCTAAATCAGTCCAGATGAAAACAAGTGCTGTGGTGCATCTGCTTCTGCTGAAAGGGGGACGGCCCTCGTCAGCTGCACCAACACTGGTCAACATTCTCCACTGTGACAAACGCGCCTGTGAACTCGAGTCGACTCTGGTTGACCTGGGAGTTGGTAGAAGAACAGAGGGGGGGGGGGGGGGGGGGTGATGAATCGTCGCGCAGCTCAAACCTTCCCCAAGGCCCGGCAGTGAAATTAACAAGTTTGGCAGAGCGGCGTTGCCCTCGCAGACGAGCGCTGCCTCGGCAGGCGGAGGGCGGGCCCCGCGTCTTTGTCTCAATGGAGACAAATCTTTGGCGGCCTGTTTGTTTGGAGAGGGGGTGTGAACAGTGCACGAGTCTATCAAATCAATTAGAGTCTTATGCAGAAACGGCCTGGCCTGGCCCGGGTCTGAAGGAGCTTGGCCCAGATCTTTTGTGAGGGGGTTATGTGAGTCAGAACGTTTCCACAGCCAACAGTCGTGACTCGTGTACTCACAACACCAGCACGAGCGGGGGGGCGGGGGCAAGGGGGGGGGAGGAGGGGTGAAAAGCTTGCATATGGCCAGAGCCAGTGTGTCACATTTGGGCTAGAGTTCACATTGGGCTCAGACGCTCACACCAGTGAAGCGATGCGAGGATCGGCTGCGGCACCGCGGCCGCGTTTGAGGGCGAGATTTAGCAGCTCGGGGAAGCGGCGGGTAGAAAACTGCACCACACGTCCGCTGACATCACCTCCGTGCGCACACTTCTCCTCCATCTCCTCCTCAACTAACACAACAGTGTTTGTTCTCTTGCGTCGTGAAGAGGAATGAAGCGTCGAGAGCTCCTCTCACGTCTCTGTGTGCCACTCGGGCTGCGCCTCCACGGCTGCAGGGAGGAATCACTACTTCCTGTCCGTCAACGTGAAGCTTGGACGTCGTCCAGATCAGCGTCAACGCGAAAAAAACCATCAACGCAACCACCGTTTGATTCCCCAGGTGACGGAGCCCTTCACACCTTGACTTTCTAGTTTTTTTCGAATTTATGCAAACGAGTCTGTTCTCACTTTCCAACATGTCGGATTTTATTTTTTTCTCTCAGTGGAAACCGACAGACAGAACACGAGGCTGCGGGCGAATTACTTCCTCTGAAGGCGTGAGCGCACACGTGTGTTTTAGTAACACACAGTACATGTTACTGTGATTGACACATAGTATGGAAAGAGTGAAGTATCTTCTCTTTCATACAAACTTCCAGCGGAGTAAAGACTGTTGATGCAGAGGAAGCTGCAGAGTTAACATCTTTGTCACATACACACGTGTTGTTTTGGACATATCAAGAATTTATACTCTACGTTAGATACGTACATACGGGAACAAACAGTATTTGTGTACGTCTTTCCGGAAGGCACCGATACAAATGAAACAGCAGTGCAACCAGAAATCCTGCGGGGGGCAGTGCAGGCAATAGTTCCAGGTAAACGAGACACGAGGAAGAAATGACATGAATGGTGAAACTACGTGAGCTGAGACTTAAAATCGGTTTAATCCGTTAAAATCACTTATCGAGCAGAATTTGCAGGTTTAAGAATTTCAGAAATTCGTGATTTACGTTTCTTTTCTTCTCTGATATTTAAAATCATCAAGAAGACAGTTTAATTGATAAAGGAAATCATGGCTTAGCTGCATTGGGATGGATCAGACACCACTGGAACATCTAAGACTATAATATCAGGAGTGGAATCATCCTGTTGATTTATCAGTCGGGCTCCGAACGTCGACTTCGGCGCCGCTGCTCTGTTCCTGCTCTGAATCCGGCAGCAACACTGATTGCACTGTTTAATTAAGCAGGTTTTCAGACTCGGCGTCGGGTCAACACTCGCCTCAACTTCTGCTGCCGCCGTCAGCGTAAATCTGAGAGCGGCCTGCATTATCGTAATTTATTTGCATATGTTGGAGACCACAGACATTCACAGTCGCCCGAGGCCTCATCCCGAACACTCAGCATCGAGTGTAATTATTCAACAGTGTGGCCGCGGCTGCGTTTTTCTATTACGAGGCATTAAAAAGGCTAATGTCGCTGCTGTTTTCCTAATGGCGAGGTTGGTGGCCACGGCATTTATTACCGCGTGCAGATACCGGCGAGTCTCCGAGGATATTTCACCAGGAGGACGCACATATGATGCTGCGGGGACGGGCCGTGTCTTTGCAAGTCACGCTGCACTGTTTGGGGCGACACGGGCGTTTTAACTCAGCGTGTCAACATCACTTCCACTGAAGGGAAAACGCCAGCTACCATGTTTTATGCATTTGCTTTTCAGTTCAACTTCTCGTTCACGTCGCCGCAGCTCGACTCGTGCTTCAGCTTTTATGTTTTTTACAGAAAACAGGTTTCATACGTTCAGTGCGGAATGCGTCGGCCTTGATCGCCTGCCAGCCGCGGAGATGCAGTTGAGACAGTAATGACTTTAGGGTTTTTGTTTTTCCCTCGATGGGTAAAGAAAAAATTGTGTTTGTGGATCAATTAATAATTTAAAAAGATGCTCTCGAAAACAAAAGGGAACACATGACGACAACAGGCGATGACAAACAAGAAAGTATTGAATAGACACTAGCATTCAAAACTTTCACGATACCCTCTCTTACTTTTCTATTATCTTAATTTGGGGATTATAAGCATGTTAATATATTATATATTTATCTTTGATGGATGTATTAAATACAGGAAACTGTTTCAGTCTAACCCAAAGTCTCAAAGAAGTCAAATTAAACAGATAACTCTGGATCTTTCCCTCAGTAACTCTGCTGTAATCACAATATATTGATAGATCTTTTTTCCTATACAAGTAATTATACAATCTGCCACATGATTCAGACAAACCCTGTCACAGGATCATGAATTTGACCTGAATCCTCACAAACCTGATATGATTCCACCTGAAAGTCCATAAAAGACAATATTGAATCATCTCCCAGCCTCAGTGACGACTCTACGACATATGAGCGGGAGGCAGCAGCAGCAGAACCGTCACAGCTACAGGACCAGAGAATTAACTTATCGGTGACAGAGCAGAGCAGCAACTCTCACGCACCCGATCTGTCTAATTGACTCAAATATTCTGCCCTGAAATCCCAAAGGCCTCGAACGCTGCACACACACACGCACACGCACACACACGCACACGCACACAGACACACACACGCACACAGAGGCCCCCTGTCCCCTCTGCTCTCTCCTCCCTCGCCCCGGCTTCATTAGCAGCGGTTTGCATCATCCCCGGTGAAAACGTCACATGTCATCAGTGACTCCATTCTTTATCACTTCCCGCGGTATAGACAGTGTAACCTTCAGAAACCTGCTGCCCACAGTTTTACGTCTTAATTAGGCGCACTGTCACCGGCGCCCAGCGCCCCTCGTCCCGATGCGAACGGACAGAGAGCGATGGAGACGGAGAGGGAGTGTGAAAGACGCAGGGGAGGACAAAGTCACACACCGAGGCAGCAGACAAAGGCCGAGCGAGAGGGAGAGAGAGTGAAGGAGACGATGTAGAGTGGAGGAGAGAGAGCGACAGGAGCAGGGAGAGGAAGAGGAGGAGGAGGAGGAGGAGGAGGAGGGTGGAGGAGGAGGAGGAGGAGGAGGAGGAGGAGGAGGAGGAGGAGGGTGGAAGTTGATGTCCTGCAGTTGATCGGATGAGAGAAAGTAAAGGTGGAGTATTCTGGGTGAAGTTAAGTTTTGACTTGTAAAACAGATGATGAGGAGTTTGATGTGATTTTAAATGAAGTAAACTTCCAGAAGAACATTTAAACAAAGACCTGGCGATCAGGGCGGAGCAATAAATCAATATCAATAATTATCGCAATATAATTTTCATCAAAAACTTTAAAACAAAAGGTTCAATATATATGGATGTGAAACTTGAGGCAGAAAACAATTTATCTCAGATTTGTAAAATGTTGAAAAGTGAAAAGTCTCTGCTCATGAAGGAGTTTTAAACCTTTAAACTTTCATTCAGCAGTAAAAATCTGTCTTTAAACTTAAAAGAAATAAATAGTAACGCAACATTTATCATGATAATTGGCGATATCGACTCTATGGAATTGTTTTTATTGTGGTTTAATTTCTGGCAGCAACATTTTCCTTTTTAAAATCTTGTTTTCACACAAGCAGCTTCAACATTTACTCAACGAGCAAAGAAAAAGCAGAAAATCTAAAAAAATTAAAACAGAAACCAGGTCACTTTTGGTACTCGAGTGTTTTTTGATATTCGGTGCTAGAAACACATTTTCGTGCGTATTAAAAATTATATTGAATTTCACTGTCCAACCAAATGAGCTGCAAATATTCTAGATTATTTAAAAGCCAATAAACTTGTCCTAAAAATAAATTTAAAATGCTCCAGTTTCAGACTATGAAGCTTAAGTTGCTCCTGAAGTATAAAAACGAAGTGTGAGAACCATCGAGCCTCTTTTGTGATTAAAACCTTATTTTTGAAATCTGGATTCTCATAATTAAAAGCATTTTCATGTAGGTTTTTGTCGCAGAGAGGAGAATTCAGTACGAGAGCATGAAGGAGGAGGAGGAGGAGGAGGAGGAGGAGGAGGAAGAAAAGCAGAACAGAGCGGAGAATTGTGTTGGCGACTTGCTCGGCGAGAAAAAGAGTGAAAATCCGGCTTAGCGGCGAAAACACTGGAGATGCTTGTGTCCTCAGTTTGGGGACAGCTGACGGGTTAACACTATTAAGACGGCGGAGAACACAGGACTGAATGTGCATCTGTGCCTCCGAACACTGCGACCGAGCGGGGACACGGACTCGCAGACAGACGGACGGCAGAGGAGCGAAGGGACGACGCAGGAACACAGATTCTTTCTGTTTTCTTTTTGTTACTCCGCGTCCACGGCAAAACACAGCTTCAACTGAATTTTGCACGTCCTCATCTCGTGTTTCCTCTTTTCCACAGTAACATAAAGTATTTCTACATCGAATACAAAAAATCCTCTTGGCTCTCGGGCCCTGCTGCCGCGGCCCCCGAGAGCAGACGTGTAAACAGACAAACAGACAATAAGGGAAAAACCCCACAGACGCTGATGAGCTGCTGTACGGCCATGGAAAAAAGAAAATACCATTACAGCACTTAGGCATCAATTAAATCTGTATCATCATTACTCAGTGTAATTGAAGGTGAGACAACCTATCAATTGTAAAAGATCACACTGTCATTAAGGTTAATAAGCTGTTTTATAAACTATCGCCATTAACATCGGATACATCTATTATCGTGATGAATGACATATTGATAAAATAGGCGGTGAAATTGTCGTCTTCCTCCCGGATAAAAAAAAGACGCGACTCAAACTGCGGAAAAAAGTGGAAATTTCCCCCCCGAGCTGGGACCCGAGAGGGAAACGACAACTACATCTGGAAGCTCGTCAGTGATGTTTTCAATTAGCCGCCGCGCAGTTTTGCCAGCGATTATCACATCTACAGCTTTTCTCTCAATCAATTATGGAATGCTGTGATTTATTCATGGGACACTCAGGCTCACGAGGAAGTCGACCCCGGGACTGACAGAGGAAAAACATGTGCAGCAGCAGCATCCTTAAAGAAGACATCTGTTTAAATCAGAAGACATCAGTCAATAAAAAAAAACTATTTCAAGTGTGTTAAATCAGAAAAGTCCAAATCTGAGTTTTTCTTTCCAGGACATTACAATAACTTATAAACTGTGATGAGACAAAACCCCGTCGGAAGCGTCTTAGGTTCTTTCCCTCGTCTCGTCCGAGGTCACTTCACACAAGAAAAAAAAAAGAAATTTAATTAGTGTCAAATACAAATTAAAACGTCTTTAAATTGCTGTTGAGCCCACAGTTTGGGATGAAAGCGCTCGTGCTTAAGCTCATTAGCGTAATTAATCTCACGTTAAAAGAAGTGGCAGAGGCCCGGCGCTGAAGGAGTTAACGAGGTGGAGCCGGTAATTGGACGAGGAGCGACCCCTTCACGGCCGGTGACGCCGACATCCGCTAATTCACTTAAATGGTCACTAGAGGCCGAAAAACGTGGATCCAGAGAGAAACAGTGAGCGGTGTGGTGGGGGGGGGGGGTATACAAAATATTTTCAGTCACGATGACCCCGAAAAACTGAAGCTTTAATTCCAGCAGGTTGTAATAATGCAGGACTGTTTCTGGTCGAACCCAGAAACGTCATAAATCAGCCGCAGCCGGAGTGAAGAAGGAGATCTCTGCTGTACTAAAGTTCTTAAACTGGTTTCCTGTCAGTTTTTAAGTCTTCTACTGGTTTTTGAAGCACATGCTCCCAGTGTGTGAACCAGTACCGGCTCCTCGGTCCTCGGGTCCGAGTCCGCTTCTGAAGGTGAAGCAGGTTTTTTAGCTTCGATGCTCCAAAGCTGCCGGAGCCCGAGGACCCGAGAGCAGCCGGACGTGTTGAAATCTTTAAACACAAACTTAAAACCTCTTCATTTTGCCTGGTTTATTGTTTATAGACGTCTTAATTTATGATCATTTGTAATATCAGGCTATAAATATGCTAGTTGTACCTAATAAAGTGAACAGACATGCTGGGAGTGGACAAGAGCTGAGTGAGAGATATTTAATTGTATGATTACTTAACAGGTTTAATCAAAACTGCTTCATCCTTTGGCTCTATCGTCCTAATTGTATATCTTATATATATATGTTATATTAAATATGTTTATTAGTTGAATATTTTATGGTTTTCTAAGTCTTTCTTTGTGTCATTCTGATTATTTTATGTCATATTTACTTCACACTGCGAGACACAAACCAATCAATGTTGCTAAATGTTCAAGTTATTGATGTGATACTGAAATCACACGTTTATAACAGATCCGAATAAACGCCGATAAAGATATCGGGTTCCACGAGGCCAATTAGCAAAACAAAACAAATCATAAATAAAATTAATTTAAAAAACCCTGAACGAAGGCGAAACGTGTCCTGGTCTGAGGAAAGAAGTAAAGATATTCTAGTTGAGGAGGAAGGAAAGTGGATGAAAGGATGAAACAAGTAAGAAAGCTGCTGTTGTATGTTCCGTACATACAAAGCACATATTTACATGTTTATTCATAACGTACGTCTCTTATCAAACATTTCAGAGCGGATCACATTACACGCAGCTTCATGCGAGGGCCCTTCACTACATATTAGCCGGCGCCGTCACACCGTTACATTTATGTATACAAAATACGAGCGGCCTAATTGAATATTCACTGTGAACATATTCCCTGCATAACACGACTCCCCGCTTCCATCACTTTAAAAATTCAAATCAATGGGAGGAGAGGAGGGGAACATTAGAATACATTACTGCATGTATGTGTGATCCTCCTCCTCCTCCTCCTCCTCTATATGTCTGTCAAGAGGAGGAGGAGGAGGAGGAGGAGGAGGAGGAGGAGGAGGAGGAGGAGGAGGGCAGAGTGCACGCGACATCGCCGGCCTCGGCAAAGCTGACGTTAACAATAATGTAATTTAATTAAAGCCAAGATCCCGGCGGTCCTCTCCAAACGACGGGGGCTTTTGATTTTAATAGGTGATGAAGAAAATGGCTCGGCGCACGGGCGGACACCGCCACCGACCAGTCTGAGGGATTCTGAGATTTTAAAAAACCGGCACAGGCAGGACATCAGTTCAGATCGTATCAGGCAGGGGGTGCAGGGGGTGCAGGGGGGTGCAGGGGGTGCAGGGGGTGGGTGGGTGCAGGTACCAGCCCCGGCCACCCAAATACAACAACACCGATCAGCTAATGGAGAGGAAGACGGGAGGACCCTGAACGCACCACGGGCCGGACGGTCCCGGGAAAAACAACAAGGCTGGAAAATACTAAAATACTCCTGCGGCACAAAGCTGCGGCACAAAGTGGATTTCTGCCCCAGAACAAGATTTAAAAAGAGAGGATGAGGAAAAACAAGAGCTAATCCGAAACTGATCGAGAGCCGAGATCAGAGTCGGAATCTTGACATGCTGGGAAATGACATTAAATCTGGACGGATATTAAAATCTCACACGAACAGATTGTTTTTCGCTTTGTTTTCAGGCGACGTGTTGCCGGGGGAAACGGTTTTGTTTTGTTTTTTGTTGTTGTTGTAAAATCTGTCACTAAGGTAACAAAAACACAAATGAAAAGAATTAGATTTATAATATTTGTTTTCTATTTTTGACTCACTTGTAAAAACGTGTGTATATGAAAGTGTGTATTCAAAGTATAAAAACACTGTAATGAGCCTTTAGAGTCTCAAACGTGTTTTTAATGCTCCTGACCTCAAACAACAAGTCTTAAGAATCAAAGTTATACAGATTATTATGAAAAAATATTTACAACAAGAGTTGTTTGTAACTGAAACGACCTTCGACGACTCAAATCCAAGAATCAGATTCGGAGAAATTTGTGAGGAACATGAAGGGATTTGTTTCCTGACGTCTCTCTAATCATTTTCTCATTAATTCTCTCTATTTCCCACATTAGGCTTAGTTTTCACTTTACTCCTCCAACAACAATTATAACACACACACACACAGACACACACACACACACACACACACACACAGGGTTCCCTCATTGGTAATCCTGTTACCAGCCAGGTCCCAGCCTGGACTTGCCGTACAGGACCGTGCATGAGGAGGAGGAGGGGGGAGGAGGGGCGAGTGGGTGAGTGAGGGTGGTGGTGAGGGTGGGTGGGGGGGGGATTAACATGGTGGTCATTATCGAATTTACAACCAGTCATACAGACATCTGCCCTACTTTTCCTCTGTTAATGTAAAAAGAACTAATCTGGTTAAGAGAGCACGGGCGCGGCCCGTAAATCGGCGGCGCTCTCCGCCATAGTTAAAGCTGTCACTTCTCTTGTGGGGGTTGCGGCGGCTGAATGGAGCTGTCAGCCGGCTACTTGTTAGGGCTAACAAGGCCGTCCACTGATAGGACTAATGAGGCCCAGGGCTCGCCGCTACCCTGCACAGCAGCCCACCGCCGCCGCCGCCGCCACCACCGCCGCCACCACCACCACCACCACCACCGCCACTGCAGCCCTCTGTGCTGTGCAGCGTCTTAAGAGCTCCAACGTGCACAGATCTACATGGATTATTATGAAAAGACAGAAAAAAAATACAGCAACTTTCCAATGCAGTTTCCTTTTATTAGGAATTATCATCGAAATCTGCTGAATCGAGACACAAGAAGCCGTCGAGATTCTAACATTTTTTATGTCTTATATATAATCTGAAAGAGAGTTTGGATAGTTGGGTTTTGTCAAGTGGACACAATCCATCGGGACAGTTCATTTTTATAGTAAATTCTCTTCTACCTTCACGCAGAAGAAAATACACAAATACACAAAAGAGACAAAAATCTTAAATATAAATAAGGTGAGGAGAAACTAAAATGACTGGAGCAAACGTCTGCTCTATTAGAAAGACACGACTCATTCAGCACTTTGCAATAAATCATACTTTTTTGAAATCACGGTCTTTCCCGGCTTCTTTGGTTCTGTCCGATTCCACATGAGCAAGAATCTCCACTGTTTGTTTTTTTTTAAGATAATTTTCTTTTCATTTTATAGAAATTATTGTTATTTTCACATCTCTAAAGCAAAGTCACCCGAAGAAAAGATCTATAAAACACGAGAGGCTTTATATTTATAAAATTTTAAGTACAAAACTCTTCTAATGCACATGAATCAACGGATTTCATGTTCTTAGCAACATCACACGAGATTTCTTCGAGGAACCAAAACTTCAAAAAGGTTAAACTGCAAAATGATTTCTAAAGAAAAGAAATGTCTTGGAAGCCGGAGATAAACTAATAAAGTGTGAGACTTCCCCTGTGGGCAGAGAGCAAAGATGAAGTTCTCCCAGATCTCACACATCTCATTTCCTCCTCGAGCCGAACCCACACGACGCTGCTTCTCCTCCGTCAGCGAAACAAAAACACTCACCGACTTAATTCCTCCGTTTTCACACAGAGGTAAATTAGACGCTGGATTCGGGTTAAGTGTCAAGCATGAGAATGTTTTCTCCAGTGAAGACGCGTCTCTTCTCCCAATGCTTCATTATTTGTGACGCCCTGGTTTAATTCCAATTACCCCTGTTAATTAGGAAATCTCATGCTCTCTGATCTAGAGCTTCGTTTCAACCTAATGTCATTTGCCAGGTTGTTTACTTCCGATTAAAAAGGCCTTTTATTGTGAAATTAAGTGTTACATTTGTTTCGCTGAGGTATTTATCCGTGTGACGGTAAATATCCCGTCTGATGTCAACACGTCGATGTCCCCCTCGCATGCATTAGCCCGTGTTTATTCTACATTAGCGCTGCTGTCAACTCTTTCTTTGGGCATATATTAGTACCACATTAGCATATTGTCTCATCAGACGTTTAGGTACCAAATTATTCCGTCCACCGGCTGTGGAGGGAGCCGAACGTGGGCCTTCCGCCGCGCCGCACACACCTTCCAGACCGCGACATCTTCGCAGGCGTTTCTTAATCCCAACGCCGAACAAATGCAGTTTGACGGCTTGTATTAGTTTTCAAGAAAAGATGTTCTCACCATATTCAGCGTGGCATTGTAAAAGACAAAGGCAGGAACAGAAAGGGAAGCGTGAAAGGATGAGTGTGTGTGTGTGCATCTGTTTACATTTTGTTTTTTCCCTTTTCTTCAAACGATGCCGAGCAAATGTTTGCTCTGCTTTACATCCGAAGATGAGGCGACAAAAAGATGCAAAGCAGGAAGCTGCCGAATACATCTTTTCTATGTTCGATTCCGTATAAGACTGAACAAACAAACAGTCTGTCGTCGTGCACAGAGTAAATTCCTCCATATCGTTTTTCTCCTCACTACAAATGGCCTTTTAAAGACGTTCCACCTCTTGCAGGATGTAAACTGGGTCATTGCGTTTATCTCGGCCTGCTTCGGCTCCCGTGAGGCGGCCGTCTCCTCTCCTGGACCGCGTCCATGTGACCAGCCTGCCCAGAGCATACTGATACACCAGTTCACTGCTGATCCTATGGCGTGGCTATTGTCCAATATTTAAATCTGATTTACTGGTGCCGTGAGTCGGGTTGATCTAATCTACTGTTGGTAATATTTCCCTTGGTCGTCCGATCTCTTTCAACGACGCAATTTAAAAAGAGCACGAATCATATTCTCTGTGCTTTTAAACGCTTTTATTTTGGAAAAACAGGATGAGCTAAACAACAATAAACAAGATCACAGTAAATTAGAAGAGGAACCTAAAACTAAATCATTCTAATCAACCAGTATGACAATAAAATAAGGTCATGGTCTTAATTTGTAATGGCAAAATAAATTAGGATCTGTTGGTGATGTTTTACGACAGACGACACCATGTTCTATCTCTATTTATGAAAATTAATTGTTATGTCAATGGTTAAACCTTGAAAGCAACTCTGAACAACCAGTGAGGTTAAAAATCTAAAGTTGGATGATTACATTTAGATGAATGGAAAGAGGGAAATCTAAAATCCGCTCCACAAAGGACTCCATTTCCCAGAATCCTCTCAGTTCTCATAACAAAGACGCTGTTTTGATCATGGCTGTGGAAGACGATAAACATATTGGAAATATATTATTTTTTCCCGCCACATTAAATCGTTCGCCCCTCGACCGTCTGCCGCCGAGAGAAACTTTCACTGGGAGAACATTCCCCACAAAACGTGACCCGGCGGCTCACGATGTAAAAAATGCCGTGTAGAGGCCAGAGAGGAGCTGCCAGCACTCGGAGTCATGCTCATTGTTTACCGTCATTATCCTCTCGTCTCCGGCTGAATGATTACTGATGACTTACTGATGTTAAAACCCTGCACGAGGCTCCTGCAGTGAAATACCGACAGTTAAAGAGCAAACATCTACGTCCAGCTCCCAGTCTGATGCTTCTCTTGGCTCCGGTTCCAAGCAGACAATCCCCTCGCAGCCTCCTAATTGAGCCCCGAGAAACCGGCGGCCGCTGCCGAGGAGGAGGGAGAAAATAGACCCAACATGTATTTCTGTGACCTCCGAGGACAGCTCTGCCATGCCATGCCGTGCTGTGCCGTGCCAGGCTACGGCAAGCAGACTGTCACCTATACCCTCGGTGGCCCTCGGCTTATGCCAGCCTCGTCCTCGTTATTTATTTTTCCGCCTTACATCCGCCTCTCTCTCCCCCTCTCTCTCGCTGCTCCCTCCGTCTAACGGGACTCCTCCAGAGCAGGTCCGTGGAGTCCCTCTGCTCACAGTCACTTAATTAAACGCTCCCACAGCTCAGGCTACGACGTGACCGACGGCTGTTAAATTAAGATGCTGTCACAGCCGGGGCACGGAGCGCTGGCAGGGTGAAGGAAAGATAAAAACAGCTGAGGGAGAGGAGGAGAGGAGGAAGGAGGAAGGAGGGAGGCAGAGAGGTGGGAGGCTGGTTCCACGTCCACTGTGCTTTACTGCCTCCGTTTGTTTCTCTGAAAAAAACCTCAAAATCCTCTCGGATGTTCCCGACTCCTGATGCAAGACGTCTTCTTATCCTTCCTTCCTCCAAGGAGCTTCTACTTCTGTCTGCATTTGTTTGTTTGCTTGCAGGAAAAAAAACTGCAAAAGCTGTTTTTAAAAAGATTTTGCAGAGGGGTGAGGAAGGACCGAAGGAAGAAGGCCTTCAATTTTGGTGCAGATCCAGGATCTATTTTTCACCTTCTTTAAGGGGTGTAATAGAGTGAGAATATTTCATGGATCTTGAAAAATATATATATATATATATTTAGGGGACTAATATTATGTGCAGATCCAAATACAAATCGTGATCTAGTGAATTTAAGTGGGACTGTTGGGCCTTGGCGGACGTATCCTGATTCCCTTCTGTATCTATTATATAATCATTTTATTGTCATGGGAATATTTTTGGGGCTATGAAATAAGAAAAAGCTATTTGACTGTACAATTCTACAATAATGGAAAATCCCTCTGACAAACATCTGGAATCTAAATCAATGTCTTCATGTTGATTGAATTCCCCCCCCCCGTAAGAAAGTCCAATGGAATGAAATTTAAAAGAAAGAAAATTATATAAAAAGAGATAAATATGTTTCTTTACTTATAATAATAATGCCAATGACGCCAAATATGACAGCGACATGTAGGATGACAAATCAGAGCAACAAAGAAAAATATGTTTTTTCATTTCAGGTTGAAGATGAGCTAAGATGAAATTTGAGACTTTCTCGGTTTGTCTGTTTCTGATCTAAATCAGCAACAATCGCCTCGTTAGAGCTTTTAATTAAAAATGTAAAGATTCAAGAATGAAACTGATAATAAAAATGTCTTTTCTGAGCTCCACAACGTCGAGGTCCATCAGATAATAGCATTAACCTCCACACACACACCAGCTCACTCAGCCCACACGTCCCCCTGGCGAGGAGCCGGCGAGCGCGAGAAGAACAAATGGAAATCCAACTGGAAATCCAACCGGACTCACAGGAACTCAAACGCCCGCTCTCCGTTCCTGGCTCGCTCGCTCGCTCGCCCGCCCGCCCGCCCGCCCGCGTGTCTTTCTCCGTGGCACTCGGAGGGTTTAATGTACAGTGATGCATCATTCATCGCGCACCTTGTTGGGACATTTTGCGGACAGCTGCTTTCAGAAAACAATACCTGGAGTGTGAAGGTGGGGGTGGCGAACGGGGGAAAAAAAAACAGAAAGCACACCACCGCCTCTTCAAAAAGAGCCGAGTGAGCATCAGAATAAGGCCCCCCCCCCCCCCCCCTCTACCTGCTGTCCCCAGTCGATCCCCGGCAAAACTTGGCGGCAGATGTTGCTGTGCTAAGTTGGCTCTGAAGTGCCTCCCCGGCTCCCCGGTCTCACCAACAACACAGTCAAACCACATTAGATCTCTTTATTTGTGCCCGGGGCAAGTTCGGCACTGCAGCTGTGTCCACCCCCGCTCTACCTTTGGTGTTGAAGGCCCTCAGGCGCTAAATGTGAGACCACGAAAAAAAAGAAAGACAGAAAAAACTGTTTCACTCTCATTTTCTGTCTCTCTTCTGCATCTGCTGACAATCCAGCAGTCTGGCTGCGGGCGGCGGCGCTGAGGGAGGGAGGGGTCAGCGAAGGAGGCCGCTGAGCGAAGGGAAGGAGGGCGAGGACGGAAGGAGGAGGAGAGCGGCGAGGTGGCGAGGTGGCGTGACACCCGGCTCCCCGAGCTGAACAGATGTCTGCGGCAACCTGCTTCCTTACACCTGTACAAGTCCTCGTAACCTCCGCGGAAGCAGCCCGCAGGAAAATTCATGACCCTGGAGATTTCCTGTCCGCCATCAAAGACCGCTGCCCTGCCCCCCCCGTCCCCCCGTCCCCTCCTTCCTTCCTCCCTTTCCTTCTCCTCCTCATCCCCTGCCTCGTCTCCATGTCCCAGCTGTGCCATCTACAACCAAACCTGCCACCAGACACATTTTAATCAAGCCACGTTCACTTGTAAACACCAAAATCACAACCAGGTGCCAGACCCTGCACACGAAATATATATACACACACACCACAGTCGGTCAAAGTTTCTATATTGAAATAACCTAAAATTATGGAAATCAATATATTTGACGTGTACTTTGAACATGGAGGTGGCTAGGTCTATTACCGATATTGCAGCCAGCCACCAGGGGGCAATCAAGAGTAGGGTTTCCATTTTTTTACGGAGCAGTTATTTCATCCATCTTTTAAAAAACAGACTCTATGGTTAAAATCCAGCTTTATCAAAAATTAAAAAAACATCTCAACTCATTGAAAAACAAAGTTTGATTCCACGGCAGCTCGGTGAAAAGCGTCCGTGGCCTCGTGTCCGATTCCCTCCCGCGTCTGATACCTGATCACAGACGTGAAAGTGGCGTTCGGCTCGGCGATCGGCATCTGAATGAAGCGAGCCAGCTGTGTCAGGGACTCCGCTGGCAGCCCGTCCTCTCCCAGACTAAGTGCTTTGACACAACTGGTTTACCCACCAGCGGGTTTCGCTCGCACGTTCCTCCTCCTTCAGGACAGTTTGCTCGGAGCGACTGGGGCGACCTCACGTGTGGCGACATCTATCATCTCTCGCACGGCGGGATCGGCCGCTTCCGACGTTTCTGCTCGAAACTCCGACAGTTTCACGAAAGGTCGGGCGAGGGAATTGTTGTCATTTCAGCGTGAAAACAAAAAGGGGGCGACTGCCAATGAGCACACTGCGTGAGAATCAGCAAGTTTGGTCATCTCGTAAAAAAATTTAAAACCCTGGAGTCATCGTGATGCCTCGTAAAAGAACCAGGCACCAGGAAGTCATCATCATGGCAGAGAAACAGACTCACATCATACATGAGTCATTCTTACTCTGACAGGGTGAAGTCATGAAGTCGTTCTAAAGGATACGTCATGTTTCACACACCCACACACACACACACACACACACACACACACACACACACACACACACCAGTTGTAAGCTCTGCAGTAAGGGACTGGTTTGCACTGGTTTTTGCTCGAGAGCTGCGCTTGAGTCCGGACACTTTCCTGAAATCTTCCAGAGCGGCTGTCTGCGTGTGAGAACGCTTGCTCCAGACGTTTTCTGAAACTCTTCCTGCCGATCACTCGGTAAAACGTCCGGATGAGCCCACGTGAGAATGAAGCAGAACAATTCACAGTGAGCAAGCGGGCGTGTTGATGACATTTCTAACCCGCGATGGACGCGACACTGAAAGACGCTTCTATGACTTATTGATAAGAACTAATCTGGACTAATCTGGTTAAAAATGGAAGTTCACGTTGCCGTCCAGAGCTTCAGATCACAACTGGCCAGACAAACATGTTCCTTACGGCAGCGAACGTTATTCCCCTCGAGACATTTGCAGTCGTGACATCATTCTCTGAACCATTCGAAACTCTGACGGTTCCACTTCTCTTCCTCTGAAGTTTATACATTAAACATCTGTACAGATGTGTCACTTGCTCCCATTTAGCTGCAGAGCCGCTGCATTATTTTACAGGAAACGTTCAGAGGAGTCAATTGTTTTCACTTGAGCTTCTAAATTAAATTAGATTTCGAGTTGGCCTCATGCTGATGTGGTTGTAAAAACAGCTGTATGTTGCATTAATGTGGGATGAAGGGGGATTTCTGAATCTTTCACATTCCTTTTGAGATGAAGCAACAGCAGCTCGTACCGTGTCCAGAGCAGATGTTGTGGTTTGTTGGTTTGACCCGTTTCCTTGTAAAAACCCAAGACAACACTCTGACATGGCGGTTTGTGAGGGCGCGTGCTCTCCTGACCGCCGGCCCGGTGTCAGGTTTCAGTGTGTGTGTCGGTTTCTAGCATCAGTACAGTTCCTCTTCCCCCGAGGAAGGTCTGAGAAAAGTCCAGGGTTTGACCGTATTAGGTCTCGTCCCCGTCGCGCCTCCTCCTGTGAGTCGCTGCAGCTGCGGCTCGATTAGGAAACAGCAGCACAAAGACAGAGTTGTGCCAGCAGCCTCCTCTGCCGAGGTCCAGTACACAGATCACTGGAACAACACAGCTGTAGTGCAACACAGCAATAAAGTTTTTATGGAGGTTACAGGAGCATTTGAAAGACCAGAGCGTCTCATCATAAACCAGTTGAATGTCCCAGGAGTGGAGAGGAATCTCTACTGGGGAGCAAAGGTGAACGTGAAAGTAGAAAGATGTAGATATGAAGGACTCACACTCCGAGCAGATGAAAAACAGAAAGACGACTGGGATTGAACTGCCGACCCTCTGGTTAGTGGGCGACCCGCTCTAACTCCTGAGGCGCAGCCGCCATGTTCACACCAGAGGACGTTTATAGACAACATAAATAACAGTTTTCCCTATTCTTTGCCTTCAAATCTGTATTTTTAACTTTACAAAACACAATCATGAATACTATTTTCTATTTCTGCCAATAGATTCCCTTTAATATTCCATGGACTGCATTCATATGGCAATTTATTCTAGTGTTAGCGACTACAAAAAGTACTTCGTACACTAATTTCTCATTTAAATCACTATCACTCATACGTCCACACACCGATGCTTCAGGGGCAACCGCCGACATCCTGATTAGTGAACAACCCGCTCTACCTCCTGAGCCACAGCCGCCTTTAAAGATGATACACACTCGTCCTTACAACAACCATCCACACTTCTGACTGATGAAGGATATTTACTCTTTACATCCTCAAATACAATAAACAGCTCCACTGACGAAGCTGTGACTCACTCCCTTCAGGCTCATTTACTGGATCCCACACACACACTGAGGTATTACACGTCTTTGCTTATTTATAATTCTTCCTCATGTGTATGATCTGTGCTGCTGAGTGTTGAGTCAGGTTCTTAGTTTAGTGTCTTACCTTCTCTGCAGAGCTGGGACGCATGAGGGAGACTCGGTCGTACTGCCGCCCCATCAAAGCCCAGAAAGCATCGAGACGACCCTGATCAAACAGAAAACACGGGACTGCTTTTAAAATCACAAGATCCCATTACGTGCAAAACAATGTGTGGAAGGTAAAAAACGATCTAACCCATTAAAGCTCGTTAAATTCTTAAAAAACCTACAAATAGTGACTGAAACACGATTTATCAAATAGCGAAAACCACAAGGAAGAAAAGGGAAAGTAGTATTTAGTCGTTTTTTGTGTGTCAGGTTGGTCGCGGGAGTATTTACCTTGATGGGAGTGTACCATTTATTCTCTGCGTGGTAGGTGGGAGCCGGCTTCGGGGGGGGACGTTTCACAACTGGCTCCTCTACGTACTCTGGTAAGGACACGATGGCGTTCTTGGCTTTCTCCAGCCGGGCCCCCTCCTCCGTCGAGCCCTTTTCACCCCAACGCACCTGGAAAACACGAAACCCAGAGAGTCAGTAACATAAATATCAACCCAGCACTGATCCCAGTTCAGACGATTTCAATAACAAACCCCACATATTCACTGTTCTACATTTGTAATCTCAGAGCTGCGAAAACCTGTGGAGGAGATTTTCTCAAACTTATTAAACCACAACAATTAAACAACTGTCAATAGATTAAGATTAGTCACAACATCCGTGAAGTATTTGAACAACTTCCATCACTGCAGGGTAAATCCATGAGAAAATAAAATACCCTGAAAAACCTGTTGTTTCCTTTGTTAACAAGCTCATCTACATACTGTAATATTTGTTATAGAGTGTGTGTGTGAGTGTGTGTGTGAGTGTGTGAGTCTGTAGGTTTGTGTGTTAGCTAAGCTGTCCTGCCTTTTAATTGAATTCATCACATCTGTTGCAGGGAGGAGATAAAAAATTTTTTTAAAAAAGGCTCCAGCATCTCACGAACGGGGAGAGGTGATTAATTAGCGACACAGTTTTCAAGCTGTAGGTTAAGCCGTGACAATATAGAACAGCTTTTCAGAATCTCCGGGATACGTCCCTGGCCGGCCGCATCATCAAGAGAAGAGAGAGGCTGCGATGAATAAAAGATATGTTGTCACCTCAGCCCGTTAAATACACGTTTGACATATTGGCAGCAGGCAAAGCAGTGACGTCGAAAACGTGGACGCAGGAGAAAAGGACGTCTCTACAGGCGCCTGGTTCTCCGAGCGCGAGGGGGCGAATCTTCAGAAGTCAGGAGACAGACCTGTCGGCGGGAATCAACCTGCTACGGGAGGAAGAGAGAGGAGGGAGTGTCGGGTTCGCATCTCGCCCCAACACCCGTGGGGATAGAATCAAGCGGTAGGAGCTCCCCGAGGACGCTGGGAAATCCCTGCAATGCCACCGACTTCCTCGAGGCTGGAAAGCGGTAGGGGGTACGGAGGGGGAGGGAGGGGAGGCTTTCAAACCTGGATTCCCCCGTGGACGGAGCAGGCGGATAACAAAGGCCCTGCCAAGGTTTTGGGGGGAGGTGGGGAGGGGAGAGGTGGGTGAGGTGGATGTGTCAAGTTGACAGCAGCACTCAATCCTTCATCCCCACGATGACTTGATCCAATCAGGCCCCGGACGGCCAAGGACGAGATGGCAGGGCCTGTCACGTCGGAGGCATCAGTGGACTGACGAGGAGCGGCGGCACGGGGTGGACAGCGGCAGGCCCACCTCCTGCCGCCTGTGTGTCTCCGCTAACTTCTGGAAAAACCCTGAACGTCAGCAGGTTTCTCTCGAACATGATGCAGGTTTACTGGAGAACAGCTGTCACATGAGTCACTTCCTGCCCGTCCGGGGACTGGATCGGATAATTGTAGGCTGCCAGATTTTTATGTCACATAAATAGAAAGATTGAACAACAACACATTGTGAAATTTGCTCGTCAAACCATTTCACATGTGGGCAGAGACGTTAATCTGTTATGTTTGATTCATGCGTCACACAGAACAGAAGAGACCTGATTTTGTGATTCTCTAGAATTACCTCTCAGGGGTTTTATGCCTCCACCAGACACAAAAGTTTTATTCCACACACATTGAAGTCATCGTGACCTTTGACCTTGAAATCTAACCAGTTCATATTTGAGGCCAAGATATCAAAATTTGAACACAGGCTTGAGATATCATGCTCAAAAGGCCTAAAACACGTTTTGTGAGGCAACGTGACCTTTGACCTTTGACCTCCGACCACCCAAATCTAATCAGTTCATCTTTAAGTCGAAGCTGAATGTTTGTACCAAGTTTGAAGAACGTTCCTTAAGCCGTTCTTGAATTATCACGTTCACAATATCATTCCTCCGGCCAGTGCAGTTAACCCGAAGCCTCATATTTTGAAAACCAAACACAGAAGAAGAAGAAGAAGAATGACATCAAGTCTCTGACCTCCATGCGTTTGATTCCTCCAGCTCCTCTTCCTCCGTAGTAGGAGGCGTCCACAGTCGGCCACTGCGACTTGGGCAGCGGCTCCGGCTCCTGGGGAAGACGTGGAGGGAGATTCAGAGACTCGTTAAATATGCAAACAGACGCAAACTTCCTCCGCCATCGCATAAACATCGTCGTTTATCAAACTGACGAGAGGAAGGCGGAGCAGGAATGTGCTTGTGTTGTTCTTTTCTTTCAGCTCCATTTATATTTTGAATCCACTTCCTTCCGATTGTAAAGATCATTTCCATAATGAGACCGTGTGTGAGTGAGACTAAAAATAATGTGATATCTTTATACTCATATAAACTAGAGACCAAAATAAGATTTGTTAGGATATGAAAAACGATGACAAATGAGTCGTTGGACATGAAAACAATGAATTAACTAATTTCTCAGAGTAATAACATCTAAAGTTTTCAAAATATAGCTCAACATTTTGAGAAATTAACTTTTTTGTCTTGAGTTAGAGGAAAAGATCTCAACCACTCGTCATATAAAGATAAAAATGGAATCAATCTCATCTTCTTCCAGAAATGTTGAGCTGTGGCTTTGCCTGATGAGTTTCCTATATTTAATTCTAGTATTCAGAGACAACACCATATTAATACTCACAGGTGGCGGAGGACGGGAAGGTGGAGGAGGTGGCGGCGGGTCTTTGATGACCTGGATAAAACACAAAAAGCAAAAGAGCGTCAGCACAAAGTCCACGGAGGGACGAGTGCAAACACACAAACACAACAACACACACACACACGCTCAAACCGTGTGTCAGGCCGAGCACAGACGGGGCTGACGGAGGTGATTCGTGACAGGTGACTGAGACAAACAGAGACGTCCCTGAGCTCGCTGCACGGCAGAGACGCCGCCGCCGCTGCCGCTGCCAGGCTGCTCTGTGTACGCAGCACCACCACCCCGCTGACTACTGATTACAAGGGTTCTGCTTGTAAACCAACATCAGGGGCCCCCTTGTGCAAAATAAAGAAAAGCTGAAAATCAACTTGTTGACAGGGGAGTCTTTGGGGCGATGGCTGTCTCCCGTTTAGCTCTTAATTAATTGGACGGGGTTCAGTGCTCCCGAGCAATACCCCCAATCATAAAGTCCTAAGGAGTTAATTAGCTCCAACGAGATACGGAGGAGGAGGAGGCTCGGGCTCGGCTCGGCTCCAAGCGCCGTCTGGGTGGAAGATGAGTGGCGGCAAACACACAAACACACACACACACACACACACACACACACATACACACAGAAGACCGACACACTTCACCCGCAGCAGAGTGACCGGCCCGGCGGCATTGTTCATGACAACACTGGGTGACATGGCACCTGAGGAGCAGGTTGTCCACAATGTGATTCCACTCAAGGACAAGATGCCTCCACGAGGTTTTTCAGATGTGCATCGCGAAGCAAAGGAGCGGCCTGACACTGGCATTTGTCAGGTGTCAGTCAGACGCCTCACATTCCCCACGTCCAACTTTTTACTGCAGGTTTGCTGAAGACGCCACTCGGGCCTCGTGTGTGAGACGGATCACGCCGGGGAGTTTATTCTCTGGCATTTTGAGGTTTCAGAGGTTGTACGTCATCCCCTTTGATACGAGAGACCCTGGAAGCAGTTTACAGGTCACACGTGGTGTCTTCTTACATATTCAATTTGAATATCTTAAGACTGAGGATTAAACCTGTTCCCGTTAGGTGGTTTTGCAAGGTTCTGTTGACAGCGTGAAAACTTATCAATCACAATCACAGGAAGTAGAGACAGCGTTAAACAACAGAGGAAGAAACAGAAGAGGAAGCAGCCGCCGTCTTCACCTCCGACGATACGTTTGAACGCTCGCTTTTTCTGTTGCTCATGCGACGCCTTGCTCTATTGGCCAAGGACCCTTCAAAATGCAGCGTAGACGAGCTGGGGATCGAACCAACAACCAACCCTCTCTACCTCCTGAGCCACAGCCGTCACAGTGCTGCTCCTGAAGTTGGTGATCGTGGTAGTAATACCACAAACCCACCCAACTGACAACACGCCCACGTCAGACGCCGTCTACAAACCAATCAAGAGTCAAGCACAGGTAGACTCCGCCCACGTAGGTGATGACGACGGGGCGTACGCATGTCGGACAAAATACTTTAGTCCCTAAATTTACGACGTGAAACCAAAACTAACCAGATCTAATGAAGCTATGGGACAAACAGACGAAGCTTCAGACTCTGAGGAGAGGAAACGTCCTGAAGGAGCGTGAACACGAGACGAGGCGAGGGAGGAACCGAGCTTCCTCTTCTCTCCTCCGCACAGATTGTGGTGTCAGATAAAACCTCTTCACAGTCTCGCGGACGTTAGCGCCACACTGGTCTATAAATACTGTGCATATATAATTACAGTGGAAGGCAGACCTTTGTCCATTAGTCATCAAAGACAGATAGTACACTGTCATCACTGCTTATGCATTTGCTAAATTGGTTTTTGAGGGGAAGATAATAAAAAAAAAGAAAAGAAGAGCAATGTAATTATAGCATATCATAGATCCCAGCAGCTGTTTCGTTCAGGGATCCCACCGCACTGGCCACATACTGTTGTCATTAGAATAATGAAAAATAATCAATTACCGTTAATTAATCGCTCTTTGACACACAACTGGCTGCAAGCAAATCCAGTGCGTGGCTGCGAGTAGCCTCTCCATACGCTGATTAACGTGATTTTAAACCTCACCTTACGCCGACGGGATTATCTCTTTTTATTAAGTGCAGCAGATTTCCACGACATATTGTGGGATTACGCCGATGACGGCGGCGAAGGCTGCTGTTTCCCAGCTACCTGACGGACAGATGTGAAGAGCGGCGCTCAGCGACGTGGCGGCATAATTAAAAACTAGAGCGCAGGATACTTAGCCGTCTGACGTGCGCTCGCCACTGCGGCCGTGACACCGGGGAGGGGAATCAGACCAATCAGAGGAGCTCGGGGAATTTCCCCCCCTTGATTTCGGGAGGTGGATCAGCGGCAGGTACCATTTCTAAATGATTTGTGTTTTTGTTTCCGGACACATTCGACTGTTTTGAGAATAAAAATGTCTCCGAGGGAAACAGACACACGAGACTGGGAAAGTTCTGCATCAGGGAGCAACGCCGACAACTCGTGAAATTAAACAACGTGAAATAATCAGAGATTATTAACATATTCGGCACCGACTGAGTTATCAGGGAATCATTTGTAATTTGGATAAAGTGCCGCTGGTTATTGAAAACTGCATCAACGCCACGAAAACTCTTACTGAACTGAGGGCGACGCCGTTTCCGAGTTTACTTTCCAAACAAATCATAAACAAAGAAATTACCACTCCACAGCTTGTATGACCTCTCTCCTGGCACCGGGCCATGTGGGAGCGAGGCAGAGAGAGAGGGATTGTGGGAAAGAGGTTGGGCCAGTGTGTGTGTGTGTGTGTGTGTGTGTGTGTGTCTGTGTGTGTGCGTGGCCTCATCCTGACTGCTGAAACCTGGCAGACTGGGGGTTTAAATATTAACAAGCCACACATGGCCCTCCTCTTCTGCCTCGTCCCTCGATGGAAGGCAACAGCAGCTCGCTCCACCAAGACAAACACGTCCGCGGCCAGACATGCTGCAGGGGGTTTACATTTTAATGCCTTTGTTGGTTTTCCAAAATATGCTTCCATCTCATTCTGGACGGGCTCCCTTCAGGTCCACAAAGCCAGGTAACGTCGATCATTTAGGGGGCGGTGTGATTGAGCTGGAACGGAGGTGCTGAGGGGAGGAGGGTGGAGGGGGGGGCGGTTTGGATGGAGGGTAAATTTGCCTTCATCAGATAAAAAATAATAAAAGCAGAGGCACAGAAAAAGAGCGGGTGCACCATCTGTAGCTCTCGGCCCCAAACCATAATCTGTTGTGGGTTTTTCTAAATTGTTAAGTGGGAGAGGAAGGAGGTGAGGGCGGGTGAGGAGGCAACAACGGGTTGAACTTGTTAGAATATCACATTATTGTGGCCTAAATCATTTTTTTGAAAACTATATTATCATCATATCTATGGAATGTTTGAATAATTATCATAATACCATCAGTGAATTGGAACTCTAATATGTTTATTGTGTGTTTTATCTCATTTATGTCAGAATGAAATATGTTTCAAAGCACAATAGGATACTTCTTACTATACTATACTATATCATACTATACTATAATGCCCACTATTGCGATGATAGATGATCAGAGAGATCATGAATTTTCCAATTAATGTATTAAATTATTATTATTATTCATAGTGGTAACATTTAATGCTATTAAAATTCAATTTGCTTCTCTGTATGTTCATGTCCGCATTTATCTGGAGCCCGACTGAAATTGGCATAATTGCACACTTCTTCTGCATCGTTCATTCAGTATAATAAAAGGTTTTATATCGGCAAACAGATAAATCAGTCAGCCTCATGAATTCATTTTTAAAAAATGAAGTTGTTGAAAGTGAAATAAAAAAAAACCTTCCAGCCTCCACGTTCACACCAACACGTGAAACTCACTTCCACCAGCAGAGTCTGAGATTCCAGCTAATCCGTGTTTACCAGAACTCGGTATTAAGTATTTTAATCAGGAGCAGAAACACGACGGACTCAAACGTGATTAAAACACAAACTGATAGTAAATCGCTTGCGGTCCCCAGGTGGATCGAATACCAGCCCTGAGCAAACACAGATCTGTAAACCGAGGAACAATCTGTCACATCTCGTGTCTCCGACTTCATCTCTTCTCAGGAACTCGTGTGCGATCGCTTGATCACGTCCGCCACGCTCGTCGGGCAGGATGTGGGCTCTCGACTTCCTGCTTGAGGTTCGAGCCCGTGTGGTGTTGCTAAGCCACCGCGGGGTGAACGAGGTAAACCGGAGGTGATGAAGTCGAACAGATGTTCCTGCACCACTTCCCCTTCACCGCCGGCTGATGAACAATATCGAACCTGACCCCCGACCGGCTGCTGGTCACCGTGGTTTCCAGCTTTTGGTTTTTACAAGTTACATTAACCCGAAAACGCTTCCTCAAATTCAACTGCCACAGTTTCAGTTGAACCCGGTTGCTTAAGACGAGCTGCGTTTTTGCAACAGCAGGACGTTTTTGCGACAGAGAGAATAACGTTCTCACGACTTCTCACTGCGATGCCATTTCTTAAGAGAATCTTCTGAATCGTCCAGGATCCTCAGTAACACTCACCAGCGTGCAGCACAGGGGAAAGAACCACCACATGAGGGCCAGAGCCACGAGGAGCAGCAGCACCAGGAAGACGATCGCCACCACAAGGCCGTCCGACTGGAGGAGGAAACCACAGGAATCAGATTACACATTTTTGTCTATTTGTGGTGTTTACTGCTCCTTTAATGATCCACACATCCATATATCAATTCATCCATCCACCCATCATCCCACTGCTATCCTCACATCTGGTCAATTCACATAGAAAATGATTTTAACTCGGTGCTTCAGACTCACACACGTGGAAGCAGTGATGGTGTAGGAGCTGGAGATGAAGGATTTGCCGTCGTTCAGGCTGATGAGAACGTCCATGGTCCTGAAAGAGAAAAAAATACGTTTCATCCGGATTAATTTACTGGAAATCAAATAAACAAGTTATAACTTGACTTATGACAGAATTTACTTTTTTTGCAGACTGTGTTTTAATCTGAACTGAGGATGGACAAAAAGAGCCAATGTCCCAACTCATTAACCATTCACATATGAGGAATAACTATCAAAGATCTGTGTGATTTTAATATAACTAAAAGAGAAACTGCTGCAAAGACTCAATATTAGATTTTTTCAATATCAATAATCATTGATGCAAAGAAAGAAATAAAGGAAGCAACTAAAAAGCCTTTATTAATGTGGGAATGAAAGAAATGCACCTGCAGCACAAAGGCCTTCATCGGGGGGGGGAACTGACTGATCCATCAATCAAATCTCATCCATCAATAATCAGTACTTTCCTCTAATGGTTTGACAAATCAACTGAAAAAGCTAAAAGTCACTGTTTCACCGGTGATTTAAAACAAAGTGCTCACATTAGCACGACGCTCACAACGGCGTCAAACTGGACGGTCGAGAGCGAGAGCGAGGAAATCCTCATTACCACGGGCGCCAGCGAGCGCGGACGCAGGGAATCGGACTTTCGGTAACAAGGCTCGTGAACTCCTACGACTTATTTAGACGGAGGGAAAGAAGAAGAAGAAGAAGAAAAAAAAAACGCAGAGACCAAAATGGGTGCAATTAAAAACCCCTAATGATGAACGGCACCGCAATTTCCATATGTCTATTATGCCCAATCCAATTACTGCAGGTTTAATGAGAATTCAGGAATACGGAACAAGTGAAACGCCTGAAATCCTCCAACACAAAAAAGACAGAGGAGAGAAAGAAGTGCGGCGGCGTGGTGTGTGTGTCGTGTGTGTGTGTGTGTGTGTGTGGTGTGTGTGTGTGTGTGTGTGTCTGTGTGTGTGTGCGAGTGGCCAGCTGTGAGTGTGTGGTAGCGTACAGGGGAGGCCTGCATAAAAACCGGCGCTGCAGAATAATAACAAGAGCGCTTCTCTTTGCTGAGGACGGCGCCTGAGGCAGAGCCTTGGGCCACCAACTCTCCTGTGGTTCGGAACAGATGAGCGACCAGACCATGTGTCCATTACTATGCGTTGTATTTTAAATAGTCTGAACTGACTTCTTATTTACCCACGCTAAATATTTAAAAACAAGGGAACTTTAAAACCGCGCGATGCAGTTTGACACTTCGACTTGTTGACGGCTCCACGTCGAGGAGGTTTTGCTTCACGGAGGTTTGTTTCTGTCCGTCAGCAGGATTACGCAAAAAATCTACTGAGCTGGTTTTGTTGAAACTCAGTTGAAGGATGGGACGTGAGTCAAGAAATACCAGGATCTTTGTTTACTTTTTCTCTGATTTCCCTGAGACTCTTGATGAAATTAGTTTTGTTTCTTTCATGTGATATATGAGGCTTTTCCCCCATATTCAGCTAAATCTTTCAAATCAGTTAATTTCACTGAAAACAAAGAGTGAAGCCCGACCCAGTCCGCAGAACCCCCGAACTGGAGAACCAGATGTCGCTGTCAGAATGTTTGGGTTGGTCTTATTGTTGTTGCCAGAGTCGAACCAGCTTTTCTAAACACAGAGAACTCGTTCGAGATTAAACACCGGCTCCGAACCTCGGGAAAGGACGAGTCTGATCTAGTTCCATCCTGCTCCGGGATCCTGAAGCGTTGAAACCAAAAACATTTACAGTCTGAGAAACACGCCACAAACAGAAGAGAGTCAAAATATATCAAATTATGAACCCGTAAAAAACCACATAATCTAGTTTGTGGGTTACAGTGCACAAGGTTTGAATCCAGTCCAGCTGAAACACAATGTTACGTCCCGACTGGACTGTGAACTGCAGCTGAAACGTTTGTGCCTGTTCCTCCTCTAGATGCTCGACAGGCGAGCGCTCTAAGAGAACCCGTTTGCTTCCATCACAAAACGTGTCTTTGTGTCTGGAGACGCGGAGACGCACGGCCACTCCAGGTCCTTGCATGTTAACTAAGTGCTCGAGCTGAATGGGTGAGGGGAGAGGCTAATTCAGTTGACACCCTCAATCCGCGGTAATGGTGGGCAGGTTGTTAATCAAGCCGGAGGAGCGGACCCCCCGGCGTGTGAAGGAGGGAAAGCTCCCAAGCGAGTTACACTGACGAACGCCAGCCCCCCCCCACCCCTATAACCTGACATCACTGGACATCCTTAACGCACCACAACCCAACCAGCGAGGCCTCCTCCTCCTCCTCCTCCTCCTCCTCCTCCTCCTCCTCCTGCTAATTACAGAGTTACTGTTGAGTGGGCAGAATCTGCTCCAGCACGGAGGCACAAGTCGTATATCCTCGTCTCTTCTCACCCTTTTTATTATTTCCAAAAGAACGACCAAGTATTTAAGTGGTTCGGCTGTAACACATTTTTACAATTAGCGCCGAAGTGTTTAGTCAGTGTCTTTGTCACTCAGCGGGGAAATGAATCTGTTATTCAGATATGTAAGATTCCTACACTGAGAGGGAAGGGGGGGTGCACTGGATTCAACAATAATAGAAGGTTTATGAAAAAGATGCTTTTCTGACATGAACCAAAGCTAAACTTCTCCGGAGAGGCTGTATACGAGAACTGTCCGAGTCAGTTGCTCTGGACATTTTTGCAGAACTTTTCCTGCAGCCTCCTATTAACAATTCAATAACAAGTCACCGGTCAACTTGGTGAGACGACGATATCTGGGAGCTTTTGGTCATAAGAGCTGCGAATGTGCCGTAAACAAAAACATGTGATTTACACGTCATGTCCGGCCTCCTGCTGCTCGACCTGGACAATCCCCTGGGCACTTTTCACAGGCAAAAGGAAAAATTACACAAAATGTCTGCACCCAATTGTCCCGACATTTTCCAGAGCTCGTGTCTGAGAGCGGCTCAGGTTCGTGCCAATCTGGGGATGTTGCACGGAATATTAAAATGTTGGCACGAGGGTTAAAAAGCGGGGGGAATAAAAGGCAACTGCATGAGTTTTAAAATGAATAATTTAAAAACAACCCTCCCTGTCATTTAACTTTCACGCAGTCAAAGCCAGTGAGTGACAGTGAGGATCGAGCTGCAGCTGCTCGGTGGGTCGCCGCTTGTGTTTGAATAAATGGGAGATGAGAGGGCAGATTGTCACGGGGCCGAGGGATCAGTCAGAACCCGAGCGGAGAGAGCGACACGGGCTCCCAGGGACACCGGTTGAATGGCAGAAGGTTGCTCCTCGCCGCCGATCTCCGGCACCGCGCTGGGGAAAAAAAACTTTGTCCCTGGGCTCACTATAATGTGTCTGAAAGTAGGGGCCCCCGCTGTGACACTAAGCTTTGGTGATGCGATGCAGCTGGAGAAGCTGACAACGGTGACGCTAATGGCTTTTCAAACTTCCCTTAAAGATGTGAAAATTGAGGAGGCGGAATAATTCACAGCGGAGCATATGCGACGGCTGTCACTCGGCATCCAGGAGCCATCACTCTGGCAGTCGGACTTCGTGGCAGAAGTTCTGATGCAGGGAAGGAAACTCGGCTGAGGCGAGGGGATCGCCTCCTGAAGCACCGGGACCGGGAGACACTTCCACTGTTGGAAACTAAAAGACCGGCTGATGAGTGTGTTGCACGACACGATGTCTTAAATACACATCTTTACTTTTTCAATTCATGGTACAGTGAATTCCAGGAAGCCATTTACTTTCATTACTTTAAACGGCAAAGCATCAAGACTTAATAACCTATGTTTTCATAGTTTTTCTGCTGGATTTACGCAAAATTACTTGACGGATTATCACGGAACTTGGTGAAATGATGGGTTATTGGTCAGAGATCCAAATAAATCCAGGAATTTTTCTGCCGGAGAGAGAATTACCCAGAATTCATTCAATCTATTGCAGTAGCAGGAGTTCAGGAGCTGGAAACACCAAGTTAGAGATCTCCTATGTTACTATGAGAAGTGTAAAAACTAATGGAAACAAACATCTGCACTGACAAACTTTCTTTCCAGGTGTTTCAAAATCATCAGCAGCATATTTTACAAACTGATGAGCTGGACAATAAAACTGTGTTTTCAGATAATTCACCAAATCATTTAAAGTCGTGTGAAGGTGAAAAACTGTAGATTTTGATTTATTTAAAGCTTCTTTTTCTTCTATTGTCTTATGTTGGTTTTACAAATTCCTCACGATGCATTTTATATTTTCTTTAACGCACTTTGAACTACTTGAATTGAGCTTCACAAATAAACGATCCCGGTCCCTGACACAAGGACGACGCCTGCAAAGTCGTTATATTAGATATTTCTTTAATAAAAATAGATTTTCAGAGATAATACATATTATTATTTGATCTACAGAAGGTGATGCACTTAAAATAATGGCTCTTACGAGGATCAAGTGCATTTAGTGATGATAATGGTATTTCTACGAATTCTTATCGATTCTGAAAATTCTCTATTTCTCAATTTACTATAATTATTCTTAATATTTGTGTTTTTCCAGATCCGAGAACAGCTTGAATCACTGATCTGGCCACAGAGAAGCTGCAGGTTCCTGCTCCGGCACTGTGACAACAAACCGATGCACGTCCAACACGCCGGTGCCACATGGAGGACAATCAAACAACAGGACATTTCTATCATAAACATTTTCATACCCCCACTGGAGCAGATGGAGCGCTGCCCCCGCGAGCAGCAGCCCCGGGACGGCCTGTTTAATTATTGACGAGCATTAGCTACTGTACCTGCTTGTAAAGCAGGTGTCGACTCCCCGCTCAGTTATTTCTTTGCCCTTCGTCATTATTGTGAAAACACCAGGTGAGGACATGCTGCTGCAAGAGCGCAGCCACTTAACCTCTCGATCGGCGACCCAGCAGGGTTTGCCGGGTCTCCTAATGGGGATACACAAAGGGGGGGAGGAGGGAAGGGGGGGGGGGGAGGGCAGGGAAGGAAGGGCATCGGCAGCTGCCAGTGTTTGAAGCCTGATGCCACAGCTGTCAGCACAGATGATGCCTCTCCGTGAGTGCTCCTACACAGCTCAATGACCAACTGAGGACACTGTGATTCCTGGACATCGAGCCCGGATGTGGAGACCCCGGTGGGACGGGGGGAGCAGTGGCCTCCTCGGCTCGAGCCACTGCTGTATTTCAAATATGTGGTATTCCCAACAATGCACATCTGTGAGGTCAAGACGGGAGGGGGGGGGCGGCGCTCGCCGAGGACAGGGCGGCCCCACGCGTAACAAACACGGTGGAAAAAAGGGCAAATGCGCAGTGAAAGATTCTTCCTCGGCTGAGTAGAGCGGCGTTCGCGGAGCGCCCTGAGCGTCCCCGCACCAGTGATGGAGCAGAAGCAGACAGATGGACAGAGACGGAAGTTTCCCGGGCTCCGGCGTTCCGTGCAGGTGGCCCGGGTGCATGGATTCTCAGTGCATGGTGAATAATTCAAATGGGGAGCGCGGAGCAGGGAACGGCTGCATCTGTCGCATCTCCTTTTAAAGCCCCTCCAACAGATGTGTTTACTCACCGCCCGTACCAGCTAACTACTTAATGGGTCACCACTGGCAGCCAAGAGTTAATTAAGCAGGGCCTTCCTGCAAATGGCGGCCGCGGAGCATCGGCTCGGCTCCTATCCGGCGCCGTAGGCCCGTGGTTTACAGATGCTGTCGCTCGAGTGAATCCCTCCGACTGTATCCCGAACAAGTCGAGTGAAAAACACGAGGATGTTTTGCTCTCCTGGTTTTTAGTCACGAGAGAAAATCAGGATATCAAATCATCGCATTCCCACAATTTGAGGTAAAGAGATTAACTGTGAAATCAGAGGGATGATAAATACGGAGATTTGTTATTCTACAAATCAATCAAACTTGGGACAGATGCAAAGCAGCAAAGTTAAATATCGAGCTATGTTGATAAACTGTTTTTCCCCATTTAGTCATTTATATGCTATAATAAAAATGTGAGGATTTCCTGTTTTACTAAATCTGACTGTCTTTGAATTAAAAAACTGGGAAATTTGAATATCACCCTGACATTTAACATTCAACAGAGTAAGTGATTAATAAAAAAATATATATCCCTACAATTAATCCCTGATGAAATCATAGAAAATAACTGTATCCTGTAATTATCATGCAATACATTATCTACTCCCCTGTGTGTGTGTGTGTGTGTGTGTGGTGTGTGTGTGTGTGTGTGTGGTGTGACAGTACATCACTGTTGATTGAGGACGTACAGACGCGTACGAACAATATCTGAGATATGTACGAGTCTTTTCGACTTGTGAATTTATGATAAATTAATTCCGTTCACGTTTTCAACATAGTTTGATCCATTGATCACATTTTCTTCAAGACAACCTGCAAACGACTCGATGACTGAATGGTTCGGGGGCATTGAGCAGCAGGTTCCTGTTTCCTGTCGCTCTGCCAAATAAAAGGTAAAAACCCCCAAAAGTCCACTTTCAATAATCGCAGCAAACACAAAAACACAAAGGGATCTTTCTCATCCCTGCACATATTCAACTTCAGCTCTGGGCAGAACAACATGTCATCCTGAGCAGCGTGGACTTAAAACCCGAGCAGATTATCTGAGGTGAGGCCGAAGTTGATTTGGAGCCGCGACAGCGTCACCGACATCATACGATACATAATCTGCTTCGGAGCCGAAACGCCTTCAGGAGCCAGCGGCGCTCGTAATCATACATTTTTGATTGGATTGCAGTCGGCGAGGACATGAAAATCTGTTGTTCCATCTCGAACGCCTCAGCGATCATCTGCTGTGCTTCGGGATTAAGAGCGAGTCGGAGTTAAAGTCAAACAATAACTAACGCAGCCAGGAATAAACGCTTATTTACACTGTTTCCACTTAAATCTCTGTGGGTTGTTATGTATGGGATGTTTTTTTGCTGTGGAGCTACATCGACAGTGTTGAGATGTACACTTACAGAAGAGGGACAAACTAAATCAATTAAATAAGAGGAGGACGAAAAGGACGTGAGGGGGTCACGGCAGCTACAGGAGATTTTAATAATAACGACTTTCGATGTAGAAAACAAAGACGGTAAAATTTGAATAAACCAATACTGGAAAATAATAACGGGAATAGATCTATTGGTCAAACGCTTTCGTGAACAGGTGAAGTTTTTTGGGATCTCTATCGACGAGAGTTCCAGAGGGCGGAGCCAAGAACGTAAACAAAGACGGACGAAGCATCTTCACGCCAAAGATCAGAGATATGAACGCATCGTGTAAAATTGGAGTCAATCTTCTCAGGCTTGTGTGAGTTTAAATTAAGAATTAAGATCACAACTGAATTATTGTTGGATTAAATAATTTAGATTAATAACTTTCACAACCACATGATTGACTAGTTCCTAATAAACTCATATTTAATAAAACACGTCCGTTCACCAGTGTGCACTTACTGTCCGACTTCATAGAGCTTGGGTGCAGGACACAGCAGGTAATCGTTCCGCACTGTGCTCGGCTTATGATCTGAAAAACAAGAGAAACAAGCTTATAACACGAATCATACAAATTACATTACCTTCAGACATTTTGCAAAATGGGCTTATGTCACTTTTGTGAAACAGCGGCCACGGTGGTCAGAGGTGGTAACTACAGGATATGTCTTTGAATCAAGAAGTGGACAAAGTGTAAAAGTAAACATCGACGTTAAACCTGTGTTTACTGAACAATATTCAACTTTGAATGAAGAGACGACAGATTATTATACGCGTGTTTACTGTGTGTGTGTGTCCGTGCACGTGCATCTTTCAGATTATTGATGATGCCCCAAGTGGACAAATGTGAAGAGGCAGCCTAAAACTGGGAAAGGACAAACAGGAAGACATCTGCTAACGGCGACTTCCTATTTCAGATGAAATCGAATATGCTGAAGTATTTTAGTCAAATGATGAAAAATCTAAAATAACTCGTCAGAGAGGGAAGTGTTGTCATTGGCAGCCGTCGATCCCACAGATCCTGCGGCCAGAGCTTTAAAAAAAAAAAAACTGGATTTGGTGCCAAATGCCGTTTGTTTCCCGAAAAAGTATTTTTGCTTTTTCAGCAGAGCCGAGCGAGGCCTGGAAATACGGAGACACGGTGACCTGCAGAGGCTCCGCCCCTTCTGGGGTATCAACAAAGGGGAGGGGCCTAATGCTGCCTTCCAGAAAAGTTGGAAGTCTCTCGTTTGAATGGAAGAAGAAGAGAAGAAGAAGAAGAAGAAAAGAAGAATGGAACTAATGAATCTGGTCAGATCCATGTTTACATCGACTGTTTGAGACTTTCTATTTTGTTTGTTTGTTTGTTCAGTGAATTAAAATGTGGTTTCATAAAGGCGCCGTTGGGCCCGGGTGGAGGTTTTGTGCTGCAGTTGTTTTACTCCTCGTTGTTTTTCCAGACACTCACTGAAGGTTTGCTGGTCGACTATGAAGCTGCAGACGACGCCTTCGCTGCTGCGGCCGAGTTTGAAGCCGTTTCCTCTGAGGACGATGTCGAAGGACTCTGTGGAATGTAAACACAAGATAAGACGGGGAGGAGGAGAGACCACCTACGTATAAGTTGGTCTTTCTTCCAACTGCATCATGTGTGACATACACCTATAGTTTCTATGCACATTTAATTTTACAGGGACAACTATGGGATATCTTGTTTTTCCCAATCGTTGTGGTCATGTACAAGTTTCAGAGATTAGATTTATGTATTTGACTTCAAAAAGACAAACTGCTTGAACTTCAAATCGTTCTACAGACACGAACGAGTCCCTCAAACGGTTCCTAGCTGACATGTGGGTGTTTTATTTAGGCAATAAAACAATATCAGTTAATATCGCAATATAACAAAAGGCCAATATACATATCAACATACTATGGACATTGAGGAGGTATAACACATAACTGATCAACCTCAGATTTGTAAAATATTTAGTTTTGAGTTAAAAACCACGACCTTCATCAAAACCACAACATTAATATCTCTCAAGAAAACATCTTTAACATCGTAACAAATTAAGTTTAAAGACTCTCACAACTTGTTTAGCGCTGCATATCAGGGGAATATGAACTGACATCTGTAGACTGAAACGACAGACGAAAACAGACAGCAACAAGCACAAGTTAAAACTCCTGGAGCCACTGATATAAAATCCACTTAAGCCCAAACCTGAGAGTTAAAAGTCTAAAAACCTTCAGTAATTTAAAAGGTTCTGTGGGTTTTGAGTTTCCTGTTATGACCCGAGTGCTGTCAGATGGTTTTCCAACAAGCCACCGTGATCTTCTCCGGCTCTGACCCAGTACACGTCACCGCTGCCTGGAACCGAGACGTCTTTTCCAGTTACTGCTGGACAGACGTCTCGAGTCCTGCGCGGCTGCGGCGGGAGGATCCACTCACCGTTCACGCAGACACTGGACGGCTCCACGCTCAGAATCTCTGTGCACGATGCTTCAATATCTACAGGATGAAGAGGGGGAAAAAAGTGGGGAATGGGTAAATTATCGCTTTGCAGCCCGAGAGTAAATACATCAACTCCTGGTCGTTATCAGCTCTGTCAAGTTTAGAAAACAGATTAAGGGGCGCAACACCTGAGAGATGTCTCGTCCCCTGATCGCGGCCCCGGCGGCTGAAGGAGAGCGTCAGCGGCGAGGAGAGAAGGAGGAGGCAGAGACGGCAGCTGCGTCAGCCTTTATGGGGAAATTATGCAAGACCATTCCATTCCTCAGTTCTATTAAAAACCTCCGGGATCCTGCATTAACATATAAAGAGGCCCGTGTGAGCCCACTGTCACGGAGCCGCACTGTCCGCTGTGATTCAATAAATCAACAAAGGACAACTATGCAAATCCCCCGGACACAGTCGGTAAAAAGAAGCATATTAACGGCAATACAGGACACTTGAACCCTTCATTTGATGTTGGGCAAAACTTCAGTCTGAGGAGTGTTTACAGCGGCCTTATTAAATATGATGGTTTGATGTGGAAGCGTCAGAAAGGGAGAGGGGGGGTGCATGATGACAGCCGGGAGGAAACGGATCTGCTGCTGTTCCTCTCTCTTCCACCATTTCCTCCGTCTGACCACTTCCTTGGCAAAAAGGAACATGAAACAAAATGGACTGCGAGGACGTGAGACCGATGTTGTTTTCTTATCAAGTGAAGTTGCCATTCAGGACATTCCTTAAAGGAGTAAATGTAGTGATTTGTGCAGCTCTTCATTTCTCCGGGATCTTGAGACAAACATTCTTCCGCAGGCTGCAGGAGGGGAAAGAGGCAGTCGTCCAAATATCTCCAGCCAGCGTTGCAACTCGTGGGGGTTTGTGAAAGGATGAGGCCCCGAGTTTTATCAGTTTGTGGAAATAATTAGGTGGAAAAGGTTCACGGGGGCCGTTTCTCTCATGCATTATTAAACAGGAAGTCTGCGACACTGTACAGTGTTGCTGAACTCAGCTGGGTGTGGGTTTAAATGACAATAACAATGTAGGGCCCGCGCTGCAGTTTTTGGGGCGGTTTTCCCAAAAGGACGGCAACAAAAGGCCCAGTGCAGCAGAAATAAAAATAAATGTCCTGACTGGGAGCAGAACCCCCCCCTCCCCCTCTCTCTCTGTGTGAGTGTTGTCATGCCGGTCACACAGGCAGCGTAGATCCTGCAGCAGCAGCAAGAGGCTGCACAGATGATCTCAAATCCTCACAATCCAGCAGAGGAAGGCGGAGGCCAAGCAGTCGGCGCTCCGGTATTACAAATCAGAGAGGAATGCTGCACGTTTTCGTTTGGGATGAAGCGTCACCGCGTCTCCGAGGGCTGAGGGGATGAGCCCTTTAGTTTCTGTGCAGGACCGTCTTATAGAGGCTTTAATAAGTTTCACAGAACGTGACTTTAATGAGAAGAACAGCCCGGTGAAAAAAGACAGAGCATTTTAAAGATCAGAACAAATGATCGATAATCAAATCCAAGCTTTGAGCTCATTTTAACCTTAATTATTACAAGATGGATTCACGTGCTCCTTGGAAATGTCAGACATCTTGGACAGAACTTGTGTTACACCTCATCTGTTTGTGTTTGGTTGTTCTTCAGCAGGATTCACAAAAACTATTGGACGGATTTCAACGACACAAGGATGTGGGCGGATCCAGGGTCCCCCCCCCCCCCCCCACACACACTTTCTTTAACATTATAAAATAGGACTTTTTCTACATTCCCGTTTATTTCTCAGACAATAATCATGAATCTTTATTTTTAAAAGATACTGACATACTTAGGGGACTGATGTTTATGAGTGTTTTTAATTTGTTGCTGGTCCAAATAAACATCTGGATTCAGTGCTAAACACAGGGTTTAAAAAGTGCCTTGACTCAGGGGCAGCAACACAAATTCATTCACACCGACAGAAAAATGAATTATTAATAAATAAGAAGACAGCCTCACATAAATGTAAATAAATACAAGTAAAATAACAAAAGTAATAAAACAAAAAGGTGATAAAAAGGCAGTAGCACGTGTATTACTTTAAAAGAAGTCATTGAATCTACTAGTTTCTTGTCCTCAGGCAAAGGGGCCCTGACCTGAGGATCCAAGTGGCTCAATGTTTCTAAGACGAGCTTTAAAAGTGAAAATCTTAAACTCAAATTTAAGCAGATTCAATTCTGAAGGTGAATTTATTGTATCAAATAGAAAATGCATATTTATCATGAAAATCCTCAGTGTTTGCGACCAGACATTGTTCGTCCTGTGCGAGTCGCAGACTGAGCCACAGTTTCCGAGCCTCCTTCACGTGACAGCCGCTCTGTCGCGCTCGCACCCACACCCTCGTGGCTTCGCATCATTTTTTTTCTCGCCGCTCGTCTGAACAGCTCTGTCTGGTTCCGCTCTGCTCCTCAACACTAGCCGGGCCCCGTCGGCTCCAAGTCCGGCTCAGGTCAGAGAGCCTCGGCGACTCTGGGCTCACGATCATGTACAAATGTTGCCACACAAACCCCCGCCTTGGCTGACAGCGCTCAGGCCCGAGAGCCGCGGCGAACGGAAAGTATCGCTAATTGGCTGGCAGCGGAGGACGGGGCTGCACTGGGAGGGAAACTTCATAATATAAACACTGTTTCACGGACTCTTGCTCTCAAACTGACCAGATGGATTTGATGGGTTTTACTGGCTTTTTACTCTGAAGTTTTTATCGAAATAATAATAATAATAAAACAAACGAAAGCGTTAAAAGGCGTCGAGGCGCCGATGCCGCTCGGAGAGTTCTGACACTCAACACAATGAAAACACTGTGAGGACGATGTCATATGGACAGTGACTAACTGTCAAGCTGCTCCCACTCCAGAGCCGAGTGTGCCGCACATTTCCTTCTCCGAGGAAACACCGAGCGGCGTTTCTGGAAAATGTTTTCCACGCAGCTTCGCAGGAAGTTCACCGAGGTTTGCGATAAACTTCCACGAGGTCAAGGCAGGAAACACAATTTGGTGAATTCCCCAAACTTCCATCAGTCTGCACCTTCAGTTGTTTCTTAAGAGAGCAAGGAGAGCGAAGCCTCCACCTGATCTCACTTGAACCGACACTCGGACGGAGGAGGAAACAGCCAAACTCACCGAGTTGACGATGCCCTTGAGTGCGTGGAAGCCATCTTTGACAGGAAACACTTGGTCCTTGGTGTCGGCGATTTGGGCGAGCTGTCGGAGACACGAGAGAGAAGAGACGTCTGATTTAAACGCTGCTTTCTTCTTCTTCTTCTTCTTCTTAATGACCGAGCACTGTCTTTCTTTCCTCTCAGATCACGGGCAGCAGGAGACGAGGCAGATGGCATGACTGTGGCAAACACTTCATAACACTCAACCGTAAAAAAAAAAAAAAAATATCTGCACAAACTGGGAGAGACATTGTCTTTGTTTATGACTTAATAAGAGCTGATCGCAGGGTGGTTACCAATGGTTACAGGGGACAGGCCGTAGTGACGGGTGGAGGAGAAACAGGAAAACTACAGACATCACTGACTTAATGAGACGAGCGCAAACTCAAGATTACACCAGCAGAGAAGTGATGAATGAACCAGTGACCACATTAAACGTATTGATTAATAAACAGAGTAGAAATGGCCATAAACTGATTGAAACAGGCAAAATAAAAACACTTTTACTTCAGTTTCTACTTTTAAATGATTATTTTAATGGCTATGTGGTATTTCCGTGTATAAATATGTATAAAACAAAGTATTACTATTACTTAGTGTGTGCCTATTGGTAATATTGATGCGTGTCCTAGTTTCATTTCCTTTGCCATGGAGGTTAGATTATTGTGTCAGGGGAAAACCACGTTAATCTTTATGATACCGAAAATGTCACTTTCTTTAACGTTGCAAAACGGGGCAATTTTTTCGCAATTCAAACAATTTCCCTGACGATAATTCAAAAAATCTGGCTTATTTCGAGGCCTGGCATCTATGAGTTGGTGCAGATCCAAATAGAAATGTGGATGTAGTGGATTTAAATGTGGTTTCATAGGGGGTAGTCGGTTTTAAGCAGTAAAACAAATAGAGCTACAAACTTTAATATGAGGCTGAGATAATGTGGATTTAATAGAGAACATCGGAAAAAGTGGATTTCCCCGAAAGAATAGTTTCAAAGTTTATGTGTATTTGACTTTTCTGCCCTGAAACATGTCCCCAAAGCTTCTGTTCTGTTATTAATGACTTCCTCTTTCCAGTTGTGGTTCAGGAAGTGAGAGTTTGTTGGTGGAATATCTCTTTAAGGCCGTTTAGTCTGTGATGTTACAACTGTTCACCTTTCCTGTCACGCTTCCAACGCGGCAGCGTGTCTCACGCCGAGCGTACGTTCAGCGACAGATTAAGACTAAAGCTCTCTCACCTGCTGCTCGTCAAAGTCCTTGATGCCCACGCAGTAAACACGGGCGCCGTACTTCCTCGCCTCATTCGCCTGCTCCATCACACACAGGGGTGGACGACGTGCACCGGGCGAACGGGAGAAAAGAGAAAAGATTATAAAACACTGTGAGAAAGAAAACGGCACGTGCACTTCGGGAAAGATGAGATGTTCGGTGATCTGACCGCATTCACTGTGAGCTCGTGGACGTAGACTTCAAGTTTCCCGTCGGTCAGAGCCAAGATGATGCTGGACGACTTCTGGGACTGTTTCTGAATCTGCTCCGAGGCCTTCGGGGGTTCGAACACACGACAGATCGTCACATTCAGCTTTTCAAAAGGGAGGCATTTGTGGACTAGGTTTGTTGGACAGAGAGCAAACTGACCTCTTTGATTCCCTCGTGCATGTACGTTTCACCGGCCGGGTTCACGGCCTTCAGGCGCTCCAGACCCTTTTCTATCTCGTACCTTCAAACACACACAGAAGACAAGTGATGAGCACTGTGGGCCACGTGTTCCCTGCTGAGCTGAAACCACAGCAGGACTCTGGGGTTTTTGTTTCCACCTCCTTGAAAAGGATCCGAACACAGATCTGCGACTAGTGGGTTAAGAATAAATCTGTGGTTGTGGTGAAAACCATGAGCACGTTGTTCTTGTAATAAAGACAAAAAAAAAAGAGAATTGTTAATTTAGACAATCTGAGTGTGTTTTTGTTTCTAAAGTTTCAGCCTGACGCCAACGTGCAAACTTCTAAAGAAGAGCTCAAGTTGTAACTGTACAAAAAAACACTGCAAGATATTCTTGAAAGAGAATTGCAGTTTTAAAACAATGTGCAATTTTGGATGATGGTGCATAAAAGCCTGCAGATGATTTATTGTAACACAGTATGATGTGAAACCACTTATTTAGCACCAAGTCATGTTATTAATTTCTATATCTATATTGTATAAACAGTCCTGTCTACATTGTATATATATATCATCACTATTTTTAGATTACCTCATGTTTATACTGCATGATTCCTGATTTATTACTTTTTCACTTGTTCTTTTTATTTAAGTTACTTCAGACTTTCCTATTTTAGAACTGGGCAAAATATCAAATATAGGATAATTTCAGTCTGGAATTTTCCTTGCAGTTATATTGGATATTGAGAAGTCACACGTATGATGGTGACATGATGACGTTAACAGTGTCACGCGTGTGCAGAGTGTGTGTTCGGGGCCGAGTACCTGTCTCCGGTCAGAGGCAGCAGCACCGTGGCTCTGGCTGAGAAGACGATGAAGGAGACTCTCATGCTGGGGCTGAGGAGAAACGAGAAAATCAACCAATCCTTTAATTAATCCAGAACATCTCAACGTGGAGGGAACTTCCTCCTTTCTTTTCTCCATGAACTCATCTTCACTTGTGTCCTTCATCCTCTTCATCAAACATCCGCCCACACACACACACACACACACACACAGTGACATGATGGAGTCAGAGTCAGTTTCATAAAAACAGCTTCTACACGAGTTCACTTCAGGAGGATCACAGAAGGAGCCGGTGGACTAATATTAGTGTGTGACTGAAGTGATTAATCGACGTGCAGGAAACATGATGTGGTGACGATGAGTCACACGTAAAACACACACACACACACACACACACACACACACACACACACACACACACACACACACACACACACACACACACACACACACACACACACACACACACACACACACACACACACACACACACACAGCACACACGCACACACACACACATCCTGTTGCACGAACATGTACTTTGTACCTGTGACTTTTGTATTTTTAAAAAGGTGCGACACGAGACTCGAACTTGTTCAGCTGGAGTTTGTGAAAACACAAATCAGAGCAGAGGAGAAAACTTATCTTGACCTGTTTCCCCCCCCTCGTGCTGAGAACACGATCTTCACCTGTTTTACGCAGAGAAGTCGTAAAGGGATAAAAAATAAAAGTAAAGCATCAGCAGTTAAATATCATATTAGGTGTAAATATCAGTATTGTAACTGTAATAACTGTGACGGTTGTGTTTCTGTTTAAATATCAGTGGCACAGAAATACAGCACCTTTTCAGTAGTATATTTCAAATAATTATAGTAATAATAATCATAATATTGAATAGTTTTCTTGAATAAATAAACCTAAAAATCTATTTATATTGAAAAAGTTTTACAATTAAGTCTAAATTTAGCAAAAACAATTAACAAGGAAATATCTGATGTAAAAAAAAATACACTAAGTGAAAAATCTAAAAAGTCTAAACTAGCATTGATCAACAAACACCAACATTTTCTAAGCTTGTCGTCTTTAATAAAAACTACTGATCAAAGCAGATATGAACAATATTAAATGTTCAAATACTACATTTGTCAACACAAAGGCAGCAACTTAAAATGTGATAAGACATTTAATGAAAGTCTCTTAGTTCAAAATACCAGTTAAAAAATTGGGTTTAGATTGAGTTTCGTATGAATTTACACTTAAAAGAACCTTTTTGTTATTTGTATTATTATATTTTTGTTGTGTTAATTATGTTTTTTACTGTTTAACAATGGAAAGTGCTTTATAAATTAAGTTTATTATTACTCTTATTATGAAACACAGATATTTTAAATCAGTTTCGTTTATCAGAAATTGTATTTGAAGAGAAAATGTGATTGGTGCAGGTCCAGCCCTCATTTAAATGTAACGTACAAAGTGGATTAGTTAGATTACATTAGAGTGGAAGTAATAAATAAAGTGTTGAGGTCGTGAAGAACAGGACTAAGTAACTTCCCAAACGCGGACTCCGTCCCGCAGAGCGACTTAAACCTCAGATAATCAGGCGCCGCCGTGTTTCCGTCAGGGATCCGAAGCCCTCGGAGCATAAGGAGAGGTGCTGATACGTCTCACCCACGTGACACACGGCCCAGTCGCGATCCTCCCCCGCAAACATAGCACAATCTTTAGGGCCACACGGGCAGATTTGGCAGGAAGCGGTAGCAGCCGCATACATCCACATCCTGTCTGCAACTTTCGGTCATATGTGGACTAAAAACTAACGGACGAGAAATCGTGGGTGGGCGACTTATCGTATATATATATATATACGTTACCTCTTCTGCTGATATTTTCTCCTTCTGAGAAAGAGTTGGGATGAAGAGGCAGCGATGCCAAGGACAAATCAGGGGGAGGTGGTGGTGGTGGTGGTGGTGGTGGGATGGAGTTGGAGTTGTTGGGGGGGGGGGGGTGAAGAAGGGAGTCCAGTTTGCTCCACATGGCGGAACAGAAGTGCTCTTGGTGAGCGGGCATTGTTTAGCAGATTGTCCTCGTCGCCTTCCAGTGTTCTTTTGCTTTACTGTACATTGCCGGCCGCCCGTCAGCCGCTCGGCGGCGGAAGCAGGGGGGATACGTGTAGAGCCGGACACCCCCCCCCCCCCCCGCCCGCCGCCACTCTCCTCTCCCCGGTGCAAATGGCCATTCTCACAGCCCAGAAGACTGCTCCTCTCTGCCACCCACTCCCACCTGGTGCCTTTGCTATTTTCTTCAACCAACCACTTCATTCTGGCTGGGTCGCCACCGTCTGTCCTGTGCTGGCAGGCGCCGTTTGACTCAAACGTTATGCAAGCCGAACGCTTTTCGAGCCGGTTTCTCCCCATTTTTTTTGTGGTCATTTTTTTTTGATTCGAGGAATTATGTAGAGAAAGGAAGCCGTGGTTTATGCAAAATGAAAACAGGTGGGAAGTCGCCCGCTCGTGAATTATTGACGTTTATCCCATAAAACAAATCGCACTGATGTTCACTTATCATTTGGTTCCATTCACTGCTGTCACTTGTGTTGTCGGTGTGCGACGACAACTTTTGAGGAGATGGTGAATATCTTCCTTGGCATTAAATCCTCGTATTTACTACGTACTTGAGCTTTTATTGATTTATTATATGTTCACTGCTATAACTCCGTGTCGCCATAAACATTAAGTTATGGCTTCGCCCCGGCTCCACGCAAAGCCAGATTCAGGGAGTGTGATTTTCACTTCATGTTGTTTTTTCTTATTTCAAAACACGAGCATTGTGAAACGCTTCCCGATCCACACGAATAAACATATCACACCTCCAGAGAAGACGCGAGAGGACACTCGTGACCTCGTACTCACCTCACAAATCTGTCGGTGAGGTTCTTCACAAACGAGTAAATCTCGATCCAGTCGGCGGAGACGCTTCCAGACCTGAAACCAGGAAACAAGAGTCAGCTCACAGCTCGTCAGCCGCAGCAGATTGAGTGCTGGGGAGTTACAAAAAAAAAATATATAATGATACTGTACAGTATTTGTGCTTCGTGCCACAGTTGGACATTAACACCAGCCACATGCTGGATAATTGTGCGGATAAATCTGTGTAGTGTAGCTTCAGCTGCTCGAGCGCTCGCACGTTCACAGGGGCTTTAAAATCGAGTTGGACGGAGGAGTCGGGATTTGTTTTGTCCGGAAAAAAATAGAGATAACTAAAGTGATGTGGTCGATGTGAACTGAGAGGTGTGAGACAGAGTAGGAGTGAACCGCACCACCACCAGTCTGAGGTGGTCAAGACAACATTAGTCCATTTATACACTTTTGAAACACAAACCAGTTTGAAACAGGGTAAAAACAAATTAGCTGAAAATCAAGATATTAAAATACAAAAAGATGTGGTCCTGTTGTATGCCTCTCTCCTTTTTTCATATTTTTGCATCATCATCTTCCTTCAGCCGATATGACGGCGTGAACACTGAGAAGAGGAGGTTTTCCTTTTAGGTGTTTAGTCTTAATTGGTTTTAAAGACTCTCGTTAAAACCAATTAAGACTTTAAAAAAGAAAAATATAAATTTCTGTCTGTGACCAAGGACAAACCGCTGTGAGGTGGGTGTCACCCTGTGGCCCCTTGGCCCCGCTCGCCCCTCGATAAGTCAACCTGACCACCGTGGGTACAGTGTGTAAAATGTGCCCTTGATGTAAGAGGTAATTAAACCAATAATTACAATTCAATGTATGTGCGGAGAACATAAAACAGAAGAGTTTGACCATTAGGAGGCTCATCTTTCATCCTCGCTCTCCTCCCCGCTGCCCCAGTCAAGGTCACGGGTGAAACTAAGTTCCACGGCACTTTGACAGGATTTGAGTGTCACTGGGTAATTAGCGGTGGTTAATTGTGGTTAAGTGTTAGCACCGCGGTTAAAGGAGGGGGACAAATTAATGGTATCTGGCCCCGGAACTCATCTGTTATTGATCAGAGGAGGCGTTCGAGGCAATCTGGGTTTTTAAGTTCCCTGTGATCTGTAAGCGTTCATCCCTCTAGAATCTCACTGTGCAACGGTAGCTTCCAATGCTAATGCTACGTATCCAGATGTTCACATGTTGATCACAAACAGAGGCAATAAATCAAGTAGTATACAGAGATTCAGAGCTGTCCCAGATGTAGTCACAATCAAATTAATACAGTTATATTACATTTGAGGCAACAAATGTATTTTTTGCTTTAAAATGCTCTCAAAATAATCTCAGCCCTGATGAGCATCTTCACATCATACATGGAAACTGCTCGTGTGCACGCCACAAGGATATAAACAGATACGTAAATGGTCAGAGGCCGAAAATATAACTTCTGTGACGGGAAGTCAGAGCATTTCCTTCCTGTGCCCGATGAGGTGGAACTGTTACTGACAGAAAGTACAAGAACCAATCAGGAGGGAAATGTGTGTTGTTGTTTACAAAAGTCCAGAATAAAACGGAGCCTGCAGATTCTGTTCATGGGCTCGAAAACTCAAAATTGATGTGACATTTACTTTAACAGTGGCTGATATATAACAAGTAACTTCTGTTAGAATTATGAATACCGAACAGGACTGGGATCAATAAATAGTCCGATAATATGACTGTGAATATAGTTTTTTGTGAAGTTATTCTTAGGAGTTTTCAAAGTTGGTTTGAGTGAGTCAGTTTGATGATTTTGATTATGGGGAATTTGATTTAAATAAGAACCAGATTCAGAATCTGTACCCGGGTATTTGATCTCCGACAGTTTCCTCTGCTCCTCCACTGTAGCTGCAGCTCGAGTGGAAAACTCTCCTGAACAAATCAGGCCGAGAGACACTTCACAGGACGTTTCCTTGGAAAGAGCTACCTGAGTGTGTGGAAAACCAAACAGAAAAACTTTCATGAACTGGCCCACGATGAAATCCTCATCTGCAGAAAGTCAGAATTCCCAAATCTGCACAAAACCTCTTTGCACAGAGGCTGTGTAAATTACAAACTGCTGACGTTAGCACATTAGTGTTATCGGTAGAATCAGGAAACTGAGCTATTTCTCCCTGCAGACAACAAAGTCCTGTGAACTCAGGAAGTAACAATCACCACGAATCAGGCTTTTACATTTCACAAACCCAAACTTGCATCTGTGCACCGGACACGCCCCTAACGTACAAATGTGCAAAGAAACACCGTCCAACAAATAATCAATGTCATCATCCTGTAATTTAGCAATTTAGACGAGGGCGGGGTGGTTTGCAGACGGGGTCAGGGGGAAGCAGCGCTGCAACTCAACGGCCCTGAGAGAGGTGGCTCGGTTCCAGGCCGAGGGAGGACAGGATTAAAAACAGTTGCTGTCAGGACTGTGAACTCCTGTGAGGTCTTTCTGCATGACGCTGCCGCTGCAGCTCTGCAGAGTTCTGCTGAACCGACTGAATCTGGCAGGGAACCGTCTGGGGTGTTTGAAGCAGAGGACTCGAGCACATGAAAGACACAGGAAGTGAGGGCTTCTCTGAGTCTGCTCGAAATGACAAAGCAGCTCTTTCTTGTCCCTTTGTGCGAGTGACACGCCCGATTCATGTCATTCTACGATTGAAGAAGGTCGTATACGTTAAGGTAACACGAGGATAAAATCTGTGTTCCCATAGGACAGAGAGAATTAAAAGACTAAAAGGACTTTTAAAGTTTGGGGGGAAAGTACAAACTGACAAGCCGAAATTCTTCCTTATAATCATTCCCTGATGTTATTCAGGTCAGGTTAGCAACAAGTGGACAAACAATAGACTGGGACTTCTTCATTTGGCCCATGTCCCATCCACTAACATGGAGGAGGCAGGGTTTATGACTGAGACTGCAGCCAGCCACCAGGGGGAGCTGCCATGTTGACCCTCTTTATAATACAGGCTGTGGGACAAACCTCATTACACCACAAACCCAGCTTCAGTCCCTGAAGGCAGCGGTGGTTCAGGTTTGGTTAACCCTTCGGCAGATAAAGCTACGGATGTGGAAAGGTCACGTTCATGTTTAAAAGTGCGCTCTCATCCTCCTCTTCTTCCTCTTCCTCTTCCTCAGTAACCACTGAACTCAACATGACCGTGTCTGTTTGTGTTTAGCAAAAGTTCCTGTAGCTGCACATTGATGTCTATGCTCCTAACAACACACATGACGGCATCGCTTTAACATTTTTATACAATAAAATAATGAAGTGAAACCAGTGGTTGTTATTGTTTCGGTTGTTTTGGTTGTCATGTTGGTCAGAAACCTGAAACTCTGAGTGTGTTTCATTGTTTTGTAGCTTTGTTAAACCAAACAGGAACGTTCCAGTGGAATATCAGTGTCCATGTAAACAGGTCTATTTCATAATGGGGCATTGATTCAATTCTATTTGTATAAGATCAAATCAAAACAGATGTCATCTCAAGGCACGTTACATAGTTAGGTCGAGATCTTGAAATTTATAGAGAAACAACAGTTCCAACAACCAGGAAGCACTTGGTGAAAACCACTACAACCACCATCAATCAATCAATCAATCAGTTTGTAAGTATGGACCAATCCCAGTTCGCCTCATGGGGCTAAGCGAAGCTGGGACCCAGGCTGGACCTGCCTCGGCCGGTTGGGTCTGAATTCAGAAAGACCTTCACTGAAAGTTTGTAATCACACGTGGAGAAGTGTCTGAAGACAAGTTCACGAGCCACTGTTCATATCGTGATCACGTGAAAACCCCTTCTTCCTCACGAGCTCTCACCGGCGGCACCACCACAGGTATCGAACCTGGTTCTGCAGAAACATTGTCGCCACTTGTGGAACTGAAACAACAACAACAACAACACAACCTCCCCCCCCCTTCACTTACTTGTCCAGGACGAAGTACAGGTCGTAGGCTCCGTGGCAGGAGGCTTCCTCTGCCCGGCAGGACGCGGCCAGCAGGGCCAGGAGGACCAGGGCCACCGCCGCGGAGCTCCACCGACTCCTGCCGTCCATCACGTCCCCCAGCGCCGCCACATGTCCCGAGAGCTTCCGCCACATTGTCTCCGGCTGCGGTGTCGCTGCTTCGCGGAGGAATGAAGAAGAAGAAGAGGAAGGAGGAAGCGGCTTTGAAAAGTCAACGCGACTCGGCGTCATGTCAAAGTTTCTTCCTCCAAAACAAAGCGAGTCCACGCGCTGACCTGCAACACGGGAAAGCACGGCTCTGACGTCAGCAGGCGTGAAGGCTCTGCATGGTCCTGAGTCACGGTTCGGTCACATCCTCCGAGGGGACGGGACCACAAGCCTCCAGCAGACCGAGGAGGCACCGAGGACACGAGCTGAGGACACGAGCCGAGCGGAAAGGAAACGAGCCCAGGGAACTTCAAAGGAAACTTCAAAGAGAACTTCAGCGAGCTGAGGAAACTTCCCAGGAAACTTCCGAGGAAACTTCCCCGAGCTGAAGGAAAAGTTCAGGGTTCGGGGGGGAAAAGTTAGGCTGCGTTCAGGGGCACCTACAAAGCTCGGATATCTGAGTGATCGAGACCCCCGAGCTACACTCACCTCACATTGTTATGATTTACAGATTAAAGAAACAAAGGAGATGTTTCACAAACTGGTGAAGTCCTTGTTCTTAGATCTGCTGTGTGATCGTCCTGGGTTGATTCTGCAGAGTCTCAGAATTATTCTTGTCATTAGTGAGTCCTCCTTAAACTCATATACAATTTCCATCAATATTAAACATATCAAGTGTCCAAGCATCAAACTAAAACTTCTCTGGCAATTTACAAAACACATGAAGTCGATGATAAAATGGTTCATGAGATATTCACTCCACATACAGACAAACATTTGTGGAATAAGTAGATGGATATTAGTTTTACATGATATTTGGAGTCCAGTGTTTCCCGGAAGCTCTTGAAGGCAGCATCAGTGTGAAGTCCAGCTGGAGCTCACACACCCAATAACATCTGTTTCCTCCTTTGTTCAAGGCCACTTCACAATGTCACGTCAACAATATCTACAATTCATTTAATATCTCCTCAGATTTTACAGACTTTATAAGATGCAACGCTAAGGCATTAACTCACACAGCTAGGGTTGAGGGTTCGATTCCCTGTGGTGGTACCAATGCATAAATATGAAAAACAAAACAAATGTTGGCTCCAAATGACATCATGCAGGTCAAAGACGATACGTCTGGACAGTGGGAGGAAGTGAAAGCGCGTCGTCCATCTTTATCTACAGTCTGTGGTCAGACATGATATTTAACAGTGCAGCAACGTGAGGGGATGATGTAATTATGTTTTTTTTTTATTCAAGACACATGAAGCAACCTGCAGGTGCCTCCATCTTCAGCATGGATGGTTCATTGTGGGATTTAAAATCCCCAAACGTGGCAGACTGGTGCATCTCTCCGCTCGTTGACGTGGACCTGGCAACACGGAGCTGTATAAAACTGAAGCCATCTCTCCTCACCTGCCGCTGCCGCTGCCACTCGCCGAGCTTTTAACCGACTGCAATGTGAACATGTGGCCGAGCGGCGTTCCAAAACCAGGAGTCTTCCAGGAAACACCAGGATGGATGATTCAAATGTCTTCACAGTTGTACCTGTTGCATCTAGATGAGTAATTACATTTCATAACTGCCGTGTAGCTACCGTGTGACGTTCTTCCCCCCCTCAGGCAGCGATGATGGTGACCAACACCATGAGTATGTCAAGTGTCAGTACCGTTCCATCAACAAATAGGGTTAGTTCACACAATGAGAGTTCCTAGCTTTGTGTGATAAGCGTGGCCTGGAAAGGAGGGAAATTCCCCGGCCTGAATTATTGTCCCAGTCCCCGCCCCTGCCCGCAGGTTACAACAAACCTTAATTGCCTCATGTGGTAAGACGTACAGGAAACTCCAGGTTGGGTCTTATCTGATCACTCACCCCCTCCTGTTGGAACGAGGTGTGCGTGTCGCTGGCAGAGGATTTGACTTCAGGCTATGAAATGTGGTAGAAACACTGACAAGACACTCACACAGTAAATAAATGAGCTCATGAGTCCAGACGCTGATCTGCTTTCCTGCCTCGGCACTGAACTTCCTCCTCCTGCACAGTCCCAGTCCTTTACATACAGTGGACAGATGTGAGACAGAGATGGCCTCAAGATGGGACGGTGACATTCCAATAAATCACTGTGTGTTCTTTTTGATCTGCATGAAGAGTTAATAAAAACACTCACATCTATAAACCACATTTAGTTTGAACCCTGACTGCGTGGAGCTTTTATTCTGCTCGGCACCTTAAAGAGTCAAAGAACCAATTCCTCACGCCGCGGCATCTCCATCAAATTCCATATTTAAATCTATTTTCTTTTGTTTTGCCTCCGTGTGGAAATTGCGCTGTCACACAACTCCATATCAGCGAGGTAATTACCACTAACACACCTCATCAAATCTGAATAGTCCTGAGAACAGCAACACACGAGTATAATTATCTGCCAAATCAAAGTCTAACTGGATTTTAATTAGAATGTTAATTCCCCTGCACGGTGTTTGGTTTTAGTATATCCTACCTAACTCGGTGCATCGAGTCGGGGCTGCGCAGAACAAAGAGAGACAAAGATAAGATGAGGAGAAGCGTTTATTTACCATTATTTGGGGGGGGAAATGTTTACGAGAATCAGTGGATTGAGAAAATAGTTGTAGTGCATTGATTTGTCATGGGGGGGGGGGGGGGGGGGGGCTTTTGAACTGGAGGGGGGGGAAATCAAAAGTGACAGTTAAAACCACAACGCTAATTTAAGGAAGCAGCGACGTGTGGAGGCCGATCAAGAGAGAGAGACGCGTGACAAAATACAAAAGTGTTGAGAACGAGCGAGAAAGAAGCACGGAGAGGTTTTGATCACCGGGATTAAAGGTCGGGTGCGTTAGATTCATTTCAATACAGTTTTTAATAAAACACGAGGAAACATCACCTGTTACGTCTCAACCAGATAACGTCATCATTCCTTCGACTATCAAGAGACGAGAGGAGGACGGCCGCCGCTACGCTACACGTACTGTGGCCGTTGGAAATACTAACACTGCTCTCTCAAGGACGTTATACCCACAATCATTAGCGCTCTACATGCTAAGTACTGACGCAGCACAGACCCCGGGAAGATAACGTAAGATAATGTTGTTCCTCCAGCGACCACACGTCGGAGACCTCTTTGGGCCTAAATGTCCAGTGTCCAGAGGTCAAAACCTGCCTCAGCACTGAGCGTCTCCCAGAGAGCAGGTTCTCTGATGGAAGCTCGGTCTTTGTGTTGTTGTGTAGACGATCAAAGGTTCCAACCCGATGTGTGAGCAGTGCTGAATCAGTTTCCTGCTCCTCTGTGACTCACCGTGGGCCAGTAAACATGTCTGTGAGGAGGAGGTTACTCAGCTCCGTCCTCTGAAGGTCCTTCAAATCAGAACTGCTGCGTGTTTACTTCATCAGGAGCACAGGGGGGAAAAACCCTCGTTATTGATAATTGGAGAGGCGTCAGGAAATCGAGCCGCCTCAAGAAGAGCAACCAAAGAAGTATTAGTCACAATAACAAAGATCCATGGAGCCTTAATAGCGTCTATAACTCATAATTACCTTAATAAGTGTTGTTTTAGCTTGTTTTTCCTCCGTTGAGAAAGCATTGTTTGTCACTAATGGCATCTTAAGTTGAAATTGAGTGCTGTGCCCAGAAGTAAACAGCATCTATCAATCATGACTTGAGGCCAAGTGTCAAACTATGCAAAAGATGAAAGTGTGTGTGTGTAGCGTGTGTGTGTGTGTGTGTGTAGTGTGTGTCCTGCTACACCTGTCCAGTGCAGGAGTATCTGTGTGTAAATACTAATGATGCCCACATGCTCCCTTGTGGTCAAACAAAAGGTGATTGTGCCTCTGAAGTTGTGATTCGGATTCTCTTCTCACGGACAAACGTTCTGTATTCAAGCTGGTGTTCTCCCTGGTGCGTCTCGTGTTTGATGCAGACGAGCACCCGACAGTTCCTTAAATACAAGTGCACCAAATAGCACAAACATAGATGTCACTTAATATGGCTGATTATTTACTTGGAGATCCGATGATCGATTCCTCATCTCGCAACGATGAAGAAAGTGTAGTTTCAGTTTTACATCCATTGTTTCTCCAGACTCATAAGAGGCGACCTTTGACCTTTGACCCCTGAAACCTAATCAGTTCATCTATAAAGTGACAAGAAATTCCCAAAAGACAAACTTGAGATATGTTCAAGAGGCATTGGTGACCTTGACCTTTGACCTCCACATTTGAATCAGGTCACTTCTCGAGTCCAAGTGACCGTTTGTACCAAATTGAGGACGTTTCCTGAAGGTGCTCGTGCGATATCGTGTTCACAAGAGCAAAAACCCTGATTGGTACGTCCCCGCGATCGTGTCCTTTAACCCTTGACCAGCAATTTACACCAAATTGAAGAAATACCTTCAAGGCGTTCTTGAGATATCATAATAACAAGAATGGAAATGAATGGATCGATGGACAAACCCAAAACATAATATCTCCGTCGGAGAAACGGACGAAGAATGAAAATTGCCACAGAAAAACGTCCCCGATCGCTGGATTTACATTTTTTACGTGAAGAAATTACCGAACGCCTCTTTGTCGAACTGACTCGTTCCATCATCTCCTCCCTGCACGACGGGCCTGGGTTGAAACACACATGTGCACCGACTCCCTGGTCCTGGGAGGCAGACGTTAGCATTTAGAGAAGGACAGGCAGCGATGCATCGTCCACATAATGAAATGAATCCACGTTTGATCCTCACGTCGTCTCCTGGTAATTGTTCTTGATTCCCCCTTTGTGTTTCACGCTTGACTCGCCGCTCATATCAGCCGGCGTGTATGAAGACGTGTTCGTTCCCCCTATCAGTGACAGCAGAGTTCAGTGATTAACAAATTAAGGATCTTCTTTGCCTTAATCTGTCTCGAGGCTTCTTTTTTCTCTCTTGGCTCCGGTGGAAACATGTTTGGCAGTGACAGCACCTCTGCTCCCGTCTTTAATTGGATTAGAGGGAAGTCGGGATTAATACAGTCTCCGACGAGGCGTCTGGGACGGCTCCGTGAGGGGGAAACAGGTGATGAAGTTATTTCAGAATTACCTTTTCAACTTCTTCAGCCGCGTTGTTGAGACATCAAGGATCTCTTTGGCGTGGAGTATCGTGGGAGCCGGGAGAAAGCCTGTGTGAGGGCGTATAGATTAATTTAGGGAAACATTAGGCTGAGACGATTAATGTCAAAGTGGAAACACTCAGCGGCTTCCTGATGTTCAGCGGCGGGGGGGGGGGCTGGGGCAGCGCGAGCGTCTTAAGAATATTCTAGTTTGGTTTGTCCTGGTCGGGACGTGATGGGATATTTTGTTCTGCTGTTAAATATATGTTAAATCTAATCATTTTCACATTTTTATTACATGAGGGGTCCACGTATTTAGCTCCATTTGTCATTTATCATGAAAAAGACATCTGTGGTCCCCAAAGAATGAATCCAACTAACTTAGGTGACGTCCTGAGTTTAGATCTTCTGCCATTGCAAGGTTTGCTTTGGTGGTTTTTAGTCAAATATAAAACTCTCAGGTGTCTTTAAACAAAACTGTGCAGATATTAATAAACATGAGGTTGAGCTTTCAGCGGCAGGTAGCTCTCGTGTATCTGGAGTGCGGGCTTTGTGTAGAGAAAACTAACCGAGACGCAAACCAGAGAGGTTTTCTGGGTTTTGAGTACAAACAGGAAGTTGAGCCCCATTACAGTGTAAAAATCAAATAACCAACATGACCACACGTACAGTATCTGGTACTTCTGCTACTCTGGATGAGCATCGACCTTCAGCTTTAGTAGTATTTGGAAATGTAGTGAAATCAGTTTGAACACTACTCATAGAATACGGTGAATGATAAAAGCTCCTGGACTTTAAAAGGTGACGTTTATCTAACAAGGTGGAAAATATGAATCCATGTGACACTTTATATTGTAAATGCTTATATTTCTTTAAAAGTCTCCCTCTCTCATTCCTCCCGCCTCCTGAGACCTGCTCATCTCTGGAGAAGTCACACAATTTCATCACCGTGTTGCGTTTGCCACATTTTTTACGGGGTGAATATTTGATTGAGTGTCTTTGCGAGAGAGAGAACAAGTTGGTAGTTCGGAGGTCTTGCTCAAGGGCATTTCATAATGTACGACAGTTGATTGACACACCGCTTATTGTCGCAAGGATCCTGTGAACTTCCATCGTCTGATATTAAGAAATTAAATTCTTAAAGGACGGTCGTGTGAAAAGAAGTGTGTTGTGTAAGAATCACAGCGTGTTTGTAATAGATTTGAATAAATACTCCCTTAAATGTAGAATGATGCACGTTGACTGGATTCAGAGTAAACAGCTTTAAGCATAGAGGAGGATATTGTTTAGGAATTCACACGTGACACGTGGAGACACAAACATACAGAGAACAAAACAACTCTCTAAAAGCTCAAAGAGTAAATTCAAATTTAATTTAAAAGGTTTTCTTGAACCACAGCGATGATGTGGTGGGGAAATTGAAGATTTCTTCTCCTGCAACTGTTTTGTTTCCCGAACATTTGAGTTCCTCTTTCCAGGAACATTCAGTACGAGTGCGTGTCTACAGATGATGAGCAACGGCATCTTGCACGAACCAACAGAACGAGGTCACTGACAAACAGGTTAAAGGTCATTAAAGCTACAAACCGTTATCAGCCTCTGGTGGTCACCAGCGCCACTGCAGCAATCTGACCAAACTTCCTCTGACACGACTTTTCTCACGTCTCCAATAGCAAAGTAATCAAACACCATTTTGTTCCAATTGACAAAAATAAAATATTGAATTATTAAAATCTACACAGCTGGTATAAAAAGTCCTGTATAAATATGTCGGTGGTGGTTTGTCGATCTCTCTACTTTCACACTGACCTCGTTTATCTGGATTTTTCTAGTTTATCAAACTGAACCGTGTTTATTTCTTTTTGATAATTCACAGGAAGTAGAGACAACATTAACAGTAGAAGAAGAACAAGAAGAGGAAGCAGGCTGCGGACTTCACCTCCGACGACGTAACGCTTGGACGATGAGGACGTTCATGTTACTGGTGGTTAAAACCAACTGACGTCACAGTGGGAATGAGATTTCTCTATTCAACACACTTCAATCAAAGAAAGTTAGCGAATTACAACGTGTCACCAAAACGTCTTCGTCGTAGGTCTGTGTAGAAAATGTGTGAGTGAAAGTTAAAAAACGTTTTACAGAGTGGAGCCGATGGAAAGTCGGGGGTTAGCGTTTATTTCCCGAGCGCCGTTTAAGAGTGCGTTGGACTGAATGAGTAGAGGGGTCGGGAGAAACCGTGAGTGGAACAAATAACGACAAAGAGACTGAACAGCAAGAGCGCGGCCGCTGATGCGAGAAGCAAAGTGGACGAGTAGCTCTCGAGTAGCTGTTGCTTCACATGTCAGGCTGCGGCGCCGCTGAACACTGACGGGGGGGTGATTGGTGAGGGGCCAATCCTTTTACAGCTTAATGGTCGTCCCACAGCGCCCTGTCCCCCGGGGGCAAAGACACTTTTTAAAGAAGAAGAAGAGGGAAGTCTACGAGCCTTGCTGTCGCTTAAGTTGGCAGAAAAATAATCGCTGGAACCTCGTCACCTCCACTGCAACCCCCCCCTCCCCCCCCGCCCTCCCTACCTCCCTTCTTACTCTCGTTCCACCACCAGCCCCGGTTCAAATCGCCCCGGGCGCTTGCAGCAAGATAGCGAAGAACAATTGCCGTGTTCACAGTTCATCTTGCCGATGTTTTTCCCAGCCTGTCATGGGAGTCTTTGCACTTTTCCCGGGCGTAAGAAGGAAACTCGCTGGCACATTGTCGTCGTGTTCTTCAAGGCCCTGGAGAGGGGATGTGACCTCCCGCGACCTCTCAGGAGGACAGGTGCTCCACGGGGAGTATCACAGCGCAGCATGTCGGCTGCATTCAACTTTTACATGGATGTGCAGGAAGGATCACACGCATGGCTGAAGTATGAATATACCGTCGCCCCCGTGATCATGCGTGACCTCCCGATGACCGAGACACTTCTGGGAGGAGATAAGAATCTTTAGCCGTCTCCAGTTGATCCTCCTTCTTTTCTCTTTATCAGCAAGAAATATGAAAGTGAGATCATATTCGTCTTTTTGGAAGCAACAACACGTTCTTGTACGTTGGACACAGAGACTTTAAAATAAATCCATCACATGCATCTCATTATTTTCTATCACTAATTTTCTGCTCCAATGTCAGAGATGATCCGGACTTTATTGTGCGGCACTCGATTGGTTTTATTCGCTTGCATTTCTTTTAAAAATTAAAAAGAAATTGTGTTGGAATCTTGTAAATAAAAGTTAGTTTTCACTTTTATTCTGGACATGAAGGTTTAAAAGTTCTTCAAAGTGGAAATGGGACCTAAAACTGCTTTTATAACTGCTGCTTATTATTATTGTCGTTTTAAAGGTATAAATAATAAAATTGTGGTGAAAACAAGTGACTTCGTAAAAGGGTCTGAGAAACATTTCAAACATTTCGCGATGTGGACACACGTCATGTCGAACTTGTAGCTTTAGCGCTGCCTGGATTTTATACAGATCCGTTTAAATACATGTTTATTCACACGTTTTATTAATAAAATTGCTAAATTCAGAGGGATGGTGTGATCAATATGAAGAAATTCTTCTTTCCCTACAGCGTATGTTTGTGTAATTATGTTAATTTAAATAGCTTCAATTGCCAATGAGCTTTTTGCAGCTTGAAATATTCCAACAGTTTCTGTGATGCTTGAAAGACGGTAAAACAAATTATGACCTGAAGTGAAACTCCTGCAAACTGCGAAGTCAAAGTGTTTTTCATCTTGTGGACGTGTTTCCAAACTCTCTCTGTGTGTGTGTGTGTGTGTGTGTGTGTGTGTGTGGTGTTATGATGTTGATGTGATGAGATCTTCATATCAGCTGCTCCCCCGGGTTCGGCTGAATCAATGTAAACAATCCCCCCCCCCCCCCCCCCGTGTCCGGAGCTTTAATGGATTTACCTAAGCAGTCACACTTGAGTTCACGCACGGACCTACCTCCTCACTCAACTTGACAAGCTTGCCGCTCCGCATTTACTCTGACGACCACAAGTATCTAACACATGTGACAAAGTCCTCAGACGGAGCAGGGAGGCAGTGGGTGGGGGGGGGGTGGAGGGGGCTGCAGCTCGCCAGCTCCCCCCTCAGCGTCACATCTTTTGACAGCTGCCATTTTCAGTACCGTGCCTCTTCCCCCCCATCGCCAGCCGACCGCCAAGTCCCCATCAAGTCCGCTCGGCGACGCCTTTTCCCTGCTCAGGTTTTGCAGAACCCTCTCGGAGGGAGCTCGGCCCGCGTCGCCCCGGATTAGCAGCCGGAGCACGAGGGCTAAAGGGGCCTCGACCCGAGCCTGAGTGACAGCTGGGGAGACGGAGAAGTGGAGTAAACATCCTGAACTTAGAGCTGCAGATGAGGATGAGACGGAGAAGATGGTTTCACTGAGGCTGAGTCCAGGTTGTTATGACGACCGGAACCAAGGCAACAGAAATATACCAACTATGACAAAACTACATACTCTGCTACTATGACTATAAACTATACTACTGTACTATACGTTAAAATCACTGTCAAATCTAGACCTGATGTTACTTCAGAGGAGTTTTAATACACAATCTTGTATTGATGAAGTATATTTACATGAAATGTGGGCTTGGATTAAAAGTACGTTTAACTTGTGTTCTTCTTTGTCTTTGTACGTTTGTGAAGCAGTTGAAACTTTTTCCAAGTCACACGGACGTTTCTTTTAAAAACATAAATTCATGTCGCCTTGAGAAAAGTCAAGTAAAATCACGACTTTCCATTTGTAGGCCTCTAAAATTAGGCCAAAGCACCGCGATCGCCCCCTGGTGGCTGTCCGCAGTATGGGTCATAAATCTCATCTCCTCCATGTTAGTGGATGGGAGATGGACGAAACAAAAAATGTTCAATAGATTCTTCTCAGGATGGTTTCTGTTATTTTAGTTTACTGTATGTTCAAGTGTTCATTGCTCCGGTTGAAACATCAGGATTCACAGCTAAGACTCACTCCTGATTGGTCGAGCACATGTGTTGGCAGGATGCTGCAGATTCTAGCTCTAAATGATGTCATCCGTGCAAGATGGCAGCGTTTGCATGCAGGATCTTTTGGATACGCGTCATCCGTCCTAATCTTAATCTTTAGAGATTGAGGAAGCTTCACATAGTTCCAGCTGTTATGCTAAAACAATTATTAACAAGTAAAAGTATAGGTTGTATAGGTTGTTGTATTCTTGGGTATTGGAAGGACTTGCCCTGGCTGCGGTACAGAACCCCGGATCACAAACTCATGCAGCTGATGTTTCTAATTGATAAATGGGCTGAAAATATGAAACTTTGAAAGGAAGAATCCATTCGGGAAGCCAAGAATCGAGTGGAATATTGGCCAAAATTTGACAGAAACATTCCCCTGCTGCTACAAACCGACAGTGTTGATTAGGACGGTCACTACTCATATGAGCTAAGAGACGCTCGCCGGGAAAGAAGTGAATCTGGGATCCCTGCACTTCTCAGAATCCTAATCAATAACCTCGGCACTTCCCCTCCTCGCCAAGCCCGAGTGAGAGAAAACACATGTTAGGTAGTTTACAAGGATCAGAGTGTTCATGAATAATGACGCTTACGTGAATTCAGCCATTCTTGTAATTGTTTGGAGGAACGAGAGCGAGGAGACTCGTCCAAGGGTTAAATCTCGTAACCTAGAAAACAGGCAAACAAACAGAAAACACTGTGACGAACAGAAACCAGCCTCACACACAGGCGTCGGATCAGGAGGAGGCAGCGTGATGGGAATCGTCTTGTTTGTTTCTCAGGGGAGAGGTTTGTTTCATTTTAGCTGCAGAACCATGAAATTGTTGTTTCTCTCTGGAATTCGGTTCAAGTTCAGTCTGAAAGTTCACAGTTTACAGAATATGTAGAGATCTTATTCTATTTCTTCTTTGATATCAGAGGCATCAAATTCAGATTTCCAAGAAACGCGTTCAAAAGTCATTCACGAGTAAAGCGAAACCTATTTTCAAAGTTTCCCCCCCCCGGCCTGTCAGATGAATGTTCAGTTCAGCAGGCAGCTGTATTCTCTGTCCAAGTTCCCTCAGTGTCTCCGCATCGCCCTGCGATCGTCTCCAGCACCATCAGCTAACAAGCTCCCTCTCAGCCCCGAGCCATGTCCCGGTAACGCACACCAGAGAGGGCTGCGTGCTCTCCCTTCACATGGGATCCCTTTGAGCACGGCACTGCACACTTTCCTTCACTGTGCACCGCTGTGTGAACTTTTAATGCGATTACCGGCTCACATAGGATGACACGAGTCCAGGGCCACGGCGTCCGTTTTCCCAAAGCAAACATAAGAGGTTTGGATGGATGGTGGGCAAATACCCCTGCACATCCCTCCTGGCAATCACTCCGGCCTCCTTCTCTGGTCATCGTCTAATTTCCAAAGGGTCACTAATCTAATACTGAAGGGCGGTGACAGTAATGAGGGCTGCGGATGTGTGGTCCCGGGCTGCGGCATTAAATGGGCGCACTTACAATACCAGTAAACTCGGGCCAATCTCAGCAATATTTAGCCGGACGTTGAGCTGCAGTGCCTGAGCCTCAAGTCATGTTAGCTTAACACCAAACACCGATCAAGTACAATGGGGGTGGGGGGTGTGTGTGTGAGAGCGAGAGAGGGAGGGAGGGAGGGAGGGAGTGACGCTCCGTTAGAAGCTTAGACTCGAACCGAGACCAAACATTTCAACGGGTCACATACTTGGCATCGCGGTCGAAACATTTGCTGCCTCCCCAAAGTCTTCAGCGCTCCAGCTTCCTGAGGCAGTTTGAGCTGATGCACCTGAGCACCGCTGCAGCTCTTTAAACTCCAGAGTTAAACAACCGGGGACTCGTCCATCCCTGCTGCCATTACAGCAGATTGTTCCATTTGCACATTAAATTAAGAAGCCTATCGTGCCTATTGAAGCCTATTTTACTGGAGCTTTATTTTATTTGAGTCCCGTGTGAAGCTGACTCCCTCTTTGATTTGTGTGATTGTTCTATCTGATAATCTATTGGGTTAAACTCTTAAATAACCAAACACATTTTTCTCTTTTGCAAAACCCTCTATCGCACTTGAGGCCGAGAGTTTGGGACCAATTCCAAAGTCGGAGCTCCGTCCTGCAGGCGTCCTGGTAGCACGTTCTTTTCTCCGGCCTCGTCTCCTGAAGACCACAGACGACAAGCGGGGGACTGGTGGTGCGTGCCAGCCTCAGACGCACAACAACAGGAGACAAAGGAGATCACAGTGGGAATTAGGGGGATTCCCCAGAGAGCAGAGGGGAAGATGATGGTGGTTATGAGGTAAATCTGCTGTGAAATCTCCCCCCCTCACGTAGAAAGTGCACGGGCCAGCGCCGCCTGCTTAGCCCTGACGTGACAAGAATGAGGTCGATGAACCCCGGGTGCATGATCCCTGACTAAGTCCAGGGAACAAGGCGCCGGGGGCGATGGGAGAGCTTCGTTAAAACCAGGGGTCACTCATTAAGACCAGGATCCTTCCCTCGGCTTAAATGTGGTGAAGGAGAGGGGGGCTTCAAAACGATTATAGTCAGACATAGTTATCCATGTCGACCAGGGTCAGAAGTTAAAGGATCCCTGGTGACTGCCGGCATGTCCCGGGATGGTGTCCCCCCCCACACCCACACACCCCCCTTAACCCTGCCTCAGCTCCATCTGAGGCATCTCTGGAAATCCTGAGGGAGTTATTCTCTTTTTTTTTTTAATGCCACCACTCACGTCCTTATGGTCCTGAAACAATTTGTGAGGAAAGGAGGGATCCTGGTTTTAATCCTGAGGTTTAGAAAAGATTCAAAGTTGTAAAGTGAAATATTAGACACCAGAAAAAGTTTATATAAAACATTATCGGCAGATTTACAATATATTTGCAGGTTAAGCTTCGAATAAAATGACTCAGAGAAAAGTTAGATCATCACTTTAAGTGAGTTTTTACAGCTGCAGCAGGAAACTCAAAGAAACTTCATACAATGTGAAGATTACTATTATTTTTAAAGGAAATTTGTTGGGATTGATGCTGTAAAATAAAATAAAGAAGTGTGGACTTTATCCTGGATTCAATTAGTTCTTGAGGACACATGGACGACACAACTCTTTCAGTTTGTCAGCCTCCTCTTTCTGGGGACTTCTGGCAGCTGAAAAATCAAATCAGAGAAATCCTTTGCAGAAGTTTCCTGTTGGGGACGAAGCCAAAGCGATGTGGCGAGAAACGTGTCACTTCCACCCCAGCTGCGTCTGAGCTGCACGTCTCTGCGGCCACGTGGTTCTGCGCTCGCTGCTCGTGAAGGTCCACGACGGAGGTCCCTCTCCGTCACATCACTGTCAGCACAACTTGTTCCAGCTCTCAGAAACAGGCACTTTATGAATATTTCTCCCCGGACGGGTTCTGGAACAACCTCACCACCCCGGACGATCGTCTTCTGAGTTTTTATCTTTTTCTGTTTTTGTTCAGTGTGACAGCCAACACTCCCCCCCCCCCCCGACTTCTCATTCTCTTTCTGTCTCTGTGTGTTTTTGTCTCTTTGAGGTGAAACTTTGATGCACCGGTGGAACCCGGCGCTCTCCCTGTGCAGGGACTCAGAGAGGGGCCACACACAACCCCAAACACACACACACACACATCTACACACAGATCCAATGCCCTCTACTCAGCAGCTGTGCTACACCGCCCTGCACACACACAGACACACACACACACACACACACACACACACTGCTCTGCTCACTGCCGGCGTCCGCTTGCCGCTCCCCGTCGGGGCCCCGCTGTGTGTTTGCAGCTCCTGGCTTTGATTTGCTGTTTCCTGGGCCACCGTGGGTTCGGGGGGTGGGGGGGGGGGGGGGGGTTGAGGTTGAGGTATTCCACATCAACTGTCATCTTCATCCTGCACGTTTCTCCTTTTCTCTGCTTCCTCACCTCCTCCCCTTACACAGTGCTTTCAAAAAAGAGGTTCAACATTAACATTGGTGACGTGAACCTTTATTCTCACAGGACGAGTGTCACGGCGTCGTTATACGCTGGATGGATTTTGAGTTTGTCCCTTTGTGTTTCCTAATTCTGATTCTCCTGATCCCAACAGGAGGCAGACAGAGATCACACACTCAAACTAGAAGAACACTGAACAGAGCTGATGACTCCACCAACAGTTAAATTAAAGAAACACTCCGGAGCAGAGTAACTTTCTCAGCTACACATTAGTGGTAGTTACCAAACAGCAGCTAAAATAATCCTACGTTCCCATGAAAGCACATTTAAAATCACTAAATCCACATTTTTATTTCGATCTGCACCAAATTGCGCAAATATACAAACCTCTTTTTATTATGTATGATTTTTTTTCCATCAAGATTCACATCTTGATGAACCCTGATCCAGATCACGAGGTAATGACACGATATTACACATATTTCAGAACTAGCTGCAGTTATACAATCTTTTAAAGTCTCGAGCGTGTTTGTTTTCACTTGAAGTAACAATAAACTCTCGAAAGGGATCTGATAATCATCAGGAACAAACTTTTTAAACAGCTCACTCTGTTGAAATGATCCTGGTCATGTGCGACGGGCAGAGAGAAGCCAAACGTTGCGTCTGAAGCCTTCGGAGGACGTCGCCCTGACAGAGGCAGACGCGCCGCTCGGTCCCCGAAGTGTGTTTCCTGTGTTGGGTTGTGTGCGGCAGGACGCCCTGAGGGCAGAGGGACCTGGAACGCTGAGTCTTGCCATGGCAGCTCAGTGCAGCGCTGAGCCCTGAGCCGCTCTGGCAGCTTGCCCGAGGTGGAGGTGGAGGTGCCGGTGGCGCGGGTTTGGAAGAGGCCCCTCGGCTCGCTGCTCCTCGCTCTTACGGGACACACGAACCCACTCGCTGTCCGGGTCTGTGCAGGGGGGAGTTTCTGTCACTTTGGGTTTTTTGGGGGGGAATCACGCACTCCACAGAAGGGAGAGTTGGCCTCCGTGGCCTTCGTTCCACCGTGCACACACCAGGGAGCGGCAAGAATCACAACACTTGGGAAGATGGATGCCAGTTGATGAAGTCACGTTGGGCAGCTGGACAGTATCGATGCTGCAGGTGGGAAATGTGTCACCGTTCCTTTTGAAAACGTACCCAAAATAATCCGGTTCTGATGAGACACCAGGTTGTTCCCAGCTCTGAGGAACTGAGCTGGAACGAGCAGGATTCACATGACAGGAAATCTTCAAAGGGAAGTTCAGAGCTGCGTTCAGTAGTTTCAGAACAAACAGAAGCTGAGAGCGAGACGGAGAAACCGCGAGGAGGAAAGGTTTTCATCAATCTCACAGCAGCCACTGAGGATTTATTATTTCATCTCAGCTACGTGGAACTGTCCGAACCAAGTGTTGACATCATTCTCTAATTCGTCTGAACCCAAGATTTGTTTTTAAAGGATTTGGTAGAACAATGAATTTAGTCCATATTAACCTTTGACCCCTGTTTTGGCTACTTTTGCCCCCCCAGTGGTCTGGGGCAGTAGAGCACATGGCACACTGAACTTTAACTCCTAACAAGGAGCCTCTTTGCTGCACGTGGTGCACGTGAAGCAACAAGAGCGACGCTTAATCTCCTTCAGCTGTTCATCAAGCAGCAAAACTAAACTTTAATTACAACTGTTTCAGACTCATTTGCCAAATCTTCACAGCTCCACGTGCTGGAAATACTTGCGTTCATTGACAGTCGTAGCTTTGCTGCCCCTGGTGGCTCAAACAGGTACCTGGACCCGCCCACTCTGAGCTTTTATATTCTCAATTTAAACCACAAACAATAACAGTAAAAATCCCTCTGACATGATTCCTGAACGTGAACAGAGACGGAGACATCTCGAGGAACCCGAGGGACGTTTGGAAGCATCTGTGTTCCCGTGCCACCTGAGTACGTACGAGCATTAGAGCGGCAGCGTACGAACACTGTTCACGTTCAGAAGAGGGAAATGTTTGACTTGCTCTTTGTCTCTTCCTCCTTCTTCCCTTCTTCTCTCTCTCTCTCAGTCTTTGTAGTTAGAGCAGCAGAAGCTGTGGAGAGTCCGAGCGAGCCAGCAAAGCTATTGATGCATTACTGCGCCCCCCCCCCCCCCCTCTCTCTTTCTCTCTCTCTCTCTGTCGTTCTCTCTCTCTCTCCCTCTGTTCGGGCCTCGCTGTGTTTTTGGCAGTTACTACTGACCATCATGAACGTCATTGCCAATTTTTGTGAAAACTGGCACATATGGCAGCTGAAGTGCCATATGCCATACAGAATATTTTTTGGCCGTTTCCCCCCATTCGTATAATCGCTGGATCCGGTATAGAAGTGGCTCATTATTAATTCATTCCTTCCCACATTTTTGTCCCTTTTCACTTCCCCTCTGCGTTTGTTCTCTTTTAAATTTTTCTCATTTTTGCTTCATTTTGGTTCCAGGTCCGTTTGATGTGGGGGGACGGGTTCGTTTCACGCGCTGCACGAGGATTAAAGCGTTTTTTAATTTAAAGATAAAAGTGGGGAATTAATCTCGTTTGTATTCTGCACTAATGGGGCACAAATTAGGTTTTAAATGTTTTACAGAAGAACTAAGTGGGATCATTGAAACAACAACAAAAACTTAAAGTGGTTTACTTTGAGGTTTGAGCCAGAAATAAATTGATCCAAGGTTTGAGATAAATACGAAACCGACCAGAAACAGGCAGGAGGCAATTTGAAGTTTAAAAAAAAAAACATAAACAGAAAAAGGAAACACCGGGAGGAAGTGGAGGGAAATGACGGGACAGGAAACTAATCAGGTAACAGGTGTGTGGTCGTCAATAGACAGGAAACCAGCAACTGAAAAGACCGGAAATGATTGTATCAACAAAATAAAACAGGAAGTACACACACAAAACATAACAGCATTATGGGGATTTCTATTTTTAATCATCTCATTCTGTATCTCTGGAAGCACTGGATCCTACTGAAGATCCATCATCCATCCACAATTTAGGCTCCAGCACAACAACAAGCACTGGACACACACACTCAATACTTGTTTGCAGTGTTTATTTTTTTTATTTTGTGTTGTTTTCCATTTGTCGGTCTAACAGTGAGGGTAATACTTTAACATAGCGTCCGTTCTCTTGGGGATTTTAGTGAGTCTGACTCCTCATCACTCTTTGTCTCGTTCCACATGAGCCAAACACACAAAAAACAAACACAACACACTTCCTGTGTGAGAGAGGGCCGGCAGGTTTCAGATCCTGAACGTGGCTGAAGGTTGTTTTTATCATCGAGAGCGAGACGCAGGATCTTCTTTACATAGACGTGGTGAAATGAGTCGAACCATCTCGAGTGTTCCTCCTCCCTAGTCTCACATGAGCAGCTTTCACATTCCTCTTCCACTGTCACAGGAATTGTCTCCTCATGTGTGTGTGTGTGTGTGTGTGTGTGTGTGTGTTTTTTACTACTCTCACACACACTTCCTCTTCACTCCTGCCTGCCTCTTCCCTCTCCTCTTCTGCCCTCCATTGGAAGGAGACTGAAAGGTCTACGCTGACTCCGGCATCCACAGGCCTGCCTCGGTGCTGGTGACCGTGCACCCCCACGTCACGCAGGGTTCTGGATCCTCTCTGTTGCATCTGGACTGGTTTTAAAAACACAACTCAGAGTGGACTCACATCTGCACAGTGACGATGTCCCTAGTGGACGATCAGGGGAGACCGGGGCCGACCTGGGGGCAGGTTTTTTTGCATGGACTCTGTCTGTGGACACATTCTTGGTCACGTCCACACGTTGGACAGACGTCTCTACGGGTCTGTGCCGTGGACGATGACTTAAGGAAACGTCCTGAGACAAAGATCACAGTCACTGGACATCTGAGCCTCCTCATGCAGAACTTTACCTTCTTCTATGTCCATGAAAGAACCAAGTTATGTCTCATGTGTTGTGTTCACCCACAGAGAGCTTCACCATATAGACTCAATGCATGTCTACATCTGTGTCCATTTCTTATTGAATGAACGCTGAGAACATTAAATCCGAGTTTAATCTGAATTCAACCGTCGATTATCGTCCACCATCATCTTTAAGATTTAACTCTGACCATCAGCTGCACGTGTTATTTTAATAAAAAAACTAATATTTGGTTTATCAGCCTCAAATGGGCATCGGCCAGTGAATCAGCCTCTGTGTGTGTTTAGGTATATGTTTCTCTGCGCCTCCCACCCGTCTCCAAATGTGCTTTTCATGTCCAACACATTATCTCAGGTGCACAGACCCTGATACAGATCGTCAGCTCAAAGCAGGCAAGAGGCAAACATCAATATTGAAACCAATTCCATGAACCTCATTCATACTGTTAAAATATTAAGAGCTTCATTTCCAATAAAGAAAAACATAACGTCCTAAATATCAATATCAGAAAACATTGATTTTATTTTTTGTTCCGCAGTGGAAGCTCCTGGTGCAACTACAGATTTTATTTTAGTGCTTTGCTAAAAGGCACTTCAGTAAAAGTGGGTTTTATGATACGTAAAGACTTGTTGATACGATTTAACATAAAACTTAGACGCAAAGTGTTTCAGCAGTTTCATGAAAGAATAAATCTACCCTCCATTTTATCTACGTGTGTGTGTGTGTGTGTGTGTGTGTGTGTGTGTGTGTGTGTGTGTGTGTGTGTGTGTGTGTGTGTGTGTGTGTGTGTGTGTGTGTGTGTGTGTGTGTGTGTGTGTGTGTGTGTGTGTGTGTGTGTGGTTGTCGGACCATTAAAACAAAAACATATTCAACTGCATGTATCAAAGTGGATGGAGATTTATTAAACAGCTTTGTTGGAAACAATAACTGTCAACACGTCTGAGGACGTCCGGCTGAATAACTGTAGTTCTCCTGTGATGTGTTTACCCATTGAAGATCAATGCACCAGTCTCCAGAGCGGGGGGGGGGGGGGGGGGTGGGGGGGGTGGTTCTCCATCCGAAGCACACAAAAAAAAAAACATGCGTAATATTTGATGAGAGGCGGTGACAGGAAGACAAGCCAGTGTCTGTCGGCTGAAATCCATTTGCAGGAGCTTCTGTTGTCGCTCCCGTGACACGCTGAATGAAAGGGGTGTGTGTGGGGGGGGGGGGGGGGGGGGGGGGGGTGTGATTCATTTATCATTGCAAGGATGAGATTAAAGATAAAGTTTGGTTCAGAAGTTGCTCAGTTTTTTTTTGTGTTGAGAGGAAATATTCACCTGTTGATAAAAATAATATGAACCTGTCAGAATTCTTCTATAATTGATGGGTGGGTGGGGGGGGGGGGGGGGGGGGGGGGGGGGGCTTTATAAGCACAAGGTTGTTCCCACAAGACGTCGCGTGATGACGGTGAATTAATGATGTCGTGAGCTTCCACCTGCTTCTCTTCATGCACTATTCACCCAACAGGTAATTTGACCTGATACAAGCTGCGGTGATGTGACGGCTCGATGTCCCGGTGAAGAACTCCTGAGAATCCATGTTCCTGCCGGTTTCTGCACAGTCCGACGTTTTCCGGGTGTCACTGCAGCAACTTGATGGTTTTTTTGTCAGGTTAATTGACAGAATACGACAATTGAAGAGTTGTTATTCTCTAAATTCATCTTAAAGTTAGTCAGTTACTGTTACGGCTAAGTTATGGTTATAGAAAGACCCTGGTTATGGTAAATGTTCTGTTTGTATAAAACACTTACACAGTACAGTTTTTACCCTTCACTCATTCACACACATTCACACACTGCATCTACGTGCAGCCCTTTCTCCACCACACACGTCAGTCACTCACTGCCAGAAGCCTTCAGGGGTAATTTGGGATCAAACTGCCGAACCCCCGGTTAGTGGACGACCCACTCTACCTCCTAAACCACAGCGGTTGGGGGGGTAGGCATCTAAAGCATTTGGTTAAGATTAGAAGAAGACAAACATTAGTCACAGGTTTACATGCTACATCTTTATCTACCACCCGGCATACACAGGAATTCAGCCTTTTCACGTATATAATAATAATAATAATGAGCTATTATTATTGTTTTGTGCTGTAGGACAAAGATTGAGGTTATGATGTTGGAACATGTGTAGTTAGGTAGTAAAGTCATGATAGTGGCTATAGGAGAAGCAAACATTAACATAATTGTTGGCAGCGATTCAGCGAGCTAGCGGCAGGGAAAGTAATTCAGGAAGTGCAGAGTAATAACGACGGAGAGCAGAGATCAAGGATGTTAGGAATAGGACACGATACAGTATATGACCCTCATAACCTTTTCTGAAAACATCAGCCAACACATCACACGGCTCCAGGTGCAGTTTCCTAGCTGAGAAAACAACACAACACCAGACCGGTTTGGAAATCAGTCAAATAAATGTAAGAGCAAAGGATCTGGAACCTGCCGGCTGCAGAGCTGCAGATGTGAGGACTCAGCTCTAGAAGCATTTCAGGATGATTACCAGCGTGCACATCAATATGCTAACATCAAAGGGTAATGCTAATGCTAGCACGCTAAATTGCAGTGCATCGCTATCATAGGATTAACATGTTAACGTGTGTTTCATTAAATGTTATCCTGCTGAAACATGAAATATTACAAACTAAGGCCTCCGTCTATTAACATTCAGACATCTCTGGACCTACGTCTTCATTTAAACTGTGGCATGTAAGGATTTTAACTCTGTGTATAAATATCTTATATTATATTCTATCTTTATCTGGAAAGGTTCTGCTCCGTAAACAATGAAATATGATGACAACACAGCTGGAATAATGTAAAAGTGGAGCTGAAGGGAGGAAACAATATAATATATTCACATTATATAGATGATACACGGACACACTGTCGTTCTGATAAATCATAAACACACACCCCTATAGCAACACACACACACACACACACACACACACACACACACACACACACACACACACACACACACACACACACACACACACACACTCACATTTCTTGCCTCAGAAATATTGTCGAGATCGTTTCTCTTTGTTTGCTTCTCTCGTTTCTCCAGATTTCAGAGAGGAAACTAAACTCGAACACCGGATCTAAAACACTAACTGGTCATGTGATGAGGCAGTGATGGTGAAAGCGGATCTTACTGGAATTAATACTGTTTCAAATCCTTGAAATTAATTTATTATTTCTGGAAGAATCAGGCTGCAAAAATTGTCTCAACGTGGAGAAAAGGAAAACACGTAAAGGAAAATCTAAATTTTCAAAATGTCTTAATTTTATTGTTTTCCTTTGGGACTTGCGCCTCTTTTATTTTATAATAGCTTCCTTCAAATTACATTAATTCTGCACACAAACCTGTTTTTATTCAATATCTCAGAAAACGACACATTAAAAACCCAGAAGAAGAAAGTGTGCGACAGGGAAGCAGCAGTTCCCATCAAGCTTTGACAACTGGGTTTTTTTTTATGGGTTTGTTCTGTGAGTGTGAATTTATTCCTTCACCAAAAAAATGTTCGTCCAGTTTCAGACGAGCTTCACTTCAGCTCAGATCCAATCGCTTCATCTCTAATAGCAACGGACGCTATGATGAATAACATGTAATCGGCGGTTTAACCCACAACCCTTTCTTTTCTTTTCATTCTGTCCCTTCTGAAGGGCCTATGAGCAAGGGACTGTATCCCTGTACTCACTGTGACCTTTGACCTGCCTGGACCTGCATCAGGTTTGGATTCTCACATCAGAATGAAACTCCAGTAAAACTACAAATTATCTTCTGTGCTTCTGAAATAACATAATCATTTTATTTTTATTGTTTTGTTTTGAATTCACGTCACTGGAAACAACGAGATGATTCAGATGAGCTGTCGCGTTGACGCCTGGTGTTTAGCTGAATAAAATAATTGATAATTATTGTTTGGACCTAATTTATATTCGGTGTTTGCTTTTCCTCACAGTTGATTTGTTAAAACAGAATTTAACACTCTCACACTTTGGGGACAGGATAGTAGCATTGATTTTTAATTTTTCCCCTTTTAAAACAATTTGGAAATTATCTCCCATGTTTGTATTTATTACTCAAACAACAGAGTTAAAATAGATGTTGAATCAGTTGCTTTCCTTTCCTCTCCATCAGAATCTCCTCCAGTCATCTGAAGCACATTATACACTGGCGCCCCCTAAATGAGCCTGGACACAGTACAGAGCAGCAGCAGCGGCTCCGTGCACGGCGGGGAGGTGGAGGCGGCTCCCGGTGGCTCCGGTGGCTCCGGTGGCTCCGGTGCTGCCTGCCCCGGTGATCGAGTCCGAGAAAAAGTACCGTGGATGTGGGTTGAATCCACAAAGGGTCCTTGTTATCAGCGTGTAAATAAGACCTGTGCGTAAAAAGTGCGTAAAAGTGGCATGGATCACTTTTGGGATGTGAAACAAGATAATAACCCACAATAATAATAATAATAATAATAATAATAATAACAACAACAACAACAAATAATAATAACACTAATAATAATGGTGATGATGTTTTCTCTTCATTCAGCTGAAACTACACTTTCATTCCAGCGTTGTTCCAACATCAACTCCTTAAAAGCCACTTTACTACAATACAACCACCAACTATTGTGATTAGAATTACAATAATAATGTGAGTGTGTGTGGGGGGGGGGGGGGGGTCTGGGTGGTGGTTGTGGTGGTGGTGGTGGTGGTGGTGGGGGGGGGGGGGTCTTTATCCCTCGTGCACGTCCATAAATCGCATCAGATGACAGTCGGCCAGTGAAGAGTTAAAGGGAGGAGACGGAGAGTGACACGCCTCATTGGGTAGATTATGTGCCGCAAACAAAAAGTGTGTGTCGGTGTGCCAGTCAGCCAGAGCGCCGGGCCCCATCTGCACGCCTCCCTCTCTCTCTCTCCGTCTCCCTGTGCCCCTGAAGCTCTCTCTACCCCGCTCGCTCCCTGCCAGTGTCGGCGAGTCTCTGCAGCGGCAGCACTGCCACTCTCACCGAGGGGGGGAATGTTCTGACACCACGGACCAGACCGGGAGCGCACCACCACCATCTCCATCATCACCACCTCCTCTCCTCCTCCTCCATCCAGCCGCCGCCGCCGCCGCCGCCGCCGCCGCCGCATCCCGCTGCTCGTTCTCGGGGCTTCTCCTTCTTCTTGGGGGGGTTGTTGCGTGTTTCCAGGACCGAGGACCGCAGCCGGGTTTGGATTCGCAGCCTCGCGCCCAGTTCATTTGTGGATTATTGTTCATCGACGGAAATCAAAAGGTAGGTGAGCGAGACGCAGAGCTGCTGTGTGGTTCTGGAGAGTTCCAGGGACGGGCTGAGGGTTTGGGGTCTTTACGCGGCACATGTCCCCCCCCCTGCACATCCCCGCACATCCCGCACAAACACCCCAACGCAGATGTTCCAGTACCGCGGACGAAAACCCGCAGTTCAGCCAGAGCAGTGCTGATTTAGGACAGTTTTCAGCCTGGCACGGCACGGCACAGCTTTAGCAGATGGGTTAAACACCCCCCACTACCCCCCCACACCCCCGAACCCCCCCACCCCCATCTCTGCTCACCCCCCACCCCACCCGCAGTGGGTTTGAATTGGAGGGTGGCTGCTGCTGCTCCCCTGCAGTTTACGGATGTTGCAAACATTCCGCGCTTTAGCTCTTTTTTCGTCTTATCATCGTTCCCGGGATATTTGGTGCGTGGTCTCTCTCCCTCGTGCACGGACTCTCGCCCTCGTGCACGGACTCTCTCACTCGACGTGCACACAGAGGAGGTTCTGTTCGGTGCCGCGGAACCCAGTGTGTGCGCGGAGAGCCGCGGTGGAGACGCTCTCCACTGCACCGTGCGCAAAACGATCCACACTGAATATCCCTGCTGCTGTTGGAGCCTGTGAGGGAAAATATCAAAACGCTTCAAATCAGCAGGAGTAAAAAACAAAAAAATAAGAAACATAGATATTCTAGATCGTTTAATTTGATTTTGTAATAAAACAAATACAAGTACAAATCAGCAGCGGAAGCTAAACGAGGAGAACCTCGCGTTCTCTGCGTAAACAGTCACAAATTAACAACCGATATTAGAGAGAGAGAGAGTTGATGGTTCAATTTCCTCTTTACTCATCTTTATAATATAATCCATAATCTAATGAGCGAGTGCAGCTGTCAATATAAAACTCTTTATTTCTGAATATGAGCCTCTTGGTGCGTAAAAAAAAATGATTTCTCTCAACTTTTAGTCCAACTGTGGATTTCTTGATACAAAAAAATTAAAATCCTTAGTTACATTTATTTTTAGCCCCAGCTGTGTTGATGGATTCCGTTATTCCAGTGGATTCTAGGGATTTATCACACGTATTAAACTCTTACCAGGGAAATAATTAAACATCTAAATTAATCGCACTGAGGCCAACATTTACTTCAAGCCCCCCAAAAAAAGCAGAAGCAACGAGTCACGATTTATTGTTTAATTGCAAATATTTAATAACGTAGCCTGGATTATTCCAACAATTTAGGATTTAAACACTGTGGGGAAATCCTCGTTCTTCGCGGTTGCACCATATGCTCGTGCGGCCTTGAACGCCACGATTACCATAATTTAAAATTGTAGTTATGTTTTTTCCCACTCTTGCGGTGATTTACCGCGGAACTGCGCGTGTGTCCGGTGCCGGTTTTTACGCACAAGCGGCGCAGGGGGCCAGGGAGGAGAGCAGCCGCAGCCGGGCGCGTGAATTACGCGCGGTCCGAGGTTTGGAGAAGAAGTGATTACGCGCTCGTGCTGCTTTAATCAGTCTCACGGGGGAAAGTGTGGATTATGGTAATAGGGCGACATACGCTGCCGCTTGTAGGAGGGAGAGGGAGGACGGCTGCCGGGGAACCAGTGACTTTGACGGTCCACTTGAAACCATTGGACACGCTCCGTCCATTGGACACGCACGAACCTCAGCGGGAGGCTCGTCTCTCCGTTCTGCAGCGACTCGATTCAAGTTTCTACAAATAAACACGACACCGTTAAACCTGTCACAATATCACATTCATATTAAATACAGGGGACAGATTTAAACATATTATACAGTTTTTTTTTTTTTGAAGGGACCAGGGAGAAATCATTTTAGGATTATTATAACATTTTACAATTTTTTTTTAATTAAGCCAATCACGACAGCTGCAGTATTAATATTACCACCTATAATAATAACAACAGGTAAATTCTGTCTCAATCAAAAATACAAGTTTATCTTTTTATTTTTTAAAGGCCTTTTGTAAAATAAAAATAATAATAATTTGAATATAATTTCTGCGGGCTCTGATCTTATTAATTTTTGTATTTTGCTGCGTAATTGACAACATTGGGAAACCGTATCATCAATATGCTGAAGGTGATGCCGCCATGAACTTATTATGGGGTTTGAATTAATTAGAAAGCCTGGCCAAAAAAAAAAAAAAAGAGAAAGCGTTTCCCTAACGACGCCCCTGACAGCTGCTTCAGTCAATCTGTCCAGGAAGAGATTTATTTATCAGCTGAGACACAGGAACCAGCAAACAACCGGGAAACACACCTCGCATTTATTCATCTGATATTAATAATCAATGTTAGGGAATAAAACATTGGGTAGGAAAATGGGAAACGTGTTGATTTGAAGGTGGTTCGCTGTTGGTGTCGGTTTCCCCGGGGTCTCACGGTGCCGTGTCTCCGCAGGGTGCCATGGAGGAGTCCAGCTCCCAGAAGTTGGTGTGGGACGGGGACGCCAAGGCGGTGCAGCAGTGTCTCACCGACATCTTCACCAGCGTCTTCACGACGTGCGACATCCCGGAGAACGCCATCTTCGGGCCCTGCGTGCTGAGCCACACGTCGCTGTACGACAGCATCGCCTTCATCGCGCTGAAGTCCACCGACAAGCGCACGGCACCGTACATCTTCAGGGTGAGTGGCTGCTACAGTCCCCCCTCGTGTTTCCTCCTCAGTGAAAAACATCAGTGTCTTAATATTCGTTGTGAAATAACAATTTAAAGCATCTGTTTATCAATATTTATGCTTTTCTTACTGTGCAGCTCCACGTATATTGAATCCAATGCTTCAAACCAAAAGGAATGAGCCAAATTAAAAAAATATCCCCCTGCACATAGCAGCAATACCATAATGTTTAATATTTGTAGTTTAAAGTTGTATTTTTAAATTCTAAAAAAATGTAATCCACTCCAGACTGCAGCAATTCACTGAAAATCATAATTTTAAAATGCAGAATCTGCTCATTCACTGGCATCATTTTATTTCTGGTGCATGCATTTTAGAAAATAGCCGCATATATGTTGATAATGTTTGTCTGGATGAGATTATAAGCAGATTTAGTTGTAATTTTAATTATTTCAATCTATAAATTAATAGAATTTTGAGGTAGGAAACGTGCAGGAACATTTGTTAACGATGGATTTGACCCGTGCTGTGCAGGTGGACACCTCAGCGGCCAACAGCACCTCCGAGGGCTGATGTGGCTGCGGCTGGTCCAGTCGGCCCGGGACAAGGAGGAGCAGAACCTGGAGGCCTACGTGAAGAACGGCCAGCTCTTCTACCGCTCCCTCCGCCGGATCGAGAAGGACGAGGAGCTGCTGGTGTGGTACGGCAAGGACCTCATCGACCTGCTGCTGCTCAGCTCCAGCAGAGCGCCGGCCAAGAGCAAAGGTGAGCGGGGTTCCGATCCAATCCTCGCTGGAGCCCATCGTGGCTCCCTGACATTATCGTTTGTTCTTTACGGGTTAATTTGACTCCACAGACACATAAATTGTAGCCGTGAAGCTTCTTTGGAAATGCATTTGCTCTGGAATTCATCATTAGGTTTTAAGCATATTTAAATATAATGGTGCACCAAGGACAAATGATCCGGGATAACATCTGAATTACAAAAGAGATAATTCTTGTTCTGGTATAAGACAGCTCATTGAAGCGGGTCGGTTCCCAGAGTCTGTTTTTGTGAGAGCTAATTTCCATCTCTCTTCTTCTTCTTCTCAGGTTCGTCCCACTACTCGTGTCCGGACTGCAGCCAGCGCTTCCAGTTCGAGTTTCCCTTCTTGGCCCATCTCCGGTTCCGCTGCACCAAGAGACTGCAGAGCATCACGGGCGCCGACGAGGAGCCCAGCAAGGAGAGGAGCACCGAGCGACCCAACACAACCCCGACCAGGTCCAGCCCGAAGCTGGGTCGCTCTGAGGGCTTCACCAGCCCGCAGGACACCAGCAAACCCTCCACAGACTTTCACAACCTGGCCCGGGATCTAGAGAACAACCGGACCAGCCCTCCGAGCGACAAGGAGGCCGAGATCTGCAGCGAGAGTTCGGGGAAGAGGAAGTTCTCGGAAATAGAGGAGTGCCGAGCGCCCAGCCTTACACAGACCAAATCGAAAGACGAGCTTGCGACGTCTGCACAGAATTACAGAGGCGTGTACGGCCTGGAGGATAACCGCAGGCCCTTCCCCCCACCGGGCTCCACAGGGAGCGGGGAGGTCAAACGCAGCGCCTTCACCGAGGTCAAGAAGAACGCCAAACATCACAGCGGCAGCAAAAACCTCCAGACCTCCAACTCTGAAAACAAAGATGGCGGTCGTCCCAGCAGCAACCCGTCGGAGAAGCACCTCAACATCCGGCAGGTGCTGTCGGAGACCCAGCCAGCCCAGACCTCGCCCATGGGCAGCGCCTTCACCTCCGTTAGCCAGCAGGGAGGCGGCAGCGGTGGCGAGAGGAAGAGCGCCTTCAGTCAGCCATCGCGTTCCTCCTTCTCCCAGATCTCACCGTGGTGATGCCGCCCAAGCTGCTGGACTGCCACCCAGCGGTGGGCGACACCATCTCCTCCTCCAGACTCTACCAGGCCGACCACCTTGCTGCTAAGCTGCAGGGGGCGAGCTGGGCGCCAACTGCCCTGTGCCGGGCGGCATGGCCAAGCAGAACCCGTTTGTCTACACCACCGCCTTCTGGCCCAAAAGCTCCGGACCTATCCAGATTCAAATGCCCTCGGCGCTCACCCTCCTGCCGCCCTCCTTCACCTCCCTCTGCCTGCCGGCGCAGAACTGGTGCGCCAAGTGCAACGCCTCCTTCCGCATGACCTCGGACTTGGTTTACCACATGAGGTCCCACCACAAAAAGGAGTTCGCCATGGAGCCTCTCGTCAAGCGGCGGCGCGAGGAGAAACTCAAGTGCCCGATTTGCAACGAGTCCTTCCGGGAGCGCCATCACCTGTCACGTCACATGACCTCCCACAACTGACTTTTAAAGCACGGGCGGGACTCGAACACACGAGGGACTCGAACACACGAGGGAGAGAGACTGGATTTAAGCACTGCAACGGGAGATCGGCCACATTAAAGTACAGAAGCACCGCTTGCACTCGTTTCCACTTTGGACTTTACTCTTCCGACTCCTTTCCGGTCTGTTTACTTCTGCTCCCCCTTGTACAAAGTGTCATGTTTTTTGGGTGTATGCAATTTATCTATTTATGAAGCACTTAAAAAGTTTGAAAATAAGGGGAAAGATTTAAATATGTGTAAATGTACAGTAAGTTGTATTTTATATCATATAAACGCGGAAAAAACATAGAGAAGAAACACAAAGTGTAGTCACACGTCGTGGTTTTACAGCGCGGCAAGTTTTTCCATGTCTACGAATAAATATGGACACAAATTGGGGATATTATGTCAGACTATATTTCAGAGTGCATGTGATATGAAATGATATTGATTTAAGATGCAGTCTATACATTACAATGTAAATAATTGGTTTTATTTGAAATACAAAGTGTAATATTTTGTGTCAGTGGGGAATAGTTTCAGTGTTTCTTCCTTTTGCGGAAAATTTACTACTTGATAGTTTATCTAATCATGTTGAATGCATTGACAATAAAATAGCTTTATTTTCAACGCTGGCCTTCGTGGATGTTTTTGTTTATTATTATATTCATAAAAATGCATGAATGAAATAAGTTTAACACAACAATTTATCAGGCTGAAACACTGCATGTGTATAAAGTTAAAATATATAAGGATTTCACACCCAATTCTAGTTTTGGATTATTTTAATGTCAAACTCATAAATCAAATACTGCCAATATTCAGTCTTAATAAAAGCAATACAAAATAAAAAAATTGTATACAAGTACATAAATTGTTTGGTAATTAATTTACAATTAGATATAAATGTAGAAATACTGGGTGATTTATTATAATATATATATATTATATATTATATAATCAAGCCTATTAGCATCATCATTTTTATTATTACCTTTTTTTAATTACATATTTTACTGGTATGTTATAAATATGGACTGTGCACTGATGACGTCTTTCCTTGAGTATATATAGATATAGCTTTTATATTAAATAGAGTTTAATCCTTTACCTCTAAAATAAATAACACTGTTATTTATTTTAGAGGTAAAGAAATATAATAATAAAAAATACAAGATATCGATCTGTAGTTAGCTTTTTGTGGTGAGAAGAAAATACAGAAATGTTTGTGGATTAAACTAAGAGAGAATAAAACACTTGTAGATTTGAGATTATTGTTTTATGAACGTGTTTGATTATATATTTAATTTGCAGAACAAACACAAATAAAAGTACAAATAAATGGTTTTAAGTTAAATCCACACACAAACAGAGAAAAGCTCTAAACTCCAGTTTCCATAAACCTGTACAGACGCTTTTTATTAATATAAATATCACTTTCATCTGTTATAGATTTAAAATATAAAAAACAGAAATGTTTCTTATTTATTTTTCTATGAACAACAAAGAATATAAATATTATCCTGATGTCTGGGGCTCGATTCTCTTCATTTACTCATAATGACATAATTACAAAAAAAAACTCAATCGGTTGAACCCGGTGAAAAGTGAGTCAACAGCGCCATCAAGTGGTGGAGGGGGAAACTACAAGACAAGTAGGAACAATGGGCTTAGTGTGTATGTATAAAAAAACTACAGTACTGAATATAATTACTAAAATAGATATAATTATATTTTTACACAATCTTTAAAAAATTATTGTGCGGCTAATTATATTAATTAGGATAAAATAAGTTTAAACCTTTTCAACACTGAAATAAAAAATGATTTATGAACAAGTTGAAATATTTATGAATCAGATGAAACACTTGTGCTGGACATGAACAATAAAGTGGATCATCGATTATCGAACCAAAAACAGTAAGGTCAAAGGTCACGGGTTAAATCTGTGATCACTTCATTTACAAATAATAATAATATTGATTTGACTAAAACAATCCTGACGTTTCTACTCGTAATATCTGATGTATAACACTTCTGGAGCAGGGGCGTTACACAAGAGGCAATCACCTGGGGGCCCAAGCTGAGAGAAGGCCCCCCCCCCCCCCCCCCCCCCCCACACCCCCGGTCCATGCAGGTCCACCAGGTCAACCCCGCAGAACCTGTCTCTGGATGAATCCAGAAGCAAAGTGCACCGATGAGATAGACACACTGCAAACTCTCATTGACTTCCTGTCCCGTGCCAGCTGGGGCTCATGGGTAATGTAGTATTTAGAGCTTACAGAATCTGGAAAGACGTGTCTCAGAGGAACAAGAGGGGAAATACTTGAGACGTGAACCCACCGGAGACTCCTCGGATGAATGTTTCATACTGGGAACCAGCAGATCCTCGCACTTTAAAACCGAAACGTCAAACCTGCGGCACAAACTATCTTTCAAACTAAATACCACCGAGGATAAGTCTCATTCGTCTTCTCCGTGTCACACGACAGGGAGATCAGATCCCCGTTTGAATCCCGGTGGGACGGCGGTGACACATGTTAGCAGCAGATAAAACCACACGTGTGGAGGTGGAGGTGGATCCGGCGCCGCGATGCTCACACGATGATTAACGGGCAGCACCGGTGCACGTTACATCTCATCTCACATCAACACACACACCTCCCGTGTCAGCAATCCAAACAGGTCAATCTCACCACGCAGGCATGTGATCGGGGAGCGACAACACACACACACACACACACACACACACACACACACACACACACACACACACACACACACACACACACACACACACTCTGGTGATATTCAGTGCCCTCATGCTTTGCTGCTTGTGTCATCGTCCCTTTTGTGCCACAACTCGCCCCCCGACACATTTGTCACCGCATCACTCAGCACCGAGCCGGCGTTGGACAGTTTATATCTCTGCTAAGCTGGCACTTCCATTTGGCCGCGCGCCGCAGTCACGCTACATTTTTGCATTTCGGGCATTTAGCTGACGAGCAGCGAAGTGAGCGAGCAGGTAAAGAAACCCGGGACGGGGTGCGGCGTCTTTCTTGGCAGGAAGCTGGGACATTTTTCTGTGACCATAGAGTGTAAATAAAAGTTGGACGACATGACAGCTCCACAAAAGTGAGGCCAAAATCATCTGGATCGCCCCCTAGTGGCTGGCCGCAGTATAGGTGTTAAGGTTCATGTACATGAAAGAAGAGATCACTGCTCACATACTTCATACTCAAACTTGGCATGGTTGTGAAGCAGTGCATCCACTAGAGGGCAGCACAGAGGTAGGTTTTGGGCACAAAGATCATTATCAGCCACTAGGGGGCCTCTCAATCGAAACAATGAGAAAACACCGAACTCGAGAAGCAGCGTGGGATCATGGGAGTTGTGGTTTATCTACCTGTTCACGTAGCAACCGGCGAATAATCGTGGCTAACTGTGTTTCTCCTTCGTCATTTTAATGAAGAGTTGTCACATATTATATCTTTAAGACATGTTCTTAAAGGGGCTCACCGAGGGGCCCTCAGCTCACCGAGGGGCCCTCAGCTCACCGAGGGGCCCTCACCACACCGAGGGGCCCTCAGCTCACCGAGGGGCCCTCAGCACACCGAGGGGCCCTCAGCACACCGAGCTAACGAGGCTGTGACAGAAAAAGTTCAGATCTGAAGTATCGGCTTCGCGCAGCGACAGCGCCTTGGCCCGCGGCCCGGCTCGCACACATCACAATCTGTTTTTAAGCCGTAATCTTGGTTGACACAAGGCCGGCTCCTTCTGCTGCCGTCTGATTAGGATATCGCTGTCACATCCTCATTTTTTTTTTTTGAAAGGGTCTAAATATACACAACCAGCTCAGCTCCCCTGTGCATTTGCACTATTCCTGACCCACAATGCACTCAATCTGCGGCTCCGCTGACAGGGACAAATTTACACATCACGTCCTGCCGGAGACGATCCCACATGCCGGTGACAGAGTGTCTCCGGGGGACTCTACCTGGATTCAGGGCACGACTCGGGATTCCTCACATCGCGGCGAAGGCGAAGACTCCGGAGTTCAGATATTTAGGTTGCACCTGTTTCTCGGCCTCAAACTCGGCCGGGAGCAGGAAAGTCTGAAGAGGAACAAATCAGGGCAAAGAAATTAGAGGCACGTGATCCAAAAATCACTGAACAGACACATGTACGTATGCAAATACACATACATACATATATATATGGATAAATACAATCTTTGTCATACCCTAGTAATTTATTTATACAGTATATAAGTTATAGTACTGAAGGAAATTGAGTGTGAATGACAATAAATAGGAGATTACACAAAAAGAGTATATAGTGATTTTCTTTCTTTTTGTTTACTCGCGCAAGATTAGAATCAAATCTGAATTATTGTATTATGTTTTTCCATTTTATTACTGTGATAGATTAAACACAGTTTCTGAATTAGTTTATACATTAATACACTTTAAAAAAGGATAATAACTTGTTTTCTACAGGTTATTTTACACAAGATACGTTCAAATTAATTATTGTGACATTAAATCTTATAAACGACAACAGATGCTGAATCTGTTTAGTTGAACACGATCTGGGACGATGATGTTAAACTCTGAATCATTTAATCAGTGTTTTTTCATGATAAATAAATAAATTAAAGACCAATTAATAAAATAATACACATTTGAATAAAGATTGTAGATGTTTTTACATCAATCAACACTAAAGAAAATGATGCATCAGTCTCGGTGTAAAGTTTAAACAGATCCTGAAACTTTTCAGCCGCAAATGATTGGATCATTTCGTGAAGTTATAAGTTATTAATACATATAATAAGTTATTTAGGTGATACACAATATTTATGCCAATGAAAAGACGTTACATTTAAATATATATGTATTTATATCACATATCTACAGAAGGAAAATGTAAAAGTTCAACACTCAGCTCAAGTGTTTGCACAGAATCTGAAAAGTACATTAAATCCCTTAGAATTCTAATATTCAACATTTCTCACTTTGTACTTAAACTACAATATTTAACTTTAAAGTTGCTTTTTTGAGCAGAAGACATTTCCCCAGTGTCTCAGGCCTGAACTGGTCTGTGCTCCCAGCAGGTCGGCTGCTGGTTGACGTCCATGATGTAGTGGCCGTGTTTCTCGCAGCAGGAGCCGACGACTCGGAACGCGGTCGAATTACTTTGTTACACATTCCACCGCCCCCCCCCCCCCCCCCCCCCCCCTCCTCCTCCTCCCCCCCCCCCCCACGTTTGAAGTGCATCTCCATAACAGCCACGGCGTTCGCTTTTCTCTGAGGCCTCGTGTCACGAGAGTCAGTCCAACTTTTATCAGCCGTGGTAATGACCGCAGCGGCCCGGCCCTCTCTCCGGGCTCGGGTTGAGAGCTGGCCTGTCATGTGTGGTACCGCTAAAACAGCAGAGGATACTCTTACTGCTTTACAACCAACAGCCGTCCACCACACACACACACACACACACACACACACACGCACACACACACAACCGTCTCCTCACAGGCCGCAGAGGAAACGCATAGTAAACTAGAGGGATCTGATCTTTGTGACACTGCTGAGATGTCTTTTCAATTCTGATTTGATTACATCTCCTCTTTAGAAAGACGGAGGCCGCGCTGGATCGAGTGTGAAGCTCAGGTACTTCAGTAACTCATTCACAAAGCTAATGATTAGCTACTGAATTCCAACTTCCAACGCGTCACAATCACCTTTATACTTTTTAAATATTCAATCTGCGATCATTAACTCTTACAGTTATTTTTGCAGAGTTCATTAAATTCAGCAGCCATAAAGAAACTTTAGCATGTTGCTAATGTCGGGCCAGATTTTGCCCGGAGATATCTGCTACTACTTTATTTGTGCAAAAATTAACTTCATAAAATGCATTTTCATTCCACACGGTGTGTTTGAAAAGTCTTGCACCATTGAAACCAGTAGGACCAGTTTGAGCCGAGCATCTAAACTCCTGTGGCTCCAGTTCCTGATGTGAACATACCTAAGTTATACAACAACAACAAAAAAAGAGTATTTTCTTTATAGAAATCAGGGCTTCGTTCGGATGAAGGGGGAAAATAAAAGGCTGCATGAAGACGTATGCTTATGTTGGACATGTGTTTACTTTTGTGTTAGACGTATATCCTCAGTTCCAACCTGCGCCCGGGCCCGTGAAAGGTCCCGATGAAGACGTATGGCGGCCCGAGCGAGGGCCGGATGCAGAGGTGGATAACGGCTGAGTGAAGATCAGTCCGACTGTTTCCTGTGAGAAGAAGCAGAGCAGATCTATCATCTGTCTTCAACCCCGCGGCCGCCCGGGGGCCACTTCAAGGAAAGAGGAAAAACCGTGGATGAACCATTACGACTGACAAGAGCAGAACAAAGAGGGCGACCCCTTGTAAAGGTTCCAGGAAACAAGGGTAAGATCAAATCTACAGTTTAATCTGCTCAACATCATCGGATGGAGCGTTGATAGAACCCGACCTTAAGGACAGATGTTCACACAGAGCCCGGTTCTGAGAGCTGCTGGTTCAAAGACAAGGTGGTTTGCTCAACTAGTTGTTGACCTGTAACTAATTTAATGGGGTTAAATCTACTGTTGCCTCAGGGGCTCAGAGAGAGAGAGACAGAAACCGTCACAGAACAGAGAACAGAGAAACTTTCCCCATCGCAATCAGGAAAGAATTTGGAAAATCTAAAAGTAAATATAACAATCTGTCTAAAAGAAGAAGGAAAAAGGGTCAATGCTTCATATCTGTGATATTTTGGATCTGATGGTGAATCGTTCTCTGGCTTCATCTGGGCCACAATCACACTAAGGTCAATAATATTTCTACATTTCTGTGGCTTCTTATTAAACGTCACAACCGTCAAAAGTCTGACATTGTTATTGGTTTGAATTGAAAAGCTGACAGACATTTAGCGATGGCGTCACATTTATATTTAACCAGCAGAGAATGGGATTTCAAGTATTTCAGATATTCTCCGCCGCTAATGTCCCAAAGTCGGATTCCAGCGGAACCACACAAACACAGAGTGAGGACGAGCTCTGGCTTCGTTCCCGTGCGCTGGCTCTGCTCCAGGTCGGGGGGTCAGCTGCTCTCAGCTGCTTCCACCGGGAGCCGAAGACCTCCAATCAAGGACTCAGCGGGAGACGTTTCATCGCCTGGAACCTGGAACCGCAGCGTCGGGAGCTCCGGACCTGAAGGAACCAGTCACACACCTGAACTCTTTCCTCTGTGACTGCATCTGTTCTTCGTCTGCGGCGACGGCCAACGGCTGGTTTCAATGAGAACGACTAATTCAGCCCTCGGATCCATCACACGGAGCTCGGACCTCTCGTGGTTCACACAGCTCGTGTTACACAGGGCGGATTCACTCTGGTTAATTAAGACAAATTAATGAAGAAAAAGAAAATCAGCACATCCAGCTACAGGGTCAAGCTCGTCTGGGCTTATTAGTCGAGGCTAAAAACCAAAGCATCGGTGTGTGTGTGGTGTGTGTCAGAGCGACCGAGCAGGGTCTGAAACCGGTTCTGACCACATCTCGCGGACAAGGACTTTGCAGCCATCCCATAATAACTACAAAAGCACCCAGAAGAGAACAAACCACCGCCGAGGCCCAACAGCACCTTCAATAGAAATAAAGCTGAAAACTGAAAATGTCAAAAAACTCCCTCTCTCACAATGTTAAGGACAGTGAAATGAAATCCTGGATCCCCCCCCCCCCCCCCCCCCCCCCATCCGAACCTGCACCAAAATGTAATGTGGGTTCTTCCCGCACCAACATCTGTCCAGACATGACCCACATCTGTTTCGGGGGAAATCCGTTCAGAAGATTTTGCATAATCTTGCAAATGGGTGAACTCAGGGTGGCAAAAGAAACTATTGTGATTTCGGTCATAACGGTTTTCTTTCAGGGTCCCTGATGCTTATTAAACGCACACACACACACACACACACAGACACACACACAGACACACACACACACACACACACACAGACACACACACAGACACACACACACAGACACACTCCCTCCTGGTCTGTGTGTTACCGGTGAACAGGTGTTGCTTTGTAGCTCGGCCAAGAGACGCTGAGCTCAAAGACAAGAACAACAACAAACAAGCAGCAGCGTCTCTCTCCTGCTAATTCGGGCCCCGGCTCTTTGTTCATCATCTCACTCTGAAGTTTACTTTGAACACTCTTAACTCAATCCCCCCCCCCCCCCCTCGTGACTTCTCCTTCTCCCAGGTTTGCGTCTTGTCGTTCCACAGAGCTGTCATTGGACCTTGAGCTTTGAAAGAAGGAAAGCTCGGGTGGGGGGTGGAGTGGTGAGGTGGGGTGGGGGGGGATCTGTTGTGTCTCAGAGTCCGTCAGTGGAGTGTGAACAACATGGTCGACAGCATGTGGGACAGTGCGGACCACACGTCGGCGAGGCTGCGATGGCGGGAAGCTCTGATGGCGTTGACCCACAATGACACTTTTGACATCACGCTCCACAGAGTCGGGATCAGCTGGCAGTCGTGTGTTTGTGTGCGTGGAGGAACATGGCGACTCGTGCTCGATCCCGAACAAAGCATGAATATAAACACTGTAGATCACACACGGGCCCGACGGACATGAAGGGAACTTGGCCGACAGAAGCTCGGGGACAAGTCTCCGCTGAAGAGCCTCTTAAAATATTGAGTGGTTAAAGAAAACGTACACACTCGCCGAGCGGTCCGAGTCCCACGGACGTTAATAAACAACAATCTGAGACACAGCTCATTAATTCCGACTCGCAAATGCAGGACGAGCAAACGCTGATGCTAATTCATTTATCTCCATCGGTGCAGGTATGAAGCCGAGGAACCTGCACAGTGTCAGAGATGATTCCGAACACGCAGCCGGAGTCGAATAGTGTTTCCACCAGGATTCAGTAGTTGTTTGAGGATTGAAACTTCTAAAACATCTCATCTCAATGGAAACTCAGATGAAATGTAGACTGGTATGAACCCTTGAGAGTAAATAAAGATAAAACAAAGATAAATAACCTCATACTGGACTGTAGGGCTGCAGGATTCTCTGTTCTGCATCTTCCTTTGCTTCCAAGGAATCAAGAAGAATCAACTCCTGTCTGTGACCACTAGGGGCCTTTAGTCCTCTACTCCCTTGTCCCTACGCTCTGATATGAAGTGTCCTTCGCTGGGAGTGTCCCCTTCAAACAGAGCCACAAGGGACAGGCTAGAAAATCTTCCCCTAGGAACTGGGACCACCGCTCGCTACGTCATCGGCAGCCAACCGAGGTGTGGAGGAGGCTCAGTGAGCAGCTCCAGGTGAACCAGGGACAGGGGATTGGCCCAGCTGAGACCAGTCCACTCTCCCTGGACTCAAGGAAACGGCCCTCGAGTCCCACGACCGGGCCAGAAGACGCAAACAGTACCAACATTATAACAGTGACACATCTGACAGCCGCAGGACAGACGGGACAGATTCATCTAATGATCAGTCGGTTACTTCAATGTAACGTTAGTCCATACAAACTTCTGCCCCGTGGTGGAAACGTTGAGCGGGGAACGAGTGTACAGAGGCAAAGTTTGAACCTGAAACTCCCCACTTGTTATTTAGAAATGAAGAACCCTCTTCTTCAGGGAAACTTGGAATTTTCCTTTAGATGTCAGCGTCCTCGTACTAAACACACACAGAGCAAACGACTTCTCGAGCAATGATGACAATGCAGCCTCTCTGAGCTCCACTGGACACCGGAGCAGTGGTGTCATCCCGCGGGTGATTGAGACCTTGGCCCGGTCGGACGCTCCCTCAAAGTGCCCTCGACCCCTCAGATGGATCACCGTCTCCGGGCTCAGACATTTCAGGGCCGACGGCAGAACCTGCTGTCTGCCGTTTGCTTAGACTAAGAAGCTGCTAAAAGCTGGGATCAATCGGGCGGGAGAATCAATCAGGATCATCCGTGTTTATACGAGTGCGGAGGATTACCTCACTGTTACTGGAATGGCCTCGCAGGAATGACTGGCCATTAGAACAGTGGGACTAAACACTGGCCCGCTGTTTACATAGAAGGTAATGTGGGCTCGGCCCCTGCTCTGTGTGCCAGAGACAATTAGGCCCGTACGCCGGCCGTAATCCACCGCCGGGGAACGAGCTAATCAAATTCAAACATAGCTGGGCCCCTGACAACAATGAGGGCAGGGATTACAATGAAAACACGCGAAGATAGAAAATCTATCAACTTAATGCTGAACATGTGCTGCAGTTAGCAACATTCAGAGAAAACAGCGTCACGTGGATGTTTATAAAATATATATAACATGATATGTAAAATAAGAAGTAGATCTGTCGACTGAAATGCTGCAGGTTAGAACTATATATGATAATGTGGGATTTTTATATGTCAGCTCAACTAAAGTGAAGCCAACACATCTGGATCGACCTCTGGTTGTTGGCTGCAGTATATAGGTCATAAACTCCGCCTCCTCCATGTTAGTATGGGACATGGAGCAAACTAAAACTAAGATCCAAGTTCACATCAAATGTTTCTTTCTTCAAAGATGGTTTCTGCCATTTTAGATAATTCTGTTCGAGTGTTTCTGGTAAATTTGGTTTGTATTTGTTATTAGACTCTATAACAACGTGGGGAAACGTCGTGATTGACAGCTGAGACTGACTTGCCGCCATCAAAACAAGATGGCGGCACCCGTGTCCAAGATATTTTGGCTTCTTTTTTTGTATAATAGCAGCAAGTGAATCATTGTTTATCCAATGAACTGTAAGAGCAGAAATCTATAAACTGTAAAGAACTCCATCATCAATACATCGAGAACTGTGGCCGTTACGTTTTTAGATGTTTTAATTTGTCAGCAAATCAATTGTGTTTTTCTGTAAGTTGATAAGATTTGTATGTTTTCTGGGTGAATCCTCCTCAAAGGCTCACAGGCAGGAATCAAACCTGTGACCTTATAACTACATGAAAGATTCAGATGATGTATTTACTTCTTCTCTCACGTACAGTCAGTAAGTCTCTTGTAATTAGTGTTGCTGAATAACGAGACTTCCACAGGTCACACAACTGTTGCTGTTGCTGTTGCTGTTGCTGTTATAATGAAAATGTAAATGTTCATGAGAGGATATAATAAATCCAGTGAGAGGAGGAACTCATAATACATAAATCAAAGTAATTAAAACACACACAAAATGCTGGTTCCTATTTATTTCTCATGAAATTCTCCACAATCTGATCACTTGTCTCCACAGCCACTCCATGTCCACGTGCACGAGCTTGGCAGGCAGCTTGTTGTAGTAAGCATGTGCACGTATCAGATGATAAGGTGGACTAAAGCCTATAAATACAGCGGAGTCTGAGCCTCACTTTAAACCGTGCAGCTGCGAACACCTGAGGATCTGAGCTCCCTGAACTCCTCCCGCGTGTCACGCTTCGTTGCTCGGGCTTCGACTCCCCGGTGAGCACATGAGGAACCGCATCGATCCTTCCTTCAGTGCGCGGGAGGGATTCGAGTCCTCGATCCGTGACAGCGATGTCTCCTTGTGCGTAAAATGCCGCGCGCAGTGCGTCCTGGCGCGGACGAGTCCTCGGAAAGTGCGCGGTGTGAGTGGCGCTCGTGGTTCGATGCCGTGCAGCAGTGGCACCTCGGCGACGGAATCTGGATGAAAGCGCGTCCTTTAGAGCTCAGGCATGCATCGAGTAGTGAGATCATTGGCGTTATAAATATCCCCGTGCCAGCAGAACTACTCCAGCTCCTGCAGCCGGGGTAATGCCCACACACTGCACGCGTGAGGGTGTGCGCGTGTGTGTGTGTGCGCACGGTTTCTGGAGCCCGGACCTCGGGACGAGCGACGCCAAACATGCGCGAAGTGGCCTAGCGAGCGTGTCCTCTGTGGAAGAATGAATGTTCCTCTCTGCCTCTTGACCTTCGCTCACTTGGTTTGCGCCGCCGCCGCCGCCGGAGAGGAGCGCGTCTCCCTGGAGAGCCCACTTCTGGAGGAGGGGATCCGCTCGGGACGCAGGACCTGCAGGCTCTACTGCCGGGTGGGCATCGGCTTCCATCTGCAGATTCATCCCGACGGCAGAGTCAACGGCAGCCATGCGCCCAACCAGCTGAGTAAGTCGTTCCCTTCCCGGGGTCTCACGGTGCAGCCACTGCATGGCTGCTGAGTTACACGCATGGATCCGGTGCGTCCCGCGGAGAGGACGCACCCGGATCACATTGTCTCTCTCATTGATTCCCTCCTGCAGCCCTGTCTGTCTTTTTTAAAAACGTGACCCACTGGAAGTTGAAACAATGATGATTTACGCACGAGGAGTGTGTGAGGGGTGAGGAGCGCGCAGCCAAACTTCGGTCTCGACCCTGTGAGGTGTGTGCGCGGTGTCGTGCGGGTGAGCCGCCTCGTCCCGGTCCCTGGAGGTTTGCAGGTAGGACTATTCGTGGAAGTAGCAGGTGCAGCAGCGGGGACACTGGACCAGGATGTGTTGGATTTCCAATCAGACCGATTGTCATCACAGCCACGCTGCTCCGCACACTGCCCCCCCCCCCCCCCCCCCCCATCAGCATGATTACAGAATATGTTGAAACTAGTTATTTGTTTTATGTGCAAAATCAATTATTTTAGCTTTTTTTTAAATGAAAAAGACCACAAAACAGTTAAACAGTTAAATAACTTTTCCCTTGATGCAACATAAATGTGATATTTGAGTTATTTTGCAGTGTGAATACTGCCCATTATTAATTTTATGCATTTCTCCAGGGTCCGATCCTTTAAGATGCTTATGCTGACATCACAAATATGCACAACACACATTTCTATAGGAATTAATGTGTTATATGATTGATCAGCTTGTGCCTTATAGTAAAATTGAGGAAATGCAAACTTAACTTGTGAATAAGAAAGAGATATTTGAGTATAAATGTTTTAAAATGAGGTAGATAACTATCAAAGAAAGATTTAAATCTAATTATTTATCTGTATTTCCAAGTAAAGAAAACAAGATACCATCACTAAACTTCATTAACAAACTCAGCTGGGTGTATAGGAATGGAGATTGTTCAGCATAGACCTGTTTATAGAGCATCTTATAGTTATAAAAGGTATAAAAACATTTATGAAACACATATTTATGCATAATTTCAAATACAACATAGTTAAATACAAGTTACGACTATAGGCCTGTACGTGAATCTCGTCCTGTGCCGTCGGGGACAAGACACCAGAGCCACAAATCAAAATTCAGCTTCTGCTGCAGCGTCGGATCCCTCATCGCCCTGTGGAAGTGCACTTGTGCCTCCATTTCATGGTCCCCCCTCAGAAGCGTTGTCAGGTTACACAGATTTCATCGCAACAGCCAAGTGGGCTTCGGAGTCCTGCTCAGAGTCCTGCCTGACAGCACCGGAGACGAGCAGGCGTCTTGGATCGGTAACATGCAGATTGTTTTACCGTCGCCCTGCATCCGCTCGTCTCAGATACTCGTGGACACACAGTTCACGAGAACGGGTAATCTAGGAAAACAATTCTATTTCAGTTTAGTCACAGCAGCTCCCCCCCGCCTGTTTGCACTTAGATAAATATACAACCTGTTGAATTTCAAGTGCTTTTTTACGGTGTATTTTTGGTTTGTTGTGACAGATAAAGGTGGAGCGACCGGGACACGTGGTTCAACACGTGGTTCAGCGAAGGAGTCGTTAACTTTTGTAGCAGATTTGATGAGGAGGGCGGATCAAAGAATCATTTCTTTAATATTTTGAGATAAGGGTGATTTAGGGGATTGATATCTAAGAGTGTAGGTGCAGCTTGATTGAATGTAAGGGGCCTTGGCGGACACATGTACTCATATGAGTGACATTCAAGTTATTTTATTGTATTTAGTTGTGTTCAATAACCCAAAGTATAGGAAGGAAGAAGTCGTCCATCAGTTTCGTGTTCAGTGGACTGGTTTTCTAGTAACCTCTGAGAAGGAGGTTATGGTTTTGTTGGTGTATTGTCTGTCTGTCAGCAGGATAACTGAAAAACCACTGATCCGATATCCATGACATGTTGTGAAGGGTGTGAGATAACTCAAGAAAGAAGCCATTAAAGTTTGGGGCAGATCCAAGTTAATGGAGCAAATTCAGGATTTTCTTTTCCACTTTCTTAAATATGGCGAGTTAGGGCGTAAGTGTGTTTCTGAACTTTCCCCCAGTCTCTGTGGTTCAACCTGTCGACTTTCAGACCATGATCCTGTATCTCTGAGCTCCTGCTGCTGTCCCACACGAGCAGGGTAGAGTTCCCCACTTCATTAACAGCCTGTCCTTACACATATAAACCTCTTCGTGCTCAGACTATCCCAGAATCTTACATCTCAAACAAGATGGCTACAGAAAGTGTCCCTGTACGTGTTTTCATTACTGTGGCATGAGTTCATTTGAAAGCATTTAAAAACTTGTATTTGCCGGATCGTGAGTTTAAGAAATGTATTCTGTTTGCGTGAAGTTTTCATAACGATTTAAATTCCTCGTTGCTCGATTGACGTGTCCTCATGAACGCTGTTGATCCTCGTGAACATGTTGTGAGATCAGAACAACTGAGCCGACTCGTTCAGGTCACGTCCACTCGACAAGAGACGAGAAACAGAAAATGACGAGTGCAGTAAAAATACCCTGTGAACCCCCCCCCCCACGGTCACCGGAGCGTGTTGTTTGTCCTCACAGGTGTCCTGGAGCTCTTTGCGGTTTCTCAGGGGGTCATCGGCATCAAAGGGGTCTTCAGTAACAGATTCCTGGCCATGAATAAGAGAGGACGGCTCCACGCCACCGTAAGTATCTCACTCACTTCCCTCGCTGCTTCTGTTTGTCACCTCGTGCTCAGCGCACACGGCTCATTCCGCCGACTGTGCACGGCGACCGCCGTTGTTTTCAAGGGACGTTTATTCTTAGATAACGAGCGCTAATTGAGATGTTGTCGTCCAATCATGCTGCTGCAAAGGCTCCTGTGGTATTTCACTGTTTACAATGAACTTAAATCAACTTTTGAACCTTTAAAAAAGCAGCTTCGATAAAATTAGTTTGAAGGTTCACAGACTTTGAATATGGAGACGTTTTTCCGGTTTGATTCCCACTCCTCACCCTGAACGTCTGTGGTTGCTCTATGTAACTTTGGTGAGCGGGTAGTTCAGCAGGAAAAGCTCTGGATCATCCAGGTGAGGGTGGAGCAGCAGGACGCGGGACATGATGCATGAATTATGCCGTGGAAATCGCATTTAGAAACATCATCAACATCTCAATTTACTGGCTGTGAACTTCCCAGACATATGCTGGATTATATGCGTTCCCAGATTAAGCCCCTCCAGAAAATGTCAGGACAAATGTCCAGACTTCAGCCGCAGGTCTGTCAGCAGCTTTGGGGAATTTATCAATTATTGTTTCATATTGTTTACTTATGACTTGTTCCTTCTGACAGCAGCTCTCCACTGCAGGTCACCTTCATTTGGACCCATGAAACCGGTTTGTTCCGCCATCAAACCGTGTCCAGTGCAGCTATATTTGTTTTATTTATTCATTTCTGCAGCTCTGCATCTGTCCAGAATCCTCCCATCTGACATCAGCGTGTCATGGGACATTCTGCTGTAATCTTTAGCCTCAGTTTTGAAGATTTTTAAAATCCCCCCCCCCCAAACAAACAGTAAACCCAAACCTCCCGACGGCAGCTTGGTCTTGCTGCTGTAAGCAGTCGGGCCGCTGTCGAGTCGTCTGTGGGAGCCTTGGCAGGCGAGCAGATAGAAGCAGCTTCCTATTAGCATGTGCTAATGGGGGAAAGCAGATTAAGTCCTATCTGGGAGTGCTGATAATACAGTGGAGTGGAGGAGTGAGCCCCAAAGTGAAAATCAATATGTGGAGTAAACAGTCCCAGAGAGCTGGAGAGTCAGTGAGCTGCTGCGGCTGTTAGCGCTCCGCCGCAGTCAGTTATTCCCCCTCAGCTCCACGCATTGTTTCATCAAACCATATCAGCAGGGAGCGATGTGGCGACTTTCATCCCGGCTAATTCTCAGGCGTCGCGTGTTAGACGTGACTCCACTGTGACCGGTGGTCGTCCGCCAGCAGAAACGCATCCAGTCGTCACTGCAGCTTATGTGAGCGCAGAGGAAAACTGTAAACTTTCTGAGGGTCAGAGCACATCACCAACTGGAGTCACACACGAACTGAGACAACGTGGTTCTGGAGAATAAAACCAGCAAAGTGAGGGAGGTCGCTAAGTCGTGTCTCATCTGCCCCCGTTTCCTGTTCCACTGTCAAAACGTCCAAAACAAAAGTCCAGCTCTCCACGTCCACGTCCTTACGCTCCACTTGTTGTATCTGCGTCACAAAGTCAACCAACACACGCAGGTCGATGCTGTTGTTGCCTCCACCAAGGAGGTTGAGCAGGATTAGACAATGGACAGATTACCACAAAGGATGGAGTGTGGGTCGGGGAAGGACCCATTAAATGTTGGTGTCGGTCCGTTACGAGTGTGTGAAACCAAATAAAAATCTGGATCTAATGAATTAAAATGTGGGGACTGGGACTTGCTGGGGTTCTGCACTGGACTGAGGAACATTTGAGTTTTCTGGAACTGAAAATCAAACAAATCCTCAGTTAAAAACCTCACGTCGTCCTTGAGTTGAGATTATTGGACAAACAAAACTGTTTCATATGAAACTCTCCAAGCTCGTAGGTTCTGTGCAGTAGAGCTTTCACTGGGAGAGACTGGTTCTCTGCAGTCAGAGTTTATTTTGACCTGTGGAGAGATATAACAAAACCTCAGTTCTGTGGCTGCTGCTGCTTCGCTGCCGCTGCTTCGCTGCCGCTGCTGAACGCTGCCTTGCTGACTTGGGGCGGATGTAGAACCTGGAGTTCCACAGAGACGCCTGAGCTTGCGCCGGGTGTCAGGTGACATCCTGAACCTTATCTTGTTGCATCGTCCGTCATATTTAGATGTTTCCTCGGTGGCAGTTTACCCGGCTGAGCGATGGCGGAAGAGTCTGATCCTCTTTGCTCTGCGTGACCTTCTCAGCAAGACATCCCAAACATAATCGTTTGAGGGGTCACGGGGTCACATGCACTGAGTGACAGGTGGACGACGTTAAGGAGAGAGACAGAAATGTTCCTCAGCTCCACGTTCTGGTCGAGCATCGTGTCGGTTTGGGATCAGATCACATGACGTGTCTTGAGGGAATTTCTTCCAAGTTTGCTCCCAACATTCACCTGGACTCAAAGGTCGCCTGATTAGAATGTGGAGGTCACTGTGACTGATTCGTTTTCAGTGCTCGTGCACAGAGACTGAAACGGCACTGATTGGCTGAGGAATACGACCACGGGGCACTCATTCCAGTTCTGGAGTTCAGCAGCATATCTCAACAAATACTTGATGGATCGTCATGAAGTCCTGGGCGTTTGCCATTACTACGAAAAACAAGTCCCTAAAGTTTATGCTCATCAGATGAGAGTCATGAGTTTCGGTCTTAGTCTAAAGTCTCGTAACTTTGTGTAATTTGAATCTGTTCATCTCGGTAGTAAGAATAAAGAAGGACGCAGTGATGGAGAGAAATATTATTTGAGTAGAGGAAAAAAAATTAAAAAGCTAGTCATCAGAAACTTTCCACCTCTGCCCCTCCATACGGCGGCTAAACCCGGGGATCATGGGAAAGGTCCCTTTAAAAGAGTGTGACCAATCCAGCAGGGCGAGAGCCAGGTTAAACAGCTGTACAAGCATTATGATTTTAACAATAAGATCTCTGGAATCTGGCTGCAGCCATTAAATCCTATGAAACACAGCAGGGCCCAAATCTTCTTCCTGGTATGCATGCTTGTGTGTGTGTGTGTGTGTGTGCGTGTGTGTGAGTACGTTGGTGTATGCTCCGATGGACTTGTTTAGAAATGTGTAATTCTCTGACTGGTACCAGAGCCGGTATGTTGCTCAAACGCAGCGTTCTGTTAAATCACGTCAATCCACCCGTAGCGGTGACTCCGGAGTTCCAATCATCTTTAAAGACAACAGCCCGAAGGGAACAGTTGGGTCACTTTGAATAACTTAAGACGTTTGTACTTTCCTGCGGCGGCGGCTGCGGACACGCTCTCTCCGGTGACTGGCATGTTTACCAAACGTTGTAATGGCAATCATTTTCTGCTATGCTGCACTCGCTAGCAAAGCAGAACGGTTTGTTTTGTTTCCGAATGGCAGGAGGTTACTCGAGGAAGCCGCACTGCAGCGGGGAGCCAGGCATCCCTGGGTACATGTCAGAGTTTCCCACTGCAGATATTTTTAGGCAGGAAACAGGGACATTAGAAGTATGCTAAATACTTTTCAGAATCAGAACTTTCTGGTAATGGCAGAGAGGTTATAGGATCATAAAGGACCCATTTGAAACTTCATCCCCCCCCCCCCCCCCACCACCACCACATTTCTGGCGTCTCAAACAGTTCTCTTACTTTCCAAGATGGACGGTCCAAACAGGGACGTGAGAGCAATTCAGGGTTTGAACCTCATTCATCACGAGTCCACAACTGTCATCACAGCAGCATCACAACATTCCTCGAGGAGAAACTGTCCAAAAGCATGCGCCGTTATCCCCATTAGTGGAATTCATCACAGTGTGCCCCCCCCCCCCCCCCCGTCTGACAGCAGCCTCTGCTCCGCGCTGCATTCTGGCTCAAGCGGACGGAAAGCGACGCCATCGACTGCAGCTTCATGAAGTGGTTTTCATGTAGAGAAAAAACAAAGTCCATCAATGTGTTGAACTCTGAACTGAAAACACAACCGAACGCTGGATATTACCCGTGATCCTCTGCTTCCTGAACCCAGAAGAGCAGCTGCTGTAACCAATCCACCGAACTCTGTTCAGAATTCCTCATATTTCAAAGTTTCCTGCTGAACATTGGAGATAAACTCTGTTTTTTTTAATAACTTCCGAGTCTTTTTAACTGATCCGCAGTTCGGCTTCACTCTTCCACTCGCTGCAGCTGATTGTGACAGTGGAAGCTGTGACTCTGAGTCAGTTCTTCTCACAGGAGATGGAACCCACTCACCAGAGTCACAGAGAACAGACGCTCAGGGAGTGAAGAGTGGGAATGTAAGAGGCGCCCGATTGGTCACCTGCCGTTCATCAGGCATCGCCATGTACCGAGGGTCGATTCCTCTCAGCCGTCACATCTTTCACATAATCGATGACATGCTGTGTTATCAGGGAGAGCCATTAACCACTGACACAACAAAATCATCTACTGGACAAAACTGGGATGTGACGAACAGAGCGATCAACAGCCTGTGTGGTGTGTGTGTGTGTGTGTGTGTGTGTGTGTGTGTGTGTGTGTGTGTGTGTGTGTGTCTGTGTGTGTGTGTGTTTCTTTGCAGATGAAGTTAATACAGCGCTGTAATGAGCTTTGACGAGTACAAAGGAGACTCTGCTGCTGTCAGTCAGAGCATCTCTGTGATAAGGAAAGTTATGTAGACAACTTTGAAACCCACCCCCCACCCCCCCGAGCTCAGTTATTCTGGAGCAGATCACAATCAGAGGGTGTTATGTTGCCTCGCCGTTGTTCTGGTTAGGAAGCAACTGTTCCAACAATTTCCCCCCATCATGAATGCAGTTTTACTTATATTACATATTGTAACAGCTCTGGATCATCGATATTTCCTTTTAACTTTGGGCCGAACATAAAGCTCTGATTCCTTCTCACCTCATCCTCACAGATTTCCTTAAGTAGTGACCAGGGTGTGAATTCAGTAGAGGATGTAAACCGAGTGTACAGGAGTTGGGGGGGGGGGCCACACGCTCAAGAGACACGCCTGTGTAAAAATGCTTTAATTGTGTTTCCCCTCTTTTGCAGGAAGGGTTCACAGAAGACTGCAAGTTCAGGGAACGTTTCCAGGAGAACAGCTACAACACGTACGCCTCGGTGATCCACCGGAACCACAGGACAGGTCGCGAGTGGTTCGTGGCCCTCAACAAGAGGGGGAAAGCAAAATGGGCTCGAGTCCGCGGGTCAAATCCCAGCACGTCTCCACCCACTTCTTACCAAGGGTCGACCTGCGCGACAAGGGCGAGCGAGGCTTCACCATCACAGACCGGAGCAAAGAGAGGAGGAAATCCCCGCCGCCGCCACCGGCTCCACCCAAACCTGCGGTGGCGAAGGTGAACGTCCACGCAGGGACAGCTCAGAGACGGACGCAAGTCAAATACTGGCCCAAGTACCGGTTGGATAGCCGTCACAAAGCCCTGCTCAGTTTGTGGGATGTAAGGTTCAAAGACATTGGACCTAAAACAATTGGACGTCACCCAAAAAACTGACGATGGTCATTTATCACATTCAAAACATTCCGGGTTAAAAAAAAAGGGCTGTCAGGTACAAGACTTTGATCAAGCTTTGATCACAGTTGTGTGTTTTTTGTTCCTCTTGAGTCAATGATGCCCTGTGCTGTTTTGTGTTATAATTGTGTACATGACGGACTTAATCTGTGCCCCACGGAATCCACGAGGATCTGCGTTTTCTTAGTGACACTTGTTTGAAATGGTTCTGTGCTGTTCTGCTGTCTTGAATGGAAATGTCCTGTGGGTCATCATGGGAGAGCAGGGTTGAGTCTTTCAGGGGTTTTTCCCCCACAGATTTATTTTATTTCCACAATTCCTGGCAAAGTAGCAGAAGACGGCAAACGTGTCTTTGTATCAGAGGTTTATTTGGGTCATTATATCAACTATTAGATAATACAGAACTAGTTTGAACTAGTAATTAAAAAAATCTCACAATGAAAGAAAGCGATTCAATAATTCCTGGATTGACCCATTTCTCCAGATCAGCACCAAAACTGACGGGTTCTCTACCGGTCCACGTCCCGTCCTTCAGACGAGTTTCATTACAAACAAACCTTTATTAGAAGGGAGGCAATAAACCTAATTGTTAAATTCTATTTCAGATCTGATCACTGAAAGATAACATCACAAGTATATGTTCTTCCTGCCGGTTGAAAGATAAATGATGTGATAAATTTAACTCCGTCTCAAACCTGGCTTGATAAGCTCTTCAAACATGTCTCCCACCGACCAACTGTCCCCTCGCTACAGCGGATTTGTGACAATCAACATGAAAATGAAGACCGGCTCCCTGGAGACACCCTCCTCCTCCTCCTCCTCCTCCTCCTCCTCCTCCTCTCCTCCTCCTCCTCCTCCTCCTCCTCTAGGACAGCTGTGGGGGATCAAGGAGAAAAACTGTCCGTCAAAACCGTCATTTTGGAGACCGGCTGTCCCTTGCAAAAAATCTGGAGTCACGACCTTGTGGCATTCCAAGAGGAGCGTACTCCCCCCACCCCCCCACCCCCGTCATCGCAGGGATAAAGATGCAGAGAAAGAGCGGGCCTGTGTTTTAGGGAAGTTTGAGCTGTAGGTGTATCGGATGGCAAACAGCCGGGGGAAGACGAGGAACCCAACGTACGAGGAAAGACAGAACGCTGAAAGACCGACAAGAGTCTAATCCGTCAAATCAGCGCTGTCCTCAGTTCATTGTTTGACATACAGAAGGTTGCGTTACTGAGAAATTCAAATTAATCAAATATGGCACAACCTGTGTTTTAACCTTTGGATTTTAATAATACAAAAATCATCTGTACACCTTTTATTAGGGCCCGAGCACCGACAGGGCGAAGGCTCTGTTGCTTTGCGTTCGATTATTCAGGGTTGTTGTAAAATGGCTCAACAGCGCCACCTAAAGCGCAGCAATTCTGTCTGGTTCAAACCGATCTTCACTAAATTTGGTATTCACGTGTATCATGATGCAACAGGAAGTCGGCCATCTTGGCTCAACTTGTGTTATTTCTCGCAGGGCTGGGCGTTTCTTTGATATATTCTCGTTTAGCTTATTCTTATTCTTTGATGACATGGAAGATTTCATCAAAGGAGCCTTCTTCACGTAGGAGAGCTGGATTCCAGGACACACCCACGACTCCAGCTTGATCCTGTAGAACATAGTCAGGTCCTCAGCGTCACAGATTACAGACTCAGAATCAGTTTGCTCCTCGTCTTCCTCAATCCCGTTCTTCATAGATCATCTTCATGAACATTTAACCGTGAGTCTGAAATGATTGTGAACAGCCATACCAAGACTCAAAAGCATATTTTCAAATGCATATCAATCAGCCTATTAAGTATATACTGTAATATTTGGAGTTTTATTTTGTTGATCTAGCTATGGTGAGCTAACAGCTAGTTGGTATTGTACATATTTATCTTTCTCACTAGTAAAATAAGACGTACATGCATCAGATGTGCAGAAGCAGCTGTGTGAGACAATGGCAGGTGTTGTGTAGTGAATACAAACTGTGCGATGCACAAAATGCACACAACACGGAGCCATTTCTTCCCCCGGTCCCTGTTCGCCCTCCTCCGAGGCTGCATTAGGTCCCGAGATATAAATATAAATACATATACCCACAGCCATAAATACAGGGGAAAGCATCTAAATAAGTAAAATGCCCGACAAGGTTAAAACACAGGTTAAAACAACAGTACTGAACAGGAGCATGTAGCATGTGAACAGAAACTAAATCACTCGGACTGTATTTATTTTTTACAGCTTATCGGTTGTCAGACATTATGATGATGCCTTTATTTTTTAAATGATCTGTATTGTCATCATTTTATGTCTTCATACTCGTCCCGAAGGGGTAAAAATATATTTTGTACTAGAATTTCTAAGAAAATAAAAACTTGTGTATGAAGAAGAGGTTTCAGTAATATGAGTATTACAAATAAATATATCAGCAAATGGTTTTACTGATGCAGATCGAGACGCTTTTGGAGCTGATCTGTTGAGATCCACAAATAATAGAAAGCTTCTATTGATGAGAAAATTATTAATATGAAGTCATATGATAGTGATTAAATAAGAATAACTTTCTCAAGGTATTGACACAAAGAACGTGTAACTATGAAAGACAGAACAGGAAGAATTTGTGAAAGTGTAATTTAATCCAATTGACTACACAAAAAAACTGTTATAGGACTTTGACAGTATGATTTTATTGTATAATGAGGAGAGAAAGAGAAGAGGAGAAGTTTTGTGTTTATTATTCATATTGCTGATAAATAATAAAGTGGGTCTTTATTTCTAGGTAAGAAAAAAACGTGTCTAAGCTTTGCGTGACTGTTTATTTAAAGTTCTACACAAAGGAGCAGAGTTCCCTCGCCAACCAACCTACATCACCGCTCCGGCGTCGGCCGCCACTTCCTCCTGTTCTCGCTCGCGGTGGCTATACGTTACTCGGCCGCCTCGCAGGAGCCGAGCGCCCGCACAACAATACCTCTATACTTCGTGAGCTCACTTTCCGTGGACGTCACGGCGGAGCCATTACAGGTCACGCCGAACGAGTAAATTAAACAAAATGATAATAAAAGACGGCGGTGACAGCCAAGAGTAACAGCATTTCTGTAAATAGAGACGAGAACGTTGCCCCTGAACGTTTTATTTTGTATTTTACAGTAAAGGTTCTAAATAAGGTTGATTTTCCACGGGACGGGATTACTGTGTCCTCTCATACATTATTCCACATTAAAGCTAAAAATAAATAGTTTTCAGACCATAAATCATAAATGTATAGCAGCCTAATACAGAGGACATGTCACACTTTCTCCGTACAGGGTTTAGTTCCTCTTAATTCAAATGAGCTCAGTTCTATGATTTACTTTTGAAAAGGAGCCACATTCATTTCTTTAAACGACGCAGCACAAACATGTTTGGATTAATGCAACACACCAAAACCTGACGGGGCCACAAAATGATTTAAGAAGCTGTTGCACATCACAACATAGTTAGATATTATACAGTGTGTTATACTATTTCTAATCAATTTATATTTCCTCGAGCTTTTATGGCATGTTTGCTCATTATTTTAAAATGATGTCAGTTTGTTGACTGTCCTCTTTGTTGCTGTGACATCAAATGACCCTGTAGTGGGACAAATAAAGGTTTATCTTACCTTATCTTATCTTAGTGAGACAATTTAAGTAAGTAAAACACAAAAGCCGGCACAATTAGACCCTCAGAGTCTGTACACACACAATTAGCACCACACTAGCAGTGATGCTAACAAACAGATCCTTAAACACTCGAAATAAGCCACATAAAAAAAACACTTAACAGACTGTTTACGAATGAGTCATTGTACGTTACACACAAATCTTCATATCTGGCTTTATATCCGATAGCTACGTTAGCACTCGACTGGCAGGGAAGCTAACGAACAGCTCAAAGAGAAACAAACACTAAACAAAGTGAGTCAGGCTACTTTAGTGACGTATATCTTACTATCTGGTTTACTTCCGTAGCTACGTCACCAACACGCTACACTCTGCGCTCACGCCCCTCTCTCCATCAGTCCCGCCCCTCAACCAATCAGATTGATAGAAATGGTAGGACGCTCTCAAAGCACCAATCAGATCAAGGAAATACATGTAACGTTGATCTGTCTCACTTCCTGTTGAGGGTGTGTGTTCTTAATCAAACTATATATAAAAAGTTACCTTCTTAAAGGGACAGACACTTTCAAGAAGTTACCTGTTTCAGAGTGAGACAGATTTTACTGAAGCAAAGGTCGGATTTCTACTGTGTAAAGTTTATTTTATTATTTTAAGCTTTTATACCGTGTGTATTTTAACTCTGAAGTTGTTATACTATATATATTTTAACTCTATAGCTTTTTTACTACGTATATCTTTACTCTGTAGCTTTCATAACAAGTATATCTTGACTCTGGGGCTTTTACACTTTGTATATTTTAACTCTTTAACTTTTACCCTTGAACCCTTTAATCCTCATAATTCCTTTTTAAAGAAATGATTAAATATTCCTACTGTCTTGAAATATTTACAATCTGTCATTGATGTATATTATATTTCCATTAACATCATCATTGCTTAGTGACCAGTGTCACAGTTAAATATCTTTGTTGACTTCCTGTTGCCATGGCAGCGCGTCTCCGCCACACACACAGAGGAGAGGATGGAGCTCAGCAGCGCCACCGCCCGTTCCCAGGACTCCACTGCCCAGTTTAAAGAGTATGAGGATTATCTGGACTCCAAAGTCACGACCACGGACAAGTATTACTTAAAGGTGAGTCTCACTGGTTCTCACTGGCGACTTTAGATACTTTATCTGCCGTCTTCGTGGGCCTGGAGCCCGGCTTCCCTCCTGTTGTCGACACCGCGTCAGAACCGCGTTAGCCAAACTCCCATTTTAAGTTTGTCTTCACTCTTCTGCAGAAATGGTCACTATTAAAACAAACCTGTCGACTTTTCCTAAAGCACTCGGACCCATTCTTCCATTCGGCATGAACCAAAGCCTCCAAAATGCTTTTAATCAAGGACAAATCATCACTTAGTTCAGGTCAGTCGCTGTCAAAATGGCAGCAGCAGCTGGCTAACGTCAGTGCGGTGTAACGAGATTGTAGCGCGAGAAAACCACTATTAACATATTCATTTTAATTTAATCATCTGCTGTTTGATAATCTGAGTGTTGGTTGTATTTGAAGATGTGTTTTTACCAGTGTTTTACGCATTTAATGCACTTTTATAGATTAAGATTTTGAATGGAGTCTGGGGTTTTGTCCACTTTGCTCAAAATACGTATTCAGTGTCTACAACAAATGAGAGTTTTATTATTATTATTATTGTCGTTATTTCCATTAACTTTAACCAACTTTTGCTCCATTAAATGATCTGGAGTTGTACACACACACAGTTGTGTTGGTGTGGTGTCTGCGGGTAAACACTAGGTGGCAGTCACACACAGGTTTGTTAATCTTCCACGTTTTGACTCATGTCACAGTAGAAACAAAATCTCACATATGAATAATGATGTTAATCATTAAGAGTCTTGAACAGAACAGAATCCATCTTTAATGTTATCAGGAACAAAACCATGTGTGAAACTGTACACGACTAGTTACACAATGTTCTAAACATTCCCCTTTGCACATTACTTGATTTGTTACCAGTATAAAATATACAACTTGTATTTTATTCATTATTATTTTAGACTTTCATGGATCCTAATTTCATTATAGGTAAATCTGTAAAACAGCAGAGTTCACCTCTCATCCTAGTCAGGCCCCAACAAGTTCAAATTACATAAAAAATTATAAAAACTGAAATTATACTGTCTAGTTTCAGTTTAGAAGTCTCACTCGAAACCATCTTTATATTTATATCCATTATTGTTCATCATTATTATAGAGAGGAAGCTCCGGGTTAGACTTTAACATCTCACCCACCCTAAGGAATGTTAGATGCTAGTTAGTTCCTCTCTCCTGGTTAATGAGTGCTGGTCAGAGATGGGCCGTCCTGCTCTCTGCCAGCAGGTGGCGCACTTGTTAAATGATATGTCCAGAGCTGCTGCTGGGGCCACTTTGTTTGAACACCTGTGTCCACATGGAGGGGGGGGGGGGGGGGGGGGGGGACCAGTCCTATCTGCCCTGATAATCAGCTGCAGTCACTCATCATCATCAGCCCGGGTCGTCTAACCTGTGCGCTCACACTGACGAGACTCCAGTCCTGGTACATCAGCTAATTACAAACCCATTCTTCCCAGTTCCTCTTCAAGCACTCGGGAACCTGAAGGGTTGAACTGGTCCTGCTGTGAGTCCCCGAGTCCTCGGGCCCAGTGGCGTTCTGGCGGATTAGTCCACGTCCCGGTGCGTCGACTGCACAACGCACTTCATTCAAACAGACTTGTTCAATGAGCCCTGAAAACGAAGACAATGATTCCTGGGCCCAATTTTAGGACTGGTGAAATGTCTGAGACTCATTTTCTGGCGAGCCACATCAAAGTGGAGGGAAAATATAACTTTTCCTCTCGGGTGCGGACGCAAGGCCCGGGGCTGCGAGGGCTTTTGGGTCGGAGGACATGTGGCACGGGCTTTGATCTGACACGCCACAGGATCCGACAGCAAGATTTTGGTTTTTTAGCTGATGACTCTATGGCTTGGCGTCCAGTGACAGCGGGTCTGCGACTGGTGATTGAAATGTTGGAGCTAACCGTCGCTGCAGAGGCTGTAACACACACACACACACACACACACACACACACACACACACACACACACACACGCGTGAACACACAGTGCAGACAATGACAGCTTTAAACTAAAGGCTGCAGCTGCAGATTGTATTTGTCTGTATTCAGGTGAACGAGGAGCTGAACTCAGATCCAGATGGTTCATCAAATTAATCAATTAAGTTATTTGTTAAGAAAAATACCAAGTTCTCTGCCAAAGGCATTTAGTTTCCTCTTCTCTTACATGCCTACCTGCCAGTTTATTCATTTATTATTATAACCTTAAGTATTTACAATTTAAATTGCACTTTTACCTCAACACAACCGAACAGCTCTTGTATGATGTTCTTTTGTGTTATTGTTTTAGTTCCTGTTTGTCAGTGCGTGTCTGTATCTTGTGTGTTTGGTCTTCTTTTAATTGCCTTTCCCCAAACTGCCCTCGGGTTTAATGAAGTTGTACTGGGTTGTATTACAAAAGGTCAGGAACACCAGTGAGGGACTGAAATTTGAACTGGTTTTTTGGAGGCTCAAAACCACAGGGGCAGTATTTAAATGTTCACCAATTAAAAAAAAAAATCCCCACATTGACACCTGAATTGAACACCGACATGTGACATGTGACTGCCGGCCGCCCGGCTCCGCTCTCCTCGCCTGACTCCTTCTCTTCTCTCCTCTCCTGGCAGAGCAGGGAGTTGGCTCGGAAGGTGGTCGAGCACGGCCACAAGGGCACGGTCCTGAGCAGGGAGGAGTTCGAGGAGAAGAGAGCAGCCGCGCTCGCTGCCGAGGTCGCGAAGGTCAACGCTCTGTACAACAGGAGCCGTCCAGTGTAAGTTAACCTCCCCGACAAGCCACTGCACTCGCCGAGGTGAGCAGGGCAGAGAAACCCCACCAGCCACCAGCGTGATGAGAGAACACCAGTGTGTTGTCTCCTGAAAATGAAGTTTGGCTCTTTCCACATGTGGTCAGTGGATTTTTGGAATCAATCAGAGGAGAGAAGCTGCTGTTGTGGCCTCGGCCGCTCTGTGTTAGCGCTCTGTGTTAGCGCTCTGTGTTAGCGCTCTGTGTTAGCGCTCTGTGTTAGCGCTCTGTGGTTCATTGTGTCCACTTCTCCTTCAGTGTGAAAGAATAATATTTGAGATGAGCGGCGATGGAGGCTTCTGTTTCGACGGCTGTGATGCCCCCCCGCAGTTTCCGTCTTTTCTTTGTCTCTGCTCGTGTTATTGTCAACGATACGATCGTTTTGAAATGTTCATATATTATAATCTATGACACTCTCTGTTTAGTTTTATCTTGTAGACACAGGGCAGCATATAAAGAGAAGGAAAAGCTGTAGACCCACCATCACACTGTTGAGCAATACACTTGTGGGCAGCTTTAACAATGCTGCTGCAGCTGATCGTGACCTCTGACCTCTGACCTTTTCACACTGATGTTTGTTCCTTTGTTGATTTTCTGATGAGTTTGGTTTAAATCAGTTATTTGATGTTATTGAAAAGGGGCTAAGATATCGTGATTGACAGCGGACCGGCTCCACGCCACAATCACGTCTTCACAGACTTCAAATGACGTCATCGGCACAACATGGCGGCGTTTGGTGTCCGGGGATATTCTGGCTTCACTTCTGGATCGTGGGGGAGGAAGTGGAGACGTGTCGTCAGCAGTTCGGACGCAGAGAGAAGCTGCGATTCACTTCAACGTCAACAGTGAGACGCACATTAACGTGATCAAAAGACTCGTTCGAGTTCGAAAATCAGATCGAAACGTTAAATTAAAACAAGCTGAATGACAAAACTACAATCTGCCGTCCTCTGTAAACCCCCCCCAGGAAAGTGATCACACAGATTCTTGATAAAGCCGTGTGGTGGTGGTATCTCCTTTGATGACAAGCCAGGACAGACCGTACACACACACACACACACACACTCGGCTGTGCAGTATCCAAACATTCACCTGTGTTAGGTGTTGCATTTGATTGAACCCTCAGATGCTTATCCAAATGTGCCGTCTCCCCCCCCTCCCCCTCTCCTCTGACTGTCTGTGAACATCAGTGACACTGGTGAAACGGGAGCCTCCACACCTGCAGTTACACTGATATTAGGCCACAGAGACTTTCATCTTGTCCCAGCAGGATCCAGGGAAACGTTGCACGGGAACACTGGGATGTTCTACACACACAGAAGTCTGTTCCGCTTCCAAGATCTACGTCCACGTCGAGGCAGCGTGTTTGTATGTGTCCTGACTTTGTTTGGAACACAGGACGACACACAACACACTGACAACACACTGACAACACACGGACAACACACTGACAACATCCAGTCGGACGGATTTTAAAGTCGTGGAAAATCTGTCTCCTTTTGGGTTTTTGGAAACGTTGGCTCTGAAAAGTTAGCAGTGTGCTCGTGCAGCTGTGGATTCACCACAGTTGCTAGGGACAACGCAACTGTCTAAATGTGAATTATAACATTTTATCAAACATCTATTGTTAACGGGAAAAGAACAATCTTTAGTTTAGTTAAGTTAGTTGTTCAGTATTTTCTTGGTCTTAGTAACAAATCTCTGCGTCATACAGTGGGAATAAAAATATAGTTTGGTGGATTTTGGATGGCTGATGCGATACCAAGGGAAAAAAATCTCCAATACCAATATATTCAATACATTTGTCATCGATCCCTCGGATGAGAAACTTGTGCCAAATATCCGTTGATTCTTATATTTCAAGTTTGGGCACCTCTGCGCGGTGCCGTTCCAAAACGTGAGTCAGCCTCTGAATCATCGTCTGGAAAACTTTTGACATGATTCAAGTTCTTTTGAAATTCAACGCGTGGGCCATGTGCCAGTTTGAGCATCTCTCATTCCAGCTGCCCCCCCCCATCTGTCTCCACATGAGCAGGGACACGAACGCCCCCTGTTGCTGATAGGTTGGAATAACGCTATGTGGCTTTTCCCGTTGACAGAACCCGGAGCAGTTGAGGAACACCAGACTTTATTCTTTCAGCACAAACACAAAAAACGGGCCCAATCAGCAGATCGTGAGGAGATATTGACAGCGTTGGATTATCATTGTTAACTTAACCTTGAACCGATCGTGTGTCTAATGAGTCCCAGCGCCTCGGGAGCACGCGGCGGTGCAGTTGTTTCTCGTTCGCCTCTTATTGAACTCGACAGGAGCCGCGTTCCCATAAAACATGGCTTTGAAATAACAGCGGAGATGTTCCCGTGCCAGCGTCGAAGCGGAGCTTGGTTCTGGATACTGAAGGCACCTGTTTGGGAGAATATCTGAACTGGCTCACGTGAATGTGATTTTTTTTTTTTTGGCCACGATCAATTATCGCGCCGCTCGTCTTTCATCGGACAGATTTAAAATGCTTTTGTTAACAACGGGACATTTGCTGGGAAACACATCGCTCACGCCGCAGAGCAAGTGGGTTTTGAATCGTCTCCAAGATAATTAACCCGGGCCACTGTTATGCTTTTTCAAAAGGAAAACACTTTACATTGGATGTGATCCTGTTCTGGGTAAACGATAGCTCGTAGCAAATTAATGTAAGTTTTTTTTTTTTGCTTTGTATCTAACCATTAAATAATCATCTGATACATCTGCTCGTTTTGGCGGTTTCCTGAAGCTGGGCCTTCACTGTTCAACTGGAGAACGGGTCGTTCCAGCTCACACTGTGGATCGTCTGCGATGTGAAGCCACGGCTCACGATCTACGGTCTGATTGTCGGTGTGGGAACCTGGCTGCCCCTCCAGAAACCTGGCTGCCCCTCCAGACCCGGTCGGACTGCTGTCACAGAAGAATAAGTCAAAATGTGTTGGTCAAACTAGGGCTTGGTTGTGATAAGAGGAGGAGGAGGAGACATCCAGCAGACAGACGCGTTGCCATAGCTCAACCGGCCTGGCCTCCATTTTAACCACGTTAACCCACCGTGACATCACCCATTGGATTGTGAGCTGCTGGTTTGAAGCCTCGAGTTTGACAAATTTCTTTCAGCGCCATCTTGGTCCTGCGCCCGGTCGGGAACTGTGGTCCGACTCTAAAATGACAAAAATTGGGCCGAAATCTGAAATCGAAAAGTGAGCGTCCACCTTTTCATTGAGTCTTCAAAGAAAGTAAAAAGAAAGTTAATACATTTCACCTGCCGTTTGGATTATTGCTGCAACACTAACAACACACACACACACACACACACACACACACACACACACACACACACACACACACACACACACACACACACTATATGGATTTAAACCTAATTATCAGCTTAAATTATTTTCCCCAGCTTGAAAATTTGACAGGAAAAAAAAAAAACCTGCAGAGCTTTTGCAGACTTCTTCCATCAGAAGAGTTTAGTCTGAGCTGTGACCACCCCCCCCCCCCCCCCTCCCCCTCTCTCTCCTCTCTGTCTAAATGCAGATTGTTCATTCCTCTGTGGTTTTTCTGATTGGACTTCCACCCAGCTGACCCCCTGACCTCCTGTTATGGTCACACTGTGAAAACACGGGCCCCAGGATGCAATATCCCACCTGCAAAGGGGCCGAACACAATCAGTACAGTGTTCAGGAAATAAAAGAAAGCCGGCAGCTGCGCGGTAAACAAACTACAAGCCACTATTTAACCGGGTGAATATGAGCGATATTGGGAATAACCAGACATTTGGCATTTATTTTTGAGCCCCCTTTTCAACAGATGTTCATCTCGGTTTCAAAAATCCTTCCCTAAAGACTTCTGCACGAGCGTTTTATCCTCTCGTGGCGCCGGGGCGGCCATGCTGTTTGGAAATGCCTTTCTCCTTCTCTGTGGGCCCTACCCATGTCTCCCGAGGCATGTCTTTCTTCACCGCTCTGTCACTGCTTTGTGTTCTTTGCCTTCCTTTCTCTTCTGCTTTAACCTCCCTGCGCGCTCTCCGAGACCTTTAGTGCCTGCAGGTGTATAAATAGAGCTGTTTTCAATTAGGGCCAACCTTCGCCTGTAGCGTGCATCTGATCAATGAATGCCCCTGCACCTGTGGTAATAAAATACAGAGGGAGTGGGGACGGTGCTGTGAATGCTAATCAGATGTTGCCCTGTTGTTGCCCTGTCTCATTCTTAAGGACAACGTGCTCCCCCTGACAGCTCGGCTGTGAAAGCGCGGGGGGGGGGGGGGGGGGAGCGGCTTTGCCAGCACATCACACAAAGAGCAGACAAAGGACCTGGTGCTCTCATCAGACATCAGTGAAACTCAATCCGTGATTGGAGAAAAGGACACTTGAATGAATGAACAGGGTGATTAGTCAGTGGTGAGCTTGTTTGGTTGTGGAGTAAACCCGACGGAGAGAGTCAACAGATGGTTACGAAAAAAACAAGCAGGGTCAGGTTCTGATTTCCTGTTTTCACTTGTGGATCAAATTTAAAGCAGATTTTTTTTTTTAAGTTGTACTAGTTTTTTTTACAGTTTCCCTGTTTTTCAAAGAAATTCATTTTGGCCCGTGTCCCATCTGCTAACATGGAGGAGGCGGGTTTACGACCTTTACTACCAACAGCCACCAGGGGGCGTGGAGACACTTTGGCTTCACTTCTGAGGAGCGGCCGTGTCGTGGATCTTTAACCGACAGCACATCCCTCTGTGGAGTTCTGCATTAGCACTGATTGAGTGGAAATTGATAATTAATAACTGGTGTTGTTGATCTCGTACTTTTTTAATTGGGACGTGAACATTGAGTTTGCATATAGAGATATTTTCCACATTGAAACAGATTAATTCTGTTCGTCTGAGGGCGTGACATCATTATTTTTATCCGTTCTAATTTGATGAAAAGTTGTTAAACACTAAGTCAACCAAAGAAAATTAACACGTGTGTGTAAGAAGTGAAGAATATAGGAATGTCGGCTCGTCTCTCAACCGCCTCCGGGTACGACTTTGATTTTTTTTTTTAACAGAACATAATAATCTCACACTTCCCAAACTGCCAGATGTTGCAAATCGTTCTTCTGCTAATTCAATCAAGAACCCATCCGAATGAGAAGTCGTGCACTTTGTCATGATCAAGAAAAACATTTGATCTGGAGTCGGAGACAAACCCGAGGAGAAGCGGAGCTCTGCCGAGGAGATGTGAGGCCTCTGCTTCCTGTCTGCTCCGGCTCTGGCTCTGGCCCAGAAGTCCATGTCAGCATATGTCCTGACCTCGCGTGCTCACGGCAGCGCGGCGAAGGTTTCCATCAGGCTCCCCGCGATCTCCCCACAGTCCAAACCACAGCCACGCTCATTGTCCATTGTGCTGCTACGTTTTTACAGTCCGCCTCAAGAATTCTCCGCTCTCTCCGGCTCTCTACTCTATATTAAAAGTGAGCTATCACTCGCCGTGCCAAGTAAAACCGGTGCCACGAACACGCACAGTGAATACATTTCACTGCGGATTCAGCCTCCAGATGCTCGGCGAAAATAAGATTGTGGATGTGAGTGACACGAGTGGCTCACAACGCTGATCCCAGGCTCGTTTTCCAGCGAGCCAAACCCCTGCCACTCCGCTGCTCCGGCCCGGGGCCCTCGGGCGACGGGGCTCTGCAGTTTCTATTACCTCTGCTGTCAAGCCAATTGCCGTCTTTGCACTTTGTGATTTCGGATGGGTGTGTAAATTTGGAGTTCTCCCCCGCAAGCTTTGTCCGGAGACCGACGTCCCGCCAGGCCCAAGCTCGCCACCGCGTCCCACTGCGCGGGAGCTCCACACGCACACGCCGACCAGCTGATGCAGCAGATAGTTCATAACAAGCTGTTGTTTGACCTGAATGACGTCCTCTATGTGGCATTTACATGAAATATCAATGACCAAACAATGACTGACCCGATTCTCTGGATATCGTGCATAGTTCGAGACGTGTTTTCACCTTCTGAGGGTCAACAGTTAGGTTTTTGCGAGGTTAGCGAGCAGGAGGCAGCTGAGAAGCGTCTTCACGATGCCGACTCGCTCGCTTGCTGTAGATTCTGCGAACAATGACTCTCTTCGCATCACGTCTGGTCCAACTGATGAAAGTCTAGAGAAGTTCACGGCTGTGATGCGGGTCTGAAAGCACTAATAACGATAAGCTGTACACGCACATATTTCTTGTTAATACCAAGTTCAAGTCAAACTTCAATCCTAAAACTTTCCATCTGAAGCCTAAACACCATCTCATGTATTCAACAGATTTTCCAGACTAGACGTCAAGAAATGGTTATAAAATTCAAACCATTTGTAAGAACATATAAAAACGTTAAATGAGCTAAATAACAGGAAACTTATTTTACAGTTCATACAATTGCACATATAATATTGAAGCAGTATTTCAGTATCTCATCAAAAATATCTGAAACGCCATAGCTGAGTTCCCCCTGATAAAGCGGAGGAAGTGGTTTCCACATCATACAGCTCTTCCCACCAGGCCACACAGTCGTCTTGTCCTTTGTACTTCTAAGTGCTGCAGGAGGAGGATGAGTGTCTCAGATCAGATGACCTCCGAGGTTCTCCCCGAGGCTCGGTCTGCACGGAGAGGTCCCTGATGTTGAATCCTTCAATTACTGCCATCGTCTTCTAATTGATTTTTAGAGGGTGAGAAAAGTCGATTTGGGATTTGAGACTCCTAGCGGCCCAAGTTGTTTGCGGTTTGGTTTAAATGGTTTTGAATAAACCGATGAGAGAGAGAAACCACAGCCAGAGGTGAGAGCTTGGTCTCTACTTCCAGGACATCTCCTGCATCTAAAATCTATCTACACATCAGCTTTCCCTTAAAAACACGTGATCTGGATCCTCTGGACAACAATATCAACCTTTGAATACTGAGAGATCGCTCTGCCCACTGCCCAAATGTCTAATCCAGCGTCAAAAAGGAGTCGGCATGAAAAAGATGACAATGCTTCTTTTGATCCACGCTCAAAAACACGCACCTCTCCGGCAGCGCGACCTTCCCCGACCCCCAAAAGCCGACGTGGCCACAATACACAAAGAAAACTCAGGTAGAATATCATGCGTAGCACATGTGTAACTGATACGTGCGGCTCATTGTAATCAGAGGTGACAGAGGATTTTAGAAAAAGCCCAAAATAAAGTAAATTGTCATGCTGTGTGGAATTTCCCTCGACGTCTCACCGGGCCCAAAATAATATTTTCCATAAGATTAATTTTCCCAAGCACTCAGGGAAAAAAAATATGCTGGTACGGTGCGTGTTGTTTCTTAAGAAATCCCTGTGTTATTATTGAGTGTTCCCATCTGTCCCAGCGTCAGGAGCTGTGGGCCAATGGGAGCTTCGGTCCGTCGGTCCGGAGAAGAGAAGAAGCACAAGCTCCGTAAATCCTCCATGAAAGGAGAATATCTCAAAACACCTTTTCTTCAGTCGCTGGATATTTATTTGTGAAACTATTTGAGGAATGAAATGTTTGGCTCTGAATCCTCAAAGATATTTTATCGGCATTACACTCCGTTAATTATGCTTGGAATTATTTTAAATTTTTGGCGTTGGCACCGGAGATAAAGTTGTCCAAAGCGACATGCTGCAGTAAATTGACTTTATATGAATTCACCCATCGTGACCAGCAGGGGCGCTGTGACTGCAGCTTCCATAGACTGTATATAAAGATTGGACAACATGGCAGCTCCCCCAAAAAGTGAAGCCAAATCATCTGGATCGCCCCCTGGTGGCTAGCTGCCGTCATAAAAACCCGCCTCCTCCATGTTAGCAGATGGAATATGAGCCGAACTACACAAATACATGGTGGCTGTGATTTTTAGGTAGTTCTTGTGATTATTCTTTTACTAACTTTGGTTTTAATTCGGCGTCTTTACAGGATAATCCACATTATTCGTGATATCTTCCAGCGAGTCGTGCTATGGCCCATCGGTGCAGTCCCCCCCCCCCCCCCCCCCTTTCAGCTGTGCAAACAGATAGCGGAGCTGTCTTTGAGTTCAGCAGAGAGACGAATCATTGTTTAGGCTGCAGGTCACTGACACTCGGGGTTAACACACTGCTGAAGGTGACGGATGTGAATATATTTAGTGGTAAACACATGAACAGCAGGCACTTAGTGAGAAAGGTGAAAGTGCAAGCATGTGCAGGTTTTGCACAGTTGTGTCATCTTTGGTCAAAATAGCACTAAAATACACAAAATTAGATTTGGAAGCGAAGCACGTCGGATGATTTCCTCACAAAAGCTTGTGACAATGCATAAATTACAGTACAAAATATGGGGGGGAAAGGGAATTTATATTAAAACTGGTTCTAAACCATAGTAAAAATAGAAAATGTCCAATGAAGGAGTGGAAATGAACCTTTTTGAAGCAGGTGGCTTGTTTGATTGACAGGCCATGAATCTGTGAGGTCTCGTTTTACGACATCAAGTGAAGCTGTGGTGGAGCAAGCGTTTATTGGACTCCTGGAACCGTCGGAGCTTTTATTTTTATCCACCTAAATCTATACAAGAGAATCACTGACCAGCATCAGATCCAGGACTTGTGATGATGGGGCGTAGACCGGGTGGTTAGTGCTGAGTGTACACCATCGGTTCAGGGCGCTCCTGCTCCGGGAGGAAGGCCCCCGGGTTTGGGTTCTGGTTTGGCCCGGGCTCGTTTCCACTGTAATGCTTTGTTTACACGTGCGTAAACACACTTGGAGGAAAGTAGCTGTGCAGTAACAGCTGTTCACCCCCAACGGAGGCGGACAAGGCGTTACATAAACTCTCCTCTTATAACAAACTGAACATCGGGACAATCAAGAGCCTCATTGGTGGATTTCTGTTTTGTTTTTTGTCATATTCAGTTTCTGGTTGTGTGACATCTCCATGCTTTAGTCACCTTCACCGAGGATATTGTGTTGTCGTTGCCATTTGTTTGTCTGTTACACAATATTACGCACAAACTACTGAACCGATTTTTCTTGAAACTCGGTGGAACGGTGCAGATCAGGAGAGAAGCCGTTAACTTTTCAGGAGGATTCAATTTAAGCAAATGTAGAGGACTGATATCTATGAAATCTATATTTTTTTTAGGTTCCTAACAATTACATTTCAACAGCAACTTTAGTTCTGCTCAGTTTTACTCCTGTTGGACGTCGTGGAAACAGTTTGAACGCACGACTGCCTCTGCTCAAAAACAATAAACAGTCCAGGTTTTCTGTTCAAATCTTGGACAGAGGTCACTTTTCAGGACAACGTTTAAAAAAAAAAAAAAAAGATTTGCTCAACTGACCAATCGTCTTTCACCGGTGAGGACGATCTCAGCAGATGTTGGAAACTCGATCGTCATCCACACAGAGCAACACTTTTACCAGCACCTATATGTTTTTAATATAAAACTATTTCATGTATGGGAGACAGATGCTTTAAGACAGATGTTCTTTTTTTTTTTTTTTTGTAACCAGGCCACATGATGACTGTTCACATCCCGGCCAGGGCCCACCTGCCTTGACCACAATCCAAAAACAAGACGCGGGGCTTGATCACAGTTCGTTTAATACCCAGTCATTAGCCACTAATAACCACCATTTAATAGTGGAATTCTTGTTATCCCTCCTAAATGAGGCTTGATAAGAAATTCGTTAATTGACAGGAAACTCAAACTTGCAGCGGCCCATCTGTTTTGCCCGAGTATTATTCACTCTCCGTGACTGTGTGTGTTGCTTTAGCTACTGGATGGGGTAACCCCAGTCACTTGCCTCCTCAGCACCTGTGTTTACTTTGGGGCCTCGGCCCCCTTGACCCAGCAGCAATCCTTCACTCACTCAGGAGATGGAGCGAGGTTCCAACCTCCAACTATGTGCCGTCCCTGCACTTTTACCACCGTGTGATTCCGCTAAGACTTTCACGATGGAGGCCAAACGACTCGTATGAATTACAGCCCTTTCCCGAAGTTCTAGTAAATGCAAACATCCCGATCCTCCGAGCTCCTTCTCTGTGATGTTAGGCTACGCTAAGAGCAGGAATTGGCTGTTTGTCCGAAGCCTGTTGTGGCTGCCGAGGCTTCTGAAGGTGCTCTTGGAATGGAAAGTGGATCTGAGGAGCCATTAGTGTAAAATATAACCGAACCTGTCTTCTCGTTGGCCGGAGCTGCAGACGGAGCTGGATCCAGTAAGAGTGAATATTCAGCAGTAATATTAAAATGAAAGAAACAGATTTATAACTGGAGCGCTGCCGGGTTTCAAACCTGCAGGTGTTGTAAGTTTTGAGGATGATTATTTTTCTCTCACTCAACTTCTGGGAGCTGAACCTAAACTCTCTCTTCATAAAGAACAAATCTGTCCAAGCAACAACCTCATCTTCTCTTGATCAGATTATTCCTGATTCAAATCATAACTTTTATGAAACGTAGAGGAAGGACGAGTCAGAACAGAATCCAGTAAACTTAGGAATGGATCCATGAATTCAGAATCACCGTCTTTAACGTTGTGATATAAGGTGGGTTTATGTGTGAGTGCATGAAGTTAGGGGCGGAGCCAAGTCTTTTGATTGGTCAACTAGTCTCAGCTGTGCCAGTCCCCCCCCCCTGGTTCACCTGGAGCTGCTCACTGAGCCGAAGGAGCCTCCTGCACAACATCTTTAAACACACACGTCGGCATGGTTCCCTCATTTTATTATTTTAATGCTGCATTTCAAAGTTTTATTTTGTTCCCTTATCTTATTCGTCTTAGTCCTGAATTGTTTGAATCCGGTTTCAACCACATAAAACACTTAAAGTTACTATAAAGTTACATGTTGTTGATTTAAATGAGGTGAAACTAGTTCAGTTTGTGGTAAATATACATATACAATGCAAAATCTAATATTCTCAGTCCGGAGTCTCATTTCAGAAGTGATTTATCCCCCCCCCCCCGTACTGTGACTGTGGCCTTTCTGCATGTTCTCTTCACACTCTCCCTTCCTCTGGATTCTCACCCACAGCTGAGAGGTCACCGACGAGCTGTTTACAGCCTTACAAGACGTTAACTCTCCGTGGATCTGCTGAGAGCCGTGCACAGTGCGTCCCGAGCGCGTGCCAGAGTGCTGTTGCTCGTACTGCTCGTGTTAACTGTTCAAATATTAGTGCCAATGTTTTTTCAGGTGTGGATACGCTCGGGTGTGCCAAAAAAAACCCTGTTTCCATGGAAACGGGCCAGCCGAGAGTGTAAGAAAGAGCCGCCTCGGTTTCGCGTTAAGTCATTAAACTGTGATGTGATCGGTGCCTCTGCATTCAGCCGTGACATCCTGACACGTGTCATGTTTCTCTTTCTTTTGAATTTTTGCAGTTTTTCCAATTGTCTTGCTCCTATTCGCGATGTTTTGTGTTGTGAAACGGTATTTGGAGTATTCGGGAGTGTCCTGGCAGCTTGGCAGGTTCGGGGAAGTGCTGTGCGCTGACATATTAGAAGCTGGCTCGAGTCTGCCTCATGGCTCCGACTCCATGTCACGCTCACTGTCTTTCTGCCTCCTGCATATTAATTGTGTAAAGGTATTTGAATATTTCATGAATCACACAGTAGTGTCGTTCCATAAAGAACCTTTAAGTCTTCGTGTGACGTTAAGAGAAACATTTCAAACCGTTTGCATGTTGTCTTTTCCAGGACACTGGCGAGTGCAGGGAAAGAGCTCAACGATAACTTCCTGAAAGCCCTGGCAGAGCGAGAGGAGGCCAACCGCAGTGGGAAAATGACTGTGAGTACATTATTACAGCACTCCAATTGCTACGTAACGGGATTCCCCTCAAATATTTCTGCAATTCCATTAGTTTGGGAACAAAATCCATACTGTGTCAAGTGGAGTGGAAATGCCCTCCCTCCTCCCTCCCTCCTCCGCTCCAGAGACCATGAGAGGCGGCCGCTCGCCCTTCTCCCCCGTCCATAAAACTCTGTTTACCAAAGTCCAACCACCTTGTCCAGCGTGTGCTTTTCACATTCAACAGCCGTAATAATCTTTAAACAAAAAGGTGCTCACCTGAGGAGCCAGGGTACAAGCCTGTAGAGGTGTTAACGACCGGAGGAGCTAGCTTTTAGTTTCTGTGACGGGGGAAAGTAAAGTGTCAGGCGCCTTTTATTCTCCTGAATGACCAGCAGAGGGCGACTCCACTGTCGGTTTCTGTAGAAAACTGTTATAACCTCAGTCAACATTTTACCACCAAACATAAGAGACATGTACGGGTTGGTTACTTTAGCCTGTTTCATTCGGTATCGCCCTCCACAGCTTTATCGTTATACCGGCTTCCGTCGGAAGAAAAGCTAACGGGGACATTTCATTTGTCGATACTTCACCGAACTTTCTACGTTTTGACGTCATTGGACCAAGATGCAAGCGTTGGTATCTGAGATGTTTTGGGTTTAATTTCTGAATAGTGGGAGGAACTCTTTTAAATGTTTCAATAAAGGGCGAGAAAGTAGAAGACGTTGGTGTTTTGCTGTTAACTGTTCACATCGACACGTCTTTGCAGTTTAACGAGACCAGGAAGGTGTGTTTTATAAATCATTGGCATCGTCCGCTTGATAAAACTCGGATGCACGGGGGAGAGATTCTAACCTCTGACCGTGAAGCTGAATATTTTGACTCCGAACACAACGTTTAAACTCCGCGTCCACTCCGAGGGTCTGATGAATGGAATATGAGCGTTCGGAGGGATGTGTAGTCACCGGTCTGCAGGGAGTGTTGGTGTTGACACACTCGATATGATTCACTTCCAAGATGCCGGCGTAGGAAGAAGGAGTTTTGTTTGACCTCCGTTTACCTGCCCCCCCCCCACCCCCACCCCACCCCGTGGGATTTGCAATTATGAGATCACATGGAGTGCAGTGAGGGGAGCAGAGGCAGCAACACCAGAAGTTTTCCCACTGGACGTCCGCTGTGTAAACAGCACCGTGCTAAAGCCCACTGTCTCTCTGCCGCTCCTGTCTTTTAACTTTCTTTTTCTCCTTCTCTCTAAAAGAAACCTCCTGCGAAAGATTAAGTGATTTTTTTTTAAAGTATCACTTCCTGTATACAGAAACGAGAGCCAGAACAAAAACAAGCAAAATATCATGTTGTGTATTCCCAACATTGTTTTGCTGACCTGATATTTTCCCACCTCCTTCTTATTATTCATCTCTTCAGAGCTTTTCCCCCGAGCTGAAAAAATTGGATTGGGGACGATGTTTATTTTCCTTTGAGCCGCGCTCTGTTTAAAATTGAACCCACATTTGTGCACTTAATACCTCGTCCCTTTGAAACTGTTTAAGTAACAGCTAAACTTAATACAGTTTGACGAGGCTTGACCTCATCGCTGTATTTACATTACGCAGATGTACCCCAGACAACATTTGCACATGTGCGGACGTACAGTAAAACATGTGTTGGATCTGGTTTAATGCTTGAATTGGAATTTGCAGGTTTGCATTGGTATGTGTGCTGTTTATATTATATATATGATATTTTCATAAACACATTCTAACTAAACTCAGTATGAGGACGTTGTATGTATGCAGTTTGGATTTGGACCCCCCCCCTCCCCCTCCCTCTTATCTGTCCTTGCACCTGAAATCCTCTTCATGACAGTGTCGCGTTACTCCCGCTAATCCTCCATAAGGTCCAATAATAAGACCACCCAGCGCCACGCGGTATCTCTCCCACTGTTCCCAGTGGGCTCCCTGACTCCAGCTCCTATCGGCCACGCTCCTCCAACCCGAGGATCACTCGCTCCAACGCATTCCAAACTCCTCATCCCTGCACGTTTTCACCGCGCCCCATAATGCAAAGCAGCCCTCGTCCAACAAGTGTTTTCCATTCCACCCCCCTCCCCCCCCCGTTATATTTTATGTTTACACATTATGGTTATTTTAGGCATTTAGGTCATTCTGCGTTTCAGGCTTTAACGCACCCACCAGCAAATTCCTTTGTTAAATCCACACGGTAAGTAATTTCAAAATCCAAATGAGGCGGTAAACTTTTTACTGTCTTTGTTGTGAAACTCGAGTCTCGAGTTTCACGTACTTAATTTATCACAAAGCGTTCGTCAGTGTTGTGAAGGATCGCGAAGACGCAGAGGATCCTCCGTTTGAGTCGCACAATGGACGAGGAAAAAGAAAATACTTAGAGCTGAGTAATTGGCATTCCTTTAAATGGATGACATATTCATTGTCATCTTCCGCCCCATTCATCTGGTGGTGGGGGGGGGGGGGGGGGGGGGGGGGGGGGTCGCTCCTTTGTCCTCCTTTCATGTCTTTCTCAGCCTTTCAAGTCCGGTTGAAATTACACCTGTCAGTTAATACACCCGTCAGGTTATTCTGTCTTCTCCACCCTGCCCCGAATACAAAAGATTGATAGCAGACATGACTCCTGATGAACAGAGCTCATCTTCCCTTTGTGTGCGGTCCCTGCCCCCTCCTGTGTCCTGCCCTTCAGGATAGAGGCAAAGGAATATCTGAAGCTGATTTTTGCATTGAAAATATTGACTTTGATACATTTCTCCTTCTGGTTTTCTCACGCGCTCTCGGTTTTCAGTGAGCAGACGCAGCCGTCCGCTCTCTGGGCTGAACCTCCAGGCCTTTCAGTGCCCTGCCTCCATTGTGCCTCGACTCCCTCGGCCCTGTTGCGAAAGCTGCTCCGCTGCCAAAAGTCACGCACAAACAAAAGCTGCACCTGGGCAGCTTTGGCTTTATTTGCACTGGGTTAGAAGTTAAGTTTTTTATCAAATCCAGGTCACACCTGCACAGGATGCCTGAGGGTGTCGATTGTTGGGGAGGCTCACATCTGAAACTGAAGGTGTGCTGCCACCACCCACTCGGCTCCCTGTTTGTTTTCAGGTGTTTGTTAAGAGGCTCTGACGGTGTCAGTGTGAAGTTACAACACATCAAGCTCATGCTAAGCTGATGTGAGTGAGCACAATGAACAGCACTGAGCCACTTGTGGGGATCTTACTCTTAGAGGTTGTGCTTAGAGACACTTCTAGACCAATAGGGACTGAGATAATTAGAATGAAATAAGCTAGAATGGCACATTCCTCCACCGAGTCCCAACATATTTCAAATTGACCCACACTTACTAACACAGCTCAACACAACTCCCTAAGCGTTTTTATAAAAGTGCTCCTTCTCACAATGATCCACCCCAAAACTTAACGGCTTCTTCCTTGGCCCACGTCCCATCCTTCCACCAAATTTCAAGGAAATCTGTTCAGTTATTTTTGCATAATCCTGCTGACAAACATATCTGTATCTATATCTATATATGTACATTTCCTTTACACCCGTGAGGCTGTTACCTAGACACGTGGCAAATCCACAGCGTAATGGGATTGAAACCACCGACCTGTTGGCAGACAAGTTCAATAAAATGTCCTTTGTCATATTGTGCACTGCAGATCAATCACATGATGAGTGATGATGAAAATATATTTCATCAAGCGTTGTTGAATCACTTTTATTTCTTCTGCAGAGCGAAGGTACTCTGACAGTAACTCTCACTCCCCTGAGGAGGTGAACACACGTGTTCTTTCCTGACTGAAGCCGTCACTCACTGGGTAACAAGAGGAAACTTCATTAAAAACAATGCACCTGGCGAAGTGCCTCGTGTTTGCTCTCCGCCCCAGAAGCAGCAGGACCGTCCAGGAGTCAGTCTGTTGTGTCAGCGGTGAAGAGGAACCGCAGGGAGTCGCATTCAACCTGTCACACCCGGCAAACAAGAGGAAATTATGCAGAGAAATCAAACCGCAAAGATTTTTATTACTCGCAATATTTGGTGGCGCAGTTACACAGGAAGGAGTCATTAATGTGTCACACGCTGTAAAACAATGAGAATGTATGTTCGGGGTTTGTTATGGAGGGGGGGGGGGGGGGCAGTAATCGCTGTTACCTTGTGCACGCTCCATGGAGGCAGCTCAGTTCTCAGGAACCTTCTGGTAACGTCGAGCCGCAGTGTGAGCGGGGGGGAGACATTTTCCCACGGCCGCATGAAACACGGTAATTCACACCGATTTTGAAATTCCTCGACAAATGTTGTATCTGGCTTTAAAAATGTGTTCGATGTTCGGATACGCTCGGCTGAGCATTTGTTCTTTTTCAGAAATGAATGAGAAAAGTCCATGAAAGTGCTAACGTCATGCAAGCAGGAGCGTTTAAAGGGCCTTTGGGGGCCCCGGGGGCAAAAAGAATGACCCCCCCCCCCCCTCTTCTACCTAATACGCATTAAATAACAGTTCAAACACCACATCCACACACACACCACACACACCACACACACACCACACACACACACACACACACACACACACACACACATTTGAATATTCTTATTCTCAACCAAAGTTATTGCAGAAAGTTGGCAGCATGGGTCTTTTTCTTCCATCCATGGTGTCGGTGCAGTCTCCTGAACATGGCGGATCATTGGGGGGGGGGGGGGTTCTTTTAAAACTGTTGTTAAGTAATCAGCCCCCCCCCCCCCCCCCCCCCAGGCTGCTTTGCCTGTGAGGCCCCTGCAGGAGCAGTGGTTAAAGGGTTAAAATAGTTCAAGATTTTTTCAGCTATAAATACAATAAAATATCATCAAAGTAGAAAAATACTTATTCTAGTTTCAGTAAGAGCATCGAAGAGCTTCAGAAATATGTCGCACTCACTGGAGAAGAATTTCTTCGGACTAATTTGCCTGTTCAGAAATGATTTTCGGTCTCCTGCCCTTTTGAGTTGTGGAATTCCGCCGGCCGGCCTGCGCTGCATGTCTCATGCCCAGAGGGGACATCCTGCATAAAGGAAGTGTTTGTCTTTGGTCTGTGGACCCAGCGAGTTCTGTATTGATAAGCTCCTGTCGCTATAGATAATAAGGTGGTCAGTCATGCAGCCCAGAGATCAAGTATAGCATTGAAATTAAAGAGGAATTCCCAGCCCTATTGCGTTACAGGCCCGTGTGTGTGTCCCCCGCTGCCCGGGTCCCTTTGTCCTCGTCACGGGCAGTAAAAACAACAATGGCAAGTTTGATTTCAAAGCAGCAGGACCAAGGTGGACAGTCTTTAGAAAAGGAAAGAGTCCTGCAGAGCTATCGTATGACCTTGACTTGAATGGTGTCACAGACTCGTGGAGAGGTGGGGATAAGGCCCCCGACAGTTTGCAACCATCCATCAAGTGGAAAACAAAAATAACCTTTTGTCTAGAAGGGGTGGAGGGGGGGCATCCGTTGTGACATATAGAATAAGCATCTATTTTGATTTTTTAAGACTTGATGTCAACCCCCCCGACATGATATATCCTGACAGACCCCAAACAGAACAGTTAACAACCTGGAGCCCGGTTGAATTATTGTTTCCCTAGTTCTGAGCCGTAAGACTCGGGCTGCACTTTCTCACAAGTGCGGGTCTCGGGGAAAACCATAACACTGAAACTGTGAAATATTACTCTTGGCTGATTGCAGCGCGTGGATTTCATGGCTAGTGTCTTATAGTCTATAAAAAGAAAATGGATAGCCAAAGCATTATGTGTTATGTTAGTCCACGCAGCCAAAATGGCAGCTGTGCCCTGTCTCTCTCAATGCAGCGTATCTGCCACCGAGGGATTTGGAGAGGAATGAGGAAAAGAAAGATTAAACCGCCCCTCATGTTGTATACAATCGTCTTTTATCTCTTAATACAAGGTCGATCGAGCGACAATAATAGAGCGCGTTTAATCCAAATCACTACTTATTGGAATCGTGGAGACAGGCGTTCTCCTTGGGAGACGCAGCTTTCTTGAATGAGAGTGTAATTAGTGTGGGTAAGTTACAGAAGCCAGATCCAGGGAGAACATGCCCGTGGAAACCATTTGGAAACCATTTCAGGGGCGGATTGGTTTGTTTACCCGTGAAATCACACATCAGACAATACGTCAGGCCACCTGGGTCTGCGGCCCGTCACCGTCAAAACATCCGTCGGCTTGCTTTGCCACTGGGAAGATGGGCAGTCGCATTAAAGTGTCTCGGAGGAAGTCTCGCATTAAGCGGGGAGACATCTGGGAGTCTGGAGGAACTACATTCGCTCGTGTCACCGGTCTTAACCGGGATCCGTGTCGGTCACAGTCGGAAGATTTACTGGGAAGCAGATTATTGAAGGGATTACTTTGTTTGCTTTTGGTATTAGGGCCGTGTCTTGTATTCTGTCTCGTATTAATATCTCCTGAACCGAGGCTGCAGATCTGCAGGGGCTCACTTCCGTGTTGTCTTTTTTTCTACCACAGCTGAAGAGAAGGAAATACTTCATTAGGGATTAATCCGGTGTATTTTTACCTCGGGCCAAGGAGGTTCTGTTCCCGTTTGTCTGAACCTATTTCCACGAAACTTGGTGGAAGGATGCGTTTTGGGGTTGGGGAGGAATTTTATTTTTAAATCGTGGCCTGAATATTCCCCCCCCCCCCTTTTGATAAATCAAGCTCACAGGCTTCTCTCTCTCCTGAGCCGTTCAAATACAATCCTGTGCTGTGAAGCCGAAACCGTTCACGGCTGTAATCAATCACTATTTACGGGGCCACATTATCTTTTACATTCCTTTCATTTGTATTTTTTCATAGACTCATGAACTGTGGTATGTTTTCACTCACACTCCCATCCCGTGTATTAGGAAGACACGGCTACACGTTAGGGAGGACGGAACATCTGTGTTAAATACTACCTAACGGGTTCTGGCCGGTCCCTGGAGGAATGTGCACCTGCCACGTGCAGGTGGTGTTTTTTTTAGACTCCTCCGGCTCAAAATCAACACTTTATGTAACAGGTCTTATAGCGAAAAGCTGCTTCGCTCCGAGATGCAGTTACTGGAATAGATCAGGCATCGAGAAGAATGGATTTTTAAAAAAGTATAATTCAGATAAAAGCCCGATAAAGAAAAAAAGATGTGGTTTTAATGAAGCTCCCGTTGCAGCCATACATTTATATTTCCTCTGCATCGCATCTTTCTTACATCATGCCTCAGGGATTAGATCGTTCTCCACTTTGTGTCTGGACCCCTCTTTTTCCTGGCCTCCTGTTGGGGGGGGGGGAAGCCAAGTGTTACTGAACTGAACTTGTGGGACTCGGTATCTGGTCTGCGAGGCTGCTGCAGGTGCAGTGTCTGGGACATTCATCTCCTTAAACAACTGCTCAACTCCTGCATCTGCTTTTTAAGAAGACAACACGAACACTCAAGTGACCGAAGGGAGGAGAGGACATCGATCTTTGTTGGTTTTTATCCAGCTATTATCGAGCTATAACACCACTGGTGTTCACTACTGTAAGAACAACTGCATTAAAACTCTAAATTGCTTCAAATCAAAGAAATCTCACTCGTCACAGACAATACAACACAATTTATGCAACACTGTGAATCACTGTGGACAAACACACTCTCTATTAACACAAAGACCTGAGAACCTGGCTGAGCAGCACCTGAAGGCCGCTTCCCCGAAGTTAACGGCTTCTCTGCCAATTCCCCAAACTGTCCCACAACTTTTCTTGGTCATAATAATAAATAAACTAAAAGATGTAGGAGAGACGTAAGCACTTCGTGGATTAACAACGGGCGATGTGCAGTGTGTGAGCTTCAGGCCTGAATGTATGAAACTTGGCTCTCAACATCCTGAAGTAGGTCTTGAAGTTTCCTTTTTTCCTCCAGGGGTGAAACATTCAGCCTCTGTGCGAAAACTACTTAACACTCAGCGACGCGGAAGATATGGTTTATTCCTTCCAGGTTCACGAGGTGATCATTTGGGCTAACGGGCTAGCCCCAGGAGCGGGGAAACCAATCCATTTATGGTCAGAACACTGATACCCAATCTGGGAATTCAGCTTATCCGCCTCCCCGCAACATATGGAGCACATTCTTTAGAATCGTCTTTGTTTTATCACGACACTGGACTGCTTTGGCTGTGTATTATTCCACCTGAGTAAATACGGGGCGGCATCTCTTCTGCTCAGTGCAGCGCACATGTCTTCCAGAGGCGTCCGGCTCCGGCTTCAGCCCGTGCACCTTCTCCCCTCGACTCCAGTCCAATAACAGTCCAGTCCCCCCCCCCCCCCTGCTATCTGAGAGCAAGTCCAGGAGTTTGTGTTTTTGATTCGTATCCTGAGAGACCAGCTGCTGCTGATGGACAGTTTCTCATCAGGTCAATGTCAGAGTGTCTCTGTCTGTTTCCTACACAGAGTCCCACAGAAATGCCAAAGAATTGAGCTCATGGTTTGACTTCCAAGCTTCTTAAATCGGAGCAGGCCAAATTCCCTGCATATTTCCACGTCATTGTAATGCATATTAACACATGTATGAGGTTCCTGCCAGACAGACATGCAGATGGTTGGAGTCTCTTCACAAATACCAGGGATTCTAAATATGTTATGTATCTGAGCTACCTGCTATTTAACAAAGCATAATTTCTGCTCTGTTTTAGTTAAATTGGCTTATTCATGCATGTTATCTAAGCAACGCACTTATTGGAACAAAAAACATTTTATTAGAAGGTGAAAACCCAGAGAACTGTGTATCAGGCTTCTCCAACTTAGTGCAACTCACATTCATCACACAGGGCCTTACCCGAGGAGATAAAACAAGAATTCACAGTAATTAGTAGCACTGATGTAAAACCGATCGGACCCTATGAATCATGCTATCTGACGCTTAAGGCTGCCATGTGTCACATGTAGGTGTTGAAACCGATACAGGTATCTGCTTTAATGAGCCTGTTGGAAGGCAAACAAGCCCGAGCCGTGCACGCCCGTATTTGTCCGAGAAGCAATAGGTCACCTATTAATCTCACGGGGAGATAGTGAGCGCTGAGGACTTGTTTGAGATGTATTTGCTTCAGGCTAAAATATCACTCCGTGTCGTCTCGGCTTTTTTGTTGAATCATTATTAGATTTCACGTTATTTATTTTTTGACGTGTGAGGTCCCAGGTAAAGTACAATGTGTCCTCTGGTGTTTAGTCACTGAGTAACAACATGCTACCAAAAATTGTACAACGTGTACTCTGTGAATCCATCCGTCACTTGGTTCATTCCTCGTGTCGGTTCAGCCCTCGATTGAATCCGCTGCCAGGATGAGCCTGGTTTGGTTATTTTCAGTTGGAATACCTCTTTGAGAGTTGTTTACGTCCTGGTGTCATTTGTTGAGAGCAGGTGTATGAAATGCTCAGTGGGAAGAGGTGAGGAGACGAGCTGCTGACAACAGGAGCCCCAGAGGTCGCTGGCTGGGTTCGAACTCTGGGTCTTAGGCCAGAACTCACAGAACTCAGGGAACACAGCCTTATAAGTTCTCTCCACTTTGCACCACCGTTATTTGCCCATAACACAAAGGTTCCCTGACTCTTTAGCCCCCAACCCCTGAGATAACAGTGCCGGAGACTTGTGATCCTCACGGAGGTGGTTGAGGACGTACAGAGGATATTTATTCAAGCTCAAACACGTACGTGCACGCGTCCTAATCTTCCCCGCGGTGCCGTAAATCGACCTCCTGCAAGCGATGCTGTTGCTAATCTGTCATAATCACGTGGGCTCATGTGAGGACACAGGAAATCAGAGGGCTCACGATGTCTGTGTGTTTTCTATTTGACAATTTGTTCTAATCTTTTGTTACAATTATGGCTAAAATACGCTATTTCTGATTGTTTTTGAAATTGCATTCGATGTCAGGAAATCCTCACATGACCCCCCCCCCCCCATGGTGTCTCATGACCTCTACAATAACACACGTCCAGGTTCGTTTACATGTTGATCTAAACAGTCCGTCACAAAGATCTCTTCAAACAGGAAGTGCTTTATTTTCCCGGTTGCAGTAACTTTGGTTTGTTGAATAAATAAAGGAAGAAGTTGTTCATTCGATTATTTGGACTGAAGAAATAAAAAAAGGGACATGTCACACCAACGCTCACCTGGTTTTAAAATCAGTTTTGAGTCTGGCAGAGAAACTGCTTTTAATAAATATGTTTATGTCTTTGCACTACGAATCACAAACACACACACACACACACACACACACACACACACACACACACACACACACACCAAGTAACGTTTGGCCACAGTCACCACAGCGGCTGGCCAAAAATCACCTGCTGCTCTAACTATTACTCTGGTCACCTACAAAGTGGCTGGTGCAGAAGATAAACCTTGTAACCGCAGCGTTCGGCCGAGCGCTTGGTGTTTACTCTCCGTCCGGTCCTCTTGGTCATTTTCACCATGTGCCCTGACCGAGCTTCCAGCCGCCATCTGGCCCGGCTGATATCACAGCGGTGACCTGGTTGTATATGGATATCCCCCCCCCCCCCCCCCTCGTTTATCTCATCCCCTGTGACAACATAAGAAAACAGAATCTGCTCATCTTCCCTTCGCAGGGAGAGAATCTCCGATCAGCCGGCGGAGGCCAGGGAGAAGGTGGAAGAGGAGAAACATGTTTCCACTACCAGACGTGTAGCGCTGCTCTTATTGCTTCGGACAATGTTAGTGTTGTCTTACACCGCAAGCCCTCCTTCTCTTTTTAAAAAAAAAACTTATTTCATATCCACAGAAAGCAGAGATCAAACAACATGGCCGTCTCTATTATTCTTCTCCTCTCGCGGGGCCGAGCCGAAGTACATTTCATGGTTTGAGAAACACAGTGAAAACACAGTGAATTCCTGGTGCTGCGGTGTGACAGCCGGCGATTGCAGGAGTCTCATGGCAGGCCCGAAGGGGGGGGGGGGGGGGCTCCTCAGCAGAGCTGCGGGCCAACCAAAACAGAGTCATGTTTGAACACCTATTTCCACTGGGATGGGGGAGGGGGGGGAGTGGTGCGAGCTTTAATCAGGATCTCACAACAGGCGAGCCTTTGATAGAGGCTCTGTACATTTATCTCGTTCCCCTGACGGCGGCGCCGGCTGATGTCACCCGCTTTGATCCCACTCCTCCTCTGGAGCGCGGTGTCGGACGCGGCTCCGCTGCCGATAACACGCCGGTCCAGTTGTGATGTAGGAAAAGAAAAACAACCAAGAACCCTGACCCCAGCTTAACCCCCCCCCCCCCTCCTCCTTCATATCCAAAGTGCATGAGTGTGTGTGGTATGTAGTACCTCCCACGCCCCCCCCCCCCCCTCCCCTCCCCCTCTCCGGTGCCATTCCTTTTCCGAGCACTGTCATAAACATCACTTCCTGGTTAAAGAGGAGCTGTGACAGGGTGCTGCCCCACAATGTGCGAGGGCAACAATATTTGACTTGGACGTGTTCCTGGTGATGAGGCCAAACCCTGCAGCCGGCCTCTTGGCAGATGTCACGGCTGAGCGCTTTGGAATAATGCTGATAGGAGCCGGACTGGACTGGACTCTATATACCCACACGGGCTCGGGTTTGATCCGTGCACCAGCGCACGGAGACCGGACTCCAGTTACCACGCAGTTAGATTCACGTCAATAATCTGACAGATTGATTCAAAACAGCCGACACCAGCTGCCCGACCGCCGGGAGTTATGTTCTGAGCATCCATAAAAACAATACCTCCCGTGTTCTGGACTTAATATTTAAACTCAAGAACTGACGACTGTCTTGTTATTATCAAGCCTAGCTAAAACTAATACAGAGCTTTCCCCAGGATCTAGGAACCTTTGCAGGAACTAGGACTGCAGGGACTTGCTTGGTGACTAGTACTTAACGAAAGTACAAGAACCTTTGGTGGTGGGGGGGGGGGGGGGCTTGCAGCGCTGAAGATGCCTGATTGGTTCACCCCGGGGTTTTAGTCCAGCTGGTCAATCTCTGTAATACCTTGTAAAATCATTGTTCCCAGTCTGAGTCCATCGTTTTCCGTGCTGGTTTCTTTCCCGACCAGCAGCAGCAGCAGGGTTTGAATCTCCTGCTCGCTGTCGTTGTGGCGTTACTCGATTTACACGGCATCGTGTTCCACTTACTTTAGCTCCCTTTTAACTAATTCTGTCTTCGTGAAAGTTATAATGTTCAGTTTTTTGTTGAACGCGTGTTTAAAAAAAAAGGGGGTATGAGCATTTTTCGGAGAATGCAGTTTTCAGTGTTTTGCATCACAGAGGGATTTGAGCCGCTGAGCCGAACCTTAATGGTTTGAATGGGGTTGACAACACCTGTCAACGTACCACCAGGGTTTTTAAACAGTGCCACAGACGGCATTCTCCAAATCTGATCGTACAGTTGAGTCAACACATCTGTGACTCAAACCAAACACTGACTCCTTCAGGAAGGGAGAACACGTTGCTGGACTTGCAATAAACTGCCAACTGAGTTTATATATATATATATATATACACTTTATTGCTGTGGAAAAATGCCACACGATGCTGCCATGCTTTTGATTTCAAACTCCTCTGTAGTGAAGTTGTGATGACTTTATCACAGCGGCAGCTTCACAAACTGAGTCATCGCCCTCAACAACATTTCTTTCACAGCACCTCGTCGTCCCGGTTCGTGGCTCTCGGGCAGAGTTAGAGCCAAACAGTGCGGTTGACCACTCGGAGGAAGTGCAGCCAGGAAGACAATGGGCAATATGGAGAATTCCTCTGCGTCATTAGGGAAGACCAGGATTAGCAGAGACTTCCTGTTTGCGACATGCTCGGGGGGGCCAGGCCGGGGCCTGTGATGTCGGCATTAAAGAAAGACGGTAACCCTTTGAAAGACACAAGCCGGCCCATGGGGGGCATGTTTTCTTTCCCGTGACACATCGAGCTGCCACTTAGGCCACATGCAGCCAGTTGGGCCCACCTCGTTTTTCCGTCCCCCCTCAGGGAACAACTGACGCGTCATAAACTGATACTAAAGAAAGAGCTCGCAAAAAAAAGGGAGAAATTTTACGATAATGGTTTGTAAGGTTACTTTTTAAATTACAAGGAGTGGAGGGGCTCTGCTTTGTGTCGGGTCCACAGGTGAGACCTGGTTGGTAGAGAGCTCTGTGGCACTTCATCCCATGATCACGGATCAGCCACACTTTATTTATTTATTTATTTATTTATTTATTTATGACTGTTGTCCCTCAGATCTAGAAATTCCATTTGTAATTGTTTCTTTATGTTTTTGTAAAGCATTTGTCCCACACTGTTGATAGAATATGTATTTCAAGATATAGACTGTTTATTAGGATGCATGACATGACAGCTTACTTCCAATTTTACGTATATTTACGTTTATAGGTCGTTCATTTTTTAGGAATTGTTCGTTTTAATTAACTACTTCATGCTGTAAAAACAGGCTGAGACGTCATCTTGTCATTCACGGTCCATCAGAGACGTTGGAGATGCATCTTTCATCCTTATATGAAGTTTATGATTTGCCTTAACACCGTTATGAGTCAGTGTTATGGTTACAGCAAGTTCCGCTGCCCACAGTTAACAAGAATACCCAAAAAAAATCATGCTACTTTTGAGGATTTACGACCAAACAACTCGTTATAATATGTAAAAGAAATTTAAATCGTCAATTGAATCACACTCACGTACCATAAGGATTCTCCAGATATAAGAGACCTTGCATTAAAGCAAAGAAGTGCTGAGGAGTAACTGCAGCGGTGGCCTGTAGGGGAGCGGTGGGCTTGTGGCTGGAACATCAACAGATTGAAACCCTGCAGAGAGCTGGAGAGGATCTGTGGGGGGGGGGGGGTCCACAGCCACTGCTCAAGGGCACCTTTTAATTAGTACCAAGGCGGCCTTGAGCAAGGTGCTTAACCTCAGCCGCCCCACTGGACTCCAGTGTGACTGAAGAGAACTGCCTCAGCTCACACTGGAGTCCACGATGGAAGAGGATTTAAACCATGTCCACGGACGGGGGGGGGGGGGGGGGGGGTCACAGTGAAAGCATAATGTGATCAAGTGAGGATCTTCAAAGAGCATCAACCGTCACATCTGTAATCCTGGTTTGTTTTATCAGTATTTCCCACGGACGGAGAATTCATTTTTGTCTCAGTTGACCTCATGTGGGCTGTAAACCTGGGTCAGGTGCCATTTATCAAGGTGAGGAACAAATGAAACCATAAAAACGTTTGGGTTTATCTGGTCGTCCGTCCAATGTCCGATATCCATTGTTGAAGAATACTGTAAAAATAGGAATAAACAAACAGATCTAAATGTTTTTCCGTTGTGATTGTACCCCCCGATCCCGTGGTTGGATACTTGTAATATCGCACTGGCTAAAAGAAACGAGCCGTTGCTTTTTAATTGCGACCCGCAGCCCTGTGAGCGGTTCACTCCTCTCCACCACCCGACCGGAGGCCGCGGCCCTCGTCGAGATGGTTGGCATTCTTGGTGCTTTCTCCGACGTGTTCGGTCCGTAACGAAAAGGCCTTGAAAGCTTCTGTCAGCGGCAGAAATGCCTAATAATGTGGAAAGAGTTTGTCTCAGGTCAAAAGAATTAACCTCCAGTTGTGTGTGGTGTGGCTAAACTTGGATGAGAGGCCGACAGGCAGCATGATAGTCGGGTCTTTCAAGATTTAGTTTGGATCCCTCCCACTTCTTAAAAGCACACCTCAGTTAATTTTGCGCGGCCTGCTTGGTATGTGTACGATTTCCTCCTCTTCCCACCACACTCCCTTATTGTTCCCCACATAAGGACACTCAGCATACCTTCAGATTAGCTGAAACCAGGGCTTTGGGGTATTGTGGCTTCACTACCAGGACACATGTTTGCCTTGTTGGCTTATTGATTTTACTCAGTGGGCTTAACATCACTACTTTAAAGGGACAAGCTGCCTGTGGGACGTTTCACAAGCAGTGGTGCATTCTTTTATTTAGCACCGGTCGCTTTGTACTTACGCATATGCCGAGTTTTGATTTGACGATTTAAGGATTTGCGTGAATTCGTCCTGTGAAGACAGGAAACAAAGTTTAGAAAGTGAGAAATCAAAGTTCCTCTCACTCAGCAACATGTTCTGTTTATCGCCGACTTCCAAAAACCACACGTCTCCTCTGTCTCTTTGTTAAGGTTAGAAAACAGCGTGGCCGTGGTTTGAAGAAACCGCTGTTGACAGGGGACAGTGGGAACAGTCACACACTTTGTTCTCCTGAACCGTCCAGGACAACGTTCCCCTGAAGCCTTCGTGCAGATGTTTGCAGCTAAGAAACACGTCTTCATAACTTCACTTGCTTTTCAGACTAACTTACCGACACTACCTTTGTACTACTTTCTATTATGAAGTTATTTACAAGTTTCTAAGGGGATCATTTATGGATCTTGATGGAAAAAGGCATATATTGTTTTGTCGGCTTAGCTATGATAATTGAGTTAAAGGGAGTTGTTGGGCCTTGGTGGATGTATGCCATAGCAAATTGTAAAATGCATGATTTCCTGTATGATAAACACTCGATGATAGCGTTAGCTGCTTGTTCAAATGCCAAGAAGAACTTCGGTTTACCCTCATCGAGCCACGACCTCCAGTGGCCACGTGCAGTATGCGCTTCGTGCAAGTTGCGTGACGTCGCTGCGGAACCACGAAACCTCAGGGCGGAGCTTCGTTGCACCGACGAGTCAACAAAATGTGACTTTGTCATGGAAACCCACAGAACCGTCTCCTTCCAGTGTTTTCTTTTAACCATGACAGGTTTCTCCCCTCGGCCTTAACCAACACATTCTTCTTTTAACCATAACCAAGACCAGAAGCCTTTACCAAGAACCTTTGGTAGCTCGAACCATTAACTTCCCCGATCCCAGATCAAGCGCTCCTTGTGTCTAAATCTAACCGTATCCCGACCAGAGAGATGACACATCAGGAAACCGACATCACATAAATAATATTTAAAATATCCATTTGGTCAGAAAAGGCTAATGTGGGTAATTGTCTGGAAGTCAGTCAAAAGCAACATGTTTTACCACTTAGCCTGGAGGCTGTTCTGGCCACAGCCGAGTCTTTGCTCTTCATTTTGAATCCTCTGCGTCTGCGAGCCGTCCTGACGTGTGATCCCGACATCCTTAACCAATTACAGCACATGTACGCAGCTCAGTCACTCGTATTGAACGGAGGTCTGAACTTTGAAGTGCCCCCCCCCCTGCTCTACAGGCATATCTCTCGTATTACCACAGCAGATTTCTATATATCGTCAAAGGCCTAATCATAACCTTCCGTTTTCTGTGTTTATTTCCATCTGTTTAACCTTTAATTACCAAAACGGAGAATCAATCTTGTGCAGGTCTTTCATTTGTTAGTGTTTCACCACCTAAATTATTATCCACATTTGGCCACCAATGAAATCTCACCACATTTCCTTTAAAAGGGGAACATGGATGTAGATATAATTGGGCGACTGAGCTCTCTGCACAGCCCCCCCCGGTAGTAAAGGAGCATATTCACGGCTGAAGCAGGTTTCCCCACGTTTTCACCTCATTTGCTTCTTCGAAATAGTTTGTTTAAAAAAGATACGAGCTAATTATAGGGTACAAATCTGAAGTTTGCAAACGAGGGAGCCGTAAAAGAAACGCGACCCGGTGTCCCGAGCTGGAATCTGTGCTCAGCTATTAATGCTCTGCAGGAATCTGCCTTCAACAAACACTTTCAATACCGACTCCGGGAACAAAAGTAATTGAATTTAGTGCAAACATTTTCCTTAAGCTGTGCCCGGACCGAGCCTCGGCTTCGTCATTTGTCTGTTTTGAGAACTGATTGTGCTGTGTACACTTTCCCTTTCAAAGCCTTACACCTGCGCCTTTTGTCTGCCCGGGAATGTGTCCACAAATATATACGGCTCTGATAACGCTGCACCTGCTTCTATAAGTTATGTTAAGCAGGGTAAACAATAATCACGGGAACAACTCATCCATACGCCATGAGCGCAGCTATTAGAGCGATTATGTGTGTGTCAGCTTCAGCTCGTCGGCCCCGTGGTTCTTTATACAGCTGCGAAAGCTCAGAAGACAGAGTTTCTATTTGAAGTCGGACGAGGCCAGTTTTTATATTAATGAGCGCAGTGGTGAAAAGGCCTCTTATGGCTTTCAAAACAGACAGAAATTACAGCGATCTGCAGTAAAGAGGGGCGGGGGGGCAGCGCTCGTACGACTTGGTCTCAATCAACCTTCCTCAGTGTAATTTTTTTATGTTGAAAAGCACCTGAGTAATCATCCTAACTCAGAGCTCCGGGCTCCGACGGGCCAAACGACTCGGGCGCAGCAGATTCTGCCTGTTTTCCTGAATTCACCTCAACGTTGGATATTTGTAAAAGCGATAAATTCAACTTTGTGAGGAAAATAAACTGAGTGCTCCGTCCAGAGGAGGCAGGAGAGAGAGATGTCCCCAAAGTATTCATTTATATAATTATTGCAATGATTGTGCAGTTGAAGGAGGAGTTAAACTTAATCCCTATAGATGGATCAGATTTTTAAAACAAAGAGCTGAAAGACAAAGTTTCGCTTTAACTTAAATATATATATATAAACCCAACAGATGCAGAATCCATCCATAATGTGCTGCAGACCTCGTGAGGAGCAGCTTCACTCGCACAATCACTTTCATATGAGGTGAAGAACAGAAATGCTGACCCGACGAATTTTAAATCTTCATCTGAATTCTTAGACGCCGCGGGGCGCACGCAGTCCTGAAGCGAATCGTTTGCACGTTTGGCCGTTCGGCTGACGTCTAGAGCCCGTTACAGTTTGGCTTCAATTTAAATTTGATGGACACATGCAGCCATTGCAGGGATCGCGCCTGTGACCTTTTAGTTACGAGGTGGTTGCTGTAACCGCGAGGCCACCCTGCCGCCTTTAGCACACTGGTGATTCCTGGCTTGACTCAGTTATATTCCTAAATGTTAACAGACTCGATCCGGCGGAGCTCCATCGTGTCACATGCAGCGAGCGGTTAGAGGAGCTGGTTCTCGTTAGCCCCGTGGACTGGAATCAATATTATGAGTGTGTGTTCGCGAGCGTGTGTGTGGGTCTGTACTCGCACATGCATACTGTATACGTTCCCCCGTTTGCATGTGTGCTCGCACGCACATGCATAGGCACATGCAGTCGTGTGTGTCTGTGTGTGTGTGTGGTGTGTGTGTGTGTGTGTGTGTGTGTGTGGGGTCGTATAAGATCAACAGGCAGGGACTTCCCCTCTGTTTGGAGCTAATCCACGGCTGCACCGGCCAGATTAATGTGCACGGGGAGCGAGAGCTGACAATTAGAAAAAGTGCTTGTTCACTTCCAGCCCTCAAAGAGAAGCCTGCTGCGACACACTCACCGCAAATGTTAACATCGGAGATCCCGGACACATAAGAAAGCTGAAATGTCTCAGATGACGATTCGTAATAACGCGTGGCATTCCCTGCCCTCAAACAGGAAGGTAATTGTTTCATGTCTGCAAATTGCGTTTCGGCCGAGCTGCCGAGATCAGGCCGAGCGCGTCGGGAGGAAGCCGGGGCCCCACCCAGGGCCTTTGAAGTCTGTTTTCTGTCAGAGGATTGACAGTTTAGGCCGAAACATGAAGAGTGGGAACAGCGAGTGGGCGGAGCTCACGGAAGGAGGTTGAGTGCGCCGGAGTCGTTTGCTTCATCTGAACTGGATTCATAATCGGTCGGTAGATCCATCTTATCAGTGGCTGCAACCTTTGCACGCACTGCTACTGATTGCTTCTAATTTTGGTGTCAGTGGCTTGAAGGCTCTGTAAATATTTAGAAGATTTATTTTTTTTACGGCTTTGCAATTTAGTTTTCGGGGGGGTTTATTGATATAAACGTTCTGTCGGTTATGAAGCAGAGAGTGACTGTAGCACAGTTCATTCACTCTGTGTGTAGATGATTAGATTATTTCATTCTGGAGCTTTTCCTGTTTAAAATCTAAATCCTCAAGTCAATTTTTATTTTTGAAAACTTTGTTTCTACAAGGCAAGAACTACCTCAAATGATTTATAGTTTGACTTTCTATGTTGGTCCGTGTCCAATCCACTAACATGGATGAGGTGGGTTTCCGACGGGATACTGCCGCCAGCCACCAGGGGGACGCTTGTGGTGCTTTGACTTCACTTTCAGGGAACTTTAATATTCTCCCTCTTTGTTAAGTGATATTTTATGTATAGAGTTCCTGTCTTTATACACAGTCTATGATCCAAAGTGATTTTAAGACGTGTGTATGTTCACGTCAGGTGATTCAACCTCAGCGCGGAGATGTCGGGCATTAATTCAAAAATACCCACAGAACGTGTGTATTTAAAATAAACACTTGGAGTAACTTGTGTACAAAGATTGAATCTTTCTGAAGTCTTTCCTGGAAGTCACTCTGAAGTGTGTGTCCCCCCCGCCACACACACACACACACACACACATACACACACACACACACACACACACACGCACGCACACACACACACACACAACAGGCCAGTTTACAGAGTGGATAAGGTGTGAAAGTTGATCCTCTGTCGTTACACAGAATCCCATCAGAGCACGGACACAGGCTGCCGCTCCTGTCCGAGCGGTGTTTGGATTGTGTGGTGAAAGGCATCAGGACGAACCTTCTCCAAACCATTTACCGTGCGGCTTCCTGTATCGGAGGACGCAAGATGTTGAGGAAATGACTTTGGGATTCGGGGGCGATTTTCACAGCTTCATGCGGTTGTCTTGGTTTTGAGTTCCGTGGCCTTTCGACCTCCTGAATCAGCAGCATTCGGACAAAAGGGCACAAAGTCCTGCAGAAATAAACAGTGAATCATGTCCATCGTGAAGTTATGTACACGTAGTCGTTTCTTTTTACTGTTTCCCACAGTTGTTTTTTCTTCAAATCATGTTTATATTACTTAAAAATGTTCAAAAAGCTATTACTACTCTTCGTTCGCTGTGATGCTATGATATTTATGAACGTTTAAACTTGGATACCTTGTTTTTTACAGCAAAATTAACATATTTTTTGGTCTGGTAGCTACAAAGTTTAATGAATAGCCAGATCGGAGTCTTATTAGTTTCCCCAGGTTTCTACAAACTGCTGCGTCACGACCCGGGCCTCAGACACAGTCCCTGTACAAGTGCACATCTACACCCCCACTCGTGTTCCACCACAGACATGCAGTCAGTTTAAAAAACGTGGGAAATAAAGACACCGAACCCCTTAGTCTCACTTCATCTGACAAAAGCACACGCAAAACTTTGTCCAAGACAAAGAAGGGAAGGAAAATAATGACGTCTCGGGGGTTTTCTGGCGAGTGTGTTTTCACAGAGGTAACTCAGAGGACAAGTTCCTCTCAACGTCTTTGTTGTTTTGTTCTCGCCGCTTTGTGGTTTCCACCTGAGCCCGAGTGAAGATCTACACCTGCGTCGGCTTTCGGAGCACATCAGAGCGGCTGTGGTTTTCATACTCGAGTGCAGATGCTGAATGTCTCTCGTGTAAACAGGCCCTTTTTTGGGTTTCGTACCCCGTCCCACTGACGTTAGAGGTTTTTTAACTCTCAGTGGACTTTACCTCCTGCACTGACGGGATCAGACAAACCTGGCGAGGTTTCAGTGCAACAGATCAGAGGCACGTGCATGTTGGTTTTGCATTAGTGCTTCTAATCTTTGAAGCCGCACTGGACTTGAGTTACAGAGTGCGAGAGCAGCAACGGGATGTTGAACAGGTGTAACACTTAGAGCACAAATGCAATTAAACTCTTAACCCGTTGCACACTGCACGTGCTGTTCGATTCAGAACAGTGAGTTTTCACTTTCTTGACTATTTCAGCTCCTCTAGGGCCGGACACACTTACTCATGATTTACTGTAGTTGTCATAGAGAAAAATACAAAGGAGAAAAAGAAGTGTAAATGATTTAAGTGTCATAAAATATAGATAAAGACACAAATACCTCAGCACCAACATTTGAAGGGCTCTGATCAGACCAAGGCCACATCACTGCACCATGTAGGTTCTGCTTAATCCTGCAGAGAAAGTAATCAAGGAACAAAACAAAAAAGTAACTTTTCTAAGTTAAGCACAAACCAAGGCCCAACAATTCCGTTCATCAGGATCCATAATTTATTCTCTGAGAAAGAAACATCCTATCTCACAATGTCGAAGAAATTGAAACTGAATTCCTGGCTCGTGGATAAAGACTGGAAAACTTAATAATGAAATTAAAGGTACTGCTGTGGTTATAGATTAATTAGAGGACTGATAATTAGTTCCTCAGTCACTAACAGTTCCTTCAACCAAAGGTTTTCCCGTCAGATTAAACCTTGTGAGTTTCTTCATTCTGTTCGACTCGAATTAGACTTTCTCCAAATAACAGAATCCTGTTAAAAGTCCCCAGAGACCCGTCATCCCTCCGGAAGGTGCCGGTGACTCTTTAAACTCTAACAAGTGGTTGGTATGTGTTTACTACGGCCGGATCCTCGTCATGTGGTCGCCGAAGCCAACATCGCTGCTCAAAGTAGTGACTCTGTGAGCGCGGGCCGCTGCTGCGCCGGGCCGAGCCGAGCTGCAGCTGACCAGTGAAACATGTACTTGCCTCCACTCAAGAATCTGTTAAAACATCCGCCTCTCATAACAGGAAGGGAGTGCACTCAAAAATAAAGTTGTTTGTGGCAGCGCTTGTTCTGCGTGCCCACTTTAGAAAACTGAGGGCACTGGGTAATTTCTGCATAGCTGCACTTTGGGTAACTCTGGACGACAATTTGAACCACACTATGATGATTTGTCTCCAAGGTGACAATGACAGGAATTTGGACCCACCGGGTCGAATGTGTTTCCTTTTTCCAGCCGATGTTTGCAACGTGCCGTTCAGCATCGGTTTGTCATCTCTGTGCTGCATTGAGTCTGTGGAGCAGATGCACTGACTCCGTGCTTCACTCTGAGTTGTGTTGTGTGTTCGTGCTCAGATGCACTGACTCCGTGCTTCACTCTGAGTTGTGTTGTGTGTTCGTGCTCAGATGCACTGACTCCGTGCTTCACTCTGAGTTGTGTTGTGTGTTCGTGCTCAGATGCACTGACTCCGTGCTTCCTTCTGAGTTGTGTTGTGTGTTCGTGCTCAGATGCACTGACTCCGTGCTTCACTCTGAGTTGTGTGTGTTGTCGTAAAGAGAATCTACTGTCCGTTGGTTTTAAATAGAGAATGATGGTGACACAGCTCAACATATTTATAGACACAGTCAATGTGTGTATATATATATATATATATAAGAATGTGGTTTTTGGTTTTCCTTTATGTTTAAACGATAGTGGAATTCCCTAAATCGGAAAGACACCCAGTAGAGTGCACCAAATTACACACATTCATAAATATCAATCCTCCAAATGTCCCTGATTTCTTTCATCAAGGTCCATGAATTATTCTCTGGTAAAAATTGGTCAAAAATCCCCAAATTCTAAAACCTTCAACTGCTCTTTTTGATTTTTTTTTTTCCCAGTTGCAAGAAAAGAGCTGGGCCCGTGCTGAGCGTTATTATTCCCGACAGCCCAGTAAAGAGATGATTGACAGTCTTAACTGTATTGTATTAACTTTGTAGCATATCGCTTTCAGTCAAAACAACCCGGCTCCTCCGCAGTGTTTAATCAGTTGTCACAGATGATATGGCGTCCACCTCAGACGCTAACATTGTTTGCGTGCCCCCCCCCCCCGTTTCCCCACAGCTGTATGAGAAATAAAACCCCCGAACACAGCTACGGTTACCTGAGGCTCTGGCCTTTGTTCCCTCCGAGGGAAAACACGGCAGCTTAGACCCCGAGCAGCTCCCCGCCGAAAAGCAAAGACGAGGAAAAACCTCAAGACTTTTATGTCAGGCGTTCGCGAAAGAAATTTTTCCACGGACTCAGATGTGGACGAATGCTTGTTTTACAAATCTCACGAGCTGTAGCGGGTTTCACGCACCTGCACAAGCAGAACTCTGGTTGAGGTCTGTTTGACCTTTGTACTTTGACAGGTGAATAGTGCAGGTTCCAGGAGTATTTCTCAACCTGAAGGAACCTGTGTTGACTCTCTGAAGCTCTGCCTAGTCAGACACATGCCTGTTTAACACGGTGCTGCAGTTCAACCTACACTATATGTTTTTGTTGATGTCCTATTGTAAGTTCGGTTCAACCATCTGGCCTCTTCAGACCTCAGATCCAGTTTAGCACGGGGTCGTAGCAAAAAAGCAAATTGCGGTCCTCCCCTCTAGCTTCATGATTGTGTGGCTGCTGCTGTAATTATTTAGGTAAACAGAAGTTTACTCAGTATTTACACTTCCAGGATTACCCCGAGGCAGCAGAGTAGGTTTGGAGGAAGCTACGAGTTCATACACAAGCTCTGCTCCAGAACTTGTGTATGAACTAATGGGACATGAGATGTTTTCACACATACAATGAAAGTCCAAGACATTTTCCTCAAGATTTCCAGAGGGGCTGGATAAAGTTGCTCCAGACATTTTCCAGAACTTTTCCTGCTAGCGCTCCCCGGTAAAATATCCGTAAAATAATGCAGGAAAAGCGAGTTGGCAGATGCAAAACTTTAAGAGTGAAAAAGAGGAGCCTTGCAACACGTCAAATAACGAGATTCAGGAGCTTTCAGCGATAAGGACCAATACAGGTGTTGATGTGATCTAAACAAAAAACACATGCTACTCTGCAGCAGAATTTAAACACCATGTCCTGCCTCTATCCAGGCTCCGCCCCTCGCCTGGATGTTCCAGACATTGTCCTGTTGTTGTGAACGTGACCATCTCCTGCTGCCTTCTTCATGTGTGAAAGACAACCGTTGCAGCCCGACCCAGGTTTAGTCCTCAGGCTTAGAGACCTGGTCCCTCAACAGGACAGGAAATGCAACAGAAAGGATGCAGAGTTAATGACACCATAATCCTGGTTCTTCACGTCTTCGGGGAAAGCTTTCGCAAACTCACCAGTGGACAAGCGACTGCGTTTGCTCTGCTTTCACATATATTTTAGGCTAAACTTGTATTCTTCCTCCAACTGGTAATTTAAAAGCCAGTGGAATGTGGGAAATGATTGTAGGAGTGGTGGGGAGGGAACAGATATGCCTTGCTTGGTCACTTTGGTGTCTGAAATCCGTAGCTGAGATGGCGTTTGACTGATTTGTGTTTTGACCACATGTGCCAGACCCGCCTGCTATTCTCAACCCGTAATTCCTCCCTGAATTCAGGCATGCGACTAATTTACTGTAGGGGCAGGATTTTTTTTTTTTCCTTCTCTTGCAGGGAGCAGAAACTTTAGCCCGTGTCTGTTCCAGGGCTCTGCTCCGAGCGATGTAAGTGATGCCACCTGTCAGACTGACAGCTCACTCTCCACATGCTGAAGCTCTTCATCAGCTGCAGTTGTGCCGACCAGGAACAACGTCTGCCACCTGCCGCAGATTCTAAATCTTTAACTCTCCTAACAGGCTGCACACTAGTGATCCCGTTTGTTCTCTGATCGCGTTGTCTTTTTATCTGTGAAAGGAGAAGCGACCTGAGGTCAGTGTGAGCTGCTGTGGTAACAAGCAGGTCGAGAGAAAATGCCTTCTTGTTGTGTCGGACCGAGCAGCAGAAGATTTACTGAAGCGAATCCTGTAAAAACACCTCCGTGCTCCTACTTGTACAAAGTAAACGAACGCTACATGAAGTTTTGGTTTTTCTGAAACTGGCCCAGGTCGTGTTTTTATGTTTTTGACACTGCAGTACGAGCGACTGAGTTCCTCTCTCCCACTGAGCTCTGCAGTTTGATTGGCACATCCAATACGTCCTCCAGAGACAAGCATGACTTAGAGGCTCAGAAAACCGTGCTGCTGCTGCTTGTTCTGTCTCACTACAATGTTTTCATGCAGCCATGTCTGCAGTAAATTGGTGAAATGCATTGTTTCTAAGGACAATGTGATTTTTTTTCCATAACCAAGCACAATCCGTGCAGCCGACGTGAACGGATGCAGTGGCAGGGAAACAGCAAAGCTGCACCGTGGGCCAAACTAAGGAGGTTTTAATAGATTTTCTAAAACACCAATTGCGAAAAGCAGGATAGCATTTTCTGATTCCAAGTGCCCTGTAATTTGAAGTGTGTGGGTTCAAGCCACTTATTTTGTGGGGATGGCTTTACTGGCGGGTTCTCCAAAAAAGACTGAGGCCGATGCAGCCGAGGGTTGAGCTAGCTTCCTTGCCTTCCCTCGCTGATTGACCGAGCCGCTTCCCCTTTGGAGTCTGGCCACGGGTTGTTCTGCCCTCATGGCTAACCTCACTGGGCGTCGCTGTGCACCATTGGGTGTTTTGAAAGCCCAATAGGAGGACACCTGCCCCTGGATTTATTTATTCCGTCTCTTGCGCAAACACCCATGCCGTCTGTTTATGGATGCAGATGGAGCGCACGCGGTAAACAAATGCACAAATCTGCCTTTTTGCTTCACGGACGTCTAAACAACACCCAAAACATCTGCGTATTCTAACAACTGTATTTGTCATGAATCAACTTGGAAACGCACTGTGTACGTTGCGTTATTCCCTCTTGGCATGCATTAGAATTTCCCGGAATTTTCAGAATTTGTGGAAATAATTTGAGGATATAAAATGACAAACAAAGCTGTTACACAAACACGCCCTTTTATTTGATCTGCGACATCACACACACTCACACACGCGCTGTTACAACCCACGGGTTCGAGTGAGAAAGAGAAAAATAAAGGAAATTTGACAGCAAGGTAATTTATTGTTGTAGATCATTATCAAACTTCAATAGAACAAGTCCAAATATTTAAGAGAGGAATAAACTGACAAAACATCATTTGACGAAAAAGCAAACCCGCTTGGTTGCATAGAATAAACACGGTTCTCTCTGCACCTTGTTGTGTGGCCTGGCCGGCCTTTGTGCTTCGGGCTTTAACAGAATACAGATATAACGTAAAACCACAGCGTGGAGCATGAAGTCCTTTTGAACAGTTCACTTGTGCATTTTTGCAGCCGGTGCCAGGACATCTGTCTAGTGACACACCCTGTAATTATAAACGAAAGGAAAAAGAAATGTCTTTTGATTCTTTCCATCCTCATCGCATTCGAACACAATCTGGCCCGTGTGACGACAATCACTACGAGAAGCTGTAGAAATTTAAAACATTTGAGGCTTCGAGGTATCTCGGTGAAAACGAGGGAGCAGTGGAATCCCAGACAGTGACATGAATGACCAGGTTTAAAATAGAGTGTTTGCATTGTAAACAACTCGGAGGACTCGGAGTCACAGCGGTGCCGAGCTGAGAGAGGTTCGTGTCTTTCCAGGACGGATACAATCAAAGCTCCGGTCTTTATTTATTTTCGTAGATATAGACCAGATTTAAAATTAAACTTCTCTTGATTTCTTTTATTTTCTTCTTGTGGATGGAAAAGCGGCAGCGTTTGCCAGCAGAGAGAGAGAGAGGGAGAGGGAGAGAGGGAGAGTGCAGGGAGGTCTGGGACGAGCGAGTGCAGTCCATCAGCAGCCCATGTGCAGGGTTCTGATGAGAGGGTGTGTTCGAGGGTGCTCAAACAGATTACGGTGACTCACAGCCCTGAACAAACAGCTCGCGGCCCGGCGCTCGCATCGGGGAGGCACACTCCAACACACTCCGCAAAGAGCCGGCCTGTGCAATAGGCATGTTAGCGTGTGCTTAGCGTGTGGCTCGCTGCTCCACGTCCCTCCGAGCAGCTCCGGCCGGACCTGCAGGCAGCCGCTGATTCGTACAAGCTTTATTTGCGTGGGACACGTTAACATTGTTTGTGCAGAGACCAGTGGGTGAAGTAGCCCTGCGTATATATTTGTCCAGTAGGAAGCATTGACTTGGCCGCTTTCTGACTGTGTTTTTTATACAAGGAAATCCATATTGGCCAATATGTCATAACCAATTTGCATCCATCCCCGATTTTTTTTACCACTCCTCCGGGATCGTGGAGCAAACTGATCCAGACGTCCCCGCTCCCCCGGCAGCATTTTCCACCTCGTGCAGGGGGGGGGGACCCCGACGTGTTCCTCAGCCAGAGCAGATATATAATCCCTCCAGTGCGTTCGGGGTCTACCCCGGGGGTCTCCTGCCAGTTGGAAGAACCGGTGAAACCTCCAGTGGAAGGCCCCCAGGAGGCTTCGGGATCAGACGCTGCCCAAACCGCCTCAACCGACTCGATATCCGAGTCTCAGAGGCAGAGCTCACGCAGCCGACCCTGTGGAGGGAAACTCATTTCAGCTGCTTGAATTCAAAGATGCACGCACAAGCATTTATTAAAAACTCTTAATAATCTAAATTAGTCGAAGCACAACACACAACGCCTCAGTGAACATCATGGTGAGACCCTGACTGATGTGGATCGTTGGGGGCAGATGCAAATACCGATATTTGGGTTTAACTAGTTTCCAATTACTGATTTATCGGTCGATTTAATTATCAATGATTCCGAAGACGTCTTTATCAAACCCTCACAACCAAGACATGTAATTAAGACTTGATATTTCACAGTTGAACCATCAAAAATGGAATTGTTTCAATCACATTTAATCTCTAACAATAAGTCTGAATTCCAAAGTCGAAGAGAAGAGCGACTGTTTTGTTTTAGCAAAGATTTTTGTATCTATCTCATCTGCACATGAATTCAATTGAGGGATTTTAAGCAACCAAGCCTATATGACCACAGATAAAACACCAGACAGGGCTCGAGTTATGATTTGTGATTATTTCTGGTCTATCTTTTGGATGAGCTAATTAAGACAAATCCCCAATTTAGATTTATTGACATGACAATAACGTTTTAAATCCCTGAATGTGTTTAAACCAAGTATCCAGGACGTTTGAAGCTACAGTTTCTCCGAGTTTCATTCAAAAGGCAGCATGTGTTTCATATTTGTGAGTTCTTCTCTTGTAAATGGCGCAGCCTCATTAAAAGAGTAACATCAAAACTGACATGTTCTATTGGGGCTTTTCAGCGCCGCTTTAACATATGTTATAACATTTCAAACATATGGAGTTCTCTGTTCTTTCCCCCTTTATCTTGTCGTGTTTCATGTTATAGTCGTCTTTTTAAAATACTCTTTTGTCATTGTGGTAAATAATCTTGATGTAGTTTAATAAGCAGCGACCCCTCCTCCTCCTCCTCCTCCTCCTCCTCCTCCTCCTCCTCCTCCTCCTCCTCCTCCTCCTCCTCCTCCAGAGGGATATCCAGAAAGGGGACAGGGGTAGATCCTGCCAGGAAGAGGGGCTCCCACCTGAAAACATTCCTGTCGTAGTACAGGCCGGTGTTTTCCTTGCCCCGACAAATTTACACAGTTGTTAGCGATGGCCCGGGATTCCTCCTGAAGCACAGCCCACCAATAATAAACAGTACGGCAGCTGACACCGCAAGACACCTGCACGGCTCCCTGACACTGCAGGATTGTTCCCAGGGACTGGGGGGGGGGGGGGGGGGGGGGGGGGGGGGAAGGGTCCGGGGGAGGCTTGTTTGGTGTGGGCAGAGGTGGGCTGGGAGATGAGGGGGGGGGGGGGACAGGGAGGGTCATGGGGGCTGGCAGATAGATTGTGTCACTGTGTGTGTGTGAGTGGCTGAGAGAGAGGTTATTGGATATATTTATTACCCCGGTTAAGGAGGTTATGTTTTTTCACCCCTGTCTGTTTGTTTTTTTATTTGTCAGCAGTTTAGCAAAAATGGATTTCAGTGAAACGTGGTGGAGGACGGGACACGGGCCCAGTAAGAACCCATAAGAATACTGGTGTGGATCCGGATCAGCGGCCGGATCCGGGGATTTGTTTTCACTTTCTTTAAATTGTGAGATCGGCTATTTTTTTTACTGATTTCTCCGAGAATAATTTATGGACCTTGATGAAAAGATCAGACATGTTTAGGGGAACAGGGGGGGAGCATGTTGCTTAAATACAATTCATATTTGCAGATTTTCTCTGTTTTAATATTGATGTAAACTGATGAATTAATACTTTTCGGTTCTGCCAGATCCATGATTATTGCGCAAAATCACCCAAAAATGTTTCTTGCTTTAAAAAAACTGTGAATAAGTTTTAAGCAGAACTGAAAAAAACTATTTTCTATGACTCATCTGTCTGTGTCCCACACACACGCACACACACACAAACAAACACCTCCAGTCACACACACACATTCAGACACACACCCCTCATGCCACCGGATGTCAGGTGGTCCAGGCCATTGTGTCCTCACCTGTAGGACATTGTCAAAGCACAAAGGGTGGGGGGGGGGGGCACAGTACGTGTCAGCCTGCTGTCAGCTCCTGTTTGACTTGAGTTGTAAATCTCTCTCTTTCAGCCGTGAGGTGAATCACGTCTGTGCGGTTTGACTTCACTGTTTGTTTGTTTCTGAGCATATAACCCTTCCCAGGATTCCTGAGTGTGTGTGGGGGGGGGGGGTGGGGATTTGAATGTTGTGTTTATCAACTGCACGGATCCTGGATTTAAAAGAACCCCCCCCCCGGTCTACTGTTCTCCGGGGGGGTTTGTGTAACCTTCACCTTAAGGTCACGGGTGTTTTGCTCGCAGCCATCTGAAGATTTCAACTGTGTACGTATATAAACAAATAAAATAAGAGCGAGAGTTTGAGAAAGTGAATGTGAAGCATCACAGAGGGCCGAACCTCTACCTGGGACCCGGGCGGCGCTCGGCTTCTCAGGCACTAACCAGCCTGATGTTTGCCATAAAGCGGGGGGGCCTCTCGCTCCTCGCTGCCCTGTGAGGTCACAGCACCTGTTCTGGGTAATTGCTGGCAGGTGACGTAAGAGGCTTCCACTTTGTTTTCCATGGTGTGAGGTGGAGGTCCCCCCCCCCCCCCCCTCCCCCCCCCCGCTCCCTCCAACACTGAGGCTGTTGCTTGTTTGCAGCAAATAACCAAGTCGGACTGGGATGGTTCTGCTGCCCCAGTTCCCTGGGAGAGGGATGAACTTTGGCTTACCTGTCAAAGGCCAGTTAGTAGAACTGAAGTCGTGCCTTTGTTTTCCTTCCAGCAGTTTTCATCACTTTCATTCATATTTTAAAACATGTGTTTTTCACTGAAACATACATGGATTTATTTATAGGGGCAGATGCATTTGAAGCAAAAGGGCTCAAGGCATCTGAAAGTTATTTCCTGACAAAAAGCTAAAAAGAAAATGCCCCATTCTTTTTTATTTCTCTTAACTTTGAACCAGTAATATAAGATAATAATCGTAGCCTTTTATTCTAATGTAGCTCTGCTTTTAATATCTTTAGGTGCATGTCTTTAATAAATGTTGTGAGTCACTGATCAAGAGAAATCTAGTTCTGCTCAACGTCAGTCTTCAAGTATTTAATATAGTGAATCAGCCAAAAAGAGACATTTGTGTTTCTTATATTATAATCTATAAAAATGCATTCATCCAGAAACTTGGGCCGTTACACAATCAGACAGGTAGTAAACAAACAAAGTAAAATGATTACACAAACACTCACACCACTTGATTCAACTTTAACCTTCTGTAAAGGCGATGATCTAACTTACAGTTCCTCTTGCTTCAAATATTTATTGCCTACAATTGCAATTTTCCTGTAATTTAACATAATCTGGTTAAACTGTCACATATGTTAATCTGCGTGGGTTATTTTCCCAGATCTTCATCATCATGAACATAGACTTCAAATAAAGATGGACGACATCTCTCAGCTTATTTATATTACAATATTAACCTGGTTTAAAGGCAGAGTTGTGATTCATTGCTGAAAGTTTAAATCCAAATATCTAGAAAATGTGGGTAACGCTGAACCAGAACTTTACTGCATCTTGTATTTCTATATAAAGCAACTGAAGCCATCATTTTATCTGGACACACTTCAGTTGGCACACACAGACCAGCGATCTTTACTTCTTGCCATGTGAAACCCGGCGCCGTCCCATTGGCGGACCGACCCTATTGATTTATCTGCCAACGACCAATTTAACAGATATGTTTATCACCACTCACCAAATGTAACCGGCCTCCTTTTCGCAGCGTCCACCTGATAATGTCTTTTCAAGGCTGGCTGCAGGAGGACAGAAGCCAGCAGATAGGATATCTGGCCCAGGCCTCCAGCCAGCTGTGAACCTGATAGCATCTGTTTTAAACGTTTGAGGGACACGGAGAAAGGAGTCCTCTTTTCTCCTGGGCTCTGGAGCGCTAGTTATCTCACGCGTTTGTAGTAAAGTGATCCACAGATGGGCCCGTGTCCTGACAGTTATACAAATGTGATATCGCGACCCGAGGTCCTCCACTTGGACCGTCTCTCCGTGCGACTGTGGCCCGACCGGCGGGGACGCATTCAGACTCGGGTCGGACCGAAAAGGAGCTTCTGAAGGTCGAAGCTGGGATGGAATAAAGAAAAGATGCTTTTTATTTTGGTGAACGCAGACAAAACAACCTCTTCACACTTGAGTGTGTGCTCTGTTTGGAGCTCCTCACATCCATTGTCCCCGTGCGTTATCTCCACCATCAAATAGACATGAAAAGATCATTTCATGTTGAGCTGTCACCCGGGGGGGGGGGGGGGATTTGGACAACTTTGCCTTTCATTTGCTTTTGTCTGAGTCAGGTGACAAAAGCATTCGTCATTCTTCTTCTTCTTCTTCTGTTCCCGGGTTGTGTCTGGTCGGCGCCGACTTCAAAGACCTGCTGTCTCCGATGGGTGGAGATGTTTTCCGTGGTGTTTGCTTTGGAGAATTCAAACCTCTCTTTGTTCCTCCTCGTTGTGATCTAATCAGAGAATCTGTGTTTGAACTATAAGGTGACGCGCTCGTATCCAGGGTTGTTTTTCTGAAAAGCTCAGACAAGGTCTCGATCCTGATTGTAAGATATTGCATATTTCAAACTGAACAGGTATCCACGGCCCTCCATTGGACGTAATGCTTTACACGGGAGCATTTCCAGGGGCCCGACACATCAAACCAAACTGAATCCCCCAAGAAACACGTTATACACGACGGACCTTCTAGTTTTTCGACCAACCCTCTAAAATTACAAAGCTCTTGGCAGAAGGTTGGTGTCCTGGGGCCTCATTAGGGGGTTTCTGTCCATGGTGTCGTTGCCGTCATCTCTACGCAGTAAATCATATCATTTAAGGGGCTTCTCGCCAAAGTGTAGTTGCTGTGGGCCCCCCCCAGCCAATTGACACCCTTGCCCACCCAGTTGCAGCAGCCCTGGTTTCACAGTCAATGTAGATTTGTGTTGGCATCAGGCGGCGAGAGGATTTCACAGGTCCGCTCGCTTCCTCCCGAGTCGAGACGGGTCAAGGGGTCGAGCTGGGGCCACTTTTCTGTTGCAGTGGAGCTTAGGTGTGAGGGGGGGGGGGGGGGGGGGGGGGGGGGGGGGTAAAGCATCGCACGTTCTGAAAATGAGGATTTTTTTAACCTTCTTTTGTAAGATGTTTAATTATGGACTGTGTTTGTCGGTTGTCTCAGAGACACAGATTCACTCACTGATGAATCTACAGCTACCTGATGGTGGACTGAACCCTTCTCTTTAGCACATTAGAGTATAATAGTAAAGATAATGGATTAATGGATCGTTAATTGTCAATGAGATGCTAACGACCCCCCCCTAAATCTTCTTCAGGAAGTTTTAACTCTCCTCACAACTTCGCAGTATCACGGTTAAGCTCAGGACTCTCGTGTCCTTTCAAGCGACCGACCGACCGTAGGTGTGTTGGAACGGAACTGGGACTCTGGTTACCGTGAGCCCGAGGACTCGGCTGGAGACCCACGCACTTATCTGAGCAGGATACTCTGTAGACGGAACACCTCGGTGAGCTCGGGCCATCGCAGGACGCCACGAGCTGGACTGGATCCTGCCCGCGAGGTCCGAGCCAGAGTATAACACGAGCCTTTGTATTTCAAAGTGGGAGGATTTGAAACGGATCCCCTCTATCTGTCCACTTTTTTAACAAGTGACATTGTCCTTCCTGGCTTTTACTCAGGAGGGATTTGACGGCCATGATTATTTACACAGAGGGTTTTCTTTCTTTTCTCTCTCTCTCTTTTACAGTCGGTCATTTTCATAAGGAATCATAATACTCTTGGACAGGAAGTGTCTGGCTATATAGACTACGCCCACAGACTCAAGACCCAAGATTTCGAACCATATTTCAGCGGAAAGAAGAGGCTCGTGCCAGGACGTTCGGATTTATGGTAAGTCTCCTTCCACTGTAACATGTCCATGTTGGTTGGGGAGGCCGGGGCTGCAGTGGGATTTGACAAGATTTGAAGGGTAAGGAAATCTTATTATCCAGGATTAAAGATTCAGCTTGACGTGAGAGACCAATATAGGCTTGGAAGGAGCTGTGTGAAGGGCCAGTGGAGCTGGTGCGTTCAGAACCAGCCGCTGCGGCCTCGGCGCAGATGTGGAATAAATATACACTGGTGGAGTGAAGCTGAGCGAAGCTGCCAAGATGCTGAACCTGCCTGGACGAGGCAGATGTGACGGAGTCGGGATCAGAGCGAGTTTAACCCGTGAGATTTAGATCTTCTGTTGATGCGCAGTCATTTGTCATCACAGATAATAATAGATTAGAAACACTGATAGATAAGAAGATTGATTAACTTATGAAAAACAAATTTATTAGATTCCAAAATTAGAGGTGTGATATTTCCTTCCCTTCATGAAGTACAGGTGAATTATGTTTAAAACAAAAAGGCCAAACAGACACTGGTTCCTGCTTCTGAAATAAGTCTTGCAGCTTTTGAAAATGATTTAAATTTGATAATTATGACTGCTCACTTAATATATACCATCATTATGATATAACAGATTCTATTAGGCCATAAAAACCCAGAGTTTTTCAGGTGCATCAGGTCTTATTCAAACACCGTGTGCTGTAAGTCACAACCACAGGCACCAGTGCCAATCGCACCAGTTCATCACCGGCCACACGTGAACTGCTGACCTCACAGGTGTCAGCTAAAACCCAGTTTATATCCCTCAGCGAGGCAGGTAGCATCTGCAGGATTTGTTGTCTATCAGCAGAACTGTGCCCATAGGGAGCCGTCAGCAAATTACTGGAGCCAAAACCATTCCCACATTCCACATACTCGTGCATAGTAACATATTACCAAACATTTCAGGTAAGTGCAAGAAATCCCATGAGGACAAACACTGAACCGGTGCGTGTATTACATGGTTTTGTTCAGAGTTCAGCCAAATGGCATCCAGCCTGTGTGACCTCCCTGACACTGGGAAGAGCACGGTGAACCCAGTGTCCGCACGGGTCAGAGCTTCACGGGAAAAAAGCTCTTCTTAGTTTTATTTCTACAATTTAAATCCTTCCTAACTTCAGCTGTCACATAATTTAACAACCTGGAAGGCTTAAACCGACAGCAGGGCTTCATCAGAAGGCGTATTTCACAACAGAGGCCGAAAGGAATGAAGATTACAAACAAATCCACAGTTCATCGAAGTATTCGGAAGAGAATATTGACGGATAATAATAATTAGTCATATATTTCTGTCCACTGCAGCTTCATGATGCACAGGTCAAAGTGAACCGTGCACGGTAATGTCTTAGAACCTTTAAAAAACCAAATGGGTATTTGAATCATTTCTGATCTCTGCCCAACAATACTTCAGAATTAAGTGGTTTCGGTATTTAAACCAGTTAAACTGGCGATTTTGTGTCCAGACTCTTTCACTGGGTGAATGTCGGAAAGATTAGAAAAAGTAAAACTGAGGTTATAAAACAAAGAAAAACAGACTTTTACCTAAGATTTGTGCCACTGCATCTCATGGTCTTTATCAGTGGCTGCACAACTGGTCAAACTCTCCGTCGTATGAATGTTAATATATCTAAAAAAATATATATATACACAAGTTTTGTGGAGTTTCACAGGCCAGTTATGGACACACTAGCTGTTGCTAGTAGAGTCTGAAGCTGTGTCGTCCTCTGGAGGCCACATCCGAAGGCCGCGGTGCGACGTCCACTCCAACGCGTCTTCAGACGAGGAAGAGAGGTGCCTCCTTCCGTTTCTGAGCATTCAGGGATCTAATGGTTGGATCCGTCTCAGGATTCATTGAGAAGCCATGTGTGGGCTGGCTCGCTGTGTGGGCGGGGGGGGGGGGGGGGGGCAGGACGAGCAGGAGATCCTCTGTAGACAAGATGGTCTCATTTCGACTTTTTGGCCCTGTGCAGCCTACAAGTTTGAACAAATCGCGGAGACGCACAGCGTGTAAGGCGACGAGGGGTCGACACTCTGCGTCGTGGGAGACACACAAAGCTTTATTGTTTTATTTATCCATCCCCCCCCCCCCCCCCGTCCCCACCGTGTGCCGTGACACTCAACCCCACTCGTGGCCTTGAACCCGACCTCCTCCTCTGGCGAGTGGAAGCCCTGACAGGCTGTAGGTGTGAGTCACTGGGCGAGCACGCCTGGAGGTATGGCCCACTCCCGAACGATGCTTTTTACGAGCCCCCCCCCACCCCCCCACCCACCCCCCGAACGACAGGTCTCCCCCCCTCCCCTCGCATCTGACGTTAAACCCCCCCGCTCCTCTCAAACTGGACTCCATCAGATCCACCCCGCTCTCTGTCTCTATCTTCAACTTTTTCCAACATCCTCATCCATGCTTTGCTACCTCTCCCCCCCCCCCCCCCCCCCATGTCATCCTCTACCGCTCCTCCCTCCCCCCCCCCCACCTTTTTTTTTTTTTTTTTTTAAATCTCTGTCGGGAACAATAACACCCAGTGTGGTTGCCGCTAAGAGGGAGCAGATGCTGGAGCTGCTGCCCACTCAGTGCACTAAACCTCCCACCGCAGGACTCTGAATCCTCTCCCTCCTCCTCCTCCTCAGCCACAAAGAACACAGAGCAGCGACACCAGCGCCAGCTCTGCTCTCTACCTCCCACCTCCAGCAAGGAAGGGTGGATAGGTTCACATGCACAGTCTGCAACGTCTCGAGGAAGAAGAAGAAGAAGAAGAAGAAGAAGAAGAAGAGAAGAGCAGCAGCAGCAGAGAATCTCCCTGGAGCAAAGTATGTGAATTTAAAAGACAAGAAGAAGGAACTGGAGGTGGAATAATTACCTAACTTGTAAAACATCTTCCTGCTCCCGTGGAATTTGTGTAATGGGGGCGTGATGGCACGTTGCTGAATAATGACCCAACACTTAGGCCTCGTCTACATTACTGCAGATTTTATTTTAGGCGGATATTATCCCCTCCGTTTATAAAATATTCTCTGTCCACGTGGCCTTCAGTTTGACAAAATATCTGCGTCCAGACGAAAACAAGTAAAACGACTCCAAGCGCTCCAACAGGCGTGCCAGGCCAGTAGGTGGCGATAACGTCTACATCCGCGATTTAGTAAAATAACAGATTAGGAACGCTGTGGCCCAAGTTGTGCTGTTCGAGGCCGTCGCCTATGAATGTCGGTGATGTGGTGCAGTGATACTAAATTTAGCTCCAAACTTGTAATTAGACCTAGAAGCGCTAACCAGACGTCTTGCAGCTGGTAGATCGCCAACATTGTTGTTGTTGTTGTCTTTGGCTTATGCTCGTTGCCCAAACACTCCATTTGACATGTTCACACGGAAACACAGAAACCAGGAGATCTGCACTGTGGAAGGCGTTTTAACAAAACGTCAGTTTAAGTGATTTAAAACACCGTTAACGTACGAATGTGAGTCTCAAGCACTGAGGAGCTTTCTCAAGATTACATTTTTTTCAGTTGTCTGTTGTATTAGAAAACTCAAAACTTATCAAAATGTTATTAAGTACGTTTCTACCTTTGCGTTCTCGGTCACCTCGGGGATCTTTAGGCGTAAGGAGCAAAAAAATCCAGCCGACTGCCGGGCTTGATTTATTTGAGCAGGCACTCTGGGTGGGTGGGTCGTATAAACATCAATTGTAAAGGCGTATGTTCTACGCCCCTGACTTCCATGGAAACTTGGTTAAAGTAAAAAAAAATAATTCATCAGAAGCTTCAAAATTAAACGACAGAATTTTGTAGAAAGTTTAAATCTGCGAATAAGAAAAAACACATTAAAACAACAAGCATCGTTGGTGATAACTCTTCTCAAACCTTAATACAAGCCGATATGAAGTGATGTGAAGTTGCTGTAACATTAACGTTCACACGCCACATGTTGAAACTGCTTTGATTCGGTCCCAGTCACTTCAGGGCAAACTGGGCGAAGCCTCTCAGGATATTTAACCAAACTCCGACACTGATACGGCACATGAAGGAGAAAACACTCGGCAGTATCATGTGTTTAAAGGCTCTAAATCATCACATGTTTGTCTCTATTACGTTTTACTGTGGAGCTTCTGATGTCGACACACGCACACGCACACACACACGCACCACACACACACACACACACACGCGCACACACACACACACACACACACACACAGCACACATGAATGCACACACAGAGTCCTGACCCTCATCTAATTATCCCACAGATCTGCATCTCCGTGTACCCAGCTTCCTGCCACTCCAGATGTGCCTACAGCATCTCTGATGTCTATTTAATGTTCCCCAGCAAAGTGACCATCTGTTTATGCGCTCTGGCTGTTCCCCCCCCCTCCTCCTCCCTCCCCCCTCCCCCCCCCCCCCCCCCCCCCACTCCCTGTATCTCTGCCTCTCTTCAGTAAAGAGCTTTAAGAGGCCTGGGCAACATCTCACATACATGGTTCTCCTAATTGATTCTTTTCCTCTTTTAAATTGTTTCGGTGTGTTTTGCATAAAGGCCGCGACCACGTTACTGTATCCAAAGGGAAAAAAACACAAGTTTACAAGTAGAGTTTTATAGTTTGCGGTAGATTTTATTTTTTCTGTTTCCTCTTAACTGCGCAGTTCAAATGCAGTGATTTATATCCGAAGCAAGGGAAGCCATCGCCTTTATTACTCAATGAATCTCTCTGATTCAAACATCTTTTCTGAAAAGCTGGATCATATAAAGCTCCCCCCCCCCCCCCCCCCCTCCCCCTTCCAGACTGAGACATTGAACTTGACGGATGGGCTCGGGCAGAACCACAGCGCATGCCCCCCCCCCCTCCGACGCCAAACCCATATTGCCTCCACGCTCGGCCTCTGCAATGCACCTGTGTGTCTGGCTTCATTTTGCTTGGCTGTGAAAATATTTGCACTGCCGTCCTGTTTTATTAACTTTAATACAGAAGAGAAACTGTTTCGGCTCCAGAGGTGATTCCACCGCTCGGCCTCCACGCATTGTGTCCCAGCTCTAACGGCGGGGCGGCGGGATGTTCTGCCGCAGCTCGATAAATATTTGCCGGTGAGCCGGAACCTTTTCCGTGTCACGATCTTCACACATGGCGTGCACGCACTTTATCGGATCGGATCCAACGGGTTGAATCCAGTAGGACTGTTTGTTCTTTTCGGTGCTGATACTGTTTGGACTGGGTCTGATGGATTGACTCGCACATCCTGCCAAGTTTGACAGGCTGTAAAATCCAACCTCTGCAACAGACCACATATAAAGTAGTAAATGACGCAACCTCTTGTATGTAATCTGTGAGTATGGATCTTCATCATCAATGTGATATCATACCGGAACAGATACGTTGGTGAGAATTCTTTATGAGTGAAGATATTTGACTCTTCTACCAAACAGAGGTTGACCCATAATCTCTGTCGGCTGCAGCTCAATCAGCCTCCTGAGCTGCAAGTGGAATATGGGATAACACCCAGTTGTGTCACTGCATTATGCAATCGCTCTGGCTCTGTGTGTGTGTCTGTGTGTGTCTGTGTGTGTGTGTGTGTGTGTGTGTGTGTGGTGTGTGTGTGTTGCCCTGATAGAAGAGTTGAGCGTCAACTAAAGCAACTAAACGAATGAAATGACACGAAATGCTAAAAAAAAGCTCCTAATGCGCAGAATCGGTTCCATTTCCATTTTTTTGTGCAATTTATTATTCACGTGGCCTACGTCTTGTTTCTGTCCATCAACAAAATGACAGAAGTTGGACACCCCCCCCCCCCCCCATCTTGGCAGGTACACTTCACCTGTGTTTCAAATAAATTCAGATGAACACAATAATAATGTGAAGAGGTGTGTGCGGTTAGTTGTGTTAGTTTGTTAACGGAGTTGTGTTGACTGGACACACATCTGTGATTTGTCGTTGAATGAGCACGACACCCCCCGCGAGGCTTTAACGGTAAACTCAGATTTTACTTTTTGTGATTTACACTGGAAACTTTAACTTCAGAAACCGTCACTGGGCGTGAATTCTTCCGCCACGACAGAAAGAAGACGCAGCTGAATGAAGACACATGCTCGGTATTTGCTCTTTTATGATATATATCACCCAGAGCAGAGAGTCCAGCTCCTCTGAGCCCTGTAATGAGACTGTTGACATTACCCTGGAAAAATGACCGCCTGGAAGATAACAATAGAGCCGAGCACGGCAACTGTGGAAAAGTGAGAGGACGCGGTGCACGTGTGTCAAACGGCCACGGTGAATGCATAGGGAACGAGGAACCGGTACTGGGAGCGCTGTCATTGTTTCCACCGAAATCCAGGTTCTCACACTTTTTACTGGTCCATGTGTCTGGGTGTGGTGCCATCCAGCTGCCGGAGCTTTCTTTGTGACCGAGTGTGCGCCGGGCCGTGCAGCCAGTCGCCCCGGTGACAGTTCATACGGGACGGCGAGGGAGGTGGATCCAATAAACACATCCAAGAAGCGTATGAACGACATTCTCTGCATCGCTTCAACAACAAAACAAAACCAAACAAAAAAAAACGTTTTTACACTTTTCCGTCCGTCTGTTTCATGTTCAGTGTTAAAATATATCTCACATCTGTCCCGTTGCTCCAGCAAGAGTAAGCGGTTCACCGTGGAATAAAAGTGGTTGACCAAAGAAATGTTAATTGTCGTGTGGCCTTTCGGTATAAATAGTCCCCGAAACGCTGTCGGATCTAATTCACAAAGAGAGGAAGTATGCGTACGTCTGAGAGAGCGAGTCTCAGACAATATAATTTTCCTCCGAGTTTTAAGGGAAGAAACCTCAATTTGTATTTCATAATTGGGGCATTGCAGCAGTCTATTCTCAAACTGCCTCACTCAGCTCTGTCGGGGGGGGGGGGGGAAGCAGTGCCCGACTCCTCGTCCGATCAAACCTTATAATTTAAGGCATCGGCGTATTTCTCCAGACAAGTTCGTACCATCCGGAGGAATCCAGTGCATGTGTTCCCTGGAGAGGAAGATTACTCATGTCACATGTTCCCAAATTCTTTCTATTTTATACTAGTTTTTTTTTTTAAAACAAGACCTTACTATAATGTGTTAAGGATTAGGGACGAGAAGGGGTGAGCGTTTGCTGTCTGCTCTCCTAGCTTGAGTTCGGATAAGAAGAGAGAAATGAGGAATGTACGAGAGGAATCTGGAACCAGTTGTCGAGCCCAAGGAAACCAGTCGGGTTAGCTCATCTTCAGAGCTGATTGTTCCCATGAGCTGTGTTTCCCAGTCGCTGTTGGTTCAGTGTTTTGTTGGTTAGGGCTGGATTCTTAAAAACTCCCTGAAGTTCACAGGTCCAAAATGTGTGTGTCCTTGTCAACATCGTACATCCACAGCTCTCGTTCTTCCAGACCTGAGCTTCATTACGTTTCAACTGCTGAGTGTGCACATCCTAAAAGGTGCATTTGAAAACCCAGGACGTCGTCAACCTCAACTTTATCTCTCACCTGCTTGATGCAGTGGTGTGGTTGTTTGGTTGTTTGGTTGTTTTTGGCCGGTGTGACGTTTGTCTAACAAACTCTGGTGCAGATGAAACAACCGACCCAAGTTAAAGCTAAAGTTCAAACCAGGTTACGACTTATTTGAGATACGTCCCGAATCCAGTTTCAAGTCAAAGTCTCGAGTGAATCATCAAGTGAATTCCAGACAAGTCAGAGTCGTCTGCCCAGTTCAAGATCCCAGTGGAAGCTCGAAGCAAGTCTGGAGTTATTCAGGAGAAGGTTACGTTTTGTCCTAAGTCCAAGTCATTCGACAATTGTCCAAGTTCGATGTCAAGTTAACGTCGTGGACACGAGACTTAAATAACTTTAATTGTCACTGAAAGTCTCAATCTAAGCCCCGGGAGGAAGTTTATAAAATAAAATAACCCGTCAAACTTTTGTGTTTGTGTTTTACGTAGTTCACACCACTTCATTTCTTTTTTTATAGCAATCTCATTCATCACATTTTCATTTAGTATCTTTAATGTCTCTTTTCAGCTCTTGAGTCAGTGTTTGTTATCTTGAAATATGATCCATAAATACTTCTCCCAGGAGTTGAACCTGGGTCTGTGTCAGCATATTCAGTCCTGGTGCCGGTCTCCAGAGGCCGACATGGATCTAGATCCCTTCTCATTCCTCTGAATAGCTGTGTTTGAGAATATGACAGGTGACCAATCCAGGAAAAATCAAGCAGCGAGCAAGTAAAATCAGTGGCTCTTGTTATTGGCTGGAACAGCTGGCTCTTTTCACAGCTATTCAAAAACAGGCCATTCTGCAAAAAAAATATCTATTTGCATTTCTAACGTTTTTCGAAGCAGGGTTCTCTGAGTTCTGGAAAAGCCACTTGAGTACGTTTTCATTTGTCTTTCACTGTTTGTTTGCTTGTTTAGTGGAAGAGCAGAAAACACCAAACAGACCAAAGTTTCACAGGCTGCACACGTCTCAAAGTTTAAATGTAACTTTCTAGATGTATTCCACAGTGCGGCTCGTTAGTTCATCGCGTGTTGGCTCCGGCAGAACCGCACAGCAAGTGGCACATGATCCGCAGAACGCTGGAACCCCTCCGTTGTGTTACGCTCTCATATATTACAACCCCCCCCCCGACACTCGTCCAACATTTACCCTGAGCCTCCTCCCCGAGGTCCAACTTTGTTTCTTGGACCCCAAACGGCTGCTGGGGAATAACCGGGGGCCCGTGAAAGCAACCTTCAGTGCCTCAGCGTGCGACATGTGGAGTGTGTACTGGTAGATGTGAACAGCTAATGATGAGAACCTCTGGAAATGGACAGCTCTGTCTTGGCAGTGAAGCTTTTTAAAACACACAGGGGTTATTATCACTTCGAACTTGCTACAGCAACGTTCAAATCCGTTACCACAGTTGTGTTATTGATCATTTGTTGTTGGGCCTTCGAAGAAATAAGTTGTCCAAAGAAGAATTGTTCACGTGATGAATTCACACCAGACGGAGCCCTGAAGCCGTGAAGTTAAACCCGTTTTTGAGAATCGTGTCTTTTGGGTTTTCCTTCTTTTCAAGCCGGGCTCGTCTCGGCTGAATCCAACCTGAGCATAGGAACAATGCACCATTCAACACCGTGAGATGTTTTCAATTCCCAAACAGCCTCATTGTATTTCACATCAACACAAAGGGAAGATCTGCCAATTTCATGGCTCGGGAATGTCAAACTGATATGGATCTTCTTTTTTTTCCACACGCAGCTTCCTCTCTGCATTTGATCAGCGACTTGGCAGCAATTTACAAAACCCGACCGTGGAGTGAGACGTCGATGAATCACGCCCTCTCAAACTGATGCTCTTTAAACGCATTAATATTCTCTTGATTCTCTTTGACTCGGTCAAAACCTCGGACACTGTTTCTCTGCTTTATCAAAAATAACAGAACACCCAATAGGAGAGCAGGGATCCAATCGGACGCTGTAAATTAATAAGCCATTTATTTTGGAATTCAAGCCTTTCTTCGGTTTCAGCCGCTTATTAGCCACAGCTTTGCTCTAATGCTCGGCTCGGTGAACTCCAGCACACGGCGCCCTCCAGATCAAATCAGAAACAGACTTGTACCTTCTCCGTCTCCGGCTGAAGACACGTCGCTCTGCAGGTTGCTTCTCCTCTCTCCTCCTGCAAAGCACAGGTCTCCTGGAAAACCTGCTGCTGAATATTGATGCGATAACGACGGCCGCGTAACGCTCTGCGACCCGTGAAGTGTTCCTTCCTCCGCGCACACACGCAGAGGTCATGACCTCAATGTGGAGCTCATGTGTTGATTTAAAGCCTCATGCTATGTGGGATTGTTCTAAACCACATGTCCTGCAGCCCCAGTTATTTCCACGTTTTTTAAATAAGGGACATCATGTTCGTTGTAGCCTGTATCATTCTATGTGCAGATCAAATGTGGGGATCTACATTTGTCTTTAAAAAATCTGTGACAATTAGTTTTTGCCTCGAGGTGTCTGGGCTCAGCCTCAGAGAGGAATTCACACATCCTCCGACTTCAGAGTAGAACTGCGGCTCCTTCACATTAAGAAGAGACAGTTGTGGTTGTTAGAGCATTTAGTCGGGATGCCTCATGGGCGCCTGCCAGTGGAGGTTCACCAGCCACCCGCAACAGGAAGGAGGGGGGGGGTACATATCCTATCTGACCTGGGAACTCCTCGGGATGCTCCAGGACGAGCTGGAAAACATGGGGGGGGGGACGTATGGAATATCCTACGAGGCCAGTTACCTTCGTGACCCAAGCTCCAGATAGTGGAAGACGATGGATGGTTGGATGGATCTATCTTTTTGTTATATTATATAAGAGCTCTGAAGACACGATATGGATCCATAGACTCCAAACGCGCTGCGGTAATGTGGTCCCGACGATGCACCCGCTTGACCAATGGCAAGTCCGTCTCAGCCGTCAATCGTGAAATGACAAATTAAACCAAACTTGACGTAAAGTCTGTTAAATTCATTTGGCATGTATTCTGACTTTTTATTTTGAGTCGATGTCCCGTCTGCCAACATGTAGGAGGTGAGGTTTACACTGCGGCCAGCCACCGGGGGGGGGGGGGAATCTCGAGGCGTCTTTATTGGAGAGCTGTTACGTCGTCCATCTTTATATAAAGTCCATGCGTGCACCACAAAGGGCCAGAGGAGCAGACAGTAAGGTGAGGTTCACATAGAACCTCATGTGAAGCCGACTTGTTTTCAACACTTTTTTTTATTCGACAACAAAACAGTGCCACCGCACCCGCAGCACTGCCCCACCACGTCTGAACTCTACGGGTTGCATCCTTTCATTGAAACACGAGGTTTTCAAATGTGTCTCTCTGAAGCAATGTCTGCGGGGGGGCGGGGGGGGGGCCCACGACGAGCAAAAATAAACCAAACGTCTGGGAAACGCAGCCAATGCATCACACATGTCTGAATTCAAAATGGCTGAGTTCAATCTTTTCCAAGTATTTGCTCACAAACAACTCTGAAGGTCCCTGAAGGAGGCGTCTGACCCCTTCGCTCTTTGGAAGCTCCAACAATGGCTCCACCTCCTCTCATAATAATAACCGTTATCTGTCTTTCTACAGCTTCTACAACTGGAAGACACAGGTGTCCATGTCCAACTCCAGCCCCAACTTCGAGGCGCTGTACGAAGACCCCAACGGCCTCCTCTTCAGGAACAAGAGGGACAAGAAGACCCTGAACGTGGACCCCTCGGTAGGTTTGTTGTTGTTGTTGTTGTTGCTCTTCTTGTTGTTTTTCGGCCCCGCGGGGGGGGGGGGGGGGGGGGGGGGGTGACACATGGTCCCTGCTAATTACTCAGTTCACCTGTTCCACAGCAGTAAAACTGTCCCGGGGGAAGCAAACACAACTCTTTTTAAATCCTCCAGGAATAACTTTGAACTTTATTTTGAACTCAGGTGACTAACTTGCCGCGTGCCCACAACATCCTGTTTTGGTTTGATAAGGCCCGAGACCTTCTGTTGCTTTCCGTGCCCCCAGCTTCTCCTTTCGCCGTCGACTCCGGAAAAAAAACGCTGAAACACTTAAAATTGTTATTTCTCTCTCTGCCAACTTCAATAATTACTGAGTCTTAATTGACCCCAGATATCAGAGTCGCACTCTGCAAGGGAAGCAGTTGCAGGGAGAAGCCGAGAGAGAAAGAAATAAACCAGTGGGAGGGAAAGATATTTGCTTTCCACCTGCACAGAGAGCGGAGGATCAAGGGGTCGAGACAGGTGCTTCCTCCGCGCCCTGCGTCTGACAGGGGCCCTGGAAGAGTGACGGCTGACAGACTGGTTTTTTTTTCCTCTCCAGTTTCCCTCTTCGCTGGGGGGGGGGGGGGGGGGGGGACGGGGTAGGGAAGTAGTTGTTGGGGCCGAACTATTTTCAAATTGCCGACAGAGCTGTGGGGACTGCGTTTTTGAGGCCAATCGCCAAAATGGCAGCCCAGTGTTCTAGCTGCGGTCGAGCACCGCCCCGACCAGGCTGTCTATTAAAAACACAAGAGGAGGCATCGGAAGCCAGACACAGCAAACCGCCCCAGGACCCAGCTCGGGCTCGGCTCAGCCCACGTTGGCTCGGCGTCGGGCAGCGGCGGAACCATCCGGCGTTTAACCCACCGTGAGCTCACTCGCTGCTGCTCATGTGGCCGCGGATCCGCAGAGGAAGCTTCCAGAATCAAGGCTCCCATCAACTCACTTTGGGTGGTTTGTTTGTTTTGCTGCCTTTGTCATACCGTGACCGCTTCTCCTGTCCTCGCCAGGAACAGTGGGTCGGGGGGGTGGGGGGGTGGTGGTGGTGGAGGGGTTGTCATATTTTATTTATGACAATGGCTCGATTTAATCTAAGCAAAAGCAGAAAGGATCCGTTTGAAGAAGAGAGAGAGAGAGAGAGGGCCGCTTAGATCCCGCTGGTTTCGGTCTCCTCTTATCATTCAGTTCACCCGGCGATTCCCGTTTCCTCCTGACGTCATTTTCCTTTTATTGGTCTATTTTTACCGACGCTCGTTTGAACTCGCGGAGGAAGACGGCCTCACTTATTAGGACACCCACAAGTGCGTTTGAGGTAAAAGTGTAAATTGAGTGTAGTGGCTGCCTATGGATCCACGCCCACTCCCGGCTCCTGACACACTTAGGGCTTCAATAAGCGCTGCCAGCTGCTCGGGGCTTCTCATCTCGGCGGTGGGGCAGTGTCAGTTTGGACATTCAAAGTTACACTAAACATCTTTGCAAAATTAACACTGTCAAATTGATGCTGGCGTCTGGCTTCCCCCCTTTAACATCCCTCCTATAAATGGACGTGTCAGGAATCTGTGGTTCTCTCTATCTCAGCCTGCTTCGAGAGATTGTTTTTATATTAACGTTAAATTGTTCTGCGTGAAGGAAAAAAAAGTTTCACAGTTCCGAACCACAGACTGTAAATATAGACGGACGACATGACGGCTCCTTTTAAAGTGAAGCCAGTGCCCTGATCGCCCCCTGGTGGCTGGCTTCTGCACAGGCCTCCTCCGTGTTCGCAGATAGGTTTAAAGTGCACGTTAAATACGTTTTCTGTCATTTTAAATCTACTTAATGCTGCTTTAACAAACCTCACACGTGTGTTCCGACTGAAAATGAAGCTGATTTTACAGGAAATGCAAAGGTTTCATCGTCACGGCCTGAAAAATGTGAGCTTGAGTTAAATAAGAGAAAAGGACTTACCTCCTGCTCCGTTGTGACAGGATCGGTCCTGAAGTTAGAGCTGTGATTAAAACGCATGCGTGCAGCCACGCTGGTGGATAAACACGTCCAAGCAACCTGATTTACAACTGACACTAACTGCTGTGCCTCTGTGCTGGTTTCCAGTCTGGACCTGGTGAGGACTCCAGCAGGACATTCCTCCAGTCGGACCTCCACGGCCATGTCGTCATCTACGACCACAACATCAGAACGGTCTGAGCTTCAGAGGCCGCTGCCGACACGTCCGTACATATGGCTCGTATCGGAGAGCGCGCTGGAAGCCTCTAATTTGACCGAGTTGCTGTAGTTTGCACCGTCATTTACAAACTGTTCCTCTCATATCAGGCGTGCCATCTGGGTGGAGGTGCTGCAGTAAAAAGGGACTTGAAACGGAGGATTCCCAGAGGAAGGAGTGGGCGGACTCGTGTGACAGCTTCCATGTTTCCTCGCAAATAACTTGAGATGTTGAATTTACATCCAGATTTTTTTTACGACAGTGTGATCTAATTCGGCTCCAAAATAAACCAATCAAATCTATTTTTTTGTTTTTGTATTTCCACGCAGACGATATTAGTGCGGACCAGGTTCAGGCTCGGTTTGTTTGTCGGTCCCTGAGCAGGAGTCTGAGTCAGGGGCCAGGAACCTGCTCAGGGACCCCGGGCTGCTTCCACGGTTGGGCCTGGCATGTTTTGGGCTGTTTGTCTAAACAAATTAGAGGCGTAAGAGCTTTGAAAGATGATGGGGGTTGCTTTTATGTCCTCCCCCAGGCTGCGGTAGCTCCAATTGGACTGGAAGAATGGGTAATGGGCTTAAAGCATTCCGCATGTTCCCAGATGCAGGGCACACGTTACAGGACATCAAAGCGCTCCATCATTTGCATATTAGTCACTCGCTGTGACAGTTTTCAGAGGAAGACCACGGCCTCTTCGGAAACGATTGAGGAAGAGTTTGAGCCGCTGATTCACTTTTATTTTCTGTGTTTGATTTGATTTTTTCTGAAACATCTGTTCCACCACGAATAAAATGATCCGTCCAACAAATTACAGGACTCTTGTTATCTGTTTATGAATTTAAAAATAAACTTTTTCCATTAAGTCACAAAGAAACATCCTGTGTCACGTGTCCCTGAGGTGTGGGGACATTATGTAAAGTTCAAATACAGTTTACACTTCATGGGGAAGAAGTGGAAATATTCTTTTACTCCTGCACTCAGGTTCCACTCAGGCCGCAACATCATCAGCTTTTTAATCAGTGATACACTGTTAAATGAAAAGATTTGATTTCTCGATATATATGAAACAAAATCACCTTTGACTGAAAAATAAGAATCTTTAAAATATATTTTATTTAGGAAATATGCTCGTTTGCTTTCTGAGAGTTCACATGTTCCTGCCCAAGAGGAAACTAACCAAGGCCGACCTGAACGTGATGGAGTCTGGTTTTTGGGGTCACATCCCGATTTACACTGACACGCGTGGTTATTGCTTCTTTCCCCGATTACAGACGTGTGCAGTGTGAAAAATCTGCATCTTGGAAACGAGCTGAATCATCTCACCTTTCCAGAAGTAACAAGATCTACCTGACATTCACAGATTCACACTTTTTCATTGATTCATCAACTTCAGCAAACTGATGATCTTCTCCCTTTAAACTTTAGTCTGAGAACAAGTCTCAGGAAGAAGCTTGTGCTCCAAATGTCACCTGAAACTCAAACCTCCACAGGAGCTGTTCCTTCAAACTGAAGTCGAGGCAGCCGATATTCATCTGCCCTCTTCCTCCTCCTCGTGCCTTCCTGCTGCTGAACTTTCATCCTGAGAGTTTCAGGGTTTAAACAAATGAGTGGATTTGTCTCCGAGCCTCACAGACACCAGAGCCTCGGTCCACGGGCCGCATCTGTTTGTGTGTTCTCACTGCATCGGACCCCGTAAACCTCATTGGAACAATATGTGGGGGGGGGGGGGAGGATCCGGGTTCTGGGTCTCAGAGACTTTGAGGAACCAGGGGTCTGGTTTGGGCTTTTCCTAGTTAGTGGGTTTCTGCTTTTTGTTTTTTGTTTTGTAAAGAAGATATGAGCTCTGTATTTGGGGGGGATGTAAGGGGATGATGATGATGAGGGTGGAGATGATGAAGAACCTTTTTGAAGTAAACAAAACAAACGTGACTGTCGGGGGGTGAAAAGTTGAGGGACTTTCAAAGTTGACTTGATGTCGTACGTCTTGAAATGTGTATGTTTTAAATGTATGTTGTGGCCTTTGTGATCGAATGGACTCTGAAAAAAAACTTGGTTCGTCGTCACCATTGTTTCAACAACTGGACCGACCGGGATTAGAGGCACATTCAAATCTGAGGGGAAGGATTATGTTGGGAATCTCATTTCCTCAAGGCGAGGACCAACGACCCGGCCGCCCGATTATCTCACTATCTACCCTGCTTTGTTTTTGTGTGTGTGTGGTCCGAAGTAAGGACCCAAACTGGCCGGGTGGCAATTGATCATCTCCACCTCGTCCACGCCCGTTTTTAAGTTGAGAGGCCTCGGCTCTCTCACGTGTCCCGGTGACAGCGCTCTCTGCTCCTTCCAAACACCGACCGTTCAAAAGGAACTTCACAGGCCACTTTGTTTACGTGCCTCACCTCAGCCGGGACAGATCACGTGTCTGTCAACTGTCGTGATTTCACAATAAAAGCTCATTTGAATGGTCTTCGTCCCTCTTCATCTCTTTTACTGCGCTCTTAAGCCGTCAGTGTTCAAACCGGAGCGTGGCTTTTATTAGTCTGAGGCCGGACTCGCTGCTAATACACACAACGCGAGGTCGAGCGGTGGATTCGGACTCAACTGGCTCTCGGACAGCAGAAGACATATTTATTCAGGTTTTTAACACCGTCGGACATTTGAGATTTAGATGGATGTCAACAAAAGAAAGTCTCGTTCTGCATCAAACCAAATTTAAAACACATTATCACCTCAGTTGTTGGTTTATTTGCCGGAGTGTATGACATGTAAAACCTGATGTAAGAATCATTTCAAATTCACCGTTACAAAATCTATCTCACCCACAGATTCGGCATATTCACAATCTGTAGGTGATATGTAGAATCTGATTATTGATATGACTCATCGTAGTGTTTAGTACAAAGAGTGACGCTCTCTCACATCTTGAAAATGTCAAGGCCTCAAACTCACACAGACGTTTTAAAAGATCAAGTTTCAGCAGATGAACTTGATCTTTGATTCAAAGAGTCACTGTTTGCTTTAACTTTTCCTGTTTGATTAAACATCTGTAGCTGATATCGCATCATGTTTTTATTTAAGAGTACTGTTCACTCTCATATGATCCTGAACCATCTGTCCTGCTTCCTTCTTAGTTAAACATGAAAAACTCAAGTTTATCTCATATTCCCGGTTTATGGGCAACAGGTGGAAAGAAGAGTTCACTGACTGATTGATTGATTGATTGATTGATTGATTGATTGATTATCCCCCCCCCTCCACACACACACACACACACACAGTTGAAGGGGTTAAATCCGTTCACGTGTTGACTGCTTCCACCGGACATGGATTGCTAATATTATTGCCATCAGATGTCCAAGGGCGAGGAAACGTCCTAATCATTTCCTCCCGAGTGCCCCTGAAAGAGAAGCCCGGTGGCGGGGGGGGGGGGGGGGGGTCGGCCGGGTGGGGGTGTTTAAACCCCGCCTGCATGGGCTGTTTTCGGGGTGGGGGGGCTGCTGGTGGCGGCGGGGAGACAGTGTGCAGCATCCGGATCGGACCGCGATGGTACAGGATGCGTGTGCTTAACTCCATTGAACAGAACTAAATAGAGGAGAGAGCCTTTAATGCCGACAATAAGCCGCCTCATTCAGCCGCGCGGCCCAGACGCGCAGCAGAGCCGCGGAGGGGGGGGGGGGGCAGGAGCCGAGCTGCTGGAACCGAGCTGCTGGAACCACCTCAGTGAAACGGTGGAATGTCCCTTTAATGAAATGTCAGAATCAGGTCGAGAGTTAAGTGGAAACAGCCTCGTGCAGGTCGCGATAAGATGATTCGTCCTCGGGCTGAATGTGTGCGTAAAAGTATCTGGAACAGGAAACTCTCCTCTCTCTCTCTCTCTCTCTCTCCCTCTCTCTCTCCCCCCTCTCCCTCTGAGCGTGCGTGTGTGTGTGTGCGTGTGACAGAGAGGGGTGGAGGAGGTGGGGGGAGAGGAATACCCAGCTGGTCCCACAAGCCCTATAATACCAAGCACAACATGCTTTACCTTCAATGAAAGCTGAGACGGGGGCACGGTTGACTGCTGGTCCCGAACTCCGCACAGAGCTCGTCTACAAAACCAAGCGCGTCGCTGTTCCTGCAGCTCACTTCTCCCACATCTGCACTGCGGGACGTGTATCTTCCACTGCGCGTTCACATCTGCAACTTTACCTGCTGCAGCTCGGATAACGCGGCCACTGCTCCGGCTCCATCCCCTCCTCGCTGGGCCCGGTGTCACAGGTGATGGTACCACGCTCTCACGGAGGACCGCTCCTCAGGTGATGGTCTTTTTGGAGATAGGCACCACTTCTGGAAACGCTCTCGCTCTTCCACAACTGTCGTTTCTCCCCACCCCCCGTCGTTGTCTTCGCTTTGGCCCGAGCATGGCTCTGTACTCTCGGTTTGTGGTCGTGCTGCTTTACGGATGGAGTTATCTGTGCGTTGGATACTGCGCGATGCTGAAGACTGACACTGTCCCGGAGAGGCGAAAGGTGGATTTTACGCATTCGGAGGATAACAAGCACCAGGCACAGGAGGAGCAGGACCTGCTTTTACAGGATACAATGACGGAACACATGCAGATGCTTTACGCGAAGTACAACCGGGCTGGGTTTCCCTTCAAGGACGGAAACACTGTCCGCAGCTTCAAAGCGCACTGGGGTACGTATCCAAACTTTTACGCATGATTACAACATGGGATTCTGCCAGTCTATGAATCTAGAATGCATTAATTTCTTAATGAATTAGTATTGGAAGTTATAAGTGGGTCTGCTAACGTGTCTTTCTGCCTTGGTCAGAGTGGATTTTACGCACATTTCAAGTGCACCGAGTTGTGTATTTCCGTGGAGCGTGTGCGTAATTCAGCCAAATTTTTTTAAAAGATCGATGCATTTGATTAAGAACATGTTTAAAACCCTGATTTAGGTTTAAAATGTAAGAAAAACCAAAAAGCGGTGCCGTGTACGTGCCGTCACGCGCAGCTGAAACTGAAATCCACCTGTTGATCCAGTCATGGAAATGTGATCAACCTGTTCAGCCTCCTCCCGGCGACACAGACACAGATTCCTCACCGCGTCTCCGCGTGGAACACAACATCGTGTGCGGACACAGTTGTTTTCACGCCTTTGAGATTTCACTGTTTGTCACTGGAGCCACATCTGGCAGCGGCTCGGTCCCACCGGGTCCGGAGCTGCTCCGGTCCCACCGGGTCCGGGGCGGCTCCGGTCCCACCGGGTCCGAGCGGCTCCGGTCCCCCGCTGCGCCGAGCCGCTGCGCCCGACGCGCCTTTACACGAGGTTTCTGCAGGAACCCATAGAAACACTGTGAAGTACCGAGAAGCTGCGCTGTGTTATTATCACTTGGACTCGGACTCGGTTCAAAGCGACCGGATTCCACTCGTAGGGTCCGAGATTAGTGGATTATACTGCCTCCTATCGACCGGTGGATGTATAGCACAGCACTTAAAGAGTCAGTTCACCCAAAATACAAACATTCAGAGATGTGTTTTATTTTTATCCCTCGGGAAATAAGCTCCATAATAGTTTTGGTTTTATTTGGTCAGGTTTGGAGATTTCTTTATATTACAATGAATATGAATTTCTAATTTCTTCAACAATTTTTCTCTCTATATTTAAATATCGTCCCAGTTACTTCGGATGTTCCACATTTTTACTGAAACTATGATCTTCAGAAGTCTCTAAATATATATGTTATAAAAAATGAAGCTGATAAATGTGTGGATTGCCTTTAAAACAAATTTTTGTATTTCTTAATTTCACAAATAAAACAAAAAACACTTTCCTCTTCCATGGCAAAAATCTCCGACTCACATATCTCATAACTGGAGTTAATAAAAACCTTTCTTTAGACATATTCTACATATTTTGTGTGAACTGATACTTTTAGTTTTCTATTATGATGAATGCAGGAGAAGTAATGGTTTGTTTGTTGTCGTCTTTAAACGCACAGGGACCATCAACAAGAAGCAGCTGCAGATCTTCAACCTCACCTCCCTCACCAAGTCCGAAGACGTTCTGTCGGCCACTCTTCACTACTACATCGGAGACCTTCAGAACCGCACCCACGGCTGCTCCCGGACCAAGAGCTGCGGCCGCCACGGGCCCCGCAGACACAGCCACGTCCACATGGTCGTCTGGAGCTTCGCCTCCGTGGATAACAACATGAGGACGCTCGGACAGTTTCGAATCAACGTGTCCACCCTCTACAGGGACTTCATATCCTGGCAGTGGAAGGACATCACTCGCGTGGTGAACCAGGCCAAGCATCACGACGAGCTGCTCATCGGCATCGACGTGGCCTCACAGGGGCCCCAGCCGTGGAAGAAGCTCCTGTCGGACCGCTCGCCCTACATCCTGGTCTACGCCAACGACTCGGCCATTTCAGAGCCTGAAAGTGTGGTCGCCACCCTGCAGAGACACCATTCAGTGGGGGGGGAGGGCCCCGTCTCACAAGGGCCCAATAAGCTGGGCCTACGTGAGCGAAACGACACCGAGCAAGCCGAGCAGCTCCGACAGAAGCGCTCGGTGAACGTTCTGCTCCCGCTGCAAAACAACGAACTCCCCGGTCCCGAGTATCCGTACGAGACGACCGGCTGGGACGAGGCTAGTCCGTACGAACCTTTCGAGAACAAGCAGGCCCGCCGGCCACGCAAAAAGACGCGCAAGAATCAGCGGCACAAGATGCCCCTGCTGCAGTTCGACGAGCAGACCATCAAGAAGGCGCGGAAGAAGCAGTGGAACGAGCCCAGGAACTGCGCACGCAGGTACCTGAAGGTGGACTTCGCTGACATCGGCTGGAGCGAATGGATAATATCGCCAAAGTCGTTTGACGCCTACTACTGCTCAGGGTCCTGCCAGTTCCCCATGCCAAAGGTGAGAATCACAGCTGCAGAGACGCCACGAGAGGTTTCGAGACAAAGCTCAGGGGTTGTAAGATCCAGAGGAAACAGCCAAAGCCTTAATTTGAATGATTATTTCATCTGATGTTTGTCCAGTTTATGTTTTTCTGGTAATTTCTGGATTATTTTACTGCGTCTGGCCTATAAATCACTTGTTGGTTGATCTTTGGTTCCGTCTCTTCAAAGCCAAAAAGATTATAAATTGTAGATCAAGAGCATTTCGACTAAAACTCCTGATTGTGTTTTGTCGTTTCTCGTTTCGTGCGGTCCGCTGCTCGTGATGTGAAACAGAACCGTCCGCGCTGAGCCCTCGGTGCATCCATCAGTCCCGTGTTTACTGTTGCTCTAACTGTTCTGTATTATGTTGATTTGGAAAACGTTTACATCAGAAGTCCGGGGACGTCTGCTTCGGATTATAGATGATAATGTCAAAGAAACTGACAGAAATGTTTGCCATCTGCTCCCAGCCTCCGCTGCCAAGGTAAACTGGACCCAGTGGTGGAGCTGCACATTCTTCTTCGTGCTTTCTTCTTCTGCAGCGCATCTGAGGAATTAAGATCTTCGGAGATTTGCACCCCTGAGTTAAATTTAATCAAAAAAATAATATTAGTCCAAGACGTACCGCGCTAAACATGCACTTAAACTGGTCGAAACCCCAGGTGATGTAATCGGAGTGGGTTTGTACCAAAACGTGAAAAGCAGTCGTGTTCAGATATACAACTTCCTGAGGAGCAGGTGGCCGACCTCAACATCAAGAATCTATAAAAGTTTATCACCGCACTCGAGGGGGAAACCAGCGGCGACCTTGAAGGAGAAACCTCGAGCAGTTCATGCTTTTATTAAAACGCTCTCTTCCGATCGGACAACGCAGCACGCACTCTGACAGAACTTGACAGAACTCGTGTGAAGAAGTGAGAGAAACGAAGGAACTGGGCCGACGAGGAACCTCGGCTCCTCTGGCGGCTCGCGGGCTCGCGGCCCCCTGCTGACAAGATAACATCACAGGTATTTTAAACATGGCCGGAATGCTTGGGTTTCCATCCACTTAATTCATTACCTCGGAGTCACCGGCCCTTTGTAGCTGGATGTAATTAGTCCCAGAAGTGGAGAGCCCGGGGCCCGAGGCGAATCCACCCCCCCCCCCCCCCCCCCCCCCCTTCCTGAAGGGTTTGCCGCTCAGTCCGTCCGAGCTGAGATCCTGTGATGTTACTGCTCCTCTGTCAGCTCCGAGCCTCGGATGCTGCTGAAGAGCTGCTGTTAGAAGCCGCTCTGCTGCTAGAAGCCGCTCTGCTGTTAGAAGCCGCTCTGCTGTTAGAAGCCGCTCTGCTGTTAGAAGCCGCTCTGCCTACAGGTTACTGTGTCGCGTGGGAAGAGTCTCGTCACGACGCCGCTGACGAGGTGACGAACACGCGTGGGAACCGTGAGACTCACCGGACGATATCCAGTCCAAACATGTGTGCGTTACCGGATCTGATACACAAATGAAGTGTGAGAACTGTGAGATGTTGTAAAAAAAACGCAGATGGAAAATTCAACCGTCGTTTTATCGGTGGTAATAAAAAACGTACTCGCAGCAGTGATTACCCGTCGCTGCAGCAAAGTCACACGAGGTCGGACACTCCGACCAGAAGCATCTCCCTCGTTTTTACAAGAGAACTGAATGTGTGCGTGCACAACAACAAAGTCCTTCAAACCAGAACCAGGAACTATAAACTGTGACAGATGATAATTACACTGCTCGGTTTCTTTCTCTCTTCCGAGTAACGCTGCTCCCTGGGATCGGGGCGATGAACTCGAGTGATAGCGAGACGAGCGATGGACAGAACCCTGGAAATAAGACGTTTTTAAACCTTTCACTTTAATGAACAATAATTACATACTTGTGCAAAATGATCAGGAATTAGAGTGAGCTACTGATCAGTATCACAGGGAAACAGGTGATTGGCTCCATCAGGGGGATTTTACAAACCAACATTATTGTAGCTGGTTGTTACCGCAAACGTCATATTTTCATTGCTGCCTGTTTTTTCTATTTCTATTTAGCAGGATTATGCAAAAAATACTGAGCCGATTTTTTGGGGGAAATTGGTGGAAGGGTCGGAAATGAGCGAAGGAAGAAGAACTGTAACTTTCATAAACGTCCATAAAAATCTTGCAATATTAAAGAAAGTGAAAATAAATAACTAGATCTGCCCCCTGAACTCGACCTGAACCACAATGTGGGGGTTTCTTTCCTGACCCACATCCCATCCTGTAGTTTTTACATAATCCTGCCAACAAACAAATACAGATGGAAACATAACCTCTGTGATAAAATGAGCTGCTGATCCAGATGTGGTCAATCAGCCCTGATATCCCTGATTATTGATGTTTGATCCCTGTTGTGTCTTCAGGCCCTGAAGCCGTCGAACCACGCCACCATCCAGAGCATAGTGCGGGCGGTGGGCGTCGTCCCGGGCATCCCTGAGCCGTGCTGCGTCCCGGAGAAGATGTCCTCCCTCAGCATCCTCTTCTTCGACGAGGACAAGAACGTGGTGCTGAAGGTCTACCCCAACATGACCGTGGACTCCTGCGCCTGTAGATAGTTTATTTGTTTTTTTCTCAATGTCTCATTCCTTCGAAGCTTGTTCACGTCAAACTTATGTCACACAGAAAAGAAACAAACATCAACACATGCAGCCAAGCGAAACTCTCTCCTCCCGTCTCCTCGGTCCCACTCTCCCACCGGCGCCCACTGAACACGACTTCCCCTTTGCACTGGAGGAGAGCAGCGCCCGTTGTCCCGGGGCGAAGAGGAGACGGCTGCGTTCGCGGGGAAGGGACGGACAAGTCTCCACGCTCCCACCTCACCACTGTTCATCCTGTCGTCTCCACCGAGAGCCGCTGGAACCACAGACTCACTCTCAAGACATGAAAACACAGAACGAGGCACAGACCCACAGACCCACAGACAGAGGAGGAAGGACCCGATACTCGCGGAGGGCGGAGGGAGGGTCACCCTCGTCTTCCTCTTCTTCACAGCTCGACTTTGCTCATTACCACAAAGTCCCCTCTGCTCGCACTTGCATGGTTTCCGTTACTGTGTGTCTGTATTTATGTCTGTACTATCACTGTGTTATTCACTATATGAGACGTTATCGTGTAATTATTGGCTTGGCTGCTATAGAGAGATATATTAGATTCCAAAGCCAGAGTTGTGATGTGGCCGGCAGGAGGCCGCACACGTGTTCAGATCACGGCTCCCACATCTTCAGAGTTCGTTCTGCTGGAAGGACGAAGCTACATTTCATCTGACCCATAATTCCATTGCTTTGCCCGAGAAAATGTTTCAAGCTTTACTAGAGTTAGTTTTGAAAGATAAAGGGATGAAACATATCAGAAGGAGGAACCAGTAGATTGAATAAGTGTAGAACCGACTCGATGACACGTGGGTGGAGTCACACGTGTCGGAAAGAAAATCAAATAAGTCACGAGACTTAGCAAACGTCGAGGATTCAACCAACGAGCCCGACTTCTTTTATTCTTCTTATTATCGTTAAGATAATGTTTAAAACTATGTGTCGTCTTTACAGCATCGAATGGCGTTTATTAAGAAAAAGCTATTCTCCCAGAATGCCTCTGGAAACGTGTTCATGTCTAATCTGGTCTCTAGAAACCTCAGCATCACGGGCAATATTCAGCGCTGGTCTGGAATCAGTTTGGTTTTTAACTATTTACATTTAAAAGTGCCTGGATTGTTTTTTAAAGGTTAATGTTGGACTGAAAAAAGCTTCCACCACATTCTCTATATTTGATATAAGTAAAAAAAACAAATGCAACAAACATGACATGTGATATAATGAATGATCAGTGAGAGTTGGGTCACATGAGCCTTTACTGTTATTGTATAATGTGGATTTTACGAGGGGGGGGGGGGGGGTTGTTGCATCAACTTGGAACAGCAGGCGTCAGAGTTCAAGGAACCAAATATTTATTCAGAGCTAATTAAAACAAAAAAAAATATAGCAGCATCATGTTTTTCTATACACTTGTACATTGTTTTTGTATATAGCTCTCTATGCTGATGACGCTCTATTGTCCCTCTGAGGTGGAAGTGCCTTGGGAACCAGTGGGATCTCTGCTGGGAACCAGTGGATCTCTGCTGGGATCCACCGTCGCTCGGGGGAACCGGGCTCAGCTTGCAGGGGGGGGGGGGGGGGGGGGGGGGTTCACGGTACAGAACACGTCGTCTACGGCTTAGATCTTACTCTCGATGGTCGTCAGTGGAATTTATTCTAAAAATGTATTTCAAATAATTCACTATTTTGGTATTTCAGAGACATTTATTTTGTGTCAATAGCTGAGGGCAGATTGTTTAACTTTATATATATTTTGTACTGACACTTTTTTTGTGCTTCCTACACCTTTGTGCCAATGCAGGTTTTTTTTAGCCATGCATGGCTGTTGAAAGTGGCGCCCCCCTCTGGTCGTGACAGTCATGACCAGTAATGTCGGGGGGGGGGGGGGCCTGAACCCAGGTCTAAAGTTCGTAGTGCAGGTTTCAAACACACGCACGTGCACACGCTTCAAGTACACCAGCAGTTCGTGAGAGGTTTTTTCTATTCCCCTGTTCAACCCTAACTTGTAAATGTTTTACTGTAGGTTTAAAAAAAAAAAATGCTTGTACAATAAGCTTCATAAAATATATTTGTATATGGAAATGACCTTTAACATGCATCTATTTATTTTCTGTATGTTGCATATCATGTGGAGGTGTGGTCTGGGAAACGGAGACTGGAGCCCTGACATGTTGATGCTCTTTATATCTGTGATGGACATTAGTCCCCCCCCCTCCCCCCCGAGCTCCGACCCTCCTTACAAAGCATTCAAAGAAATGAATAAAAGTATGCAATAGTAAACACAGTATTTTGTGTGAATGTGTGATGATTTAACAAATAAATTATGAAAGATTAAAAATCCCAGCGAGGCTGCAGGAGCTGAAACGACCCTGCAGCCGATCCAGGGTTTTGAGACCTGCTGCTACATCTGGAAACAAGAGCATAGTTTCTTCTATTTCTACACAGCATCCTTTCAAAGACAAAAAATAACTGAGCAACGTCAAACATATTAAACATATTAAATATTAAATAAACTTGATATCAAAGTTTGGCAGGAATACGGCACAAAACAAAAACCACAGAAACAAAACAAAATATTCAAAGTTTATTTATCTCTTGCTTGCTTTCATTCTCCATATGTTACAAAATCAATATTTCGGAAATTTAATAGCAAAACTTGGACGCATTCGTCTATTTACATAACTGTTGGTCTATAACTTTCGCTAACGCTCAAAAAAGTCAATATTTACATGAAATGTTCATCGTGTGACTCGACAAACGCAGCATTTGTGTGGTAACTTATAGAAACTAATGCATTTGACCAATGTTACTCTTTGAAACATCTGAACATCTTCAAGGGATAAAACATATTCAGCAAACATGATTCTAAACACACGACGGGGCTTTAAACAGCTCGGTTACATGTTTGTGAAACTTTATTTAAAGTCACAGATTCACACACACACACACATTATGATGGACGTTTTATTGAAACCGACCTGGATGCTAAAAATCTGATTTTTGGTGGGTTTTTTTATGAAAAACAGAAACACAGCTGTATCCAGAAATCTGTTGTTTTTATAAGGCCACAGCGCGTCCACAGATTTCACACTGCGCACACACACACACACACACACACACACACACACACACCACACACACACACACACAACTCACCAGTCCACGTACACACAGAATATATATATAAGCTATGTGTGATATTTACAAAATTCCCAGTTTTGAAGGTTTACATTAAGGAACACGCAGCCCGGATTGTATAAATTGTGTATTTTTGAAGATTGTGCTTTACAGTTTATTTACATATAGACACATGGGACATTTCCTTCAGTGTTTTCGAAAATTAAAAAATACATTAATGTCCACACAGGCTCCTGAGAATCTCCTCGTAGAAAAACGCTGAAGGTTTCCTGCTTCGCTTTAAACACACGAGAACTCCTGGATGGTGCTAACACTCTGACTGAAGAGGAGAAGGTGTTTGAGCTCTAGTGTGTGTGTGTGTGGGGGGGGGGGGGGGGGGGGGGGCTGTGAGGAAAACACCGTCCAAGCTTCTGAGCACAAATTAAAATCCTGTTTGTGTTGCAGTGTGTTGTGGTTCGAAGCCGCCCTTTGTTCTCCACCCGTAGTTTATCTGCTGCCCACACACCTCGAATCCTCTGCAGCCATAAACAACCTGCAAGCATCCAATCACCAGCCCCCCCCCCCCCCCCCAACCCCCACCCCCCAGCTCCTCAGCTGTGAGAAATAAAAGACTCTGCAGCTGCGTCCCAAGTTTCCCCCGGCAGCCACATCTGGAGCCGTCGTGAGGGCCCAGAGAACAATAAACAGTTAGAGGTTTCTCTGGGAGATTATTAAATGGGTGCAGATTGATTAAGGAATGTAAAAACATAATAGTGTGAAATGAGACACGGATCTGCTTCGAGACTCCTCTCTCTCCCTCCGCAGCGGAGACGAGACGGAGCTCGATGAAGCTCACGCAACACTTACACCTTCTGGCCTGGAGGCGGAGTCACAGAGCCGAAGCTGCGACTTGTGACGCCGCCCACTTGGAAACTACTGGTTCGATAGTCTCGTACTCGCTGGTGTTTGTTTACGTGTCGTTCACAACGTTAACGTTAAACTTGGTCGAGTTGGTTGGTGGAAGAATCCGAACCTGCGCTACCGATGAAGGTGAAGCTCACAGTGTAATAAGATCAACGTTTCTGCTTGTTAACAATAACATTTATGGAACATTTTTGGGATTTGTATGTGCAAGATCGTTGAAAAACAACATGACATCAACAAAAGTAGCTTTGCAAAGGACGGGGACTCGGCGATTATTGGTTTTTAACTCTTTACGAATTTGTTATCATCATAAATCTTGGTGGTTAGCCTGAGGCCTAACAAAGGATATTCAACCCAACCCATAGAGGGCGCCACAAATACCACATACATCTGCCTAAGTGATTATCCGGACCTGCTCTGGAGACAAGTATGAACCAAAATCTAAAGTCCCATAATTTCTGCAACATGTTGTTTTCTGCAACCTCTCATAACTCAAGCTGCCTTTGAGCAACACTGATTTAACTCATGGGCGCCCTCTTGTGGCGTCTCCTGAACACACACACAGCAAGTCTCCTTCACATCTGATGAACAGGAGACACATGATGGAACCATGAGTGAAAGGCTCCGTGATGAGATAAGTGTGTGATTCATCAAACACAGACTCTGAACAGAGTTTAACGAGCTGAAGGGACTTTGTTCATTTTAAGCCTGAAATCTGCTCATTGTTGGTCACAGATTGAATTCATGTCCATTGAGCTGCTTCCCTATATAAATTAATATTATTAAATTATTATTATTCATCTGGCCTGCGTCCCTCTCATGATTTTCAAGTTATAATTATGTCGTTGTTTTGTCAGTAACCTGTGATTTGAAGTTTAAATGAAAGTAAAGTAAGTAAAGTTCGTTTTTTGACCAGTTCTACGTTGATGTAATTTTAGAGTCTCGTTTCACTCAGCAGCTTCCACACACACACACACACACACACACACACACACACACACACACACACACACACACACACACGCACACACACACACACACACACACACAGCGGCTGTCAGACGAGTGTTCATCCAGTTCAAAGTGGACGTGAGGTCATTTCTAACTCCACTCCTCCCATTAAACACTGTGACGAGTGTGAGACCTGAAGGACCAGGACGGGTTCTAGAAGTCCATGTCCCAGCCCGACAGCTCCTCGGGAGGACTGTCCTCGTCCGCCGGGTACGTGTCGAAGTAGCTGTGGTCTGTCGGCCCACTGACCTTTTGAGGACGAGAGGACAAGGAGGGAATCAGGGTGGAAAACCGCTTCGATCTGGAATGATTTCAAGGTCAGTTCTTGTGTGTTTGGACGATTATCTCCACTCACCTCTCGTTTCAGTGGAGACGCCAGAGTCCTGGCCTTCAGTCCTTCCCAGTTGAAACCATTAAACCACCTTCAGACACATTACGGAGCGGATAAAAACATCTTAATCTCCTTCTCATGCTCTTACCCAGACCAACAAGCCCCTGAGATTTTATACTGGGACTTATTCTGTGACAAGGAACATTTTCCTGGAGCTGCAACATCTTTTCCTGAGGCTGTTTCTGACTGAACGGAAGTCGACTATAAGAAGTTAAAGCTCTAATGAGTTCAATGGCTCGTCAGCACATTTAAAAACAACATATTCTTTATTCTTTATTCCCCTATCACTCTCTGAGTCTTCATCAAAGAAAATACAAAAACAATACACGGAGACGAAGGACAACAGGAGTCGCTTCCTACCTGTGTTTCTTGATGTCTGTTATTCCATTCTTCAGGTTGCCCAGTCGCTCGGTGGGATTTCGCCTGTAAAAATCACCAGAGTGGGAAATGAGGAAATTACTGGTTTGGCCCAGAGACACTTGGGAGTTCCTTGATCTTTTAAAAGTGCTTTAAGACATTTGATGACGTGGTTGATTTCAGGGTTGACTTGTTACTTCCTGTGTGGTGTCGTACCTGCACAGCTTGCGTATGAGGTCCTCAGGTCTCTTGCTGACCTTCTTGGGGAAGTCCATTTTCTCGATGCCCTTCAGGATGAACGTGTACGTCATCATCTGGTCGCTCCCTGAGAACGGAGGACTGTGGAAAGGTGGAATAACAAAACGTGTTTTCATTCCTTTCAGCAAAGTGAACCACGTGGAGTCTGGCTGCGGACGTGAAGCCCCGACGCTCACCTGCCGGTAAGGAGCTCGAACACCAGGATGCCCAGAGACCAGAAGTCCACGCTGAAGTTGTGGCCCTTGTTGAGGATGATCTCCGGGGCCACGTACTCCGGGGTCCCACAGAACGTCCAGGTCTTCTGGCCACATCGGATCTTCTTGGCAAATCCAAAGTCAACCTGGAAACGCAGAGTTGATCAGCACATTCTAAAAAGAGTCAGCTTGAAACCAGAACTAGGTGTTCAGACCGAGGATCCAGGAAACTCACCAGTTTGATGTATCCCTCCGTGTCCAGCATGAGATTCTCCGGCTTCAGGTCTCGGTAGAGGACTCCTTTGCGGTGGAGGTAGTCGAAGGCCTCTGTGACGCAACCGACACAGAATTTGGCGATGGGCTCGTCGAAGCTCCCCCTGCAGGTGAGACGTTAAAGTGTCAGATGCAGCTGCTTGGTGAAAGAACAGAAGTCATTAATACGAATCCACCTGAACCCTGAGCTCTTGATTTATGACAACGGGACCCGGAGAGCCCTTTACTCGGTTCTCTGATTAGATAACAGAACAATAAGATGATCACTTCCTCCCACCTGTCCTGAGCAGACTCCAGATCTCTCCACCCAGACAGGCCTCCAGCAGCATGTACACGTATTTATTATCCTTGAACGTACGATACAGTCTGAGAAGAGAAGCACAGGCGAGTGAAGTCAACGTGAAAGGTTTGGATTCATTCAATAGAACAAATTTGTTTGATAACAATATTTTAGGGATCATTAGCAACTATGTTTTAAACTTATATATACGCTGATATATTGGTATCAGAAAATGTTTTATTCTCTAATATCAGTATCTGCATCAGTCTCCAAAAACGTTCAGGCTCTAATTTGTCAGATTTTTTAATATTCAGGCTTTAATCAAAACCCAACTTGTTCTTTCTATTTTAAAATCTAATTATTTTCCTGATCATAAAAAAAATATCCAGGATGATTTCTCTGTTCTCTCCCTCTGTTGAATTTAAATAATCACTTTCCTATATCATCATTACCATGTAGAGCAATAGGATAAATATTCAGGAGCATAATCAATATCAGTGTTTGACACTTGAGATACTTGACAATGTCACGACAATGTCCCATATGATAAATGTGCAGTAAATACATAGTGGGTGTGAAGAGGAGGTCAGAGAGTGAAGAACGACTTTAATATCTGAGTCTGTTCTGCTGCATCTGGTGAAACCGGATCATCAGCAGAAGAAAAGCCTCGGCTGCAATATTTCAAAAACAAATAACCACATCTTCTTAGCGCACGTCTCCACGGACGTGATCTGCTCGAGGCCTCGACCGGGATCTCATCAATATCTAATAAGCTCCGACTAATGGAGCAGAGCTTGGTCGTGTGGGACCAGGAAAGGGAAACGTGTTCCGAGGACTGACTTGACGACGAAGGGCGAGCGCGCCTCGGCGAGGATCTTCCTCTCGGAGTGGATGTGCTCTTCCTGTCTGTTGTCCACCACGTGCTTCTTCTTGATGACCTTCAGGGCGAAGGTGATGTCTTTGCCCTTCACCTTCACCTGCAGATGAGTTAGTTAGTTATTTAGTTTATTGGTTAGTTAGTTGAATGAGGGTGAGGGTTATATAATCTATAATTCATACTCACCAGTTCTACTCGTCCAAAGCCACCGACGCCGAGTGTGGCGATGGCGTCCAGGTGGTCGAAGGGCCTGGACGGAGGGAACTCCGACACCATGTCCCTCAGCTGGATGACATCAGGAGGCAGCGGCTGACTCTGGTGGCGTGACAGCGACTTCCTGGACGGACACAGACACGGGGAGAGAGGATTAATCCGTGGAATTCCAAATATGTCGACGCCAGGTGGGTTTTGTTTCTGTTTTCACTTTTCACACTCTCCTCCTCTGACCCCGTTAATCCGTCAGTTCTACGATGACGTCCCTTTGTCCCACTTCTTAAAAAACCTTAATGACCCGATTACTCCGGAGAAAGAAATGCTCGAAGTGCTTCACTGAAGGAGAGGTTTTCTGTGCACTGTATTCTGCCAGCACGTCTCACAGTAGCAGCTTTATGCGAGCGGCTCAGACGGTTAACACAGCTTTCTCTTCATGTTCCTGGCACCGCGTCTACCTGGCATGTCTCTTCTTGTCGTCGCGATCCAGCGTTGCCACGTAGCCTTGGAGGTACTTCTGCAGCTCATTGAAGGTGCCCACCGTCTGATCAAATGTCCTGTGAAAACAAAAACAACGTGTCAACAGCAGGAACCACTGGAACGGACGGATTTCACAAGCTCAGTGTGGATGTGACTGAGCTGTCCCCCCCCCCCCCCCTCCCGACATAAACCCACTGGCCTTGTTTCCTGTGGACGATCACATTATACAGATGTGGTTACTATTACTACTAATCTTTGTTATTTAGCAGAATTACACACAAGGCAACTATTGGACTGAAGGAAGGATGTGGGAAGAACCCGTTAAAGATCCAGATCAGGGGTCGGATCTTTTTTCTCTTTCTTTAAATTTGTGATTTAAGGTGTTTTTCAACATTTAAAAAAAATCACACATATTTAGACAAACTGATATTTATGATTTTGTGCACGTTTTGTGCAGTTTGATTGAATTTAAAAGGGACTGTTGGGCCTCGGGTGGAGGTTTGTGCCATTCTTGTGTTTTCATTGCTATTTGTCTGTTAGCTCGTCTGTTAGCGTGATAACACAAAACAGATGTGGATCAGGACAAACGGAGCGGATCCAGAATAACTTATAACGTAATTAGTAAACTGATGTTTATACGTGTCCTCCCCTGAAACACATCTGGATCGATCAGATCTGCACACGCTCTCAGGGGGAATGTTGTGTTGCAGGTAAACACTCTGGAAACAAAGCTGCTCTCACTCTCTGTCGATGACGAGACATTCCACCCCGTTCTCTTCAGCCACGATATTCGCTGACCGGACGTCGTCACTGAAACACAGACGTAAAACACACACGTGCACAAAAATAAACACATTTCCGACTCCCCGACTGTTTAGATAATTAGTTTCGGGGTTCGGTTTCTTTTGAAATGCACGTGAACGATATTAACTTAACGTGCGATGGCTGTTAAAACATTTCCTTCCCGGGTCAGGATCTGTTATTGTACCTGATGAGTGCTTTCTCTCCGAAGTAATCCCCCTTGTGCAGCGTGTTGATGGTCTGCGGCGCCTTGTGGGCCTCGGTGGTCTGGGTCACCTTCACCTGCACAACAACACACTCGCTTCACGCGGCTGTTTCCAGTTCACGGCCCCCCGAGCTTTTACAGGTGCTCCCAATTTGCTCCCCGTGTTTTCACAGTGCGTCGGAAAGAGAACGAAGGGATTCAAAAACAATCAACACATTGAATTATAGTAATTGGAACATGATGGGTTGTGATCAAGTGGCATCTCGAACATGGGAGTTTTCAACACAAACACCGCAGCGACCTTGATGTTGTGAAACCCCGTCTGTAATTTGTGAGGCTTTAAAAAACCAGTGGTCTCACCCCAGTCGAGGTCAGACCAGCGTGGCGTCCTCCTGCCGAGGAAAGGCCTAAATGACATCACAGCCGCGATGGTGTGTTTTAACTAAGTGTCCCGTTTGACCTCGGTGACCTTCACTTCCCTTGTTTTTTCTGGTGGCAGGCGCTCTCAGAGTTTATTCCCTCTCCGGTCAGGAGGTACACGGCGGGCGGGGGGGGTAGCGGAGCCATTTCCTGTATTAGCCCCCTTCCTCCCAAACAACATGTGTCTCTCTCTGGTGTGGTTGGCTCAGCGCTGAGGAGCCGCTGTCTCACGTTGGCTCGTAATGGCGTTTTTGAAAGTCCCCGGTGGACGGCCTCTCCCCAGGTCCCTCAGCTCCGCGGTGTCAGGTTGCTGACTTATCAGGCAGGCGGGGGGGGGGGGGGGGGGGTGGTATGAGTACCACACCTCACACGCTCACATGGAGTTTGACCTGACCTACTGTTTAAAACTTGTATTTTTACTTGCTTTTGACCAGATTTTCACACACGGGGTCTGAAATTAGTGTCGGATACAAATGATCCAAAGTTAATTCACCTCCATCGTGTTGCAGATTTGATTTCTCTGCAGCCGTTCAACACTCGACTGATGGGAGAAGCCTTCAGCCTGAAGCAGCGTCCACATCAGTGCTTTAAAGACATGTTGTCTGACCGAGGCACTGGAGGATTGGTTGTGTTGTTGTTGTTGTTGAGTCCTACAGCTGCTTCTATTCATTTAATTGTTCAATACTCATTTATAATTCATAATAACTGATTTAAAAATGCTTGATTGAACAGATCCCTTTTCAAGAGCTGCTAACATGAGAAGAATCAAAGTTCAGAGAGGACTTTGTGGTGCTTGTGTGTGTTTACCTTTCCCTGTGCGATGATGTAGAAGGTGCTGCCCTCCTCGCCCTCCCGGATGACGTACTCCCCCTTGTCATAGTACTCCTAATGTGCAGAGGGAGAGGGGGGGGGGGGGGGGGAGAGATGGCGGTCAGAACTGAAGCGTCACATTGATTGAACCATCGAGCGGCTCGGGTTGATTCCTGGTAGCCCCCCCCCCCCCGCCCGCCCGCGGGATCGGAGCTGCGGTTCAGCCGTCGATGATGTTCGTCACGAGGACTTTGGGGCTCGTGGGGGTTTAATGACACATTAAAAATACAGATCAGCACTATAATGTTATTATACATATTAAAATGGACTGAGATCATTCATTTCTTTTCTCATTTCATCGTTTTCTATCATTTTCCATCAACGTATTTCATTTAATCTAGAAAACAACATCACAAACTTTGCAGAAGTGGCTGCAAATCGAAAAAAGAATTCATTCTAATGAATATTGTTCAACTAATCGATTAATCAACTCATCACACGTCCGGTTACTCTGTCCATTATTTGAAATTAATGTCGATGAAATGTCTGTTACCATGGTGACAAATGACACATCAGGATTCACTACATCCTGATGTGACGAGCAAAGTGGAGCTGAAACTACATTAGAGGAGTTCGTCTTCCTGCTCGTATCAAAACCACTTACAGCAGCGTCCTCTAATTCACTTTTACTAGACTGTCCCACAGGCTCCTTCAAATTTCGACAGACAAATACAAATCCTGAGCAATGACGGATCCAACAGGATGTTCCCCCTGAGGCCAACTTATCCCAGGATTCATTGCACACCGGTGACGAGGCTAACAAGCTAGCTGTGCAGGTGCTGCAGTAAGTGCAGCTGCTATAAGAAGCTAATGATGAACCCTCTGTAGTCTAGACTGTCTCGTTTCGGTTTGGCCTCCACGGACTCGGTCTACGACGGTGTGGCCCCCGAGGGATTCGGCCCCTGAGTCGAGACGTTGCTTCAGTTTCACCTGGAAGGATCGGTCACATAACCCTAGCACCTAGTTTTGAACATGGACCATGAATCAGAAACAATCGGTGTGAAGGCCGAGTCGCTCCCTGTCCAGCTGGTGCAGCAGGAAGATCTCACTCCACCGAGAGGGATCGTTTCGGTGTTTAGCTCAAAGTTTACGAGCTTCATAAAAACGGAGCGACACTTTGTGATATCCCTGAATTAGACACGGAGGTACAGTTTGTTCCCTCCGTCTGTTCGCAGCTCTCGCTCAAAGACACCGACCCTGCACTCTGTCCATTTACCCAAACCCCCGACACGCCAGCCAGACTGCTGAGTCAGCGAGTCGAGCTAAAGCGTTCAGGGGGGGGGAAGGAGTGCAGAGAATGAAGGTGACCGGGGGCCGAGGCATTCCCTGGAACGGGGTTTCCCGCAGCTGAGACAACCGCTCACGGCTGTGATCCGTTGGGCTGCCGAGGACTGTGGTGGAAGGCGAACAAACAAATCAGAGCAACCACGCGTAAACATTCCCCCGGTGTTTACTGTCAAAACTCTTGACACAAGTGGCATTTTCCTTGAGCGCCCCCGAGCTTGTTTACGTCCCGTTTACGCTTCGGGAGAGGCCAGTTTAACACCCGTCCATGACAGCGGGAGACAACACGGTTCTGTTTACAGAGACTGTCCGGGTGATGCAGAGGCTGAGCAGGGGAGCGACGGCGTTTGACTTGTGTCTGTGGTTTTGTTGAAGCCGGCTGCCGAGCTGCAATCCGGAACCCGGGGGTCAAACGTTTGTCTTTTCAGGAAAGACAGACGACGCTTTTCACTAAAAAAGCTTGAGAGCGAATCTCCTCTATAATATATATATTTTATATAAATATTTCAAGTGCCCTGACAACCACACACATCCCCCTTCTTCTTATCTGAACCATCAACCTGCTCTGAATTGGTGTGTGTCAGTGTGTGTGTGTGTGTGTGTGTGTGTTGGCTTTAGTGGCAGTCGTTTAGAAACAGCACGTCTCTCTCTCTCTCTGTCGGCTTCATTAAATCAAGAGGACGGCCCGAACCTGTTTTTAAGACCAACTCAGTCTTCAGCTGCTCCTTGAAAGCATCGTGCTGCCTTCAAGGAGCTGTTGGAAAATCACTTCTGACACGAGCACGCGTAAGTGATTTTTTACATAAGGTGTCAAACGTATAAGTAAGAGTTGGTGATTTGAGAATTTATATATTTATGGATCCAAGAAAGAGCAAAGAATCCATTTAAAGAGTTGGTTTTAAAAGTGATTTTATTTATTGTTGTATTTAATTATCATTTTTTCCAGACCAGAGACCAGACGTAGTTCTCAGGGTTTTCTAATATTACAGTAATCTCCCCCAACTTGAACATTTTAGTCTTCAACAAAGTGCTGACACGTTAAAAACACTTGGATCTTATTTAGCTTTAACTGACACAGGATCTGTCTTGTTTGTCAGTGTCTCATTTTAAGTGTCTAGTGTCAGAGAAGGTAAAAGTGTGAGTCTGCAGTTTGTTTCTCCAGCAGCGAGTCAGGTACCCTCGTGTCCACGGCTGTTTTCCTCTGCTCATTAAGAGATCCCTCTCTAAAGTGCCTCCGATGTTAGTCTGAGACGAAATCCACAGTCTGAGGTTCATGTGAGGCTTCAGCAGTCGAGCGGCAGCGGGAGCCTTCTAAAAATTACAGCCTTTCACAATGAAGCTCCGTCTTTGTGTTTGTCGCGACAGACAGAATCCAAACCGACTCCGGAAGCTGCTTCTTTGACTTGATTCACTTGGACGCCTCGGAGGAGGAAGTTCACTGGAGATTTTCTGCTTGGAAACGAGGATCTATCTCCCCCCCCCCCCCATCTCTTCCGTGTGGAGGCACATTTGAAAAAGATCTTGTCTGACAGACTTAAAAATAAGCTTCTCTCAGGCGGCAGCTTGAAGAGGGAGGACGACTGCTCGTGAACATTTAGATTCTCGGATGATACGACTCTTTGCCAGAAGAGAACAAACACAAGTCGGGCCACATTGATTGTGTCGAACCATTTTGTCTTTTCTAAGAATCATTGGCTTCATTGTGCGATTATAGTCGATGAATAACATCAACCGGTCGCACAACACAAACCACTCATTGTCTGAAAAGATATTTAATGTCATTATTCATGCTCTCACAGCCTGTGTGTGTGTCTGCTCAATTTCATTGTGTTGTGAATATTTGCAGCATGTTTTCTATTCCTCACACGAGACCCTTCCCCTCCACCGTACATCTCTCTGGTGTCAGTGACTTGGCACTGCTGTAGAGCGTCACATTGTGCACGTGTTTCTTTTCTAGGGGATAACACGATGAAAATATCATTAACTCCGAGTTATTCCCCCCCCCCCCCTCCGCTCCTCGGGGCTCGACTTTTCAAAACGCTTTTTTTGGCTTCCAACAGAGCTCGCTGTTTTTGGCTATTGGATCTTTCCAATTCGAATTCCAATCTTCAGATCGGATCTGACGGAGAAGGTGCATTCACCCCCCCCACCCCCCCACCCCTAACGCTCACACACATCGACACAAACACACACACTTCCATTCCCCCCACTGTTTGACAAGAAGCTTCAATATTATCTGGCCGGGTCTCAACGAACATCTGCACCACTATTAGGTTACAGCCCCCCCCCACCCAACCCCCCCAGCTCCATTGGAAATGACTGAATAAGGAATTTCTCCCCTAGAGGAGGAAATGAGCAGGACGAGCAGCGATCGCAGGGAATCGACCTTGAAGTTTTTCATCGTGAAGAAGACGCTGAGAAAAGCTGTTTCTCAGTTTTCCCTCTCGCTGCTGAAACACGACGCTCGCGCAGGAGAAGTGAAGCGAGTCCTTCTCCTGCAGGTTTCAACACATGCACCCGCGCACACATTCCCCTTCACACACTTGTATGTTCTCACACCAAAAGCCTGTCACTCGCACATCTTAGAAATCACCCCCCCCCCCCCCCCCCCCCCCTCACCATTTGAATAAACACTTTCTGGGGCCTTGGTCAAATAATTATGGTAACAATATACAGAGCCCGGCGATGACAGGAATAACACCGGCTCTGTTCATCAACAAGGTAATTTGTGAGGTCCTGCCGACTGGAGGTGGACAGAATATGCTGACATGCAGTAATGGTATATGGCCAAATGGTAATGATATTTTGACAGCAGCTATCTGCAGCGCGCGGCAGCTGCCAGAGCGTTGTGCAATACAATGAGAAGTCAAATTGTCCCTGCAGGAGAATTAAGAGACAAGTCTGACAGGATGACTTACCACCTCCAGGCAGTCCACCATTTTGCTGAGCTTGTCCTCCGGCAGATTGGCCAAGAGCGAAACGCTGACGGGAAAAACACAGAAGATGAACGTTCATTTTGGATTCTGTTCAAATGACCACAGACATGATGCCAGGGACGTTTCACAGAGAACTGCAGCCCGTGTCCAAGAGTCCGGTAAGTTTTGAGAAAATACACGACCAAAGTAATTTAATTACAGTGTTATAATCCTGACTTTCCTGATTTTTTATTATATTACACATATGCAAATGCAGCTCCTCTTTTCAGCCTCTGCCTGAAACACAAGTCTGCTCTGATTGGCCAGCTGAACCACTCTGTTGTGATTGGTCGACATCTGCTCTCGCTGTACGCTGCTTTACGACTCGCCGCTAGGTGAACTGATCGTAATTCTCTTTGGCCGTTCGCTGGTTGGTCGTGTTTTATTCTGACTGAATGTCTTTGAGCCATATTTCCCACCATTTCCTCTGAAAGACATTTGTTCCTAATTGGCTGTCGAGTGTCTATAAAAGTCATCGTACATCAAACAACACAAGTACACGTGTCATTCTCTTGTGTGTTACTTCCTTACATCAGGAAAGTTGTCGTACATTATCAATCAACAAGTGGCGACAACTTGGGCTCTGACCTTCGCAGGAAGTTGCGGTGCTGCTCCTGTCGCGTCTCCGCCGTCCTCCTCATGATGTTCTGAAACACCTCCCGGTCCAAAGCCCACGTCCGCACTTTGTTCACGGCTGTAAAATGAACGTCACATTAACCGGAGACATGGTCCAGATTCTGACCTTTCAGAGACGGGAACCGGTATCAGGGACAGAGCTGCCCTGTGTCCACTTCATCTGTTATCATGTAAAACTCTCAGAGAGACAAACTGTCACCGAGTTTCCAGTTCACCCTGAATATCGAGGTCAGGACACGGTGACCCCCCCCCCCCCCCAAGGGCCACCAGTCGGTAACTTGGTTAAATATACAAACCCGGACAAAGAGCGCTCACATCGTGTTTCGCTGTGCGCGCTCCGAACGCCGAGGAGGTGAAAACCAATCAGGAATCAAAGCTGTGGACGTAAAGCCTCTGTAAACACACCACATGCAGATGCTTGTTGACTTCGGTCGGATTCTCCTGCTCCGACAATCGGGTGAATCCTCGAGGAGTCGCTCCAACTGCGATGAAGGTCGGAGAACTTTCAGATTAGAGTCGAGAGAACGTCGAAGGTTTAGAGGAAAAAATACCACTTCAGTGTCTTTTACCCTGAGCTGCAGTCAGAACTCTCCGGGCACCTTCTGCTAAAGCAACACTTTGAACATGTAGATGGGAATTTTTACAGCTCACTGACTTGGAAGAAGGAGAACGGAGCCTCTTTCATTCTCACTCCTCACCTATTAACACCTGCTCTCACTTTCGGGGGGAAAATGTCTGAAAACATTGGACATTTTTCCGGAGTTTGACTTTTCACATGTGCAGCAGGAGGCAGGGAATCACATGTTCTGCTGTGGCTCAAGTGCTTTTGTTTTACAGCTCGTCCACATCTCTCACATCTTCTACGTCCTCTTTCCAGCTGCTGCTCAGTGAAATACACATAGTGCTGCTTTAATTGACTTTTAAACTGAAGTTCAGTAAAGGAAACTTCGCCTCAATACAACATCAATTCTTTCTCCCGAGTAAAACAAGGAATAGTTCTACCTGTTTAATATCTAATTGTTGTTTCTGTCTCTGTCTCTCTCTACTTTCGAAATCGACTGCAGCTTTAATTCGTCTGATTTGTGCATTTGCATTCACACACACACACACGAGTGATATCTGTGAGTCATGTGTAGAAAAAGTGCAGATTTGCAGAACATGTGTGAAAAGAGAAGTTTACGTGTTCACGGTGTTAACGTGGTTACCTCGCACTGAAGCCGTCCGGGTGCAGTTGTACAGGATGGCTAGTTCCCCGAAAGTGGTCCACACGCTGATCGATGTGAGCAGCTTGTTGTGCTGAAACACGTCCAGCTTCCCGTCTGCAAACATCAAGCCAAGGACAATCAATAGTTTTTAACCTACATTTAGGACACGGACAAAAAAAATACACAAGAGGACAAACAGATCGTGTGTCGCAGACAGAATCTGATGGTGTTTAAACTTCATTAGGTTCATTTAAGAGCGGACGAGTCACTGGTTATTTATTCAACATCTCCAAACTCCTCCTGTGCTGCTGCTCGATACGGAGACTCAGCAGAAACTGAGCTGCAGGTTTTATTTCAGTAAATAATAATAATAATTCCTCTGTGACATTATATGTGGTGGCTTTAAAAAACAGGAAAACACTCAAATCTTTTAAATAAAAAAATCCTCCTCCTTCCTTCCATCTGCATCCTCCTACAACATAAACACCACTTGTATTTTTAGGGTCCTGGTCCGTCAGTGACCCTGAAGTAAAACAAATTAAAGACTTGATTAAACGAGCCAACGATCACCAGCTCCTGACGTCTGCATCATTAATTCATATATTAATAATCCTCAGAGGTAAAACGCTTGTTTGAGCTTCTTTACATTTCTCTTTCTTCTGGTTTTCGTCACTTCTCTCCAGCACCTAGTTCTCATGTACGTACTTTCGTATACTTTCAGATTACTTTGTTCGCAGTTCAAGAAAATTCTGTTAATTTATTCACCCAGATAAACAAGCAAATACATTAATAAAACAGTAAAGAATTAAATAAGAGAGTTAAGGTTCCTTCAGTTCCATTTGCTTCACATCACTGTGTCTGAGTGTATAATCACATCGGGGTCCAAAATTAACTTCTCTCTCCGACCACGTCCGTCCTGGTAAACCAGAGGAATTCACACTGTGTCGCCAACAAGACGCTCAACCGGCCAAAATCATTCAAATCTACGTTTCTACAAAGAATAACATGAAGCTAGTTAAGCTTTCAAAGGTTTACATCCGATTACGTGTGTGGAGAAGTGGAACCAATCAAACGCGTGTCGCTCTGATGTGATTGGCTCGTGGTCAGACCGGCTGCACAATAGGGCAAAGACTGAGAATCCAGAAATAGTCCAGTTTGAAACACCACAGGCCGATGTGGCGAGTTCCGATGACTTTTCTGCCAGTTTCCGATTTTTAACTCTCTAACCTCGCAGTCAGCAAACGCCGGTCACTCCCGGGGGAGCCAGACGAACGCACAGACTGGAAATACAGTCGTCAGGTTGATCTGCAGTTTAATGTCGATATCAGCCAAAGGCCTGGTTTCTGAGAATCCACTCGAAATCACAAATCGTCTAAACCTCACACAGGTGCCTGAACAAAGAACAGATCTTATTCCACTTACATCTGCACACAGCTTCACCACACAGCACCTGCTCTCTCTGCTTCTGTTGTCAGTAAACACCAGGAACCAGACCTGATGTCAAACTGCTGGAAGCTTGAAGGGAATCACAACGTGCATCATGTCGCTCTGCAGGTTCTCACTCGTACTGTACAGACTCCAGGTTCACAATATGAAGCCAATGCAGAAGTGCCTGAAGTGACCAGCAGAGGGCGACTATAGAAGTCCATGAGAAATAATTCTTCTTCTCTGTTGATTTATTACTTCAGTAAATATTTTCCTCAGGTGTTTACGTCTCAATCTCTAGTCTTCTTTATACATCATGATGTTAATTTTTACAAATTATGATCCATTCAGAGTCAAGTAGACAATAAAGCACAGTATTCATTGGGGGATACTGTGTGATTGACAGCTAGTACCGTCCAAGGTGGCAGGTGTAGGTTAGTTAGGCTCCACCCACCACTCTTTCAAATATGGATACTTCTGGTTTGAAAAAACAAGATGGCCGACAGCAGCTCAAAAGGTGAGGTCACGGTGGGTTGATACCTGCTGTCACTCCACACAAGCTCCGCCCACTAATTCGTCCAGCAGGTTTCAATTACCCGCTCCGTCTCTCGGACTTCTGCTTCTAATTGGACATTAGGTGTCATGTGATGTTTGACCACAATGTGTGTGTGTGTGTGTGTGTGTGTGTGTGTGTGTGTGTGTGTGTGTGTGTGTGTGTGTGTGTGTGTGTGTGTGTGTGTGTGTGTGTGTGTGTGTGTGTGTGTGTGTGTGATCGTGTGGTAATTGAATAGAAACAGGCGTGAACCGACCTGCCAGGACAAACAGATGGTTCCCGTGTTCTCCCTGCGTGATGACGTACTCCCCCTGCTGGTAGGTGCGCTCGTACATGCACTCCACCATGTCTTTGAGCTGCTGCAGCTCCAGCCGCTTCAGGTACTGGTTCTTGTTCAGGGCGTCGGTCAGCAGCTTCTTCACACTGTCGACACGGATCAGAAACAGTTAAGACGACTTCACCAGAACGTAGAGTGTGGAACCCGAGTACTTTCATCCCATGTGATTCCTCCTACTCCATTTATCTGATAGCTGTAGATTATTGTCATCTTTGCGTGAAGGAATGAAGTATAACAGTTGTGTTGCCATCACGTAATCGGAGCTGTCCTCGCAAACATTAGCCTTCAAAGTCAAAATGGCTGCGAAACCATTAGATTAAATGTGGACAAACAATTTAAACCTTGGCTCGTCTCCCTAAACCACCGCTGTGTCGTCTCCGTCTGTCTCCAGCAACGTCAGACACATTCTGTAGCTTCCTCAAAATGCTGTTTATTTGGCTCCACGACTCAACCTTGGGTCCTAATTGTTCTGCAACAGGGAAATTATTTGTTTTATAAAACGAATACGAGGTGACTGTGAATTATCTTCCTCTGGAGGTGCTGTGTCATCCTGGGTAAGAGGAGCCTGAAGAAACCAAGTAAACAAGATGGATCTAAATCATAAAAACATACTATTTCAATGCTTAAATTCAATTATAAAGTAAATAAAGATTATTTCTTCCTTCTCTTTCGTCAATCTCATCCTGAAAACTGGAGATAGTGAATAATTGATGGGTCTTGATGAAAAAGGCACATTTATTAGAGCTGATATCTACGAGTGTGTGTGATTTAGTGCAGTTTGATTACATTTTAAGAGGACTGTGATTACTGTTCGATTTCCTCAGGCGTTCCCGAGGACACCCACGTCCACGCTGCTCACCAGCGTTTCCCCCTGGGTTAAATATTTGGTTTCCCACGTGAAGCCATTGCACCCTCGGGTCTCCTTCCAGCAGTGAATCACCCAAAACAGCCAAAACATAAAATCATCAGGAGCTGTCAGAGTTCACCGTCGTGCATTTTAACAGCTGCAGCGAGGGGCCGTACGAAGAAGACATCGCTTTCTTCGGGGAGCAGTAAAACAGAGAGGGTTCAGGGCCCCGGTCGAACGCTAACTATAGATCACGAGTCGCGGTGGCTGCTGGGAGCGGTGCAGGCGGTGCAGGCGGTGCAGGCGGTGGGCGTTCCGTTTATCCACCGTATCGTGTGTAATAAACTGTCACACTGGGCTTCGTAAAAAAAACCAGAGCAGACGACGTTCGCTTCTTTATTATTCATCTCGCCGCTCTCTCCTCGCCGTGTCATTAACTCGGCCTGCGTCTGCAACGTGTTGCACCACAGACGTTCAAAGGGCCGGTCGGCGGCTTCATCTACATTCGTTTTGGTTTGTCATCCGTTCTGTGCTTATTAGCGACATATGTTTAAAACATGAGGATTAAATTGAGAGAGGGCGGGGGGGCGGGGGGGGGGGGGGGGGGGGGTTGTGCATGCTCACATTATTCACTGCAGCGTCGTGTTCATGTTGTGAAGAACAATCACTGAGACAAAAGTTTGGCTGGAATATATAACGAGACTCTCATTAAATAACTGTCTGAGCCTCGTTGTGTGCACAGTAAATTATGTTACATGACAGAGGGGGTGGGTGGGGGGGGGGGGGGGGGTCACACAATAAAGATCCTCGAGCTGGATCTGATCATAATGAAACTTTCTACGCTCTCAGATCAGCAGGATGAATGTAAAACATGAGTGTGTCTTTAAAGGTTGTGGTGCGATGATGAATCGGCTCAGTGCTCATTGTGTTTTGCTCATTTAACAACAAACGTGTCGAACAGACGAATCGGACGAGGACACGACGAGGACACGTGGGCAGAGTGTTGAAGGAATATTTCATCTAACATCATTGGTTCGGAGATCGACTAATCAGGAGATTAAAAACCTGTAAAATGAGACTGAATTAAAGAAATGTTTGTAGACTGAAACTGTTCCGGTTGGTGGAGGCATACAACCAGCGGCCGGTACTTCTAGCTACATCTAAATCTCTGACTTTCCTCAAATTTTCCATAAGTTTGAGCTTATTAGCTACGTTTCTGCGAGTCTGCTGTGGTGAAACTGCGACAGTGAGTTGCTTAAAATAAAACTGTGTGTGTTTCCTAAAGGATGGTCCAGTGTTTCCTCTGCTAAAGGAGACAAGGTAGGAGACATTGATGCACTTAATGTTTAGAGAATTCAAACAGCTCTTATCGTTCAGGGTCATTTCCCTCACAGGAACCTTCCATCTGGTTTAATGAACTATTTGCTTCTTCAGTATTTGCTTCTGTCCCACCTGCTGCCGCTTGCATTTTCAAACCTCATCCACCAGGCTGCGATGAGCCTGAGGGAATCATGAACCTTTACCATCCTCCCGTCTGGCCTCCTTGCTTCCTCTGCTTATCTTACGAACTTTCCTAAAAGAGAGAAAGAAAACTCTCACCTTGCATCCTTGGGTACCCGGGCGTTCTCGAAGGAGAACTTGGGCAGGCTGCTGGAGTCGTAGGTCCGGGACGTGGGTTCGGCGGACACCCCGGCTTTGGCCCCTTTCCTCCTGTTGAGGGTCTCCTTGATGCGAACGCCGAGGTTGGGGCTGTTCTTGGCGCACGTTTTGATGGAGGGAGGCCGCGACGCCAGGCTTCCAGAGGGGCCGCTCGGACCCTTCATCACGTCCTGGAGCTTGTTGAGCTGGATGCACTTGTTCTGCAGCTCCTCGCTCAGCTCGGCCAGAGCTCGGGTCTGCTTGGCGAGCTGCTCCTGTAGCCCCCTGATCTGCTGCTCTCTGGCACAGAGCTCCTCATCCTTCCTCTTGCCCTCTCGCTCCAGCTCCTCCACCCGGGCCCTCAGGGAATCCAGGCACGAGATCGTGTACCCGCCGCCGTGATCCTTGTGGGCTCGGCCGTTGGAGGCGTCCGCCTGTTTGTAACGCTTGGATTTCATCGAGCCGTTCCCCATGGTATCACCTGAGGGGACGAGAGATGTGAGTGTCAGTGTTTGCTGAGAGGATGGAGTCATCGGCGGGGGGGGGGAGAGAGGTTTGTTTGAGGAAGCCGGGGGTGAGGTTTCAAACAAAAGAGCTGACGCCCGGGAGGAGAGGGAGCCGGAGACGGAAAGAGAGAGCAGATCAGTATATAATGGTCAGAGAGTGTGTGTCCTCCATTTATTATTCAGGAGGCAGGAAGTATTACGTTACACCCACAGTCACTCCCTGTCTGCTCGGGCGACGGCCGAGGAACCGCTGCACGGGGGAAATCACAAGGATTACACTTCATCAAAATCAGAAGATGATAAACAACTTCTGCGTTCTGATGTGATCGTCCAAAGCTGGACTCTCTGGTGGTAAGAGTGTGTGCGTGGGGGGGGGAATGTGAGAGAACAATCCGGTGTTTGTTGTGTGGGACAGTTTGCCCCCCCCATCACAAACACACACAGTCCACTTCATCCATCACATTCCTGCTGGGACACAGTCAGTGGATGTGTCACTGCTGCCACTTTATTCTGAAAATCCAACAACTATACCGTCATCAAACAGAAACATGCTCCTCTGGTTTTTATCTTAACTCTGTGACTTTAACCAACCCGGATTGAAATATTGTTCCATTTCTATTCGCAGATTTATTCATAAACATCATTTTACGACTAGTAATATTTCTAACGCGTGTTTTCCTACATTTAAAAACTCCAGTGACACAACGTGAGCCGGCTCCTCGGAGGAGGGCGCACCTGCTTCGCGTTTCCGAGATGAAATGAATCGCGTTTGTTCCGGTTCTTACCTGATGTCGCAGTTTTCCACCGGAGCTTTAAAGCGAAGAAGAAGAAGAAGAAGAGAAAGAATCAGTTTGAAGATCCGAGCATCAGCAGAGAGACGCTCCTTCCTCCTTCCTCCTCCCTCCTCCTCATCCTCTCCTCCTCTGCCTCCGCCGCGCTCGCGCCGCCTCTCCTCCTCCTCCTGCTCGGCTGTGCGCGCGCCCTCGCTGTATGATTGACAGGTCAGGTCTGAGCGCGTGTGTGTGTGTGTGTGTGTGTGTGTGTGTGTGTGTGTGTGTGTGTGTGTGTGTGTGTGTGTGTGTGTGTGTGTGTGTGTGTGTGTGTGTGTTTGTGATGTCAACTCAAAAGTATTTTTAAAGAGATGGTTCACCCCAAAACTAAAATTCCCTCATTACCTATTCACCACTATGATGGTGGTGGTGGGTGGTGGGGGGTGGGGGGGGGGGGTTCGGCTTCATTCACATCTGGAAACTGGTGGAAAATAGTTGATAAACATTTCACACGTTCGTGTCGGGCGTTCGCTTTTTTGGGGACGAGTTGAATCTGGATCGGACGCGTGAGTCCTTCACGTCCACAAACGATTAATTGGTTTTCCCAGCGTGTGTCTGAGGCCTGCAGCAGATTCCATCGACTCAGAGCAAAGATGGCCGGTGTCCAGAGCTGATTCCACTGCGGCACAAACCCACTGCGCTCAAACCCGAATCAGAGGCGCCGGCCACGGATCTGACGACCTCGTACCTTCACCAGGGGGGCGGAGCTACAGCCTAGGTCACTTGCTCGAGGGAACTGGGAAGGTAGCGTGTTCAGATTGGAAGAATTGAATGTTTTCGGTTGAACAGTGGGTTTAAACCACAGACCGTAAATAAAGATGGACGACATGACAGCTCTCCAAAAGTGAAGCCAATCATCTTGATCGCCCCCTGGTGGCAGGCTGCAGTTTGTCATAACCTCCTTGTTAGTGGATGGGACACGGACCAAACTCAGAATTCTCGTTTACCTGCCAACTTGAGACAGAGGTAGTAGACCTGGATTAACACATGGACACAGATATACAGAAAAAAAATTATGTTGATACATAATACATTCATAAATAAATGTAGGAATAAACAAATGTAAAAATACCGAAATAAATGGCTCAATGAATGAAATGTAGAAATACATAAATAGACAGATACATGTAGAAATGAATAGATGAATATAGAATTTGATAAATAATCAAAGACATAAATAAATTGAGCAATATGTAAATCTATAAAAACATGAATAATTGTAGAAATACAGAAAATGCCTTTTTATAATCACAAACTGTAATAATTGTTTCATACATTTATCTTTTATTTATTTGTTTTACTTGTGCCATTGTTAACCCTTCATAGTTTATAGGTATGAATTTATTCATCTATTCCTAACCCACAGTTTCATTACTGCCTCCTACAGTTGTCTTAACTCCCTCTGGCCACTAGGTGGAGCCACATATGTATTTTTATTACGTTTCTCCACGTGACTTCTGTCTCCTCTTTGCCTCAAATATTAACTGAGAAGTTTTTGTTTTGTCTTGTTCAACTTTACCCACAAAACTCAATCCATAACCACAAAGAAGTGTTCAAGAGAAACTTAACTTCTGCTGTTATAGAAGTTTGTTTGAAATATTCTTCTCAAGTTATACTGAAGCTTATTTTCATTTAGTTTCTGTGTCATTGTTCCAGATCCAGAGTTTGTTCTGTTTTATTATTTCTGTGCAGACAGCTCCTGGGGAACTCTACTTGGGGTAAAATGTTTTTGGAGGTAAAGTTCCCAAGATGAAAACTTAAAATCACGTTCCATAAGATGATAAAAAAACAATTGTATAAGCCAACCCACCTCAAGTTAAAAGGTCACGCTTACATCCAATAATACTATAAAGGAAAGTGCCATTGTTCTAATTCTTTACTGTGGTTGGTTAAAAGCTTATTTTATAAACACGCAGAGAAGAAGATAAATTATAATTGAATCAACCACAAATACAAGTTATCATTGTTGTTATTTTGAAAGCCGTTTACTTCTTGATATGATTTTCAGCCTCTGACAGTTTTATTCTTGACGATCGTCTCAACTCGACTTCACTTGGGTTTTGTGACTTTCCGCTGAAGAAGTTTGAGAGAACTTCTTCGGTGATTCTTTGAGGGTAACTTTACAAACAGAGAACAAACAGAAACAAGTCACTTTGTCATTTTAAACATTATTTTATTAACTTTCTCTGTTCAACACAACTAATTCATTTATAAACGGTTCCTCTATTCAATTCAAACAGTCCAAATACAAATAGATGAACACATCGGGGGGGGGGGGGTAAAAACATTATGTACACAAACACAACAGCACTCTGTGGTGGGGGGAGGAGCCGTCAAGGCGAAGCTCACGTCAGTCAAACACATTCAACTTCATACTCTGAGCTGCTGCCTCCAAAAATAAATCTCATACGAACGTGTAAAAAATACAAATAATAATAATAATAATAATAATTAAGCCAATATCTGAAGACTACTTCAGCTGGTTATGTACCTAGTACAAAATTAAATAAGATGAAGGTATTGGCATGAGGACATAATGTGACTACACAGAGTTATAAATAAAACAGGGAGGAAACTAGACTCTGATAACATGGGAAATAAAAACAAAGACGAAATCCTCGGTTCACATTATTCAACCACACAAACCCATTCACTGTTCTGACTGAACCACCAGGGGGCAGCACAACCACACTCACAGACTACATTAGGCAGGTAGAGCAGGGACACGGGGCCCCTGACTCCTGTCCTCAGCAGCTGAGGGACATTTAACACCCACTCGATCAGGGATCAGCAGGAAAAGACGTCGGTACGTTTCAAACAAAGACTTCGATCGCCAGGTTTCCTCGGCACAGGAGGTGAAGGTTTGACCTTAGTTTGACCTTCACGTTTAGCAGGTTTACGCAAAAACTACTCGGATGATTCTCTTGAAACTTGGTGGAACGGGTCGGGTGAGAATCCGGGAACGTTTGGCACAGACGTGGATAAAAAGGCGGATCCGGGAATTTTTCTAATAACTTCCTTTTAACATTGCAAGATGATGATTTTTCTGAATTTCTCAAGAAATCCTGCAGAAATCTATAAACAGCTGACATTTGGTGCAGAACTGTCTCAGCGAGATGTTTAATATGAGCAGTTTGTCCATATGCATCTAATTTAGATACATAGACCTGTAAATGCAAGACAGTGATGAAGAGGCTGCCCCCCCCCCCCCCCGTCAGAGAAACACTTTGTCTGAAGCGTACTGAGGCTGAAGTGGGTCAAAGACACAAGAAATGCTGCTCAGGAATCACACAGTTTTATACAACACACACAAAACAACTCATTTCTACTTTTTAAAAACGCAGCCAGTGCATTTTTTCTCGTACAACATCACATTTAACAAAAAACCTTCAAGAACACGAAGCGGGAAGAAGCTCGTACAAAAAGGAAAGAGACGGAACGAGAGACCGCGGCTTCGTGGCGACCGTGTGTTCAGGTTCGATCTCCGTTCACAGTGCTGGCTTGTGGAACCAGAGAGCGTTAGCCGACCAGCAGCTAACGTTGTAGTTTCAGTGGGAGAACAACTGGCAGAGGAACGAGTCCGTTGACGCTCGCGGGAGGTTTGTCGGCGTCCAATGTTCCCGCACGAGAACAAGCACCTGCCCGTGCTTTTATTCTGACAGTCTGTGGCGTTTCTCTTGTTGTTGTTGTTTTTTTAAAAAGACTCTACAAAGTCATACAAAGATGAAAAAACGAGCAGGAGCGTAAGGAAAAGCAGAGCTTGGTAGAAATCTGAAGCCGGAGGGAACACAAAACGTGTTCGCCAGCCAAAGTAGAGATTGTCATTTCCCTTTCCGATACGGGAATACTTGGTTTGGACAACAGCGGCGCCGAGCGAGCGGCGGCGGCTTCCTTGTCCGGGGGTTTGTCTTCCAACTGGGTTTCTTCAGCTTGGAGGTTTAGACCCTGCTTAGCAGAGTGGATCTGTGGGGAGGAGAAAGAAAACTGGGGTTAGAAGGATGACCAACTGAATCCTCGGGTCTGTGCAGCGCCGTTTGTTTGCTGCTCCATTAGAGCCTTTAACACGTGGTCTTTGAAACGCAGGACGTGAGCGGCAGCAACAGTTTGTCTTCAGAGGAGGTTTTTCTTTCTCTCGTGGTGACGTGTGCAGAGCGACACTCGTCCCCTGAGGCCGCGTCGAGACCGTTCTGCCGACGCCGCTCGGCCGAAGTAAAGTGACAGATCGTGTCGCAAGCAGAGGCGAAGCTCGGGGGGGGGGGAAGAAGAGCTGAGCTGGCAGACGGTCGGGAAACGTGACATCACACACAGAGTTCTGAGCCAAAACCTGATTCATGTGTGGGGGGGATCACCGTCCATGGATACTGGCTCGCATTAATCTGAATATGTTTGGCCACTAGGGGGCAGACTTCCACATCAAGATTTCAGACATGTAAGTATCTTGTTATGAATTTGATTTATTTACAAACTGTTCTAAACAAATAACAACAGGAGCGTTTGTATGTTTTTAGCTCAGTTTTGGTCTCCACCAACTCCCTAAAGGAAAAATCTAACTATTCAGCTTCAGGACTTTTATCTTTATCTTTAAATCGCACGTTATTTGACCATGAATTGAAAACAGCTACTGGTACAAACCTGAACTAAAGGTTTGTTTCTGCAGCACATTATGTTTTCAGGGAGTCATGGGTCATGAATTCATATTTATTTATCAAATAGCAATTTATAAAATAAGATAAATAGAAAACTTAACATTTAGTTTGTGAAAACGTGGGATTATTACTGAGCTGGACTGTTTTCTTGTTTTAAATGTGAACCAAAATGATCTTATTAACCAATGTTAATACAAATTAAGGTTTGTGTGTTTGCTCGGTTATGAATATTCATGTATTTTAAAGTTTAATCTTTGTTTAATGGCAGAGATTTGATCTGCACCCGGCGACTCGTGTCTCAGGAGAAACCTGTCGTCCCCGATTCAGTTTGTGTTCATTTAACTTCAGTGTGTGACGCTGCAGCGAGGAAATCTCCCTCCGTCAGCTCTCCTGGGCTTTCATCAGCCGGGTGGAGTGCACAACACACACACACAGACACACACAGACACAGACACACACCCAGTGCTGTGTGAGGAGGGTGTATGGTGCATTGTGTGTGTGTGTGTGCGCACAGGATATAATTGTGTGAAAATGACTGATGTCCTTTGCATTTGTCTACGCAAGCGATGGTGTGACCAGGAATAATGAGTGTGTATGTGTGTATGTGTGTATGTGTGTGTGTGTGTGTGTGTGTGTGTGTGTGTGTGTGTGTGTGTATGTGTGTTTAATGTATTTATTGAACAGTGTGCAGGTCAGCATCAGTGTGTGACCTACATCCCTCTGGTGAGGCTGGTCAGTGGGGAGGCAGGAAGTGATGTGGGGTGACAGTCGAGACCGAAAGAATCACGAACCCCTGAGGGTGTGTCTGTGTGTGTCTGTGTGGGTCTCTGTATGTCTTTGTGTGTCTCTGTATGTCTTTGTGTGTCTTTGTGTGTGTTCATACACACCTCAGAGACTTCCATCTGTCCTTCTCCATGTGGTTCTCAGGACCTTCGCTCTCGTACGACGCCAGATACAAAGCTGCCATCAGAAGAAAAGAAAATCAATAAGCATTCCTGACATGAAATATCATGTGATTGTGATTGTGCACAAAGGTTCTTCATCGTTCATTCATTCATGTGCTCTCTGAACCTCGTCTGTGACCTTGATTCACTCGTTCACACACTCACCATCCTCCGGCAGCACCGGCGCCGTCAGCAGGTACTGCAGGATCTTGCGGTCCTTCTCAAACGGACACTCCACTTTCTTCCAGGCCATGAATTCACTCACTTGTTTGGCGAGTTCCCAGAATTTCTGAAATGAAAACCGTGAATGGACAAAGGTGAATAAGGAGCTAACACGTCAACCACCCCCCCCACGTGGACCTGAATCCCACAGTTCACTGTCACTACTTTACTCCATGTTCCCAAATACAACAGTCGCCGCGCTGCCTTTGAGCAAGGTATTTAACCTTGTAGGGCTCGCGGCGGTCGGTCAGCTGTTTTCCGAGGTGTTAATCCGCTCATGTGTACGAGCGTCATCGACAGGAAAAGACTTCAGCAGAGTTTCCCAGGATAAAATGAAGATTTAAAAATAGAGTCTGAATCAGAGAAGCTGTGAGTGGAAACAGTCGTGAGCGTTCAGGGTGTTTTTGCTCCATGGAAACGCAGCTGAACTTTACTTCTTCTTTCTCAACACTCTTTGGGGGAAGTGGAAAACAATCGAATCCGACGCCTCGCGCGGTGACGCTTTCTGACGCAAGACGTCGGCGGTTGTAAACCGTTGCCCCGGGGGAAACCCCCCCCCCCCAGTGGGGAATTTAAAACTCAGCTCACCTCAAAGTTGATGCGGCCGTTCTGCAGCCTGTTGGCACATCCCTCGTTCAGGAAGTAGATGTCTTTAATGAGCAGGCTGAAGAAAGGGATGACGATCTGCGAGGAAACAGAAAGGGAGAGAGGTTTAATTTCACTGGGAAGATGTGAAGGGGATTTCCACCGAATACTACGTGTGTGTGTGTGAGATCTTTGTGAATATCGATTCAAAAGAGGATCTGTGACAAAATGAAAATAAACCAGCGAGCAGACGTGCAGCAGCGTGTTTATAAGGAAATTACCCAAAAAGTTTCCCGAGACAAATTCCTCCGATCAACAATAGAGAAGTGAGAGGTCATTGTGTGTGTGTGTGTGTGTGTGTGTGTGTGTGTGTGTGTGTGTGTGTGTGTGTGTGTGTGTGTGTGTGTGTGTGTGTGTGTGTGTGTGTGTGTGTGTGTGTGTGTGTGTGTGTGTGTGTGTGTGTGTGTGTGTGTGTGTGTGTGTGTGTGTGTGTGTGTGTGTGTGTGTGTGTGTGTGTGTGTGTGTGTGTGTGTGTGTGTGTGTGTGTGTGTGTGGATTTTTCTTCTTTACTGGTAGAAAACTAAACCACGGGACCAGAGCTGGTTTTTACTTTGACTTGTTTTTGATGCTGTGACCTGTTTCCAGATAATTATTATTATTATAATTATTCCAAATAAAGTTTATGGTTAAACTGCAAAACTGACCATTTTTTAATATACAAAATAAATGTCTGAGGAGAGTTGTGTTGCCTCTTCTGTGTTTTTGTTAAACTCTTTGCTGATTTACGTTGTGAGTCTTTCAAAACAAACAAAGCTTTGAGGTGCCGCTGACGACTTCTTATCAAAGTTCTGGACATCATGTCTGGTGCCGGTTCTGCAGCAGCAGGATGCTGTTGGGTCGTGTCTGTACGTCTGAAGGCTGCGGTCATGTATGAACACACGTCTGCAGCAGAGAGGAAGTCGTTTTCACAGCTGGACACAGGGAGAGTCGAGGCCCTGGAGCCAGAGTCTGGATTTATTAGATTTATTTTATGCTTGTTACTGTTTATCAGCTGTTTTTTTGATTATTCTCTGCATTCCTATTTTTATTCCTTCTTATTTTGGTAAAGAAACGTCTCACTTATCATCCAGGTCTGATTAAAACGAGCTTTAGGAGCAGAACGTGTGATTTAACTGGATATAACCTGAATTCATCTGTTGAGCTACAACGTTCAGATCATTTCCATCTTTGATCAAAACAAACCACGAGCTTTGTCTTTGTTGACAAGTTCAACAGCCGAGTGGACGCCTGGCGAACGTACACAGCGTCCCCCCCCTCCCCCGCCCCCCGCCCCCCGCCCGAGAGCAGAGGTCACAGGGGCAAGAACATACCAGACTCTTTGGGAACTTTCCGTTTCACGACCCCGACCTCTTGTCTGTTTGCATTTCTGAGCTGCAGAAAACAAACCCCCGGGAGCCAGACACTTACTGACGGTACACTGTGTTTCCATAAAACTCTGATCCAACATGTGATGACGTGAGGGGAGGATAACCACTAACGCCCGGCGGCCCACGAGCTCGGCCAGGGCGGGGAACCCGAGAGGCAGCGGGGGAACGCTATGTGATCTGGCAGGCGGCCATGTTTTCTCTTTCCTTCACAGCGTGTTTTGATGAGGAGGGAAAAAACAAGACCCTCGTCAGATCTTGACCCATTTATAACCGTCCCCTCGGAGCGCTGCACTGTTATGTAACCTCTGTCCGGCGTCCAGGTCCTCTGAGGACGCCGCTGATGGGAACGCGGCGTCCAGACGCTAACGAGACACAACAAGCGGAAGCGCTGTGGTTTGTTTTTCTTCTGCTTTCCTTCGTGTTTGCTGTTGAACTACACACGAAGATAAACATCTCAACTCTTTGCAGAACTGTAATCAGCTTAAAGCCGCTCGGCTGCAAGGACGTCACCGGGAACTTTCAAAGACTCGTTCATCCACGATTCTCTGCTGTTTGGGGTTTTACTGGAATTTCAACCTTAAGTTAACAAACTGGTCTTTGAATTGTACGTTTAATTCTCCCTCTCCGGTTCCTCCCAGCACAGAGAGTTCAGATATGAGCTGAACCACAAATGAACCAGTTTAAAGAGTCTTATATTCTATCCTCTCCGGCCTCACCTTCTCCCGGCTGCTGTTGGCGGTGATGGATCTCTGCGTGGCTCCTCTCAGAGACGTTCTGTAGTTGTAGAAGTTGCTGGAAGGATCCATCTGATGCTGAGAGGAGGAGGAAGAAAAAACAACAGAGTCGGTTTGAGTTAAGTTAAGCTCCGGTCAGAACCCGATGAACAAAGCCAGATGTGCGGAGCAGCTGAGAGACGAGTGGGTGAGAGGGAGCAGGGAGCTGTCGACACGCCGCTGCTGAACAAGGACGTTTCTACAAGTCGGTCAAATTCAATACAGTTGATGTTTCTTTCTTTGTTTGTTCTGTTAAAAGTTGTCAAGCTGCTTCTCCCACCGCTGAGAACATTTCCTACGTTTCTTCTTACTTTTCTATTATTGAATTTGACATGATACAGGAAAAGCAAATGATTAATTACACTTTAATGGAAACAAAGTTCAAATATCTAATATCTAATATCTAAACGACTAAACCAGGAGCAGAAGATCAAATAGCCAACGCAGCAAATTATAAATTAAGTATCACTTTAATATAAATATATATATAACATTTGGACTTTGCTTGTCACATTTTAAACTTTGGTTTTTAGGTTTTAATGCCAGTTTTTCATCTTTTATGATTTCTATCCTTTTAGTGTTTTATCATTTGAAGTGTTTTTAGGGCAGATGCAATATTTTTAACTCACTTTTATTCTGCGTTATTATTCTGGGTCTCACACGATGTGTCCTTGTGTTCTGATTTGTGTTTTTCTGTTGTGCAGTGTACTGTTGAAGAAGAATTTCCCGATGGAGACAATAAAGTATATTTGATTTGATTGAAGTGAGGAGCAGCGAGGTGACGTGTGAGCGACAGACAAGAGGAACAGACGGAGGAACAGACGGAGGAACAGACGGAGGAGAGACGTGAAGGAGGAACTTTAAAATCTGAACCTGTTCAATGGAAACTTACCTCTAAGATGTCGAACTTTGCCGTCTTGACTTTACTCCAGGTTTTCTTCAGCCGAGACACGGGACTCATGTTCATCCCAGCTGCAGGACGGACACACACACACACAATAAACAACAACAATGAGAGAGATATCACACATCACAGCTAACACCCAAACACCACAGCATTAACACATGGCATTTTCCCCATTGAGCCAGACAGACACACACACCTCCCCCTCTTCCACTCTTTCTCCCATGACATGTCAGCCATCCCCCTTTTCTTTCTTCCTCCTGTTGTTTCTTCTGATGCAGCGAGGCAAAAGGCCGCAGGAACAATGGAGTTAACACACGCCTCGTTTCCCCTGCCAGCCCTATGCTTCCCATATGGTAATCCTCTGTGTGTGTGTGTGTGCGTGTGTGTGTGTGTGTGTGTGTGTGTGTGTGTGTGTGTGTGTGTGTGTGTGTCGCCATCAGAGCAGAACCACAACACAAACCTGCAGTAAACAATGGAGCTCAGTTTTTTTTGTTCTGCAGACACAAGAAACATAAACCACTAAAAACCAAGCAGAGCCTCGTCCTGTCCCCGAACTCGCTGCACCTCCCGGGAGACGGTTTGTGGGTTTCACGTGAACCTTGAACGCCGCCGGGACAAAAACGAAAAGCAGAGTCCCGACCGCAGCGAGTGTGACCGAGCACGTCCTCTCCAGACGCACAAAGACACGAGTGTGTGCGAGGACAGGTGTGAGCCGTCCTCCTCTTTATAAACACACTGTTCACATTGTTTGTGCTTGAAGGATCATTTCACCCGAACTACACAAAGAGATGTGAAGTGATATCAGGCCACGTTTGGTTTTATTACTTGTTATTACTAACAAGGGCCTGAAAAAGAACCTTTTAACGTTGTTTAACATCGTGAGATTGTGAGTTTTAACACATCTATGGATCTGGAATAGATTTAAATTGTGGTTTCATTTGTGGATAAATCTTTTTTCAGCCGTTGCATGGAAACAAATAGATCCAGTGAAGTTTCTCTTTCTCGAACGTTTTTTTGCATTCCCCAAATTCTGAGGACGTATTTATCTCGAAAGCAGAAACTGTCCGTCCGTCTTTAAGATAATTAAGTCAAATTAGCTTTTCATTATTTGAGTGAACTAACCCTTTTATCACATCACTACTGCTGGTTCCCTGGAGACGAGGCCGGGGGGGGGGAGAGCTTTGCCTGCGGCTGTTTTCTCTCTCTCTCTGTCTCGGGGGAGAAAGACGAAGGACAGCTGGACGCTCGAATATCCTCCACTCTCATCATCACCATCCCATCCTCCCACTCTGCCCCCTGCCCCCTGCCTCCCCCCCGCACACGGACTCTGGTCAGTGCTGACCATCTGCCTGGACGGGGTCGTTCTGCGTCCTCTGCCAGCTGCCCCCCCCCCCCCCTGGACACAGAGATCCTCACGACCCCTCCTCACCCCCTCAGGCCTGTGAGGACGACCAGATCCCTGACGATGCTCTACGCCTCGGACATTCGTATCTAACCTGGATCGAGCTTTAACAAACTACCCATGATTCTCTGCAGCTTCTGTACAAACGCACAAACGTTCGGCTGCAAATACTTTGCAGCCGAACGTGGAAAACAGAAAGTTGTTTCCCACATCGGACCGAGATTCTATCGAGTCAATTATCTGCATCATCGCCGCTCCGTCCCCTCAGCTGACGACTCTCACTCACATCATGAGGCTGGAGTAAGTTACATAAGTTGGAAATGAACCAAGACAGAAGCCGTGAGAGGTCCGTGCTGCAGGGGGAGATTACATCTGCACCAAACTCCCACTGAACAACAACAACTTGCATTTACTACGCTGATCGGATTCAGTAATGAAACTGCCCCAGAGCAGCAGAGCGTGGATCAGAGGGAACGAGGGAGAAGTGTGACGCCCATCAGTGACATTTTGTTCTTAACGGACGATATGAAAACACAAACTCACAGATGATCGCCATGAGGGAGTTGAAGTTGCCGATGTTGAAACATTCCCGCGCCACGTCGATGAAGAACTCGATGACTCGAGCTCGGTGCTTCTTCTTCACGGGCTGTCAACAAAATAGAAAAACGTCTTTTATTTACATGACTGATTCCATCGAGTCTGGAGTCATCGTGGCTTTTCATTGACCCTTAGTGCAGAAAGAAGAACTTATTTTAAAACTATTTAAGCACCAAATTGAGTTTCCAGGCTTTTAAATGTAAGATCTGGACCCTTTCCCAACCATTTTCTGACGTTTCCTAAACTAAACAATCTGCGGTCGCAGCCTCTTCACCTCCAGAAGCAGCGAGAAGTGAACCTTGGTTACTCACCATGCAGATTTCCGTGGCCACCAGGTAACTGAGTCTGTTGAACCATTCCACGTACGCCTCCAGGTTGCTGGCCTTCTTGTGATCGCTGAAGCAGCTCTGCAAAAACAACAACAGGATCTCAATGAGACAACAGCAAAACAAGATAAGAGCTGAACTGGAGAATTAACGCAGATATTTGCGATAAAGAAATGAACTCCCGGCTTCATGGAGCCAATCACAGTCCACTTCACTCTGTAGTGGTCAGTGTCCGTCTCATTATTCATGCTGCTCCTTTGTTTGGGTTCTTCTGGATCTAATTCCACACATTCCTTTGGCCTTACGCCACGCTCCCCCATGTCCTGCCTCCCGCCAGTGGACACGTTGGACCCACACACACACACACACTCGTCGGGGTAAGAGAGAGGCGAGCCTGAGGCACAAAGGCCGTCTTAACCCCCCCATCACCTGGCTTCCAAAAATGAGCTGTTGCCTAGCAGCCGAACGCCAGACAAAAGGACCCACTGCCAGACACACACACACACACACACACACACACACACACACACACACACACACACACACCCCTTCCCAAAACAAACCCTGGGCACCAGCGGTTGCTAGGAGATAAGGTGCATGCATGCCCATCTAATCCAGACATTGGGATGATTTGAGGAAAATTGTCAGTGAGGTGTGGCCGGGTGTATCTATCTGAATGTGTGTGTCTGCATGTGTGTGTGTGTGTCTGCATGTGTGTGTGTGTATAGCGGCAGACAAAATACCCGCTACACACAGTCTGGAAATCATCTGCCCTCGCTGTGACCCGTGCAGCCCGTGTTGTATAAACCTAACATCCGTCTGCAGGAGAAACTAGGCCGTCTCATTTCTAACCCACAGACTGACTCAGGATTTCAGCCAGACGAAATTGTTGCATAAACACTGTGCGTGTGTGTGTGTGTGTGTGTGTGTGTGTGTGTGTGTGTGTGTGTGTGTGTGTGTGTGTGTGTGTGTGTGTTATTTTTGTCTGCGGATGTTTTCTCAGAGAGGCGCGCAGACGTTACCTTATCGTTGTCGAGAGGGTCTTTCTGGACGAAGGCCTGGACGAATTCTTCGGGTCCGATGTAACTCAGTCTCTCCTGAAAGGGAAATGAACACAGTGAATGTTTTGGTTTCGAACCTTCAGCCTTTGAATTGTGCAAAGTGACACATAATGAGAATAAAGCTGTGGTCAAACACCACGGTTTAAAATCAATGCCGTGTTGTGTCGGCTGCACGAGCAGCGGGTTCTAATCCATCACTCCCTCACATGTTCTCCGCTGCTGATCGATCGGCTCTTTCTCTCCGAGCCGACACGAGTGCGAGTCCCCGACAGGATTTCTCATTGTTCGTTGGAAGACAACATTTACATCTTAATCTGGTTTGATGTGTCTCGACGAATGATGGATACGGTGCACTGGTTTAAACAGATGATCGAAGGGAACCGTCCGGGAGTAAAAGAGACGTAGGTGGTTCTCACCAGTTCTATGTGCGTGAGCTGCTGGGCCACAGTGAAGGGGTCGTTGCAGATGGACAGCATGTCTCTCTGGATGGACGCCTGCGGCTTCGCTTTCAGAGCCGTCAGTCGCTCGGCCGCCGTGGCGTTGATCTTGACCAGCGCTTCCTCGTACTGGCTGAGCACCGTCAACCTCCTGATCAGGCCCTGGCTCATCTGACCAACCGCCTTCCTGTACACCTGAGGGGGGGGGGGGAGACGAGAGGAGAATTAGATCAAACACAAAGCAGCTTTAAGTAGTTTAGTTTATCTCAGAATCAACCGGGAACTCTGGATCATTGACAACCTCAGTGGAAACTACAGCAGCCGCGCTATCCCTGTGTCAGCAGAAATAACCGATGCCTGCTCGCAGCCAAAAACTGCAGAGCGACCCTCAAAATGTGGAGCAGCATCCTCTCGGTCACGCACTGGGAGGGTCACTCGCTATGTCGCGCTCGTTACGGCCTCTCAGCTCAACGGGGGCCGAGGAGGACGGGCTCTTGACTTCCTGGCCTCAGGGGTCGAGAGGTCGAGAGTTTGGAACATTCCCCTGACTCGGACCAGGCCACGATTAGATAATTGTTCCCTTGCCGACACAGTTTAGCACAGAAGTTGCACAAGTGGGTCTCCAGGGGAAAGGAGGTCAGACATGTGTGTTTGATTCTGTGTACGTGTAGTAGACTGTGTGTTGTTGTGTAAGTGCGGAGGATCCAGGGCACGGATTCTTTCGTAACGCCGCTACGAGCGGTCCAAGAAATCGGGGGAGCTGAGGCCCCTTTTCTTGCGACCACATCCCTTCTCTCTGGACTTTCTGCCAGTTCAGAATCCAGAATCTGGGTTTTACAAACAGGATTCAGGTTCAACGGGGTGAAAAGAAACACAACCAGCACATTGTAATGGAGGTAGAGGCCCCGAGCCGAGGAAATCAAATGTGAGGTCTCGGCCTCGGTCTCGGCTTCTCTGGGAAAAATGAGCAGACTCTCATCACTCAGCTGGAAACGGCCGGGGCGGCAACTTCTCTGAAATTCACTTCCAGGGGCGTGACTAATGCGTCTGCCTGTCGGTGATGTGGCCGTTACAAGTGTGATGACACACACACACAGACACACACACACACAGACACACACACGAAAAGTCAGCCAATCAATTGCAGCTCTGTGGATATTGCACTTTTTGGTGAGGGATGATTGCAAGAGCACAGGACAGAGGCAGAGAAAATGAAGTTGTGGAGAGAAATGAGGTTTTCATTTCGCAGTGCGAGTGGAGACGGACCAACAACAAGGGAGGAAATAATATATTCAAATGATCAATGCTCCTTTAGGAAGAGGGTGACGCTGCTAAAGCCGGCGACTAATCGTATTTGTCATTATCGGTTATTTTCTGCAGTTAAACAACTCGTGTTGTCATCGGTGAAATGTCAACAATAGGCTGGAAATGACGATTAAAAGTTCAACTGAAAGTCAAGAACCCAAAGATATTAAATAAATTAAAAACACCCCACTTTGCTTGATAAATAAATTATTAATCAAGATTGTTAATTACTTTTCTGGAAATGAACCAGCTCTTGATCCCACGGCTGCTGGACTCAAACATGAACTTATCTCCCTTTAAATCTACTCGTGCTCGTTCTGAACCTGTCTGTGGTCTAATCACATTAAATTTGATTATTTCTATTACTATTAAAGTGTTAATAAAAAGAACAACATTAAATCTGATCATTGGCTGCAGCGCTGCATGAAATACCTCCACCCAGTCCCAGTGATGTCAGTGGTAAACACAGTGAACGACAGTGGGACACGCCACCAGTGAAAATCGCTTCAGTTGCCACTTCAGATTCAACCATCTGCCACGGCTTCTGTCCACACTGCACACAGAGGACAGGCCGGGGTCGGACAAATATAGTCTCAGATCTCGGAGACGACCATTTCTCATCATAACTATTGGACGTTACGAATGATGGCGCCTGGCGGGGGGGGGGGGGGGGTGCTGTTCCCTGCGCTGGAGAACCTGGCAGTGATCCTGAGGTGGCAGCCGGCCGCTCAGTACAAGTCACCGTAACCGAGCGCGTCGTCGCTTCACGCCATCGAATCACCGGAGGTCCTGTTTTCCTTGGCTGAGTCGTGTCGTTGCCTGTGGAGCGCCACCTGACCCACGTGAGGGCCGGACTGTTTTTAGCAGCTCGGCCGAGCAGCACTAATGAACAGATAGTAGAAGGTGCACTGGGCGGGAATGATTGTATCTGCAGGCACGTCCACGCTGCCAAGGCAGGAAGGGACAGAAATACCTTCCCACCGTAGAACGTCACGTCCAGGTCACGGTATGCAGAAAAGTAAAGAGTTCGTACATTTGCAATCTCTTCCCTAGTTCAGTCGATCTTTTAACAGTTAGGATATCAGCTCCTCTGGAATCAACTGACGTGCACATACTGTAAACGTGCAGTGGCCCCCTCGTTATAAAAGAGTCGTCTGCATGAAGCATTTGGTCGGAGGACGTCTGAGAACTTTGTGAACCATCTGCAGATTTGAAGAAAAGCAAGAACTCCGCGCCGCTAACTGGGTTCAGATGAAGATCAGTGCTTGTTTTCTTCTCCGCTGCCGCTTCCCTATATATCCAACCACATCCATAATGACAGTCTCACTACAGAGATCAAGGTCCGGGAATGTTTTGAGTGTGGTTTTGGACACGTCTCTGACCAGATGTTCGGGGGGGACATCTATTTTGGACTGGAAGCCGTTTTCCCAGAGAGCTGCGGTTCAAACGCTCCGAAGAATCAGCAGCTCAACTCTTTAACTCCAGAGTCGCTCAGGGTTTTTTTTTTTTTTAATGCGTTTATGTTTTCAAATCTGTGAAAAACACAAATGTAAAATCACTTGTGCTGATGTCAGTGGCCTGTGTGCTTCCACCACCATTTGTGCAGATTGAATCTACAAGAATAAACAATATACAGTCGGGTCAACGTGGTCTCACACGTATGAATAAACAACCTCAAGCGTTCCCCGAGAACGATTCATCTGAAAGAGCATTTCTTGGTCACGCTGTGCTAATCAGGAGCACAGCGGTTTCCACGGTAACGCAGCACATCTGGAGGGCGTCCAATCACGGGCAAAGGGTTTCTTTGTCCACACGGGACAAACTGTGCATTAAGTTTTTATTACATTTGTCTATTCACTGAAAGGGACTTCTGTATCAATGCCACGGATCAAAATGTGCTAATACGAGTTCGAGCACGTTACACACACACGATGAAGGACAAAGGGGAAGTCGTGATGTTTCATCATCCCAACGGCCGAGACACGACAAGCAGAAGAAGGGGAATTATGAGAAATTGAAAGCAAAAGTTAAAGTGGTTACACAATCTGACCGCAGATCAGTTTCTCTTGCATTCAGACGCTCTATGTCATGAAGACACTTTTATTATAATCTGACTTTATTCCCAGTGAGAGCTTTTGCACACTTTACCTGATAGTGTAGACGTTTATTAGCAAGAAGAATTAATACCTGTGGCTTTTCAATCATTTGGATTAACTCTTTTTCTTTTTTAAAAAGGAGAAGGCATGATGTCACCGACGAGCAGTGGAAAGCACCTGAGATTCAGTTAAAGGGCTTTTTTGTTTCCTTCAGTTCAACCGTGACCTTTGGACGTTAATGCCAACTGCAGCGATTTAAGGTGGAAATCATGAGATGTTTGTGTGAACCAGCAAAACAGAGCATTTCTGTACTGTAGGTGTTAAGGTGTGTGTTATGTGCGGGGGGGGGGGGGGGGGGGGTTTGCAGATGTTGGGAGCTGTAAATGTGTCCAAGTGAGAAACGTATTGATTTCTAGATTAACTCAGGATCCATACTCGTGCTCGTCCCTTTGATGAGTCATGCACAACATATACAACAGTGGGGGGGGTTTGTGTTTTTCTTGTCTTGAGAGTTGGTGGGGGGGGGGGGCCCAAAGACCCAGTTTTCATTAACACCAACCCAAGACAAATAAACAGATGCAACCACTCACAGACGGAAACACGTGGAAACCAAATCGTTTGTCAGGCGACCAGAGAAAAGACTCTTTCATCTGAAAAGATAATTTCATAAAACACCAAGCTAACTCAATTAGAGCGAGAACACAGGAAGATAAACTTTTTCTACCCTCCAACTTCTCTTCTGAAGTCTTTATCAGCCAAACGCAACACGCTCTGCTAACGTTCGCTTTGAGCAGCGACGGGACACAAACAGATCCACCTGATAAAAAAAATAAACTCTGTTATCCAAACAGCGCAAAGACGCTAAGCCGGTGACGTTCAGCTCGGCAGCAGGGGAACAATCCAAATGCTGCCTCGGACGGAGCACCGGAGGGATTCACAGAAAAAGCCACCTATCCCTTCAACAATGGGTCTTTTCTCTCGGCTCAGCCGGCCTCAAAAGCGGCTTTGTTGCCAGAGAAGCCCCGTCCACCTCCCTCTGCCGCTATCGGCAGAAATCGGCCTGAGTCCGTAGCTTTGCAGCACGTGCAGGCTACAAAACATGGACTGCATGGACTTCCTGGGAACATTAATTTAGAGGGAAAGCACGAAGAAATAAACGAGTGAACGGACCTCGTCTCCGCTGGCCAGTCGGTGGGTCAACTCCTTCAGGCTGCGCATCATCCTCTCGTCCCTGAAATCGTACGGGAAGGTTTCCGTCCACTCGGTCAGGAGCTGGAGGATCTTGGGGGCATTCTTCCTCACTCTCATCTGAATAAGATAAACACAACATGAACGACCAGGAAGAACCAAATCTAGGTGGGAAAGCAAGGAGCTAGAAGAACGTATCCTGCGTACCTTGTCGGCTTGGGGGTCGCCGGGTCGCTGCTGCTCCACACACAGGTGACACACCCTGGACATGAGCTCGTACGGGTGGAGGAAGAGGCGAGAGCTGAGCAGGAAGGTGAAGATGTACGTCCTCTGCACAGAGAAGAAATCAATACGTTTACTGCAAAAGCAAAGCAGCAGGTAATGCAAGTCTGAAAATATGCTTGAAAACCCACTACAGGGAATCATAACCTACACAACTAACTATTTAAAGAGCTTGAGTGGGAAATTTAAAATGTTTAATCCCTGATGTGAGAGAAACACAGAAGCATCTTTGATATTTAACAGCGTCTCAATGCACCAGAGCTTCTCAGACAGAATCAACTTCGATGAGGCTGCAAAGGAAAAGAACCCAGCAGGGATATAAACAGGTACAATGTTAAATCCACTCACATCTGGATAGTAGTCCACAGTCGGGACCAGGTGGCGGATGAGGGCCTCCAGGGACCCGGACACCAGGTTGTTGTCATGGTAGTAGAGGCCGGGGTAGCCCTCCTCCTTGGTCTGGTACAGGTTCTTGTTGTAGCTGCCTGTGTTCAGCTGCCCCGTGAACGGTGGAGTCTGAGGCATGTTGTCCTGCAAGACAGAAGAAACCCCCACAGGAACCGTCAGTCAGGAAAAAACACGCTAGATATTTCACCGCAGACGCTGATGCTGATGCAGGACGGGCAAAACAAATCCAAAATAGCTCAGACACACAAACACGAGACGGCAACGGTTTGTTTTGGGGAAATGGTTTGGACCCAGTCGACACCCTTCCTCCTCTGGATCGGCTGGTTTCAGAGTTTGGGTTCAGTTTATTTGGACAAATGAGCAACTGAAGAAAAACGAGCTGTGGTCGAGTCAAAGAAGAGAGTCAGAGAACTGAACTCTTGACCCCGGTGGGATTATTAAACTGTGCAGGATGATGAGCGTCACAGCCCAGTTACATAAACCTGCAACCTTCATCAAACAAGACGAGTCGGACACAACAAGCGGAGGAACACGTGTCTTCTGCTCGATTACAGGCTCCATGGAACCGTTGCCATAGAAGCTTTTCAAACTTCTCCTGCAGCAGAATCCACGTGACATTTATCAGTTTGTGAATCCATCTCTTCTTTTGTCAGACTTTGTTATTTCTACTCCCAAAATGTACAAATCCAAATCTCTGGTCCTCACAAAGATAGAACAACCACCTCACCCTCTCCATCCCCTCGCAGCCTCCTGACCTCTGAACCTGGCTTTTAGGTTCTGTCCCCGGCCCGGCAGACTTATGGCTGAGGAAGCACAAAAGGCCTTTTCACACCAGGGGGGGGGGGGGGGGGCCGGCACAGGGTGTAAGCAACCCCGCCCCCACACACCCTCACACCCCCACCTCCAGGACAATATGCCGCCCCGTGGCTGGATGCCGAGTCAGGAAGCCCGTGAGGCTGATGCAATGCGGCGCTGCCAGGAGCGGACACGGGGATGCCAGGACGTATAAACTGCACCTGCCCACACACTGGCACCACAAGTTCAAATAAATTCAGGGTTTCATTGTCCCGTGACAGAAGGGGAGGGAAATAACCACAACGTGTGCACCAGGGATGAACATCATCTGATCAGAGCGGGGGTGGAAATCAGGAGAAATGATTCAGTTGCATCTAAAAGATCAGAACCTTTAAAAAAACCAGCATCACAAGACGCTGCGCCGGAGACAGAAACCAAAACAAAACCCTGTGTATTCATAAGTTCACATAAAACCTCCACCCACACGAGGCACCCCGCCCACTCCTCCACTTTCACACGCGTGCACACACACACACACACACACACACACACACACACACCCTCCATCGCTATTATTCAGCGAGACAGCCGTGGACATTTCCATGAGAAAGGCGAGCGTGAGGAGTCAGAGCACAGCAGCCGGAGCATCTGCTGCACCATGTGGCTTCTTCACAGAGGAAGAGGAGAGGCAGCGAGCGGCTGACGGAGGAAGAGATCCTGGAACAAGTCGAACGGATCATCTCTGTTTGTTTACTCCTGACTACAGGGGGGGTGTGTGTGTGTGTGGGGGGGGGGGGGGTGCTAAACTTAAATGCTCTTTTCTTAGAAGTATAATTATTGATTTAGGTCCTGTTGCTCAGCAGCAGTAGCATCCAAGTACGACCACAGACATCTGCTGTCCAGCGCTGAGGTTCAGACGAGCAGCCCGTCGACAGCAGCAGGTGATCGAGGGCTGAGAACACGACTGTTGCTCTTTTCCCAGCCGGGTGGGATCTGAACCACCACCTCCCCGAGCCACGCCTTCTTTTCTAACCATTAACCGGGTGGATGGAATAATTACATCTCCATATTATCTTGAGTAAACACGAGGGGGTTCTGTGCACATGTAGGACATTGAGGGAACTCGCCCGTGAGCGTGTCAAGTTTTTTTTGCAGACTTAGAAAAACATCATCCAGATGTGACCGGTCTCCTTTAAATACATTTCTTCATCAACATCAGTTAAAAAACACAGTGTTTCCACAAGTGTGTGCTCACTAAGACGAGATGACGCCCTGGGTTGGGGAATAAGAAGTCAATCAGGGGCCTCGTTAATCATTTAACTTGTTATATCAACTGAAGATCAACGTAAACGCTGCCTCATATTCAAATGTTAAGCTGTTTTCTTTTTATTTGTAGTTATATTAGAGCCTGACGATATATCGGTTGGACAATATGAGGCTTTCACAGACATATGCTTATTTTCTTAATTCAAGTTCTATCTATCTGGATGCGTTAGTGTTTAAAGTTTATGGTTAAATCGTGTTTTGAACCTTTCTTTGTCATAAGAGTGTGAAAACAAAGCAGAGTGAAGGAAACAGCAGAACCAGCTGCGACCTTTAATAATCCTTCAAACAAAGAGCGCCTGACGCTCACAAGCAGCGACGGCTGAGACACACTTATTTACATTTGGCTTCCAGGTGTCGTGGTATCGTGGCGGCAGCAGCACAGTGGTGGTGGTAGAGGGTGTGGGGGCCACATGTCGGGTCCCGGGGCCCCCGACAAAAACAAACCCTCAGCACAGTGCTGTTGGTTTAGCGTGGCCGCCGGACTGGGAGGCAGGGTAAACAAACAAAATGCCACAGCTCGCCTGCAGAGGGGGGGGGTGGATTTAATTACAGTCGGACTGGTTGTGTACGAGGAACCATCTGCCTCAGTGTGTGAAAGTAGTTCAATGGATTTAAAAAGAAAAAGGGACATTTACATTTCTGGATATATAAAGATGGCTGAAGGTCACAGATTGGATCTTCTGATATCGGCAGGAAGGTCAGAGACTTTCTCCACGACATTTAAACAAAGACAGACGAAGTAAACTGGTCTGAAACCAGCGTCTTCAGATGAAACACTGATGATCATGTGCTGTAACCTTTGAATTTCAGGGAATATTGCAACTGGCTTAGAAAGCTGCTCCAAACCTCCTCAGGCAAATGTCCCATTAGGACTGAAACCCCCTGGAATCAGCTCCAGGCCGCGGCGCCTTCGACGACACGCGTTTACAGGTAATTTGGTCTTCAAGCGTTTGGGCGGCGCTGCTTCCTCAGAGAGAAAATGACGGGAGTCTGGTTTCCCGCTCGTCCAAAACACGCGCTATCAAACAGCCGCCCTGCCCGCGGCGTTAACGACCGCTCGTGATGAGCGGCCGTCAGCAGTTCAGAGGCCGTAAAGGAAAAGGAACGCCCTGGACACACGGGGAATCATTCCCTCCATGAGACGCACGCAATCAGCCAGACACTCAAGTGAGGTACTTTTATTTTCCTGAGAAATGTTCTTCTCGCGACCAGGCAGGAAGATTTGTGACGTAATAAAACTTCCTTAAATGAAAAACAGCGATGCGGTCGAGGAGAAGGAGCCTCACACACAAAAAAACAGCTTCTGAGAGAACGAGGCTGTAGCTGTGAGAGAATGTGATTCTGGCAGAGACACTTTAAAAAGGGACCTGTAGTAAATCAATACTACAGCCCCCCCCCCCCCCGTCCACTGCGTAAACACTGCAAGGCATGAGGAATCTCACTCATGCCTGGCTTGAGGAAATGAGGGTGAGAGATAGCTGAGTGGCTGCACAGGGGGGTGAGGAGGCCCCGGTGGAATAGTGGAAGTTGTCTAAATAAAGACGGCCGGTGTTTGAAGCTGGTGTGTGGTCGGGGGGGGGGCTGGACGCACCGAGAACTGGGCCGAGCGGATTTCAGCAGAAAACACAACTCCAACTATTCCAGAAGAAATCACAACATACCACAAAGAGCTGAAGACCGACTCCGACATTCTCAGACCAGAGGAGAAGGAGGGCGACCACAGATAAATCATCTTCTCACTTAACCTTTTCACCCCCGGTGTCCCGGGCCAGAGGGGCGAGCACGCGGCGCCGCTTAACTTCCGCTGCCTTCAGACTGAGGCACCGAGGCAAATGGGCAGGAAATTGGGTGTGGACCTTTTCCAAACCCTCTGACGCTTTCCACCAACGTCTGAAGACAGAGATTCTCCCGCCTCCCTCCGACCACGTTCACACCAGAGAGGAGTGAGTGATGTGCGACCGACGGTGTTTTGACGCAGGTTCATGTTTGCAGCTGCTGCACTGAGTGATAAACATCACAGCCTCCACACAGGACCCCGTCAGCTGGTGTCATCAGTCCTTGACAGCGATATGAACCCCCCTCTCGCCTCCCCCCCCCCCCCCCCCGCGGACACTAAACACCCTGCACAGAGGGAGGCTGCAGCAGGAACAACACCCCAGAGGCTTCTGATCCTGGTGGTGATGAAAAACATCAACCAGCTGAATTTCAGCTCAGGTGTCTGAGTCTGTGAAGAAACACGGACCCATAAGATTTCTATGATTGGACAATTTGCAGGTCTCAGGTTGACACTGGGCTACATTTGGGGACAGCTGGATTGGAAGGTTGCAGATAATGCCAGTGCCTGTGTTCCAGGTTGTAGTCTGGACCCACTCTGCAGCCATTTCAGATTCCGAATCACCGCTTTACCAGCAAATTAAGCCGAGAATGTGACCTTAAAAATGGTAATTTGAACAAATTCAATTCAACTGTAGCTGAGGATGTGATTAAGTCGCAGTGCACAGCGACTACACAGACTCTGCAGTCAGTTTGTTTAGCCCAATAAAAGCTCAGCGTCTTGTGACCTGCAGAAATCTGTAAATCAGTGCTGGCCCAGGTTTTCTTTTACGTGACAGATTTGAAGACAGCGCGGCTGCAGCTGTGCGAGCACGTCTCATAATCCTCCCGGCTCTGCAGCCTGCTCACCTTTTCATCTACTGTTCCACCGCTGCCTGCACCGAGTGTCCAGGCTCCCTGGCACAGACCCTTACTTGGTGATTGCGACTTCCCATATCCCCCCCAAAGTCCTTCAGTTGTGTGCATTGGTACAAACAAACCCCACCGCAACCACAACCCTGCACCGGAGAACAGTAGCAAGCCGCAGCAACAACAAGCCAAGTGTTTCCAGAGGAGGCCGCCTCGCTGTCGGCCAGCCACAGTCCTGCCTAATCACCAATAACCGGATTGAACTTGTCAGCACATTAAGGGGAACCCGGAGCATGCCTGTAACTCGGAGCAGCCGAGGAGGAGCACAGGCCGGAGTCATTCAGGAGAGAGGTGGGATTAACTTCACTGATCCCTCGCTGTCTTGTAGGGGAGAGGAGACAGGGGAGGGGGGGGGGGGAATCCTCTTAGCCACAGGGCGGTGGGGTAAAAATAGGCACTGGTTTCACAGATCCCATTATCAGGGGAATGGTTTGTGGGGAAATACCTCGGCGCGTTGGGGAAGCCTCACGATCTGTGCATCACGATCATTGAGGAGGAAGATGTTGTGATTTAGACAAAGCCAATAAATGCACAGTCACACTGAACACGAGGTTCAACCCAAACAACAGAACCTGAGGCTGCAGCCTTTGGATCTGCAGCCGGGTCCAGTCACAGAAGAGCCTGAGTGTCTTTCTCATCTGTAGCAATACAACAAAAGTCATATATAACATTAATCTATTGCTTACACACTGTCGAACACAGTGAGGAGGTATAACACCATAACTGATCCACCTCAGATTTTAAAATCTTTTTGCTGTAATAAATGTTTCTGCTCGTAAAGAAGAACCTTCACTCGGGAGCAAGAATCTGTCTTTAAATTCGAAAAGCAAATATTAACGTGACATTTATCGTGATAATTATCAGAATCAGCTGCTATCAAATATCGCTCCTTTGGTCTGTGACACATTAAAATCCTCAATAATAATAATTACCGCAAGGCAATCCTGATATCATTGTTAAAAACATCAAACCTGCAGGAGCAGATAATCAAGATAACTATCGGTCAATATTAAATATCACCCAGCCCTAATTAGTCTGTGTCACATTCCCAAAAGTTGAATATATATCAATATATTGCTTATGTATTGTGCATAAGCAGTGAGGAGGTATAACAGTATAACAGTTTCTGTCCACTAATAAGAGTTAGGAGCTGCACCTTCACCCAGGAGCAGAGATCAGTGTCTAAATGACAGAAACTAGAAGGTATCGTGATGTTTCTCGATGTTAAACCCGGAGTCTCGGTCCTGCAGCCACAGACCCTCCCCAGCCACAGACCCTCCCAGCCACAGACCCTCTCAGCCACAGACCCTCAGCCACAGACCCTCCAGCCACAGACCCTCTCAGCCACAGACCCTCCCCAGCCACAGACCCTCTCAGCCACAGACCCTCTCAGCCACAGACCCTCCCCAGCCACAGACCCTCTCAGCCACAGACCCTCTCAGCCAAAGTGCGCTCTCTCCACCACCTGCGCGCATTTCAGCCAAACCGCGCGTCCACATCCCAACATTGAAATGAAACCCCAGGACGAAGCAGCAGAGTAAAACCCTCTCACCTCAACGAGCACGGGTCCAGATGCGGATTCAGCCTTTTCCAGAACCAAACTGAGAGACTCAATCAGCAACAGAGAGACTTTCTCCTTCTTTTACATGAGAATAAAACCCGAGGGGGGGGGGGGTTAACCACAGTCGCTGCTCCGGGCTCCTCTGGAGGGTCAGTGCGGCATCGTCCAGGTGGAAACGCCGCAGAGAGGAGCGTGTATTCCGGGTCGAGCCGCAGCAGAGGACGCACGGACTGGATGGAGGAGGAGGAGAGAAGCTGCTGCTGCTGCTGCTGCTCCGCCGCCTTCACGTGAATCTGAGCTGCGGAGAGAAGCCTCCAGACTTCAGGGTGAGGGGGGGGGGGGAGGCAGCAGCCAATCACAGCACAGGACTCCTCCTCCCCCCCCCCCCCCTCATCGTCCCGCCTCCTCCTCCTCCCATCATCCTCCCCCTTTTCTCTCGTTTTCAATTTCATTTCTCTTTTCCTCTCTCTCCTCTTCTCTCTTTCTCCCACGCGGAGGGTTTTTCCATCAGTTCGTGTCTCAACTTTCATTTATCATCTCACTTCATTTCAATTTCCAATGAAGTGAATGACTTCTAAAGAAAATATGATAAAAATATATTGACTATACTGAGTGTCTGCTATGAATAATGAAGGTTTTATAACATAAATAATAATAAACACATTAACAATGAAGTAATAGTACTACTAAAACAACTAATACTAATAATTATTATTTTTATATAACAAAATACATTGACTTATACCAAGTGTCTGATTTGAATAATTATAATATATAATAATAACGATAATAGTACTACTACAACTAATGATAAAAGCTATTATTTATTATTTGTATAATAAAATATATTGACTATACTGAGTGTCTGATATGAACAATGATAGTATAATAATAATAACAATAATAATAATAAAAGATAATGACTGTACACACATAATAATATAACAATTTAGACAGTGAATACTGGGCCGCCAGGATTTAATGGCAGTTCCTCTAATAGTTAATTAAGTCGGCCCCCGTGTGATTGAATGAATTACTAAACCACGTTACAATCCGATAACCGTGCTGCTAGCGTCGCTAAAAAACTCTAATGTCGTCAAGACAATAAAATCATACTGCAATAAAAAATGCTCATTAAGATGCAGTTATGTTTCCCGAGCTGTATGTTTAATGTTGCATGTTTTAATTGACCTGCCACATATATAATTTCACATCATTCTCTTGCCCCCCCCCCCCCCCCCTTCGTCTTGTTATCTCCATACCTCCCTCCTCCCTTCTCCAGTTTGTGTATCTAAAGGCCTCATTGTCATTTCAATTCATTGAAGCTTCGTAAAAAACAACAAAAGAAACAGATCATAATTATATTGATGGAAGAACAAAAACATCCTTTGTTTACTTCTTCAAACCAACAACTGATGTTCCTTGTTTGTCCAAAAAATAATAACTGTTTGATTTGGGCAGAAGCTGTTGTTTGTAGAGAAATTTAAAAAACATCCAGAACGAGACTGATTCATTGGATTTCTATTTTTTTTTAATGTGGACGGATTAGATGAAACAACCATATTTACACGACAACTGTATTAAATCCTCCTCTGCACCAAACGGCTGTGTGATTATTAATTCTTAGTATCTGCCTTTGTATATTTATTCAACGAGCCGGATGAGACCAGAACAAATAAAGACAACTGCAAGATGCTGTAAATTCTCTTTTATGTCCAATTTAATTTGAACAAACGTTACCTGACAGTTCCTGTTATCTATAAAAAAAAACAGGCTTCACAGTATTAACGCTTGTTGAGACAATAAAGAAAAGTGACTCATGCACAGACTGGATCCCGGACGTCTGTTCGGCCGGTGAATTCTTTTTGCGCTTGGCGGATTTCCTCCTGGTTTCTGAGCAGAGTAAAAAGCCTCGGTGAAATAACGGTGAATCATCGAAAATCTTGTTCGACATCCAGTGGCGTTGTGTAACATGGGATTAACGCAGATTTACGTGAATATGCAGTAATCCCGCTTTTCTCTCGCTTAAATGGCCGCACACGAGATGGACCACAGGGATCAGGGTGGCCGTCACTGCGTCGGACGTCGTGAGGCTCAAACACAACAAACGTCTGCAGACACTACAACAGGAGGCTCAGGTCATTTCTGGTGTTCGACTTCGTTTGTTTCTCTTGTTCTGCAACAAAAACTATGGCAAAAAAATACAAACTATGATCAGAGCTGATCAGGAATCATAGAATTTGTACGTTGGGACTTTAACCAAATATTCAAATCAATGTCAATTTGGGTCTCTAGCTTTTTTTTGGAACGATTTACTGACTGGGCCCGAGGAGCACAAACCTTCGCCTCCCGTTCATCACGAGGAGGCAAATAAAAACATTCCCTTCCTGTGGCGAAGCAAATTGCAGCGCGGCTTTCGAGCGGAGTTTAACTTTGGTGACTGTGTCCTTACACAATTATTCTGCCATCAGATTCAAAGAGGCTCAGTCAGAAGTCACAGACCAAAAGGTCTCTGCATGAAACTGGAGAGACGAAAACAACCAGAGCGACGATATGCGAATCAACAAACGCTATAAAGTTTTTTCCTTGTCCAGTTAGTTTAAATACTTTCTCAATAGAAGATTTAACAGACCTGTCAACATTAGAAGCAGCAATCTTTGGTTGTTAATGGGGGGGGGGGGGGGGGGGCGGGAGAGAGTGAATAAACATGAGTTTGCTGACTGGTCTGGTTTCCAGGCTTATAACACAATACCACCCTGACCAGTGTAGATTACAATCTGGTTTTAGCATTTCAAAAAGTTAAGGGGAAGTGGGGCTGTTCCATTTCAGCTCGTTCACACTCGGCCACCTCGGGTTGAATAGTCGAGTGAGAGATTCCAGTTTGTCTGTTCGGGGGAACAATCGGCACGGAGCAGCTACGGCCCAGAGGTTTAATAAACTGCATTTTAAATGTGAGGGTAATACAGAAAGGTGTGTGGGGGGGGGGGGGGGGGGGTATCACTGTGTGGCTTGTTTTGTTTATATCACTGAAGCTTCAACAGCTAAAATCAATCACGTCATGTGGATTCGTCAACATGCGACGGGACTTAAAGCATCAGCTGTTCACTCTTATGGAAACAGAGCCCGAGTGTGTTTAAGGTCCCTTATGTAACTGTGACATGGATTTCAAATGTTCCTGCAAAGCACATAAACAAACACAGGCTTTAGGTTTGTGCTACATTCCCAAAATAGCCCCTGCGATGCTGAGCAGTGAAGACAATCATCAGGAATATACAGTGACGTGTTTCCCCGTGTGTGTGCCGCCGGGGTCACGGCGTCGTGTTCCAGTTGAAGGGCAGATCAAACAGAGACTCCACCGGAAGAGCAAACAGTTGGAAAATATCGAGGTTTTAATTTCTCTTTAAAGTGCATGATAAAGATTAAATTACATTTGGTTCAAATCAACACGGATTAATCCCCACGAACACGTGTTGGTTCCAGGGACCTGCTGTCAGCTGGTGTGAGGGTCTTTCCCTGTTTTGGGTCCAGTGTAAATCTCACTCCGACCCACACAGAGATCAGGAGTCTTGCCGTCGTTGTGAGTTCAGTGCAGCGTGGTGGTTTGGTCGTTATTTGGTTCCACCTGAGCTCACCTCTTCCACTCTTTGGGTCAAACATTAAAAAAAAATCCTCAACAACCTAGTTTCTGTTTCTGTCAGTGTTGAGACTGGGACCAGTCGCTGCCTCTGGTCCCGTCTGGCTGCCTCCACATTTACACCCACGTTCTCTGCCCAGACTGGTGAGGAGCTCCAGGACTCGGATCTCGTGCTCCATGCGAGCTTTCTCCCTCCTCTCCTCCCTCTCCGCCGTCTCCCTCTGCCGACGCTCCTCTCGCTCCAGCCACTGGGTCAGGAGCCCCTGGTGCCAGCGGGCCTGCTCCTGCCGCTGGCTCTCCAGCTGCGCCAGCAGGCCCCGGCTGTCCGACACCAGCCGCTGGAAGCTCTCCAGCAGGTGCTTGAGGACGGGTTCCAGGCCGGGGGACTCAAGGTGATGGCGGCCAGAAGTGGGGAGGGCGTTAGGATCTGGTGGCGCAGGAAGTGGAGAGGCGGCGGACTGGATAAGAGGAGGAGGGGGAGGAGATGGTGGAGGGAGTACTACGTGTGGGGAAGGAGTGCTGAAGCTGTTTTCCACCGGAGAACCTGAAAACAGAGCAGGGTGTGAGACTCGTAATGAGAAGAATATCTTAAAATACACTTCCTTGCTTATAATAATATTAATAGTAGAAATTAATACTTTATCACGAGTAAGCAAACAATTCTAACAACGTAATAAAACGGGTGTTAATATAATTAATATGATAATCACTACATACCACTTATTTCAGGATGAACAGTCGATTCCAGATAAACTTGGTGGGCTCTGTCTCTCGGACGTTGTGAGAATCCTGCGTCTATGAACTCAAACTCGTCCGTTGAATCTTCTCTCTCCTCCAACTTGACGTCGGAGCTGAGCTGCCACGGCTGACGAGCCCCTCTCAGCTCCAGGGAGCTCGAGCGCTGTCTCCCCGTCCGCCCCAATGGACCAAAATGGTGACCACCCATCTCGTTACTCGAGTTAAAATCGTGTGGGATACCTCCTGTCCTGTCGATGCCATCCGCCGTCTGTTCTGAGGAGGCAAAAAACGAGCCCCCCTCTCCTCCCGCCGACCTCCGTCCCAGCACAGCGTCCATCTCGGCAAAGTATTTAAAAGTGCACTGCTGCGGGCTGTTGACACTCCTCTGGAGTTTGGCCCTCACGTAATTGGCCTTGAGCGTTTTCACCCGCAGCCGGCACTGGTGCGGACTCCGGGCGAAACCCATTTCGCTCATGCGGGCTGAAAGGTGTTTGAAGACATGGCGGTTGCGGAGGTTCTCTGCCAGGCTCTTCTGGACCCGCTCGTCGCTCCAGGCGCAGAGCAGCACCTGCGTTTCCTCCACCGTCCAGTTAACAGAGCGCTCCGCCTCTCGTTTCCCTGCACAGAGTTTCAACGGGTTGTTTAAAGGCTCTAAACACATAAACACATGTGGTTTCAAGCAAGCACGTGGATACGCAGTAAGTCCGGACTTTATCGGGGTTATCATTTGTAGTATTTATTATAAGTATAAGTCTGAGGTGTTGATTCTAATTTAAGATGTCATACAACGAGGAAATGATTTATGCACAACTTTGTATAGCTTCAGTTATTTATCTTTATATCTGTTTTTATATTTGGCTTCAATACTCACTCTTCTGTCTTTCAATCACCTTATACATGGATATTTGTACTGTCACTATCTCCATTAGCAGATACTTCTTTACAGTGACACTTTTATTGTTCCTATGCTCTCATGTTTGACTGTTTTATGTGATATACTTGATGCCTACATCCCCCTCAGGATCAATTGAGTGTCTATCTCTCTATTAGACATTGTTAACTTTAGCCAGGTGAACTTAATATACTGAGCAATACACAGAAACATGTCAAATCCTCACATTAACCAATCAGAGAGAGTGTTAGCTCACACCTCCACCTGAGAAGCAGCCATGCTAGCTAACATGCTAACTCAGACACACCCAGTGTAACACTAGCATCGCACCACAACAAGGGGCTCGGGTGTTACTGGGAAGTTAATATTCATATAAACTATAATTCCAGAGAACAATACGTTATTCACCGGGCTGTAAAAGCACCGAACCTGAGGCATTTCCGCCTTCTGCAACAACATCCGGAGCTAGCGTTAGCAGCTAGCAGCTAGCAGCCCTAGCTACGTGGCCCCCTGCTGTGTGAGGAACAGCAGGAAACAACATGTCGGCGGCTCGTGCTCCTCTTACTTCTCGTGGTCGACACGGAGCTCGTGGAGTTGATCATCGGAGGATTCATCTCGACGAGCTGCAGCAATGTAAACAAACGCTCCTCACTTCCGGGTGACGCAGGGCAACGCGTGACGTAGTTTCCGGTCAGGCGCAACAGCCAAAATTCATCAAATCGAGGATAAATAAAAAAATGTAATAATAATCAAATCCAAAAAGCAGTTTTCATACACAGGGTTAGATTCAATGTGCTGAACAGGGACATTAAAAACACTACACAGAAACAAAATATGAAATACAATTATCATATTTCAAGAAAAACATAACTTTAAAAAGAGTGGAATAAAGGAGATTTAAATATTGTAGAGGCAAAAGGAATACAAATTATAAATCTGTATAAAATAATGAAATAAAAATAGAATAAACTTTTGTATGACCTCCTAAAATCATTTGTACCTGTACAAAGTTTTCAACCTGGTCAGTCCGTGATGAATTGAGTTATTGATGTATTGATATTAGGGGTAAATGCTGCTCCCCGCTCCTTCAATCATATGTTAATTTATGTTTCTCATTAAAAGTCTGTTTATTATTTATTGTTGTTTTGTTCTTCGTATGTTTTAAGGTCAGTGCAAAGTGCTTCACACATGATTTACAATATGATAATAAGACATAAGAAGAAAAACAATAAGAGCAAATAAAAGAAACAATTAAAACAATGAAAAACAATTTAAGTCTAATGCACGACCAGTGGACGGAGCATCATTGGATCACCATTGTTTCCAGTGCTGTTCTCGGTGGAAACCATTAACAGACCAGTCCCCGGAGATCTCAGGGGTCTCACGGGGTTTTATTAGACTAACATGTCCTTTATGTCTGTGGGAGCAGCTCCATTACGAGATTTTTTAGAAATTGTATCGTAATTTATTGATAAGGAGGTATCTCAACTGGGAAAGTGAAGTGCCAGAAGGTCATGGGTTTGATTCCCGGCTCCCTCAGTCTGCATTCCTACTAGACAGCGCTGTATGAATGTGTGCATGATTGGGTGAATGCAGTTATGACCCATAGCGAAACAGGGTGTCAGTTTCAAACATCACAGAAACGGCATGACAGTGTGGGGCGGGGTTAATGGAGTGTGTGTGTGTGTGTGTGTGTGTGTGTGTGGGGGGGGGTATAAGTCAAATACTAATGAGGTGTAATCACAGAGACAAAAGCACTGCATGGAAAAAAATGCGGCCTCCTCATTCATTTGAATGAAACAGCAGTTGGCTCAGTGGGATCCCACCACAGGGACCTCGGGCATGAACTGGGCTCAACCTTCACCACAGGGGAAATCCCAGTCAGGCGATCGGGGGGGATTCCAATGGGAACAGAGTTTTTAGTTTGAAAACGCTTCTTTCAAAACCAAATCTTAGTAATATGGACGTAGTAGTGTGAATCCTCGTGTGATCTGCACCTCCAGGTGAGTTTGGACGACTTCTGATGTGGATCACTACAGTTTTAAAAATGTTAATGTATTCGTGTGGATGTAGCCTAAGGTGCATCCCCCCCCCCCCCTGAGTGCGAACAGTGAGAAATTCATCTGTACTTTGAATAACAAGAGGAGCCCGTCAGGAGGAAACGGCTCCTGAATGAGGTGATAATGGTTTGTCTCTGCGTTCTCTGCTGAGAGCATTAAGACCTCCGGAGCCTCTTCTTCTATTTCACCTCTTTCATCCGCAATCACAGCGATTACTGGGGAGGGCTGGGAGGGTGGGGGGTTGGGGGGGGGGGGGGGGGGGGGGGGGGGGGTGAGGTTAAAGTGCTGTTAATGATTCAGTCTGCTCCCGTGCATCACATTTGCATGTTGAGCTTTCAGCCTTTGTTCCGTGAGCCCATTTTCCTCTGTCTCCTTATTGTGTTGCACTGAATCATCATTTCATACATATGCATTTATATTAAAAAAACTACTTTTTTGGGGAAATTCTCTCCTTGGCTATTTCTCAAAGATTTAGATGCCAAGAGTCAAAATCTTCTGTGTGTCTAATGAGCCATTTTCACACATATAAATTCACATTTGTGTTCACAGCACATCTTTGGTTCTTATCACCAAACGCTGTCGAATCTCTGGACAACAACACGTCTCACTCCGGCCGATACTTTGAGACATTTTGCACAACAGGCCTGAAAAGGTTTGATTCTGTAGTTTCCATCCTGGGACCAGCGACAGGCCCTGAAGCCGCAGGTTCACGACACAAAGCTGAGCCCAACACAGCATTAGGTAATTATAGAGGAAGAGGGGCGACGAGACAGTCGACTGGACATTCGTCTCTTTACTCAGAGACGACAAAGTCTCCGACAAACACACGACACACACCTGGACAGTCAGGGTCAAGAGCTCGATGCAGCTTTTCTAATTCCATCGCTACAAACAGTGAGCCGTGTGTTATTATTCACAAAGAAGCAGTGAGCACAGCGCAGCGTCAATGGGAATCACATTCAATCGACCTCATGCAGGAAAAGGATGGAGGGAGGATTCCTGAACATGAGTTTTGCAGGAGAACCTCAGAAGTTCAAACCTGAGATGTTTCTATCATATAGGAGGAGCTCGAATTAGTCGTCTACGTTCTCTTGGACTCTAAAGGACGACGAGTCAACCAAAACAAATACTATATGACCCCAGTGAATGACACAGCACAGAGCCTGCCCTGTCTCCTCAAAGGGAAGCGACAGCGTCTACATCTTGTGTGTGATTTGTGGAGCAGAAAACCAGGTCAGCGAGCACAGCGAGGTAAGATGAGGGCGGCTCACACGCCGGAGATGTTTTGCGTCAGGCTGGAGTGGAAGCAAAGTGTCCTGCTGCTGTGGAGGCTCGGGATCCCTGCCCGCACGCTGCTCTCTGGCGTGGCTCCATCTTCTGCCCTTTCATGTCTCCTGACAACCAGCAGCAGCCGCGTTGTTTAGATCAGACGCTCTCGCAAACTTTCACACCGCATGCAAACAAAGACTCGACGTGGGAGCTGCACAGCCATTCCTGGAATCTGTGTTTTCCTCTTTCTCAAGCTTTTAGCCTCCCCAGAATCAAAGTGATGTCAACTGGAGCCCTGGTTGCAAAGTGGTGTTCCTGCAGAGCGACAGACTGTAGTAGTAGAAATATTTTATTGATAGAAATTCTCAGTTCTACACTTCAAGATTCAAAGTATCAGCCAACCCTGAAACATTTGCAGAAGTAGAATGTCACTGAATAGCGCACAAGTCTCCACCACCTTGAATTCAATGCACCAAATTACACATAATCATAGAAATCAGTTCCCTAAATGTGCCTGATTATGTTTTCATCAAGATCCATGAATTATTCTCTGGGAAATTAAGGAAAATGTCAACAACACATCATATCTCGCAATGTGAGAAAAGTGATAAAAGTAATCCTTCCACCGAGTTTCATGGAAATCCATTCTCTAGTTTTTGTGTAGTTCTTTCAGTTTTGCTCGTCAGAAACATAATCATCATTGTGAGTTTTCTGGAAATGTGTCTTCTGTATTCTTGCCTGGACTCAATCTGACATTTTACCAGAGGGCTGCAGGAAAAGTTCCAGAAAATCTCCAGAGCAACTGACTCGGACTTGAGTGAAGGTCTGAAAGTACTACTTCTGACTTTTATACTTCTGTTGTCTTGTTTCGTTGCAGTTTCATAAATTAGGTAATTCATGTGCAATACAATATTTCTGAAAAGCACCTTATCTCTTAATTAAGCTGGTGGCCACGGAAACGGCCCATTTCCAACCCTGCAAACAGAAAAACACAAACAAACCTTAAAAAAAACCTGACAGCTCTCGTTAGCAAAAGAAAAACAAAGCTCACATGTCTGTGGGTGGTGATCACGAGCTTATTATGGTCTGTGGATCCGTAGCTTTGATTTGCAGCTGTGCAGCACCAGCCTCGGCAACAGGGCGGGACGCCGAGCCACAGGATCTCCAAACGCACATGCAGGAACCGCCGCGGGTCATTTATCAGCCGTAAACGTGGGCTCTGTTGTGATGTGGAGCTGCGAGCTTCACTCTCTCAAGTGAATTACAGAACTCTTGGTCCCGCGCCCGGACGCCCTCTAATTTGCTCGCATTTTTATAGTAGCCACCAATTTGCAGAGGCCACTTTGACCAACAGCGAACTTATGGCAGAGCATCTGGGTTTTCAAAACATTTCCTATGGACACCAGATGCCTGCATGTGAAAAACATCCCGCCCGCTGTAATGTATTCAACAGCACAGATCAATTAGAGATGAAGTGCCGGGGAGCATCTGGGGAAGTGTGCGGTGAAGGTCTGGCTGGAGTCACCGTGTGAACGCAGATCTCTCCACAACTTCTGTGTAAATATCCAGAGGTCACAGGCGACAGAGCATCTTTCTGCTCATCAGCACACGGAGCCAAAATTAACTCCGGCCACGCGTCACACTTCCTGTACGTCTCATTTGAGTCACAGTCATCTGCCGATGTGTGGAACTCTCCAGGCATTTCCACCTCGGAGTCCTTCTTCCTGTGTTTGCACGAGCTGAAACTTCAAACAGGAACCGAGGAGCCGAAAGTGGAACAAAGGCTTTAAAAGGCTCCTAAATATAGTCGCGCTTGGTTGTTGCACATATTTGCGCTCGTAGAAAAAAATAGCAGCATTACTCCTGGTTGTATTTTTACCAAACTAAATAGGAAACAGTTACGTAAGAAGCAAACGCCAGAGCTGACTGGTGACATCACAGGGTCGGGTTAGGGTGAGACGTGGTATTAACAATAGACTGTTTAAACGGACGTATAGATTCTGGGTCTGGAACGTGAAGCATTTGATTATAACTGATATATAAGTTTATGTCTCAGTCTCTAGTTTCAAGTCTTCTCAAAGTAAATCATACTCCAGTTAAAGACCAATAGAGCAAAAAGCAATTGGTGACGTCAGTGTGGATTTTTTTATTTTACGACAGCTCCTCTCCACTGGTTCGTTGATTTCCTTCCAAAGATATTAGATGAGATTCTTTTTATCAGTTCCACTTCTGGGGAAATGGGCAAAAAAATTTTTCCCATTAGCAGAGAATGGTTTCGATCCATCGACCTCTGGGTTATGGGCCCAGCACGCTTCCGCTGCGCCACTCTGCTGACTGTCACACTCTGTGGGATCTGAACATACAACCACTGGTGGACAGAGCCTCGTCCATTAGGCCACTGGGGCTTTGATTACAATACAAAACACAACATGTTTTTCTCTCTACATATAATTTAGCTTGAAAAATACACTTTTATATTATATTTTTCTATATATTTTTTACGTTTCCTTCCACATAAGTATTGCACGTGACTTATTATTACTTACTGAAGCCTATTTTCTGACTCTTACTGATGTAATATTGCAAATGTCCCCATAGTGGGACTAATACAGGATTATCTTATCTTGAGAGGAGAATATCGTACTTTTGAATTAACCATTTATCTGATGGTTAACGTTTCAGATTCACTGTTTCAACTGTCGCTCAGTATCCACCAGCTACAAGATTAAAAATGCTGCTTAGTCATTAAAACAGTGATAAAATCCTTCATGTAACAAACAATATAATGATATTCTCTGCATTATGACTGTTTGTGTTTGAGCGGATACACAAACAGTTTGTCTGCAATCGTAGCTCAAGCACAAGCTTTTGCGCAGATGTGAAAATATTCTTGAGACAGACAATGAAACCAATAAAGGTTTATTCATTCAGTGAATAACCCCCCCACAGCATCTCTGGATTCCAGGGACTGAGCGGAATGCGTCCCCCATACGTCACCAGGGCGACCCCCTTCTGGTGTCCGAGGAATTCCCGGCGTTTGGCTGCTCAGACTGTTTTCACAGCGCAGACGAGTGTCCACGCTCCCTCTGGTAAACTGATCCCGACCACACAGGAGGAGCCCCCTCCCCCCCCCCGAACTGCCGTCAATCAACACCTAATACTCCGGGCACAGCTGATCGAAACCACGTGGAGGAACTGCTGCTTCCAATACAACCAGGAATGTGCTTATATAACTGTGAGAAGAAGAAGAAGAAGAAGTGGGCCACCTCCATGGCTGTGGGCCTCCTATGGATCTGAGTGTACAGGAAGCAGAGTGCGATCAAAGACGGGGAAAAGAGGGCAAGAGGTAACGGAGAGCGTGAAATAACACGACGCGTTAAGTAAAACCAGATCAACGCTGTTAGCTTCTGCAGCGTGGAACCGTTTGAAATCTCTGGCACCGTTAACCAACGATATTATCTTCTGCTCCGAGGCAGTTTTACAAGGTCACACTTCATGTTTTATTTCTGCTTTCGTGTTCAAAGACGAAGATCTGTCAACTCTCGTCACATCAACGTCTCACGAACCCACACGACACTTTCACTTTCCTTTTTCTCATGCAAACATTCTGTCTGTTTGTCTTCTGCTAATGTAAAAACAGGGGACTTTCGTTATTTAAGATGTTTTCAGGGTCATTGTTGACATGAGGAGAGAAGGATTGGGTTCTGCAGGAGGCGGTAATGTGCCAATAAGTTCCATAATCTGCCATCAGAAGAAGAAGAGGAGCACGGTTTGAACAACAAAAACACAAAATACTGCTTAGACCATAGACCGGATATAAAGATGGACGACATGACAGTTCCCCAAAAGTGAAGCCAAAACGTCTTGTTGGCCCCCTTGTGGCTGGCTGTGGTATAGGTCATAAAGTACACGTCAAATTAACATCTCGTAAAGATGGTTTCTGTCACTTTAGCTAGTTCTTATCACACTGACGCAAATCTTCCGTTGTTCGTGTTTATTTTTAGTCTGTGGTTTTAAATTGGTCTAATTTACGTGTTTACATACGACCTCAAAACGAGACCCGTTCTCTTGTGTCTACATTTAAAATATAGTCTCAAAACATTGAGTTTTATTTCCTTATGCAACAGTTCAATTTGTTTTTTACGTTTAATTCGACCTTTGGGAGTAAAACACATTTCCACTGTAATCGCCTGCAGAGAAACTCAACAACATTTAACAAAACAAAAGAGACGAGTCGTCGGATCTGATCTGTTTCCAGGATTGTGTCTCTGTGTTTCTACAGCTGTCCTCAGCCTCGTGTCCCCCCCCCCCCCCCCGTGCACAGACTGTCCCTTTACCCCGTCATAAAGGACCAGACTCACTCCTCTCTACAGATCAGCCTCAGATCTCACAGACCGGGTCAGACTCTCACCAGACAGAACAAACACTAGAACTAAAGAGAACCAACATTAAGTTCTGCTCCAAACCTGCTTGGTGGGAATTCTCCGTGTACGAGTGTTGTTAGTCAGGGATGACAAATACATATACTTGTAATATAAGATATACAGGTGCTTATATTCTAAGTATCTGCTACAAATCTCAAGAAAAGTAGAAACTAAGTGAAACTCATCTGCAGAACGTCCGTTATGTAACCTAGCAACTCATTTCTGTTTATCTGGTAGATGATGGGTGACTGGTAACGACCCAATCAGGAAGCGAACGTGGGTGACTGCATAGTTTCCAACAGTCTTGAGTTTCTGCTCAGAGACAAAACTCCAGGGTTTTCAAAATAAAATGGGATCAGCAGCTTTTCCAAGAAATACTGATGTCATTTAGAAACTGGCTCAGACTCATGGGCCTCGCATGTATCTTGGTTTTAATAACACCCTAAAATCCATTTTTCTCATTTTATGTGCGACACATGATTCCACATGTCAGCAGCACATTTACATCCTGGTTCATTCGTACGTTCCTGTCGTGAAACAGCTGCTTCTCCTCATCAGGTCTCGATTCAAAAAGAAAAAGCTCCTGATCTCTGCCACGATACATTATTACCAGACTCGCCGTGGTTGGAGAACACAGGTGTCGTGGCATGAAGGCGAGCGATGAAGACGAGCGATGAAGACGAGCGATGAAGACGCAGCAGCGTCGCCAAACACTAATATCATTAACTCCATAAAAACACAGAGGAGCACGGCTGGGGGAGCAGAGGTGACTGGTTAATTAGCCTGAGCAGCTGGTAGACTGAGGTGTGTGTGTGTGTGTGTGTGTGTGTGTGTGTGTGTGTGTGTGTGTGTGTGTGTGTGTGTGTGTGTGTGTGTGTGTGTGTGTGTGTGTTTTATTGGTTTGACACAATGATCTAATACATTGTCAGAGCAGAGGGTGATAAATGACTTATTCACAAAAATCATAAAAAATAAAATCATTAATCTCCTTTTATATAAGTATAGATTTTTGCCTTTGATGCCTTTTCAGATGTAGAATAATCATATCTTCTTTGTTTGTAGTTCTTATAGATCTAAAGGGTGCTACACTAAATAAATGAAATGTTAATTTAAAAATAGCATTGAAGGTTTTATTGAATAAATGAATTAAATCAAATTAAAAGGTCTTTCCAACACATTTCACATTCAGTGAAATCATCGACTTCCATCCTAAAATATCAGAGTTTATCAAATATGTGGAACAATGGTATTTAACTCCTCCCACGTCCAAACAGAGCGAGTCACATATTCCCTGAATCTTTATGTATTTCATGTGTTTGCGTTGTGGGGGAAGTGACTCGAGGAAACCAGGGAAACAATGAGACGCCACCAAAACAAACCGCCCCACCCAGATCGACCCAGCTCGACCCACCCACCCATCCTCCTCCTCCTCCTCCTCCTCCTCCTCCTCCTTCTCTCTCTCCTCTCCTCCCGTCATCAGGATGACGACAGCGGGGGGGAAGCGGCCCCGCCCTGGATCAATAGAAACAGTCAGCGTGTGTTTATGGCCACAAAAGAATAAGGAGAAGCAGAAACTGAACTAATGTGAAATCAGCGTTCACATGCAACTAAAGGTAATCAGATTACTGAGGTGACGAGTCGCTGGATTAGAAAAAGGTTTTATTTCAAGAGACAAATTTTTAAAAGGCTGTTTTGGGAGATTTCAAAGTATCTGGAGGGAGATACAGCCGAGAGGTTCCACCATTTAACTTCAGGTATTTGCATGTTGTGTCTAGCCGAGTTAGAGGAGGCTCCTAGCGAAGTGTGGCTAGCGTGACGTGCTCCCAGAGCCGTGTAGAGAGTGGGTTGCCACCAGAGTTAGGTCTAATGTTAACTAAGCACATGTGGAGATGTTTGTGTTGCCTGTGAGAAAGGAAACTGTGTCGGTACCGAGCTCAGGCTCAGAACCTGAGTTGTGATTCGGTCCGTTAGTTTCCTGACTGCTGCTGGATCTCAGCACCGATCCATCGTGATTTTTCTCTCTTGGACGAAACTGAAAAGTGTGAAGCTCTGGACCGAACACAGAAGATGTGGAACTGCCCGAACCTTCAGTCCGCTCCGACTGAGGAATGGATCTTTCAATTTTCATCCTCCACTTTATCAGGAAGACAATTTTTGAGAGACGCATTTTTCTCTGAGATGAACGAGCTGCACGTCATGAGTCTGACCTGCTCTTAATGTTTAGGCGCTCACAGCACATATAGAGTTAGGTAAATAAAGTGTTTGTGGAAATGTTGACTTACCGACTCATAACTGAAAAACATGACATATCATCAGGCTTGTTTTAAACTCTCCTTCCCGGCCTTTCCACCAGTGTGATAATAAACCTTTGTGCCTCTTGCAAAATGGTGCAATCACAGTCAAACGTAGCGTTCAGCCACTTCTGGGCTCTGCAGATGTATATCAGTTTATATTTCTTGGCACAGCCGCCATCGAAAAACACACACACTACATGCGGAGCTACACCTCATTTAGAGAATATTTATTATTGCCCAGATGTGGGTTTTACATTCCTTTTTCAACAGACAGTTCACTTTAAGGGAAGAAGTAACGGGAACGGTGAAGGAAAAGGCCTGAGAGTCAAGTTGCTCTGCTTTCACTGATCACTGATGAATGTCACAAACTGAAAGACACGTCACGATATCTGAGCTTCTCTCCGGTGGAGCCGCCCTGGTCTTTGAATCACTCATCTGGTGACGCACACACGGGGGAAACATGGATAAACAGTCGGATGCAGGGATTCTTCTGCATGGTCACGTCCCCAGTGTGTGTATGCAAGTGTGTACCGCCCTGTGTGTGTGTTGTGTGTGTGTGTGTGTGTGTGTGTGTGTTTCATCTGCATTGTGAGTAATGAGTCTCAGGCCCAGCAGGTTACAATTCAACTACCTCCGACAAACACACAAACTCACATGCATGAATTCTCCCACTCACTCACTCATCACACGCATACAGTGGGAATGTGATCTGCAGGAGAAGCTCTGGGCCGATGGCTCTTCAGCGAAGTGCCACACGGGGACCGGCTGCTGCCGTTGTGAGCTGCCGCTGCAGAGGAACTCTACAGCCCCCCCGACAAAAAACACAAGCGCACCACTAATCTGCGGATACACAATCGCCAACGGCTCCTCTCATCCACCGGCCCGGCCCGGAGAGATGGAACCACCCACACAAAGAAAAATGGAAGAATGTGCAGGATTACATAATTTGTGGGCTTTATGTAAGAGCAAGGGCGAGTCAGTGAGTTGGAACAGTCCTTTTTAGGGCTCTTCTCTCTCTCTCTCTCTCTCTCCCCCCCCCCCCCCCGACTGGGTGACTGGATGGGTGGATGGTTTGTGTGCCACTGGCGATGCCCCAGAGCAGTACCTCTGTGACAAAGAATGGCACAGATGGCGGCCCAGGGCTGGCTGCCGTTCAGGGTACCAAATGGCATGCCACAACAGGTCCAGATGGACTCGGGGCTCTGGGTTTTTATTTTTGCCTCTGAATAGATGGAGGATAAACAGCGAGGCAGACACGGGAGAGTGAAGGAATAAGAGAGGGGGGGGGGGGGGGGGTAGAGGGCAGAGGCTCGCCTGCAACGTGAGGACAGGGAAAGAATAGACACACGGAAAAAAGGATCTGGTGGAGAAGTGGGAGCGTGAATCGATCCGGCTCTCGTCCATCTGTCCACTTTATTCTCACGAGATTCACCAGCTGCATCTTTCACCAACTTCCCAGCATCAGAGCTTTTACTGTTAAATATCCCCTTTCTCCTTGGGTATAGTTATTATAGAAACTACTGTACGATTTGTCTCTGAACACATGAAGGTGAGAAAGCACAAGCACATTTCCAGAAACAGCCACAGGTGGTTCTCGCACATCCTGCTGGTTTCCAATTGGCCCAGATGAGACGTTTGATTGCTGCCTGTGGTCCAAACCTGAGAACATGTACAGTACGAGCGAGGGGGCGAAAAGGAAAAGTACTAATTTGAGAAATGAAAGAAAGTCCTCCTCGTTCTTTGTGCGGAACATAAGTGTCTGAAGGCTGCGAGCGATGGATCAGCCTTCGAGGCAGCAGCCAGGGGATCGAGGCAGCTTTCAGACTCGTGTGCTCACAAATTACTTTCTCCTGCAGGATATTACATTTTCTGCAAGAGTCCGGTTTCCTTATAAAACACACAACCCACAGGAAATTCTCCAATGCACTGAACTTAACCTGGGACGACCTTTGAGCTGCGGTATCCAGGTTAACGTGAGATCTGAGGATAGAAGGGTTTGAGAGAGACGTCTGTCCAGTGGCACAACCTTTGTGAAATAGCTCCATGGTTTCATTCATCTGGGGAGGGGGGGGGGGGAACCCGCTGCTCCCTAATGACCAATCCACCAATCACAGAGAAGCTCAGTCTATTCTTAGATGAGATTATTTTTTCCTCACAATTAGAGTCAATCGGTGCAGATCCTGTTTAATAATCTCTGCAGCATGATTACAAATGGATTTCTATTCTGAGGGCAGCAACGGGCGACACTGGGTTCGCTGAAGGAAGCGGGAAACCCCCCCCCCCCGACATGAGTCCAAAATAAATCCAAAGATACATAATAATGGTCGTGAACATCCACTGAGCAGCCGAAGCTTGGCCGTCACAGGTCTGCTGCTTGGATGGGCTTTTACTGGATATTTAATTTTCTTAATAATAAGGATTAAAACAGTCAGTGTGTATTGAAGATGATTGTTTGGTGACGCAATCCTGGATCTGCACCAAAATGTAATGGGTTCTTCCCGACCCATTCCGCACTCTTCCATTAAGTTACGTAGTAATCCATCGGATAGTTTCCGTGTGATCCTGCTTCCTAACAAACAAACCGTGGCAGATAAGGGCCTTAAAGCAACATTAAGTAAAGGTCACTGAGCAACAGCGCCCTCTGCAGCCACAAGTGATAATTAATTCGGCTCAGCTCTGAGCGGTTAAACGTTTCTTTAATATACAGAAAGTAAAACCTTGCACACAACACACCTTTGGACCTGGATGTTATTACAGGGCCCAGCAGCTCACTCGGCCCCCGGGAGCCTCCCAGGTTCTGTGTGTGGCTGAGACCCCCGGGAGCATCTGCCTCCTCCTAACCAGCAACCTGCTGAATACCACTTCCTAATAGTTATTGGTTCTTATTAATTGGCTCAATGATGCGTTCGTGTTGCTTCCCCCCGTCATCAGGTGTGAGACCAGCAGCTGCTCCAGGTGCAAAGTCCAAATGACCCAGTACAAACACGCAGCTGCACCTCGAAGGCATCGCGCTCACGTCTCTGCTGCAGGATTGCCGAGCGGCTCGATCATGTTCAGAAAGTAGACCACACGGAGGAATGAGCCATGAATTATTAAAGCTGCAGTAGTATATATCGCAGATGAGGGATAACTAGGGCACATTCCAGCTCCGCGACTCTGGGCTGCTGGGAGTTTTTTTTCCGGAGATGGAATGTGTAGTCGGTTGCAGCAGGACAAACTGTACTGTGGCAGAGTGTACCCGTCTGCACTGTAACACGCTGCTGCCTCCTCTTCCTCCGCATCCTGCGTCAACCCTGCTCAAGTTAAGTGTGTTTGTACTTGAGGTGTTCCAGGCCATGTGGGTCGCTGACGTCGGGTTTGGCCCCGTGGAGGGAACAGGAAGCCTGGCCTGCGTTCAGCTACACCCTGACAAGGACACGGTGCCACACTCACATGAAGTACATCTACATTCACAATGTATATAGGACATATGTGTTTTTTACGATGGATACAGGAAAGGAAATGACAATAAAGTTGAATATAGATGAAGAGTAAAATGATTCTTGCTGCGTCTGTGGCCACATTTCCACAGCTGTAAACTCCTGGCTCAGTATTTTTTAAACTGTTCCCTCAGTGTGATGATGAAATATTATAAGAACTGTGCTCGTAGCCAAATTTTTTTATGTTTAACAAAGTAACTTCAAACCCAAGTCTGATTCTCTGCCACAGACATCTTCCTCGGGAACTTTATAATAAAAACAATAAACGCTGATTGCGACTGTACCAGTTTGTGTGGTTCTTTTTCATCCATCTTTATATCCTGCTGCTTCTCTCCTGAGAAAGATGTTGGAGAAGGTGAATTCATCATTGTTACCTCCTGTAATTATGCTTTGTGCAAAAACAAACTTCCAATTTGTTCTCACTTCGTAGTGAAGATTTAGTTTCACGCTGATTTTCGCCAGTTTAGCGTGTTTTCCCACTCGAAACAGAAGAAGATCTGACTCGTCTTCTCCGGCTCTCACCTCCGACACGTCACCAACAGACAGAAGCCTCTGTGGAAGTCCCCGTGCGAGGGAGTCCACACACGGAGTGTGACTGCGATGTAAGACACAACGTAAACAAGGTCCCCGAGGACTCGAGAGGTTCTCTGCAGTAGGTTAATCCCCAGTAAGTTATATAACCGTCAGCTTTAAGGAAAGAGCAGAGAGGATGATCCTTATGGATTACCGGGGACTCAAAGACCACAATCTGTCGGTGCACGTAAAGAGCTGTGTGTGTGTTGGATGAGTTTTAATGTAAAGAAAGGAAACACAAAGTGGGAGTAACAGAAACGATCCCTTCACCCCGTTGCCGGCGTGAACTTCCAGGCAGGATCATCTCATCCCAGACCGAGGAGTCGATACCCGTGTCCTTGAGGGGGAAGTTTGTCTGAAGTTGCTTCAAAGAGAACAAACTTCTTCATGAAAGAAGCTTCTCTGCTCTCGGAGCTACGTGCACGTCCATTCAGATGTTGTTTGAGTCTGCTCAGACATGATGATGCATCACGGCCACGGAACCTCGGGGCTTCGCACTCGATACCAAGCCTTCCGTATGATGCGTCTATATTTAGCGAATAATCTCCCCACGATCTATTCCTGTCATGTATGAGTCACGTCTTCTGGGACATCACAGCGTCCGTGACGAGGCGGTGCCTTCACGGTGCCGACGTTCTGTCCCTGCAGAGGTTTATAGATGTCAGTCCTCATAATTAAAAAGACGTTTTAACATCACAATGATCTATGCATTATATAATAACATTATAAAATATTCAGTATCTGGACCATAGTCTTGGTTTTCTTACGTCTTGGACCAGGAAGAAACTCGAATCACCGCTCTGCAGGTTTGATTCCTCAGGACCGGTTCGGCCCACATCCTTTTTCTTTACAGAACCATATGAGACCTTTGACCTTTGACCACTGAAATCTAAAATCTGGAAAAAGTTCCAGAAAATGAAACTGACTCATTTGCGTTTTCACATCCAGCCCCTCTGGAGAACTTCGGGAGATGTCTGGACTTCTTGACGCCGTGACGAGCGGCTAATTGAGAATCCGTATTCACTTTGTGCTTTATGTCACTTTTCTCCTCTCTCCTCATCTCCTCAGCGTTTCTTCTTTGCTCACCAGGGAATCCCATCCTGACAAGCCCCCCCCCCGAAGTTTGTTCTTCTCCGCAGGGAGGATAATTAGCCTCATCTTCCTCCGCTCGCCGTCTCCTCTCCAGCCTCCTTCATGCCTGTGGCAATGTGTGTAAATGAGCTCATACCTCGCTGCTCGCGCACGCTTCGGCTGCACAACAAAGAGTTCAGCTTCTGTTCTGTCGGAGCGAGACGCAGTTTTTCCAAACGCCTCGATGTCATTCGTAAAAAGGAAAACCAACAACTCTTAGAAGTAATGAGACGTTTAAAGCAGCCGAGAGGAGACGAGGATCAGGTCGGAAAGATGCAGCTTGAAAATGATCTATAAATATTCAGTAAAAATCCAGCTGCAGTGTAACTAGGTTGTTTTGATGATGACATGCGATCACATTTAAATATTTCCGGAGACAGCCAATAAATAGATTTGAATGAAAACAACAATATAAAATATGTAAATGTGAAATTTGGTGTCAGTTCAAGACAAAAATGTGTCTGAGCTGCAGCTGTGATCTGATTTGAGGTGTATGACGGAGGTTCAACATCCTCATCTTCATCTTCATCTTCATCTATCATCTTCACCATCTTCATCATCATCATCATCATCATCATCATCCTCATCATCTCGATGGAAACTACGGCTCAAGGTTGATATCTGATGGCTGCTATGTTTGCAATATGTGCTGCTAGTCTCAGCAAATCATGGAATTACCCACAATGCACTCATACGAATATGTAAATATATTCAAAGCATGAAATATTGGTGGAACGCACATTTAAATGTTTATTTTCCTGTTCACACCGCCTGAAACCACAGGTCACTGTATCTGATTTGCATATTAAAAATCGAAAGAAATTACCAATTATTCTCTCGTCGGGATCTCGAAGACGTTAATTATCTCAATTAAACAAATAACGACCCGTCTGCAATGATCCACATTTCCACCCGGCTCCCTGAACCGGGTCTTAGAGTCTTATCCACGCCGAGCACACAGAGCAGACCGGTCCTCTGGCAGAGCGGCAGCTGTGGTCCGCTCTTCAAAAGCAGCATCGTGGAATGATCGTGCTCACAGCCGACAGCAGGAGGTTGAAATGTGGCCTTTGCAGATCAAACGGCTCCTGTCGCCTCGGGGCGCCCGGGGCCAGGCCCGCTGAACCGTGGCATTTGGAGCTCGCACAGTGAGATATGAATATGTAGCTGTGAGTTTCTTAAAGAACAAAAAAAGAAGTACTCGACTTCCTGTTTGGATATAAGACAAACCAGGACGGGGGGGGGAGGTTGCAGAAGGGACAGAGGACGCCTGAAGTCAGAGAGACACACCGGTGACCGGAGGGCCGCTGCTCCCCGAGTCCCAGACCTGACAGAGTGATGCTGTTCCTGTCCTCAGCGCTGCTGTCACGCTGCCCTTGAGCAAGGAACTCAATTCTCAATTGGCCGGCTGCAGCTTCAGTAATTGTACTCAGCAGTTTCCAGTGCAGCAGGAACATCGAATATGGACGTAGGAAAAAGCACAAGCATCACTTCACTAGTTCTGTTTGTCATTACTACTGACCTTCATCAACCCTGTGGAGACGCGTCATACATGGTTATATACAGTCTATGGACTTTATATACACTTTATGGACGTTATATAGACTCTATGGATGTTATATAGACTTTATGGACGTTATATAGACTCTATGGATGTTATATAGACTCTATGGATGTTATATAGAGTGTATTAAAATAAGATATTGTTTTTTCCCCCCTGTTAATAGGTTTTTTGGTAGTTTTACTTTTGTTGAAGGGTGAAGAACAGAGGATGTTGCCCCTTGTTAAGATCTATAAGTGATTGATGAATATGGGCTATACGAATACAATTAGATTGATTGATTGACTGATTGAAATGTGCTAAATTGATAAACAGCTGTTAATGCTAACATTAGCTATGAAGCAATAACAAAAAACGTACATAAAGCGCCTTTAAAACACATTAACGCTCGAGTAAAGCAGCACGTTTATCAAACTTGCTCCCTGGATCCTCACAACCACACCCGGGCTCCTACTGTACGATATCTTGACTTCACGTCTGGACGATGGGAGGGAGTGGAGACGCGTCGTCCATCTTTATAGACGATTGAGCGTCTTCTCATTGCATAACGATGCTCCATATCAGACTCTAATCTGTAGATGTGAGGGGTCCAGCATCTGAGAGTCCGAGGAGGAGCTGCCTCCGGCTCTCGCTGATCCTCGCCAGCATCAAGGGCCCGTTAGAAATAACCCGTGTTTGGACCCAACGACTGTTTATGTAACTCTTGTTCCAGGGCCTGAGCTCTGAGGCCAGACTTCACAGCTCGGCGACATGTTTGCATTTCAGAGCGGGTCGCTGTGTGACGGAAAGTCGTCGGGGCTGATATCAGTCTCGCCGTTTAGTTCCACCACAGCGAGCAGGTTCAACAGAGCAGCACCGAGCAGATCTGGAGTCTGGAAAACACCGTGAGGTCATGGATTTGTGTCTCAACTACCGTGCGATGAGTTGCCATGAAATACGGTTCACACAATCGCGCCCCTGTCACGACGACCTGGATCGACCTGCGATCCACAAACATGTAGTTACCTGGAAGAACCACAGCACGACAGAACCGGACCCACACACACACACACAGCGACTGTGTCCTGTTTAAATCCTCAGCACTGTTTCTATTAGTTCTGATCAAAGTGCGTTCGGAGCTCTGTCAAGGATTCGGCTCCGATTTTCACTTTTCTTTGATCAGTTTGATCCCGATTTTAAAATTTAAAAAAAAAATCTCCCATAAATGATTAAGTGAAAGTTCTATCACGACCGACTGTGCAGACATCACAGTCGGTCAGCATCACACACACAACGCGGAGAACTCTGGCCTCCTTTGATGAATGAAAAAAGAGTTTAGTGAAGTTGAAAATCATATTCCTCATATATCAACACACTGTATATTGAGTTGTATCTGCTCTGCATCAAAAACACTCTAACCCTGCGAAGCCCTGACTGAACAACACGCTCTACAAACTTGACGAGGTATTTAAATATATTTTACGCTTGCGGTGCTTACATCCGTATTTTAGAATCTTGTAATATCACAATAAATCGCTCGGGAGAGGTTGAACAGTTGGGGTTGATTCCCCTTTGTCGAGGACAACGAGGAAATCACCACCGTCGACTGGATCCTCGTCTCGTTCCTTTCCGACTCTTCTCTGATGTTTCACCTCTCTGGTCGAGCCCCAGGTGTTTACGCTGCTCTCCGCCGTCTAATTGGTCAATTATCGTGATTGTGTGGTGGGCTGCAGACACACACACCACACACACACACACACACACACACACCACACCACACACACCCACACACACACGCACACACACCCACACACACACGAACCCTTCCATTATTCATTCTGCTGTGGAGGCAGACTCTTTTCTCACCACAGCCCACCTAAGGGAGTTATTAGAGAAGAGGGAAATGAGTCGATTCCTGATCCCTCTCTGTGTGTTTGAACCCGACCTCCACGTCTCACACACACATGCACACAGTTCGCTTTCAGAGTCAAATCCCTCTGAAGTGAAGAATGGGAACAAGCGACTGTATCTGAAATCTGGTATTTAAAGAGTTAACCATTGGGGGTAAAACGTGGAAACAGGTTTTTATTTCTTGTGCGTCTTGTTAAAATAAAACAAATATATTTACTCATCAGAATCAAATCAAATGACCATGGCACCGCCTGTTGAAGAAGCTGTGACACTCCGAGTATGGAAGAATGTGCAGAATGTTTTCTGACAGACGAGGGTCGGGGATTCCTTCTGAATGAGAGCGAGCATATCTGAAGCATTTCAAACTGTTTGGGTGCCATTTACCAAAAGACCTCAGCAGCCGCTCATCTCCCTCCGAGGATTAATAAGGACACGAGGCTCCTGTTTGTCCGAAAAGAAGAACGCCGCGTCTCCACCTCCTCCCACTGTGCAAACACGAAGCCAGAATATCTTGGAAACATGGAGAGGAGCCGAGGTCGCGGACAGAGACCATCTTTGAAAACATCTCATTTTTCTGGTTTGGCCCATGTCCCATCTGTTAACGTGGAGGAGGCTCCACTTCAGCCCTGATGTGTTGTATCACCGTGCAGCAGCTGCAGCTCACATTCCAGAGGATGCTTACATACCGAACATACATGGACCCTGACCTCCGGAGAACATGAGCATCCTTCACGCCGCGGCTCGGCTCTGCCCTCACACGCCCTCGGGGAAAGTGGAGTCAAGTCCTTCATGTTAGAATGTGAAGGGAATTCGTCGTTTGCAGATTATTTTTGGATTTGAAAACGCTTCGGCCTCTTCGCACCTCGTCCAGCATGAAAGCTGCAAACTGAAATTCATTACCTGTGGTTATTTACTGCTTGTAACCGTGTACACAACACGCGAGCTTCAGAGACACACACGTGTGTATTATTAATTCATAATTACCAGTTCATTGTTTTAACTCGATTAAGCACCGATTTGATTTACGTGTGACTCGTGAACATGAAGAATAATGGCTACGAGTTTAGGTTTTAGCTGAACGCCTTACACCATCACTGAGGTGGAGGAGGCTCTGCAGCACAACCCCCTCGTTAAGATTCACAGGGGGAAGATTTGGTTTGCAAATTAGGACACACACACACACACACACACACACACACACACACACACACACACACAAACACACACGCACACACTGTAAAAACCCTGTCAATCACACACAGGAAGCAGGGACAGTGAACCTGCAGCTCCACGACGGACGAACAGGAAAAATGAACCTGCTAATTAATCAGTCATTAATTATGTGGCAGCTTTACGACGAGGGAACTGAAAACAATCGCTCTTATTACACCTCAGCAAGCGACGGCACGCTGACCTTTACAAATCAATGAGAGCAGCCGGGGGGGGCATTATGCAGATGTGCTAAACAGAGACACGCCCACACCTCTGGGAGATGTGAGGGCGTTATATATGGTTTTATATATCTACAGGATTAAAAACATTAGCTGGAAGAAAGAATATATATCTGATGTAGATCTTGATTTGATTTGTACGTTTGTGTGGTTGTGGAAGTTTTTTTTGTGTTGGAGCCTCAAGGACTTTATTTATCTTATGATGAGTGTGAATGCAGAAGTCCTTCATTATTATTTATTACCAAACAAACATTCAGCGTTTGTCTTCTGACGACACACGAGGAGCTGGTGACATCATGACGTGATGTTGATCTCGGTGGTGTGACATCATCACGTCATGGATTTCCAAGCGACTCATCGTTCACGCCAACAGGAAATGCATTGTCTGATTTTATTTATTAAATTTTGACTGCCTCTGCCCTTTGGTACTTTGAAAAGAGCTTCATAAATTCAAGTCATTATTATTATTATATAATTTGTTTCCGGAGAATCTCCCGGGTTCGGTACCTGTAGTCACAACATTTACATGGACACCATTAATCTGACTCTTGACCTTATTACAAGATATGATTGATATTACAATGTTCATTTGATTTGCTAATAGAATGTTCCATTCATGCCTGTTTGCATGTTGCAGAGCAGAGTGTGATTATGACTCAGATCAACATCATGTGGTCATGTGTTGTCGAGCAGCTGGTAACTCCGTGGAAATCATAATTAGATCAAGAACGTATTCATGTCCACATAACGTGACTGAGTCAGAATAAACTGAATATCTTATTTATATTCTGACTCTGTCACTTTGGGTTCTGATAGATCATAACAGGCAGTTTTTTAATATCTCCTGACATCCGTCTGTCTCTCCATCAGCTGAGTCTGAGGTATTTGCAGCCCGGACATTTCCTGTCACTCTTTCCTGAGCTGTGTCGACAGAGACGTGACAACACAACCGCTCGGCGGTGCGTGAAAATGTACACAACCTTATCCTGTCGCACAATTTAACTACTGACTTAACAAATGTAATCTCACTTAACTGAATAAAACAGCCTGTGCGGGGGCCACGGGGGTGGGGGCCTCGATGCGTCGTGAATAAAACATGAACCCCTTAATATTAAGAGAGAATAAAGAATCCCCTGCTCTGATGTGTGTCTCCTTTACCGCCACACAAACAAAGACTGTTTATCATTGGATCTGAAAGTCCCGTTAGTTCAGCAGCTGACGTGTGCACAGTGCAGCCCGGAGCGTCTTCAATGCATGATTTAAAAACACACTGTTTTCTGAAGGGATTGTGCTCGGACACGATAAGAGGAGCTGCTGTTCCGCTGTTAACCTCCCGCGGGGCGTCCGTCCCACTGCTTCTGATACTGGAGGACAATCTGAGAGGGGGGGGGACATGGAGACGTTTGGACAGCAGGACGCAAAATACATCAAACAGAGACGTCTGTGTGTTCACACGTATTGTTATTATATGGATTTCTACTTAAAAGCAATGCAGCAGTTGTTATGATACTTGTAGAGTCAAGACAACTTCTGATACATATTTAGTATATTTATTTGAATCGCTCTGCAGTAGAATCCTTCTTCCTTGTTTGTTTTCTTGTTAATCTCTTTATGTTAAAGGTGATTTATTCATATAATTACACAGAAACCCACTGAAGGGATTTCCACCAAACCCGGTGGAAGGATTGGACCAAGAAAAGAATTTGGCGTTGATCCAGACGAAGGGCGAAGGGGCGGATCCAGACGTGTCTCACCCCCTTTTCTTTCGGGCGTTTTCAGAGAATCGTTTGTGGATCTCGATGAAAGAAAACAGGCATAATTACAAGACTGATGTTTATGAGCTGGTGCAATTTGGTGCACGTCCAAGTAGAAATATGGATCTAGCAGATTGAAGCGTGGTTTGATAAGGGGGACGGCTGGGACTTGGCTGAGGTGTCCTTCGAGTTTGAATCTTCAATTATTCATCCGGTGCAAAAGATCTCTCATTTCTTTGTTTCTTTTCATGTATTTCTACAATTTCTTTATTCGATCATCACTCGCTCGGTGCTGCTATCGCACAAACTGCAGCAACAATCCCTCTAATCCCCGTTTGTCTTTCCCGAATCCCGTCCGTGCACGACATCACATGCAAAAACACAAAAACTAACATATTTAACGGAATGGCTCTGATTGTTTTTTCTCTTCTGTCGCGGTGAAAGAAGCAGGAGGTGAAGCTTGACTCTTCCTCTCCTGATGTCAGCTGACTAATATGAGAGCGCACGGATCACCGCCTAAACTCATTACCCGCCCTGTTTCCACCGCCCCACGGTGACTGCTCATAATTAGAGGCGTCTGACGGTGGCATCAGTTTCATCGATTATCAGAGGGCGTCCGGTCTCGGGAGGTTGTACAGTGTGTCGCACGTCCGGGTACTGATATGTATTTATTAAAACACATTGGCACAGTGACGACACACTATTTATATTTAATAAAATGTGCATAATAACCTGTTTCCGACAACGACAAACACGGCGACGGGTTCGTATCTTTGGGAAAACAGAAGGGAAATGAATTGATATTCTCCGGAGATAAGAATAAATTAATAAAATAAATCAAACCCTAATCTGCAGCAACTCAACAATCCCACAACTGCCACTAATCAGCGTCTGCTCTATTTATCCAATTAGCTGAACCACGCACCATTAGTTTGACTCAGATCGACTAATATATTTCTTATAATTAACTACACAGGACTATCCGCCTCCAGGGGGCGGCCAAAACATTCCGACTTCATATTTCGGGGCTGTCTTGTTTACATAAAGTCTACGATCGGTATCAATAAGTGTGAGAATGTGTTCTGTGTCGAACGTCGAACGATGACAGACGTTTGCTGAAAGCGTTGGAACCGTCAGATCCAATAATCTGACATTCAGAGGCGGTGGCGTGAGCTGAAAACACAAGTCACTGTAACGTAAGCTTTTTTCGAGTCAAACTCTATGTTAATTAAAGCGACTGTATTAACTCATATTTCATACGAGCCACAGAGCCGAGCCTCTGAAGTCGAGCTTTAACGAGATAAACCGACTTATTGGGGTTAATCAGCTTAAACTGTTCACTGCCGTCCCTTTGTGACGCTCGCTCCACAGACAGGTCGCACAGTCACTGAGCCAATTTCATCTCCTCTTGGATTACTGCAGGGGGGGGGGGATCACAATACGAGCCACAGTGGAGTGAATTAAACGCCGACAGGAGCGGGGGTGAGCTACGATTGGTCCAGTGTGAGAGGTGTGTTAAAGTTTAGAGATGTCGTTTGTTGTCAGTTTAGATTCGGCTGGTTAACGTGAGATAAAGCTTTTTAGTATTTTAAGTCTTTCTTATCTTTTCTGGCCCTTTATTCATCTCCTCAGATTCATCTTCAGACTCGTAGGAAACATCTTAAAGCTCAGGAGAGCTCGTCCATCAAGGCCCAGCAGGTAAATCGAGTATTCAACATCCGTGGATCTGCACCCGAATGTAACGAGCTCTTCTCTGACCCTTCTTCCATCCTGCCACTGAGTTGTGTTGATGTCTGTCTGGCAGTTTTTGTGTAACGATGCAAACTAACACACAACAGACACAGATTAAACATGATGGCGGCACATTCTGTACCATTTAACCCAGAGGGTCGTGTGGGGGCCGGAGCCAATCCCAGCCGACACTGGCCGAGGGGGGGCGGGGTTCACCCTGGACAGGTCGCCAGTCCATCAGAGTTTGGGTTTTTTGTTGCCATCTGCACATCAAAGATAAGACCCTGAAGGTCAAAGGTCAGAGAGCGACTCTGCCTTTGTGTTCAGGTCCGGAGGTTAAGTGGAGGGAGCTGCTCCAGAGACGTCAAGGTCCAAACGTCAGCTTTTCAACAAAGACGCCGACTTCTCCCGACTCGGGACAAATAATTACAGAGGAAAACAACTTTACGCATCTTCTCTGATCTTCTCATGACGAACGCTGTTTAAACTATAATGTGACTATTCAACTTCTTACTCGCAGCACAAACATATCTGTGGTACGAGTAGGAAATTGTATTTTAACAGTAACCAGTTACTATTTCTATGTCTTGGATCTAATGGATTATGTTTGACGATGTTTGCATTTGCCAAATACAAACTTTAAACTGACGTATTGACCCCTGACCCCATCTCCTCATCCCTGAACTAAAACCGACATCATCAGACGAAATGAAACCTGTGACCGAGACATCCTCACACGTTACGGGACAAAGTGACATTTCCAGGAAGAGGAGTCGACGCTATTCAGACGTCAGCAGGTCGTCGCTCTCTTTACAGAAGCAGCACGTTGGAGCAGAGAGCCGGAGGCCGGACGTCCGGGCTCTGACTCAGAATCACAAGACCAGCAGCAGGTTCCTGAGACGGGCCCGAACAGATCCACCCGATATTCCCTCTGCTCCTCAGACGGCTAATTTCATCACTGTGGCTCAGTGTGTGTGTGTGTGTGTGTGTGTGTGTGTGTGTGTGTGTGTGTGTGTGTGTGTGTGTGTGTGTGTGTGTGTGTGTGTGTGTGTGTGTGTGTGTCAGCAGCAGCCTGCTATGACAGGGTTACATAAGACGTGTGTGTGTGTGTGTGTGTGTGTGTCCAGTCTGATGCCAACAGAAGGTTACTTGAGATCACACACACACACACATGCACGTCTCTCTATAGTTGTGAGGACACTCATTGACATAATGCAGTCCCTAACCCCCCCCCCCACCACCACCACCATCTGTCAACTACACTTCAACTACAAACATGAACGGTGATTGGTTAATTCATTTATTCGTAGAACGAAAATCTCACAAAACTTGTCGATGACGCTTTTCCGTTGCACAACATTCAACCTCTGTGTGAAAGAGCTTTAAAAACAAGAGCTGGGGAGAAGGTGCAAATCTCCCTCGGTGTATAAAAGAGTTTAAATGTGTTTAGAACTTGTTGTTTGAGTTGTTTCTCCATCCGATTGGGTCGAACTCACTGAACGATGAGGTGTTTATTTGAGGTCTGATCTCACCTCTGGTTTTATTTGGCTGCGTGTAAACACAGTTGGTGTTTGTGTGGTGTAACCAGGACGTCTGGGCCTCGGGTTCATTACTTTCACCGACAGCCACCGAGCGTTAATGAACCTTTGGCTTGTTCCTGCTGCGGAATCACAAATGGACGAGGAGGAAGAACTGCTGCACTCTGGTTCTGGCCGACGTCCACGGTCCCAGCACCGATTTGCTGATGTTGGAGAAAAATCTGGTCTCTGAAGAAACACTTTTACATAACCAGTGTCCTTATATCAGTCTTATGCAACCAGCCTGGATTGTAAAAACCGTTCATGTGCCACATGCTCATCATACCTCTCTGGGCCTGGTTTATATTTGTGTCAGGGACGTTCTGGCTCTGTGAGCAGAGGGTGAAAAGAGCAAATGTTAAAAACGAACTACGGGCGCGAGCGCGAGCGTGTACTTTGGCAGCAGCCTCACGGACCGACCGCTCTCGAGTTCAATTCCCTGCAAAGGACAAGGACGTGTTGATCAACAGGCATTTTTTCCCGAGAACAATATGTACCCAGACATTTGGAAAACACAGATCAGATTCCCACCTGGTTTGTTAGGAGACACTCAAGCTGCAACAGAAAACCCTAAACCAGCCGCTTGATGAAAGTAGGAAACCGAGGGGAGCCCTCCTCGAGATGGGCCGGCCCAGTTGTCCCCCTGTGACACGGCCTGCGTTGCCTCCACAGTCAGCGTCAACGCTGTCGTCCTCATGTGAAGCGAATCTCTAATAACGCTCACAGGGCTCTGATTCAATCTGAGTTTTATTCCTTTATTCCTCAAAATGTTTCGCAGTCGTCCACAAAAGGCAAATGATTCTTATCCCAATGGAAACAGCTCTAATGACTTATAACTGTGAATGAATCTTCTTCCATGTCCCAGAATGTAAAGACACGAGTCCTCAGCCTGGTTCTCAGCTGCGAGTCGGATTTATCCACTTTTCAAACACAGTTCAACGTCCACATGGGTGAAAGAAATCAATTAGGATTTCGGCACAACTCTGGCTTCATCATTAGATTAATCCCACGAAGAGCCGTGATGCATGAGAGTTAAGCCGTCAGATACCGGGGCGACTCGTCTTCTCCGGCTGCCGGCCCCACTGAGATTCTTTTGTTCACGATCCATAACATTAGCATAATCTTCGGCCAGCGCCCGACGCCGCCTCCACCTGGGCCTCGTGAGCCCAAAGGCAAAAACATCCAGAGGAGGCGTGAAGTCAGGGAGGAGGAGGAAAGCCTCACCTGAACTCCCACTGCTCTGGGAGAGAGAGGGAGATGAACCTGGATCGTCTGAAAGACTGAAACCAGCTGGAGAGAAATGAAGCCTGGTTTTATGTGATGTGGTTTTTACAGCTTTCGCCCCTTAACCCTAAAAACCCTGACCTCTGACCCCCGATGATGCACAGACACGGAGCGAGGTGACGGGTGACAGGGATGAATTTAACATTCATGCATGTGAATCCATGTTGTCTGCACCGCTTCAGGAGAACGGCTGCAGATAAAATCTGTTTTCTTTTCTTAAATCCAAAACGTCGCTTGGATTCGAGTAATTAAAACGAGTTTCTGTGAGATTTCAATCACCACCGGGAGTTTCCTACGTTCTGGCCATTATAAGATTATTAAATATGTCAATATGTTTCTCCCACGTTTAATTCCAACCTGAATAAAGAGTGAGTCCCTCGACTCGGAGCAGCTGAAGAACCTGGACACATTCCACCAGAACATCTCTACATTCTCAAAGGGTCTAAACGTCTTTCATGATCAGACCCCTCCCCCCCCCTGCTGCCGTGCATTACCGGGACCTGGCTGAATGAAGCCAGGGGCCGGCGGTCAGAGCTCAGAGATGCTGCTGAACGGTCCCGGGGGCCCTTGGGTGCTTTGTAGACGGAGCATAAAGAGACACGTTCATTGTTTTCTGATCAATGGGAAATGGACGAAGCCATAAATCTGCCGGCCTCACTCTGTGCCGCCGGGCTAAGTGATTAAACAAGCGGTGCCAGTTGGCACGAGCTCACCAGGGACTCGCCTGCTCCCAGAGTTGTAGCCACGTAAACAAGAAGCCAGCTTAATAATTTCCTTTGTAGCCGGTTAATTGGCTTTCTGTGGCGGCTGCCATCCTCGTGTGAAGCTCCCAGCAGCAGGGAGACCAGAGGAGATCCACAGAAACCTGGTGCCGTCCACAAAGACACAAGACTTCCACCATCTGTCGAGCGGAGGAAGCTCCGAACGCAGCTGAAGGACCACGATCTTTTCATAGTGTGTCGATATTCACATATTCAATCATATTTAGAGGATGCACGCACACACACACACACACACACACACACACACACACACACACAGCATCGTGGACATCTGTTGCTGCTTCTGGGAATATATATCCTCAGGAATTTTAGGTTAATTAAAATCCCCAACAACTTGCTGTTTTCCCATTAAAGCCGTCGTCAGCGTGACGCCCTCGGAGCCCAAACGTCCTGACTTTGCCCTGCGTCACGTTCCGGGTTACAGAAAGTTAAAGTGCAGGTGACTCACCAGTCGGTTGTCACATCGCGCTCTCTCGTTGTTTAACGTCCCAAAAATAGTCGTCTGCGGGGAAAAGAAAGACGAGAGAGATTCAGTCACTTTCGTGCAAAACGTGGTCAGAAGCTAACATTCAATCAGAAACACGTAAATTCAGCACATCAGGGTTGTTTCGTACAATGGAGCAAAGAAATCGTTCTGTGAGGTCATTGGATTTCAAGGCCTCAAAATGAATTAAGAATGATAAGAACCGAACATGTGGCCTGTTACACAACAACAGGATTCTAAGAGACTTCGTGAGGATTCGTTCAATATCTGTGGAAGTCTCTAGAAGTGCTTCATGGATGAGAGGAGAACACAGTGAATCCTTTAGCTTTCACACGGACATGAGGTGAAGCAGCAGGAAGTCTGAAGTGTTCGCTTCTTCTATTATAATTTTAAATGATCAATAAATAAACGAAGGAACTTGGAACAACTAAGACATTTTTTAAAACTGGAGTTAAACATCTCCAGGATCGCTGCTGCTCGATTCATCCCGTTCCTCAGTCGAGTGTATCGGTCAAAACTAATCCAGCAAACTAAAGCAAATAAATCTATTGGCACAAAGCAGCGAGCGAGCAGAAACCTGATGAGCTGCGGGGCAGTGGAGGTGGGCGCCACTGACGGCACGGCGGGGGGAAATTATGGCGCTAATAAAAACGTGTGATTTATTACGGCGGGACAGGTGCCTTCGCCCAGAGTAACGGTCGTCATCTGCGTTTAATGTGCAGCAGAATGTGGGCAGCACACACGGGCTAATTAAATTCGAAGCGTTAAACGGAGAAAGAGCCAACGGAGCAGAATGAAAGTGCTTCTCTCTCCGCAGGTCACGTGACGACCTGGCGCTGACACAGAAGATCGCAGATCACCAGACGAGTACTGAGGAAAACTGCGGATTGTGAGAAAGAAGAGAAAGAAGCGAGTGATTAACAGTTTTGTTCCCGGGATTCAGAGACGATGAACAAACATCTCCTTTATGTTTGTGCAGAGGGAATTATGAGGAGCAGGCACAAACGACTGTGAGGTTTGCTGAGTCACTGTGATCAGATTCATAACTCTGCAGAAAACTGCTGCTGCACGAGCAGGAGACATTTTTAATAGATGAGTTTTTACCGAAGATTGTTTTCATCAGCGAAACTAGGTTGAACTGTGGATCAGAGAAGAACCGTTTCAACTATGGTGCGGATCCAGATTTTTCTTTATCGTTGTGAGATACTTTTGTTTTCAATAGAGATTTGATTTCTTGCTCTTGAAGATGCCTAAATGATTTTTAATCTGCACAAAATGGAACTAGAATGTCACCCAGAAGAGCTGAAATCACCCAGAAGAGCTTGACATTCTCAATTTGGGAAATTTCATGCAGATTAAAAACCATCTCTGCATCTCCAAGAGCACGAAATCAAACCTTTCCTCAAAACAAAGGTTTCCAGTCTGCTTCTCTTGATTCCAGCAGAGTATAAAACCGAGCGGAAGCGACTCTGCGGCCACGCGCCGCAGTCAGGGTGGGCATTCACTCAACTTTAATCTCCTCAACTTGAGCACTGGCAGGGATTTATGAGTAAAAGCCCACGGCTGCATGCTGTTGCATAACTCGGCCTATTAGCCGACATGTTTCTCTGTGACACACAAACAGGAAATCGATGGGAAAGGCCACTTTGATGCTGCCACACTGGAGGTTGTGTTCATTCTGCTTCTGGTCGAGGTAACTCGTTAACATGTGGTCGATGGCGTGCAGGTGTGTGTCACCAAATCCTTTTTTTTTAAATAATACAATCGAACATATGATTCAGAGAGAAAATTAATAATCTCTTCTGAGGAATTGACGCCATAATAAGATATAGAGATAAATCCTCTTAAAGCATATTAGCGAAAAGAGGGATTATGCTGATTAGATCACGGAGGTTTGCGTTATCTCGCCCGAGGATCAAGAGATCAACTCATATTTCACAAATTCCTAATATAGCCGTCTGCTACTGGACAAAGCAGCGACACGAGCCGCTGTCAAAGCTCCGCGGTCGACCACGCTGGCTCGGATCAAACCCGAACCCGTAATGACCGATGTAATTTACGAGCTGTTTGGATAACGTCAACAGAACCGGTTCAGTTCTGCTCTTTATCAGATGACCTCCTGCAGCGGGAGCGTGGCCGGCGTAATCTCGGAGCTTTCTGACCCTCGGCCGGGCCAACGCACCGGCTGCTCCCTCCCGTCACTTCGTCCTTCTGGTTATTAATTCGGGCTCAGGCCGAGTTATGCGAGTCGATTACTGGGCAGCGCAGAGACTCAGTGAGAAGAAAGAACAGTGAAAGGTCAAAGGAGAAGCAGAGAGAAGTCACACTGCAGCTGCTGGCGTCCGTGGGTAGTGTCACTGCAGAGCAGCCTGCCCTCGACCAATCACGAGCCGGTCTCAGCTGTCAATCACCACATTTTAAATCTGTTAATATCATCAAATAACTGATTAAAAACACGTGAACATAGATCAGCGTGATGAGAACGACCCTCAGTGACAGGAGGCAGTAAACAGACTCTAACGTCCACTCGGCCTCTCGGCGTTTTCATTTGCAGTCATGAGATAATCGCTTCTCCCTCCTTTGACCTTTGACCTGTGACTTGTGACCACTACAAAGCCGCCGAGGGAGGCTGACCACCAGGAAGCCGCCACTCTGCGACATCTGAGGGAAGCAGGACGATTATCTTGATGAAGGCTGCTCTGAACTACAGCTGACCCGGTTGAATTTACTGTTTTTTACAGCTGAACGGAGACGGCGAGCCTCTGACCTCCCTGCCCCCCCTCCTCCTCCTCCTCCTGCTCCTCCTCCTCCTCTTCCTCCTCCTCCTGCTCCTCTTCCTCCTCCTCCTCCTACATGATTGTTCCTGCAGTTGTATTCTGTTGCATATCACTACGTCTAATTAGTAATCAGTATTTTTGCATTTTTGCATTTATTAGAATCGATCCTCGTCTCTATTTGATCCCAGCGTCAGTTTCTGGTCACAATTTCCTCCCCGACTGATATTTTCCCTCCTCAGACGTCCAGTAAATCTCTTTTTTCCGATTCTCTGACCACGAGCTTTGCACGGCCGTCACGTGGCGCTGTCACAAAGCCCGGATCACAGTCTGTGTGGTTTCTGGACAGCCGCTGCCCTGCCCTAGATTGAAAAGACTTCAGAATCATGTGACCCCCGGGTCCGTCCGTCAGTCACCGTGAACCAGGTCAGCGAAATCAGGCCACGGCGCCGCGGAGCGATCGTGTACTCGGAGCCGGGCGTGTGGTTTTGATATTTGTCCGAGAGATTGACTGCATGTTTCATTTGGCTTCTACACCGTTCTCTAAACTCTGCGATCACAGCGAAGGCTTAGAAGGAAAACGAGACTGAATGAGTGAATGACCTTTGAATTCAACATCAAAGTACACACAGTCAGTCCCGTCTGATTCAGTTCATCAAGATACAGGAATTATTCTCATTGGTTAAAATGTCAAAAAACAAACAAATGAAAATTCTCCCTTTCTTTACAGACTCATAGCATAAAGTCCAAAGATCTCAGTCTCCTTCTGAAACCCCATTTGAATTCATTTAAATGTATCTGCACCAAATTTCACTCGTCGGTATCGTTTTGGTTTTTTCGATCAAGATCCAGGAATTATTCTCCGAAAGAAAAAGTTCTTTCTTTGCCACTGTCACATTCTTCAACCAAGTTTTGTGGAAATCAGATTTTAAATTTTCACGTAAACCTTTTGAAAAACAAACAAACAGACAAACAAACAAACAAGGGTGAAAACATGAAATAAAAATCAGTCAACTCACAACCTGAAAGAGTTTTAGTTTCTTCACTTCCTGTAACATTGTGAGACTGATTTCCCAGAGAATAACTCCTGGTAGATTATGAAACATATCTAGAGGACTGATATCTATGAGTGTGTGCTCATAGAGTGTGGGCTGTTGGGCCTGAGCTTTATTGTGAAGTTGCAGTTGTCTCTAAAACGATCCATTTCACCGTCCAACAAATGTTTGTCTAACGTCTGACGGATCAGATCCATAAACAAAGAAAAACAAAAAGGCAAACATCTCAACCTGCGACGTAGAGAAAACGTCCTCAGTCTAAAACCACCGTGTCTGCATCCGGCCTCGTATTCAGTAATAAAACTGGTCCCTCAGTGAAGATTCTTCTTTAAACTAAAGTAACCGAGGATCATCACACAAAGTGTTTACCTTGTCCTATAAGAGGAAAACAGAGCCGACTACACCGTGTTTAAATTGGAACAGAATCCCGTGGGCTTCATTGCGGGGACGGCGTGCATGCTGTAGGTCTGCGGAAAATTAAAATTGGATTATTCCTCTGGAGGAAAACCTTGTAGGAAGCAGATTTGTCAGCTGACGTGGAGAAGGGGGGGGGGGGCGACCAGCTGAGATGTCGTGATGCTACGTTTTCTGTGCGTCGTGCGGCCGGAGGGAGAAGTGAAGCTGTACGAGCAGGTTGTGTTTCTTGTCCTGTCGGAGGCAACGATCCCTGGAAAGATCTACGCCCGACCCGGGAATGACCTCATCTCCTGACTTCCTCTGTCACATGACATCTTATGATGGTGAATCATTTCCTGACTTTTCTTTTATCACATGATTTCTGAACGATATTAGAGAGATCTGTTTCTGTTTGTGGACCTTGACCTTTGACCTTTAACCAATCAGCTCTAAAAGTTAATCACCTGGAGATGAAACTCCAGAGTAATCTGTTTTTGAGTTATTCTGCAGACACACACACACACACACACACACACACACACACACACACACACACACACACACACACACAGTTGTCATACTTCATGTGATAATATGACACAAACAAACCGACGCAGTCACAGTCTGAACCTGAGGATCTTGTGATATTGACTCAGGACATTGGTGTGAAAGATGAAGTGTTTGCTGCCTCTGCTGACTTGAGGTCTGTGGGTTTGTGGCGGTTTGTCGTCGTCCTCCGTCTCCTTTAGTCGCCTGAAGGATTTCTCAACACCCGTGAAACCACCGGTCCTCGGAGCTGAACAGAGTCGGTTCTGTTTCCACCGGCCCTCCGGTGTTTCCGGTCCGTCACGGAGGTTCGGTTAAATGAGACGTGACAGCCGGAGGTGAATTTAATACTCGTTTCTCTCTTTAACTCTGAAACTGTGACCCACTGACACACTAATGCGTCATTCCAGCTTTCAGAAGCTGTGACCAGGGAACAGAGGAGATGAACAAACACGTCAGATTCAGATCGTACGAACGTTCAGACCAAGGAGACGACGCACGTCACTGCTCAGGACCTCGTGAACCATCAACCAGGAGCGTCTGAGGTCAAAGGTCACCAGAGGCAGCCATGGGACTCCATCACAGGACGACCTGGGACGGAGTCAGATCACTGTCTCAGTCCGCCGCTGTGGTCATGTGATGTTCTGTGTACGCTGAGCCAACTCAATGGTACATTCTGTACAGTCTGCTGTGTGTGTGTGTGTGTGTGTGTGTGTGTGTGTGTGTGTGTGTGTGTGTGTGTGTGTGTGTGTGTGTGTGTGTGTGTGTGTGTGTGTGTGTGTGCAGAAATGTCTCTCAGAGGAACACATTGTTCCACAAGGACCGATATCCCACGCGTCTGTGCTCTTAAAGCGTCACAAATATGTTTAACCTGAAGGATCCAAACATTGTTCCATCTCACAGTGGATGAATAAATCAGCTGTTTGTGCGTTCGACTCACAAACACACAACAAACAAAGAGACCAACAGTTTCACGCTGGTGAGAGCGTCACGGTTACGTACCCTCAGTTTGGACGGAGGCCTCAGGCCCAGAGGAGGTTGACTCCGACACTGCAGAGAGGGAGAGGAGACAACATCACGTTAATTATTAGAATGGTTGTTCTCATATAGATATATGAAGTTACATATTTGTTCACTTGTTTCATGGAAACATATGAACATATAGACGGATGTGGACTGGGACAATAATTCGGAACATGGAATTTGACCCCTTTCTAGAGGAAATGCGAAATATCTGTGTCACCTCTCGAGGATTGTTTTTAATAAGCTGTTGAATGCTTATGAATAATCATGTTAGGATCTTTGTGGATCTAAGAAGTAGGAAGATTTATTCGGTTCCCTGAACGATAATTGCTCTTCCCCTGTCGCCCGTCTTCTTGTTGCATTAATGTCACTTCCTAAACGCTGCAAATGCAAAAAAATGCAAAACAGCTGAACTGCAGCCGTTAAGATGAATGGAGCCATTAGTGATCCTCAGAGATGAACATGTTGAGTTTTTACACAGAGACGACGACAACCAATCATAATGAATCTTACAGAAATGACAAGAGAAACACACAAGTACAAACAACACACACACACACACACACACACACACAGCTCTCCATGTACACATCCACACATCAATCACATACATGTACACGTTCATACACACAGTTTGTCGCCCAGTGTAGAGTTATAGTTTGATGTACACACACACACACACACGCACACACACACACACACACACACACACACCTCCACCCCAACACACATATTATTTGATCCACAGAGGAAGCAGCATTAAACCTCCAGGAGGAAACGGTGGATTTGATTTTACGAGCGGCAGCAACTGGCGATTTTTTTATGGGGGTGCACGGTGGTAAAGGAGTGGGGGGGGGGGGGGGAATGCAGGTGTCCGCCGACGGGTGGACGGAGATTTATTTGTCCCACGGCTGACGGATGGAGGCTGAGACAGGATCCTTTGACCTTTGACACGACGAGTCTGGGACCTGACGTTCGCTGCTGTGACTCGTGTTTTCCTTCAGGAGAAGCTGGAGATCGAACCTCCAGGAACATGGAGGCTTTTTATTTGTTTAATTAACGGACTCAACACAGTTTTACAAAAGATCGTAACATGATTATTTAAAAGCATTCGACAGCCTCGGCTCCCACGAGCCTCAGAGCTTTAATGTTCTAACGTCTTGATGTACAAATAATTAACGGGTTTGTAAATTCGTTGGAGGCTAAATGAGCCAGCCACATGTGTTGTAACACACTGCCCCCCCTACAGGCCTGCTGCTGCACTTTAAGGTTGTAACTTTCTCCAACTAGGACACATACCTGCAGTGAAGACCCACAACAGACCCCCTGTAAATCCATCCAATAGAAATCAGTTTCCTAATATGATATATGAGTTATTTTCTTTAATATGACTGAAAACCAACGTAAATTTCGCTACTGTACTCTCACGTTGGGTTTCCTCCATCCAGAGTTTAAACTTGGGAGATGCAGAGACAACTCGGACGTAGCGCGTGTCCCCAAGAGAAACACGAAACCTAAAGAGACATTCGATTCCTTCTGATTCGAATGAGCATTTAAAATTCTCTCTAAACTTTAGAGCAGCTTTTTTTTTATCTTTACATGAAAGGAAATGTGTCAGAATAAAAAAATAAATCAAATACTGGAAACAAGTTAAGGCTCAAACTGTAACCGAGTTCGTTTGGAGTGTAATCTGAGTGTTTCCTGTTTCATCGCAGCGCGAGCAGTCGTTTGTCCTGAAGTGATGAAACGGCTGAACACAGATTATAAATCACTTGTGATTTCAGCACAGAGCAAACACAGGATTCACTTTGTGACCTGGTTTTTTAATGAATTGGGCAAATATCTGAGATATCAACCTTCGTTCACGCCCAGAAAAGTTTAAATGTCAAAAGCTTCCCGTCGCTAAAACTTTCCCTCCTGACCTCTCTTCACCTCCACCGGGTCATTATCTCGTTAATTCCACGGAAACCAAAGAGCAAATATATCATCCATATCTTATGATGCCGCCTTCGGGCCCAATCAGACGGGATCTTCAATCCACGGCTCGACTTCACAGACGTCGCTTTGAGTCAACAAGCAAATCGTGTGTTCGCCGAGTCTGACGGAGAAGATCTGATTGTTCGGAACAGAAGAAATGTGTTTCATCATTTTTGTCCTTTTTTGTTTTTTACTGCTGCAGACAATTGCCGTGACCTTTAGAGGAGTCGTATACAGAGAGAGGAGAGAGAGCGTCACGGTGTCTGTGATTGAACACGTCTTTGATGGGGGGGGTGGGGGGATGAGGTGAGGGGAAGGTAGAGGAAAATGAGAAGGGGGGGGGGGGGGGGAATGGCCTGGTGTCTTTGCACATCTGATCACGAGCTTTGGTTCCTGACATTTCAGTTTCAGACGTCTCATCCCTGTTTTGGAGGTTTCTGATATCTGTCTCTTTTTTTAAGATTCACGTGAAACGAGAAGAAACATTTTGTGGAATAAAGAAATGGAAGAAACGCGTGAATCTGCTGATTCTGTTCGACAGGCTGAGTAATCTCTTCGGAGACGTGACGGAGCTGAAACCGAGCGGAGAGTTGTTGTTTTTCTCAAATGCACCGGAACCGGCCGAAATGCAAAGTCCTGCTATCGGTTCAGTATCTCGAAGGGAAAATGGAATCAAAACGTCTCTAATCCCCGAACACGTGAAAGATAAAGAGAGAATCTCAGATCTGAGTTTACTGTCAATTGATATTTCACATTTAACTCCACTTCAGCAGTTTGTCTTTTGGACAGGAGGCGGTTAAAGTCCGTCGTCCCGAGTCAACCACTGTGATCTGCTAAATCTGTCCCAGTGGGCGGAGACCTCGGTGACCCGTCGCTGCTGGAGCCGCTCGCCCCTGCAGATGAAACGTGCTCGCCCTCTGTGGAAGGTCAGACGCGGAGTGTGTGTGTGTGTGTGTGTGTGTGTGTGTGTGTGTGTGTGTGTGTGTGTGTGTGTGTGTGTGCGTGTGAGTGTGTGTGAGTGTGTTTAAAGGTCACACGGGACCTCGGTGCATCAGTCGTCCCGGGGTAATGATGTATGAGGTGTCAGTGGGGCCGTGGTCGTTCTGTTGGGGGAGTCGCCCCTCACGGGTCAAGGTCAACTCCGTGGTCACATGGTTCTACGGACACTAACAGGAAGTCGTAAAAAAATGAAAAAAAGTATTAAATTCATCTTAAGGGGGACGTGCATGAGACTTACAGTGTTATTGCTGTGTTGACTCTGTGTGCAAGGTTTCTTTACTGTGCACGACATTAAGTGTGTGTGTGTGTGTGTGTGTGTGTGTGTGTGTGTGTGTGTGTGTGTGTGTGTGTGTGTGTGTGTGTGTGTGTGTGTGTGTGTGTGTGTGTGTGTGTGTTCGTCTGCAAGTGTCCTGATTTTCTGCAGAGACACAAGCTGCTATCAACAAGAACATATTGACCAGAGACCCCCCCCTGGTTTGTGCTTATGTAGAATTGTACGTGTGCATATGCAGTGGTTGGTTCTGCAAATAACTGTGTGTGTGTGTGTGTGTGTGTGTGTGTGTGTGTGTGTGTGTGTGTGTGTGTGACTGCCAATGAGCCGGTGTGTATGAGACACTGGCGGGGGGGGGGTCTCCTCTTGCTGAATGCAGAGCGGCTCCAGAGCGTCTCATTGCTATTCATGTGAATCAGTCTCCTGGAATCAAACCACAGTCAAAAGCATATTTGCACAGAGTTAAAATGCTGGAGGAGAAATCCAGCAGAGTTTCCTCTCAGATGAAATCTGCCTCACTCCATCACGTCGCCTGATGTTCACAGTGCAGCTGCACGGAGACGCCCCCCCCCCCCCCCCCGCGCCTGTCCGGCTTCTTCAGTCCGACATTTGTACTTTTCTGCTCTGACCTTTTGACCTTAAGCTGCAGAATTGATTAAAAACATCGAAAGCTGTGGTTTTACAGTTAAGTTGATTCATCTTCTAATTCCACAAACTGTGGTCGTCTGTATGTGGAGCGAATATCTTCACGAAGCGTTCATCGACTCGACTTCACATCTGGTACGTGAACTCCTGGTGGTCACGGGAAGTGCAGCGCCGAGTTCGGTGCGATTCGGACACGTGACGCGTTCAATCCAACATTGACTGTAGAATCCTCAGTGCAGATGAACCAGGCAGGATGAACACAAGGTTTTCTGACTTCACTCTTACACACAACGTCCAGCATGCAAACAATAGAAAGTGACAGTTTACTGTAGAAGTGTTTCTAATGACGACTCAGTGACGGACTCCTTTATATAATGACTGACAGCTGGCGACGCCTCAAACGTGAAGCTCCTCATCACTCGACTCCCTCCCAGTGTCTCCCTCCCTCACCCTTTCCTTCCTCCTCCTCCTCCTCCTCCTCCTCCTCCTCCTCCTCCTCCTCCTCCTCCCTCCACCTCCTCCTCCTCCTCTCGTCACGTTCCCTCCGGGATCATGAGAGGACAGTTGTGAGTTGAGTTCACTGAAGGACTGGATGTCTGTGTTCACACCTTCTCTTCTCAGAAGACGATTTGTTTCCAGTGAAACTCAACGGCTCTGAGCCCGAGAGCGACTTAAAGAGAAAAACCACATCCAGAACAGATTACATGAACAATATCTGCTTGAAAGCACAGAGCGTCCTCTTCGTGTCCTCGGCTCTCGGCTGCTGTGACGTCCCGAGTTCACCCACATTCAAAATAACAAAACATGCAACACAAACAACACACAACCATTAGAGTGAGACTTCTAAGGTTTTTAAATGCAGTAAAAATCACCCTTGTACAGATATTTGTGTATTTAAACATTCTCAACTGTTTTGTTGTTGTTCTTCTTCACAAGATCGAGAATAAAGGAAGAAATGTCACATTTAAACGTCTGTTTCCTCCGAGAGTCGGTGGATTAGATCACAGTCTCTCTCTCTGGACTCCAGTCGACCAATGAGCTGCACGTGGACGTGTGTTGCACGCTGCCCCCGTGTGGTTGTATCACATAGTAAATACATGAACTGGATAACTGACAGAAATCATGGAAAACTCCTCAGATTAACACTAATAATAATAATAATAATAATAATAAACTTTATCTAGCCGAGCACAGAATGCAGCTCAAGGTGCTTTTTGTAAAACAGAACAAAAAGAACCTCTCAGTTGCCACCACACATGTTTAAATTCATTCATTGTATATAAGAGTTTACATAATAATAATTATTTGCAAGCAAAACATTAATAAAAACTACTTTTAATTAAATTACATTTGTTTATTTACTTCACAAGAGGTAGAAATGTGAATCTGTGAACCTGCAGGTTTCCGGTGAGAAGTTTATTCTACACCTGGATTTTGTTTGACGCCATCTTTTGCCAATTTCTTCAGCCAGAAACTCAGAATCAGATTTTGATGTTTAGCCAGAGAGACGTATCCCAAAATATGATTCTATTCAAGCCTTTAATATCAATGGAAAGGATCAATGATTATCAAAAGTGCCCCAAAAAGAATCGTTTATATTAAAAATAGTCACAGTAGCTTTTGAAAGTTGTTGAAGAAGTAAAGTTGAGTTTTCTTGGCGCCGGTATCCGGCAGCCATTCGAGGACTCGTCCATGATTCACCCTTCAGTCACGGGGGGGGGGGGGGGGGGGGGGGGTCGGCACTTGATGACAAATCGCTGTGGATAATAGGAAATCTGCTCGCTCTTGTGTTTGGCACATTCGGGAGGAAGCGCAGCTGTTTGTCATGAAGGGAGAAGAAGTGGCTCCATCAACACTCAGCCCTCCGCCCGGCAGCAGGAACCCTCTGTGACGAGCAGTTATCGTTGAGTGACAGCTCGCTCTGATGGGACCTTCCGCCGAGTGGCTCTCCTCCTGCAGCTGCACGGCTCAGACGCTTTGATCCCAATTCACCAGAGTCACATGCAGAGGGAAAAACCACTTTCCTGCATAGAAACCCAGTCCTGGTGTCGCCGTGGAGACGTGAGGCAGCAAAGTCCGAACAGACGTAGTTTGATTTTAATCTACAGTGAAATGTTAGAGTGACAGAAAAGCAGCAGAGCTTCTCTTCAACAGATTCATGGTTGAAACGTGGATTTATATAACGTGTGTGGATCTAATCTCTGTCCCCCGGTCGAGCCGCACTGAGCAGGTCATCGTTTAATTTCCCCAGAAGTTCCTGCGATGATCCTCTTCGACACATTTCTGAGATGATTTTAATACGCGGCTCTCACCCAGTGTGTGTTCAGCAGATTGAGATGATGCCCGGTGGATTAACGGTCAGTGGATTACGGCTCCTGTGGGTTTTGTATGTGATGGGGATGAATATAAAAAACGGGTTTTTTTTTCATTTTGAGCCCGTGTTACGCAACAGGTCCTGTTTTTTTTTCGACAGACAGACGCCAAAATTAATCGTGTTTCCTTTTGCCGACATGACTTTGGCTATCTGGGACTGTAGCCGGTGAATATAGAGTTAATAAAATATATATATATATAGCATCTCTGACTTGCAGAGATGCTGAAAAAACTGGGTATACTTCAGGATACTGTTGTTTCGGAGACGTCTTCCTGTTTTACCTTCTCAACCCATGTTTCGTCAATTCAACAGACAATCCATCTATTTCCTACTGACCCTCAGAGCTCAGAACTTCGTGAGCAGCTCCCAGGGCAGATGGAATCAGGGCTCCTGCACGGTGGGTCACACCCGACAAAATCACAACGCAGATTTCCGCTGCCTGAGCTCTGTAATGAAGTAGTTTCCCTCCTCACAGGCAGAATAAACATCACCACAGTGTCTAGTAAACATTACACGTACATGGCCCTGGCAGCGCGTGACATTAGCCTGTAACCGCCTCAAACTCGGAAATGATTCCAACACTTGCAGCAAATGTTTGATGAAGGTTCTGTGTAAAAGGAACACGACAAACTTAACGAATCACCTGGTGACATGCGGCTGCTCCGTATTTCAATCAGTGGACCGACCGACATCAGCATCCAGAGGACATGTCATGCATCGTTAAGGTTTTTCTCTTATGACGACAAAGTGATGATGAATTTAAACCAGAGTTTTATCTCCTTCCATAAGATCAGTCACATCAGTCACATCAGTCACATCAGAGAAGGAGCCGGAAAAGTTCTGCAGTTTCTACTTTTCAACAAAAAACACATTTCACAGCAGATTTATCCATCAACCCGTGAAGAGTTGAATAAAAGTGAACAGTGTGTGTGTGTGTGTGTGTGTGTGTGTGTGTGTGTGTGTGTGTGTGTGTGTGTGTGTGTGTGTGTGTGTGTGTGTGTGTGTGTGTGTGTGTGTGTGTGTGTGTGTGTGTGTGTAGCAGTGTAAGTGTGGCACACTGACCCATATACTTGAGTGTTTCAGCCATTTATCCCCTGAGACTCTGGCTTCCTGGCACCGAGTTTCCAGCTTACAATGAAAATCTCACATAATCATCCTAAAATGATTCTTGGCAGATGTCTGCGAATATCATAGAATCAAATCTGCTCCGTGTCAGAGGAGGAGAAAAGAAAAAACCCACAAAGTGAAACAAGCTGGTCACAAACTCAGCAGAGAGGAAGCACACGCTCGTGTTTTAGGATTTAGAGCTGCACCTCCTGGCAACTGTCAATCACAGGGAGCTGCCTCAGCCTCCCGTTGCCATGGAGAAGTGATGCTGTGAACATGCGACCGGGTGATGGATGACGAGAGAACTTCAGGTCTGGTTCTAAAACCGAGCATCTTACCTCGAACAGAGGCGCGGCGCTCTTGTCTGGAAGCGTGCAGCCCAGTAACTCAGACAGGAACTTTGCCATAGAGATGAGAGGAAGTGTTCCTGAAGTATTCCTGAAATCTTCGGAGGGAGCGGAATCAACAGGTGAACTTCTCTGATGCGTTCAAGGACCCTGCGCACATTCCCCTTCTTCTTCTCTTTCTTCTTCTTCTTTTATTCCACTTCTCCTGCAGCTGCTCCAGTAAACCCTGCAGAGAGGAGGAGGAGGAGGAGGAGGAGGCGACGTGCAGCTGGATGCAGGATGAAGGTGTGAGTCCAGCGCAGTGAAGCTCTGTGAAGCTCTGTGAAGCGTTCAGTGTTGAAATCCTCTGAGCAGCGAGGCGGGGGGGGGGGGGGGGGGGGGGCCCGAGCAGAGGGTGTGTGGGCGGGACCTCTGGTGTCAGGTGGTTCCTCATCCTCCTGATTCATGTGAGAGAATAAAGAATAAACCAGGAATCACATCACCACGATTAAACCTCACATTCATTCTGTGTCACACTTTTTTAATCTCAGCATTTTATGCTTTCACCACAAATATTAAACCACAATTAAATGTATTTTAATAGTTTATTTTGTACGGTTCAACACACGTGCAAATCCAGAAAACAACTTCATCAATTTGTTGACACACAAACGTGAAAATACAGAAACGTGCTGCAAAATCTAAACGACTCCGGAAAACCAACAAAACCATAAATGAACCTTCGATGATTTGTGATTTACACGTGTTGTGGACTTTTTGCAGCGCGTTGCTTTATTGTTGAATTATGACTTTTTGATTATGTGACCACATCTTGACAGTGATGCATGTGTTTCTTCTCATGTTTTTTAAAATGTGTGATTTATTCATCAGAATCTCATAATTCATCTGCAGCTTCTCCGTGTGCGTCCCGGTGGTTTAGACGATTCCAGTTTGGGTTCATTAGATTCAAACAAAAACAAAAGGACTCAGTGATTAATCTGAAAAGCTTGTAAATCAGATGTAAATCTAATTTTCACATGCAAATGATGAAAACAGCAAATAAAAGACCAAAAAGGGAGATACAGCTACAACATATTACAGTTGGGATTTCAAGATAAGACGTGCGGCATTTAGGAAAATAAGAGGGATAAACATATTTCACTCATTAAATATTCATTTGTAATTGTGTTGCTGTGTCTGCTCTTGTCCTAAAGGCATCATATTGTAATCTATTACTTCACATGTGTAATGAGGTCCTTCATCTGCTGGAGAAGGGAAAAGGTTCCACTCAGGGATTCGACAGGATCTTAATGCAAACTGAACATTAAAGGATCTTCTCACAAAACAAGAGACGAATCTGAAAGGAAATTTATTTTTGATAAAAAAAAACGCAGAAACGCAGAAAATTATCGTAGTGGGTCAGAAAGAGATTATGAGGTCGTGACCCTCTGGAAAAAATGAAAACTACCACACAGAAATATTCAGTGTGTTAATCCACAAGTTATGTTAAACTCCCCCCCCCCCCCCCCTGCTTCATCACCATATTGCATGTTGTTCTGATCCTTTTACTACGGACCTTTTATCTTATAATAATATAGAAGGAAGCGGATCGAGCTCAGGAGAGATGAGTCTGGATGTTCTGCTCTGAAAGCAGACGGTAACGTCCATGCTTCTCCCCCCCCCCCTCGCTCCCTCGGCTGTGACGGCCACAGATCGGGATGTGACGACCATCACGCGTAGGATTCATCTTCATATTTCCAACGTCTGCAGCACTTTGATGTATGAATGTATGTAGAGTGTAAGAAGTCTGTGTGATGTCACCTCTTTCATCAGGCCGGTGAAAAACTCTGAGAGGGAAAGAAGTTCGGAAGAAGTTTCCAGTTCAAAGTACAAAGGAGTGAAGTTCGAAAAAGTTAAGATTAAGCAAAATATTCAGAACTCATGAAAAAGTTAGAGGGAGTTTTGGATATTTAAGTTTGACTTCACTTTCTGAGGGTTAGAGCTGAAACAGTTTCACCAGGAACCAGGAGCTCGAAACAAACTTCCCAGGAAAATAGTTTACTTTAATTTTAGATTTAGGATTATTTTGCACGATTTGAATCTCCTCCATGTTAACTGTTGTTGTGTTTTGTTGAAGAGATTCTTTGGCTTCACGAGGAAGTGGAGAAGCTTCGTGAATCTATTTTCCAGACACGACTTGCAGAGGAACTCCAGAGGAGGCCGGGCGGAGAAGGTCCGGAGAAGCTGTGGAGGATCTCCGGAGTCCGAGAGCAACTTAATTGAACTTTGTGGAAATCAAACCTTCTTCAGTTCAACTCGTTCAATCCATTAGAGCTTCCTGTGGGGTTTGGCATGTTTACATTCATGTGACACAAATGACTTTGATGTTACCTCCTGCTGTTCCACCTGCTGCCTCGACTAAACACACACACACCCACACACACACACACACACACACACACACACACACACACACACACACACACACACACACACACACACACACACACACACAGACACACACACACACACACAGACACACGATCATAATTAGATGAATAAACCACATTTATCGTCTAACTTCCAACACATAAAAGACACAACTGACAGCGAGCAACAAATTGTCAGAAAAAAAAAAAAACATAATTAATGAAGCAATCAGCGAGCTCCAGCCGAGCCTCTCGTCGCCCCCCCGCTGCTGTATGTGATTTTAATAATGCTGTTTAATGACAAGCTCCGTGTTGGCTGGCGAACGCAGCTCCGTATGTTGCTCCAGCTGCGGGGAGCAGCATCTACATGGTCCGTACGCAGCTTCAGAGCGAGGCCCCCTGCTGGGATATAAAGCTTCACATGTTTGTGTGTGTGCGAACTCGTTGGCTGCCAGGACATTTGATTTATCCCCCCCCCCGAGAGGATTCTGTTTCCCTCCTTTCACTCCGTCGTGAATGTTTACGTGTTGATGTAAAAATGAAGTAAACGCTCCAGACGTGTTAAGTTCACTTCAGAGATCGTGATTCTCCTCCGCACATCGTTTCAGGGTCTGAGGGTCTTTTTCCCTTTTGCTTATCTTTGGTGATCTGGAGATTTCTCGCCAGAGAATGAGAATGGAGATCTTTTTACATTTCTAGATAAAACGTGGATTTGAATCCAGCTTCGTTTCAATCCTGAAACCTGCAGATCCAAACATGTATGAGATGTGTTGTCATGTGCACGTGTGTTAATTACATGTGTTAAATGTGTTGATATTGCACACGCCTGTGGTTTTATAACCCTGCAGCGTCCTCACCGTGCGAACAAGGGTTTGGTCTGTGAGCAGCACATTGCTCTGTCAAAGCACTCTTGCATTTCTGTTGGCTGAATCAATTCATTAGTTTTATTGCAGGACTGGAAGATGCTTCAGAGTCCTGGCTTTTAGTTGAGAGCTTTGAAACCTCATGTAACAGCTCTGCAGCAGTTCAGCCGTCACACACCCAGTTTAACAGCTCTGCCTGAGGCGACTGGAGCGCACATTGATCCCTGGCCACACTCTGGTTACTGCAGCGAAAAATCCCTTTTTCTTTTTCACTAACAGTGACAAAGGAGCCGTGTTCTGGGACGGAAGAGGGTCGACCCAACGTCAGACGTTTATCTAGCGTCCGGCAGCGACTGACTAACGATGACACTGAAATTCAGACGTTGCAGATCAGAAATCGTGACCTGGCGACCTTTGTCTTTCCAATCGCAAAGGATTTAACCACACAGAGTTTAACCTGGTAACATCTCCATTACCAGGTTTAGATAATGGAGATGTACTCGAACATATTTCCAAACTGGCTGATGGTTTGTGTCTTTACTCATTTCTTATCTTATCTCACAACACAGCTGATGTGTAAGATGCTCCTGAGGCGGCAGCGACGAAAACTTTATTTTTCTTCAATAAATATCTAAGACAGGACCAATAAACACAGAAACACACACCCTGACACAGTGACACTACCCCCCCCCCCCCCCCTGTTCACCACAGCAGCTGCCTAATGTTGCATCAAAGACCCAGACGTTCAGGAAAGTCAGTGACGGAGAGTTTCTTCTTCCTTCTTATCCCCCTCTCCGTGTCTCTGATGGATATTCACAGCGTTAGAGCCACGACGCCGCTCCATCATCAACCCCATCGACTCCACCGCTCCTGAGCGAGAGCGGAGAATAAGAGAGAGGGAACGAGAGGGAGGACAGAGAGAGAGAGAGAGAGAGAGATTCTCTGCACTGCAGCACAACAGAGGGTGTGATTTATCCTCCGCTCGGCTGCAGGGACATCACGTTTCACCATTTAGCAAATGAGCCCTAATTCACCCCGATGGCAGAGAACACACTTCCTCTCGTCTTTTAGTTCTCAGCCCGAGGCCGAGAGCCAGAGCCGCTCAGGAAGCTGAGTCCACTGCTGTGGTCCCCCCCCCCCCCCCCGAGTCCGTCCTCCCATGCATAACAACACAATCAGCCAGTTGACCAGAACAACACGTTCACCTTGTATCTGTGGTGTTTCCCTCAGTCTGAAGCAGGAAATGCTGATTTGATGCATTTGAGTTCTTGTCTGTTTCACTCTGAGTTTCACTGATGACACTTCTACCCTCAAAGCAGGTAGAGGCAAGTTTTTTATACACGAATAAACCTGCTTAATAAAGGTGATTGACTCTTTCCCCATTTGAGTTTGCATTCACAGGGTTTCTTCACGTTCGACGTCACAAACGCTTCGGACACCATCGCTGTTTTGAATCTATGCACATGTGTCCTGTCAGAATCCCAGAGAAGTTTTCCTGACAACCACAGTTTGACGTAGAAGAACCGAGAGAAGGTCCCTGAGTCGAATGCATAACTGTTAAACTATAAAACTTCTCTGGTGTGTTTTTGAAAGCAACGTTTATCAGAAGCTCCAGAACCACATCCAGAGCTCCAGATATTTAACATAAGCACTAAACCGATGATGTTCTTCCTCTGCAGCTTCTCTCCGGTAAATGATTGATGAGGACGGATGTGTGGCTGAAAGCTGCTCACTATTAATAATGTACTCGGGAACAGAAGGCAGGTACGAGGAGTAAAAAGAGTTTCTTCACAATCTGTCCTCCGAGACGCTCGATTCACATTATACAGAAAAGATGTTTCACATTCTCAGTCTGTGTAAATTGATTTTAGTTGGTTTCTGCACTTTTCAGTCTCTTGTTTCCCTAAAATGTCTTTCACGAAATATTAATAATACTGTTAGCTCTGCATCTTCTTTTTACCTCGACTGTTTTACAATTAAAACCAAACGTAAGCAAAGCTCTCAAAGGAGACGTGATGTTTTCCCGAATGTAATCGTTCTACAAAGAGAGCGCGTAAATCTTTTCAAGTAAAAGCTCAAATTATCAAGGCTAATTGCATAAACGTCACCACGACAGACGGACGATGAAAACATAACCTCCTCTGCTGATTTACTGAATATTTCTGCAGTCTGTTGCAGCAGACCCTGTCCCGGAGTCCCCGTCTGATAGGACGGGAACGCTCTGGTTTAAAGGAGGGAAAGGAAACGGGCTCTGAAAGTGAAATGTGTTTAAAGATGTATGAAAGCTTCAAAAAATGTCAAAGTCTGTGATGTCGTCCTAATTTGATTCTCGTTGTTTTGTCGTGTTTAACGTGAACTCGTCTGATGGTTTGTGTGTTAAAACTGAAGGGGGGGGGGGGGGGGGGCTGATCGAGACCTCAGATGTTGTGTTGTGGGAGGTGAAATTATTCCCAACATCAGACAGCTGAGCCGACACACACACACACACACACACACACACACACAAACGCAATTTCCCTTTCCGTGAAATCGAGGGGGGGGGCTCGAGTCTCGTCCGTCGTCCCGAAAAATGAGATACAGGCAATTTGTCGGGTGATGATGTGAATTTGACATTCATTCATGCATCGACTGAAACCAGATGGATCCCCCACCTCATCGTATTCCCCACTGGCTGAGTGACACACACACACACACACACACACACACACACACACACACACACACACACACACACACACACACACACACACACACACAGAGCAAACCCAGTGTTGTCAGGATCTGCTGGTTGAGAGTATTATTAGAAAGCTCTCTTACACACACACAACACACACACACACACACACATCTGATATGTCAAAAAAGAGAAAATCTCAGGGGAGTTGATGAAAATGTCAGATCCAGATGTGAAGGAGCTGAATTCATCACCTCTTGTTTTCCTTCATCTCTTCAGGGAAACACGCAGGAGGAAATCGATAAGAGACGAATAGAGAAATGACCCACGAGCATCAATTCTTCGTGATTTCATGAAGCGATGAAACGTGATGAAACATCAGTTCACGAAGTTTGTCGACTGCGAAGTGAGAGAGAGAGAAACCAATCGAGGTTTCTGCTGAAATACACATAAACTACATCCATCCATCATCCATCCATCATCCACCCATCATCCACCCATCCAACCCCGATCTGCCTCGAACCTTCTACCTTAAACAACCTTCTTTACTTAAATTGTTAGTCTGGTCCACTAACATGGAGTTGGCCTCACTTCTGGGAGCCGCTGTGTCGTCCATCTTTATCAAACGTCTATAAATTGAATAATTCTCTTCAGTTGGATGAAGTGGACTCTCTGAGTGTTTGGCTGAACGTCTCTCTCCACCCTCTCAACGCTTCTGCTTTTGAAAACAGTCGACCAATTATCTCCGCCTCTCTCGCGCCGTTATCTCCGCATTCCTGTAGATCATAAATCATCCTGCAGTTTCCCCTCAGGAACGAGCTGAGAGCTTATTTCCTACCGGGCCTCTCGCTGTGAAACAGGTTTAACGTCAAGGGCTCAGATGAGTTTAAGACTCGGGAGTCATTTGTTCAGCAGTTCTTACAATCTACCTAAAAGCAGCAGGGCCAGTTTAATAAGTCCCAGATGGAGGAGGTGACGGAGGAGAAGACCCAGACGGATCCTGGAGTCTGTTTTATAGACAAACTGCGGCGCAGGATCTGCTGAGGCGTTGATTTCTTACTTCCTGCGAGGCAGTTTCATACGACTGTACGTTCAGACCTGTCACCTGGAATTGATCCGGGGGAAATTGTTCAATCTCCCGAGTCTCAAGACAATTTAAGATCCCCTCATAAAAGAGATGTTTGTTTACTATCACTGGATTTGTCCCAACAAATTACTGCTGCACCGAACATGCAGGAACATCATCTTTCACTTTTATGATGAAAACATACGCTCACGTCTCACAGAATGAATTTCAGTTTTCACCCCCTTTAGTTTGTTTGTTTGTTTGTTTGTTTGTTTGTTTGTTTGTTTGTTTGTCAGCAGGATTACGCAAAAACTACGGGACAGATTCCCATGACACTTGGTGGAAGGATGAGAAATGGGCCAAGAATGAATCCATCAATATTTGTGGATCTGGACAAAGAGACAGAGGCAATAACTCTTTATCTCAAAAAAGTCTTGGATATTACTTTACAATACGATTATTATACGATATGATACGATATGATGATCCTTTATTTGTTTCCTTTCCTCTCCATCTTCTCTCTCCTCTCCTCCTCTCTCTTAGAAGTGGGTCACCGTCACATCGACTCCTCTTCCAATCTATCACTTGTGAAGTACCTTGTAATTGCTGTTTAATCTCGACACCGCTGGAGTAACTGGTCGAAAAGCAGCTGTGCACTGGTGTGTGTGTGTGTCTGTGTGTGTGTGTGTGTGTGTGTGTGTGTGTGTGTGTGTGTGTGTGTGTGTGTGTGTGTGTGTGTGTGTGTGTGTGTGTGTGTGTGTGTGTGGTAAAGGCTAAGCGATTTAGGAGAGGCACCATCGATGGAAGGCAAACTCCCTGACCCCGCCCCCTAATATCTCCGGCCTTTCACTCTCCCCTGGCGGATAAGATGCGATCATCTGGAGGGCGAGGACCAGCCGGTGAACAGGGTGTGGAAAGAGCAGCGGCAGCAGGGTAAGACAGGATCAGCCCACACAGGACGTTATCGTTAAAGAGCATCAGGGGAAGGGTTTTAGCGTCGCGCAGAGCGACTGTCTGTGGCGCTCTCGAAGTGCAAAAGGACTCGGAGCTAAGAGGATAGAGCCACATCTGATGTCTGGGTTCAGATTCAGGGTGAAGGCTGCAGAGATTGCGTGGAAAGAGGAGGAGCCTACAGGTGCTGAAGGTTCTACCACGTTTGGTCGGGACCTTCTGAATTTTCAGTTTGGTCCGAACCACCGAGATAGAGCGTGTAACACTTACACTTAAAATCAGCGTAACCACCTCAAATCCAGTAGTTTGATTGGGACAAAGTTTTAGCGTCGAGAAAAACCATAAACCAACACATTACAGTTTGAATCTAATCCCTGGAAAGCTTTGAAACTAACATAATTGCTGATCTGACTTGTACTCTCTGTCTTTCAGAGTGTGCCCCAGTGTCACCTCTAACCTCCACAAGGTCAAGCAGCCTCGTGCTCATTCTTATTGACGTGACAAGTTGGGGTCTCACTTTGACTCCGAAACAAGCCGGGCCCTGCGATCGAAGACGACCCACGATTGGGTTCTTCTGCATCTGGACGTTGTGAACTCAGAGCTGTCGACTGCTCGAGTCCACGTGATCTTGTCGGGAAGAAACTGTAGAAAAAGCTTTCAGGTGTTGAACGTGAGTTGATGACTTCTGTCCGTTCATCGCTGGGATTATCAGCACTTCGCCTAATGTCACACAGTGTCACAAATCTGATTTAATCTCTGAACGCCACAACTGTATTTAGTCAACGAGTCGTGATTTGATGGAGGTGAGCTGAACACACACACACACACACACACACACACACACACACACACACACACACACACACACACACACACACACACACACACACACACACACAAGCTACAGTCGTTTCATCCCCTTGAAGAGCCGCAAAGCTCCGTGCTGGTGATAGAAGTGAGTGTCATTAAAGCGAAATGAATGGATTTATGGGTTGTGTTAATTACTACAGATAGAAAAAGCTGTGACCTTGTGTGTTTCTTGTTCAGGTCAATCTGCCTTCAGCCCATGAGCAGGGATGAGAACCCACACCGGAGTCGAAAATCGAATCAGGTCATTCTCGAGTCCAACAGAACATTTGCACCTAATTTGAAGAAATTCCACCGAGACGTTCTTGAGATCTCGTGTTCACAAGAAGAAGACACACAGACGGACAACCTGAAAACACAAAACACCTCCTGCTGGCTAATATAATATTAATATAAGAATAATAATAAATATTATCTATAGTCTCTCTCCTCCGTTTCACAGTGGCGGTCAGAACCTCCGTGTCAGCTCAGACTATCTAGGCCACACAAAGCTTTAGCTCCAATCACATAAACTGCCAGTAAGCCAGAGCGCCGCAGCATCAGTGCCAACATCCAAGTACGTGTCACAATCTGGAAAGGATGGAGACGTGAAGGAAGATATTTACATTTTAATGTTTTCAGGCTGGAAAACAAAAAAACTAATCATTGAAACGTGTTATTCTATGTTTCTATAAAGGCGTAAACACCAGTTATCATATCGTCTCCGTCTCCGTCTCCTCTTTCGCTCACACATCACAGAACAACATCATTAATTCTGCCCTCCACAGATCAGGGAGCAGTCTCCTCAGGATACTGAACATTTTATCTCATTAATCCCCCTTTTTTTATTATTTTTTTTTACAAATTAATCATTTTTTCTCGGTGGAGTTGTTTTAACCAGCGAAACGAGGGGAGAATATCTCATCCGTCATTCTCCATTTCACCGAACTGTAGCCACGCCTGGCCGGGCCGGGTCACAGCAAAGGCTCCTGGGTAATCGGGTTTGAAGCGAGGGCTCATTACCTCCTTTATTTCCTTCTGACCGGCTCAAACACACCACGGGCCTTCTGGGTAGTTCTGAGGCACAGAGTGGGTCCAGATGTGGGAGCTGACGACGTCCAAGTTTTCTGCTTTTATTCTGCAGGAAGCAGAAAAAGATGAGATTTGATCAAATGAAAAACGTTAAAGTAATCGTCTGAGGTGCATCCTGCTGCAGATATTATCAGATATGAACACTTTGATCAGATTTACTCAATTTAACTGTGTGCTACCTTCAAAGAAATATATATTTTCAATCATTTAAATGAACGTACTTCTTCTTTGATTATTAATGCATTATTCAATTTGACATTTTGGTTTCTCTGGTCAGAGGATTTGATTTTGCTCAAACCAATAACAGTTTGTTTTGACTGTACGTGTTTCTGCTGCTTATAAACAATATGTTCTGATAAACATAAATCAGTCTCAGCTGTCAATAACCATAACGTCCCAAGTTATCAAAAACATGAACATCGGTGTAACAAGAACAACCTAAAATGACAGACACCATCTTTGAGAACATTTATTTGAAGTGTTCTTTCTCTTTATTTTGGTCCATGTCCCCTCTATTAACATGGAGGAGGCAAGATCAATCACCTATGCTGCAGCCAACCACCAGGTGGCGATCAGGACGCTTTGGCTTCACTTTTGGGGGCCTGTGATGTCGTCCATCTTTATTTACAGATATGGTCTCTGTCTCTTTGTGTGATTATTTATAATTTGGTGAAGGTGAATTTCTTTTTAAATAAAATATAAACAGGCAGAAAAAAGGTAGAAATTTGGATCTGGGCTTTAAGTCGTGTGTTGAAAACCGGACAGAACATCAGACGACTGGTCCCGACTGTGACGGTTCATCTGTGTGAATGTGAAGTATCGTGTTGATGATGAAGAAGAAGCTTCACAAGCTCAGGTCCGACCTCGTGAGTGAGCCCGTTGGTCCGTGAAGCCGCCGTCAGAGCGACGAGCTGCAGACTCACAAGTTCGGATGAAAAGAACGAGCCTCTCTCTCCTCCGCTCCACTCCATCTCCCTGAGAGCCTCCGGGCTGAGGCGTGTTGACACTACACAAGCCAGGTGTAATGGAATTGACCTCCACCGCCAATCCTCCGCCACTTGGCAAATAGACCCATCAATAAGATGTGCAGCGCTGGGCCGGGCGCAGCACGAACTGTACACTCAGCAGATTGTAAATAAAGGTCGGACAGCTGCAGCAGCGGGGGCGAGGCGCGCTCGCTCGCTCCAGACGTCTGCGGGACGAGCGACCTTCCACTTCCAGGAGAGGTAAAGTTGTGTTTACGTTCAGTAGCTGTCGTCGAGCGGCTCCGGGATTTAAAGGCTCTGTGGTCATTTCTCTAAAACGTCACTTTAATTCTCATCCACCCACTTTCCGCCACTTATCCAAGGTCGAGTCGCAGAGGAAGGAAAACCACCCTCGGGTATCAAACCGCCGTGACGTCACCCGATTGGTCTGTGAGCTGCAGTTTGAAACCTTGATTTTGGTATTTAGTCCAGCGCCATCTCGTTTTCTTTAAACCACAAGTATCCATATTTGGAGGAGCAGGGGGTGGAGCCTGACTGAGAGCTCGCGGACACTGCACGCCCCCACCTCCACCCATTGGACGTTACTAGCTGTCAATCCACACGTCAATGCATACAGTGCTTTATGGTCTATTCGACTGTGGATCAGTTAAAAAGACGGAAGCCGAGGATCATGGGTAATATCCAGCGTTCAGTTGTGTCCACTCAACACGTTGATAGACTTTACTCACCACGTGTGGCTGCAGGGGGCGCTGTTGATCAATACATGTGACATAGTGTTGCATAATTATACAAATATATTCCCATATTAGTTGGGTCACTTTAAAAAAAGATGCTGACCATTAACAAAATATGGTGATTCGCTTATTTATTCATATCGACAATAGTCTGTCTGTTCTGTGCTGTTGTAATAAAACTGTGATTCTGTCATAACTGCTCATTATTCTCTCCGTGATCAGAGTCTTTCAGTCTGTGTGACTAATGTCTCGGATCCATAATGACACCTGCAGCTCTGACGTCTTGGTATCAGCGACTTGACGAGGAGTGAAAGGGTCGAGCAGCCACATCACCGCCGGGCGCCGACGCACCACCGCAACGCAAATGAGGAGATTAACGAGCGCACGGAAATAGAGCAGCAACTGAGACAGACGTGAGTCAAAGGTGTCGTTTAGAAGGAGGCGATATAAATTCATTATTATATTTTCATACGCTCGTTGCCCATGAGAGATTTACTGAGGTTAAAAGGTCTTTTTATGTTGACGGTGCTCTGTTGCACCTTCACAGCAGAACGAGAGGAAGATGTTTCCTCGTTCAAGAGACGAGAAGTTCACATCTAGTGATTCTGCATCAATTCAAAAGTGATTCAGGAGCACGAGGGCAAGAAATGCAAAACAAGAACTGAAACTGAATCGAGAATAAATAAGATTAAAATAGAAATACTACATACAGTATTGGGCCGTATTAGAAACGTGCAATGTAAAGATAAATTATTTATCTTGATGTAGTTATTTCAAATTGGAGATATTGAATTAGAGACCTGAATGAAAATGATCGTTTGAATCTCACGGTTTTACAGTTGGACGACTTTGCTCTGCGAGGAATTAAAAAAAGCTCAACCTTATTTACCAAAGAGCTGCGAGAAGAAATCTGCTCAATGAGCTCATACGATATTTAATCTGTTGGTAAACTCGACTGTAAATAAAGATCAACGATGCATCCTCACTCTGTCATCGACACCATGACGTGCAGGCATGCAGATCTCTTAAAACACAACGTTTAAATAAATGCACAAGGAGTTGAGTCTCTTAAATAGATATTTATTTCATGAAGGAATAATCAAACGTCTCTCTGTTGGCAGTTGACCCTAGAAACCATACGTCCTGTGACCCCCGTCCTTCAGTGCGTCGTGTGATGAACTGCGGTCGCAGCAGCGTCTTTGAGGGAAGGTGCTCCTCCGTCAGCTCCTCCGTCACATCTGACAGAGTTTATTAAGTCGGGGTGATGAGCTGTATATCCAGACAGCAGGGATGTGATGGCAGCCACTTCTCCTGCCAACACTGATTAAGGTATCAGGGCTCATACCTGGGGAAGGGACGGCCTGGGTTATGGGGGGTGGGGGGGGTGGGGCTGGTTCACAGTCTGACAGCAACAATATCCCAGACTAAGTAATGTCTCTATAATGGGATGTGAACCCTGGAGATCCAGAGATGGCACGAGGAGGAGAGGAGAAAGGAGGAGAAAGGAGGAGAGGGGTCAGGAGGACGGGAAACGAGCAGAAGAGACTGATGTGCTGTCACGGAGACGAGTCCTCGACAGATGGGCCTCCACCTGGTCGTCTCTCCGGGGAAATAGATTTTGATGTGGTGTCAGAACCCGGTGAAGGGGCAGTGGGCTGGAGATGCCTCCTGCTAATGTTCCTGAGGTAGAAGTGTTTGTTTATCCGTTTGTTTGCAGCTTCACACAAACATCGAACTGAGGGATTAAGAGAGAAACTTGGTGGAAGGACGTGATATGTGTCAGGAGACCAACCTTTTCAATGTGGTGTGGATCTGGATCAGTACAATAAAAGCAAAATAGTGTTTTTCCACATTGTCGCTCTTCAAAAGTGAAGCCAAATCCTCTCTATCGCCCTCTGGTGGCTGGCCCTGCCTCCTCCATGTTAGCAGATGGGACATGAAGAGAATTAAAAAGTCAATACATGCATCAGATAAAGTGTTCAGTTTTCTGTTAAGTTATGGTTTAAATTAAATATTTGATGCTGTCGAAACAGAGTGAAAGAGACAGTTTATCGTAGAAGAGTTTGAGGGCGATTCACTATTGACAAGGAATAATTCTGAAGCGTCAACACAACATCACAAACAAACGTGTTAAGGAGCTTAGGCTGAGATGAGAGGCTGCATGTTCACCTCCTGTGTCACGGCAGCTGGCGCCCAGCAGAATAATCCCATCATGCAACACGTCGTGGTGACGGACAGGAGGAGAGGGAAGTGCTCCTTTTGTGAGCAGAGACGCAAAATATTGTAATATTACAGATGTTGTTGTGGGTTTTTTTTTTTTTTTCCAGCTGCTCCAGATGTGTGGCGCCACCACATGTTGGGGAAATGAGATTGAATTAATCTGCTGTCTGGTGGAAGGAGTTAAGCCATGAAATCCACAGTCTGCCCCGTGTTATGTAATCGTCTGTTGTCTGATGGAGGTCTGTGTTACTCTTTAATAAGCATAACCACTCATCACATAATACGATATCTCAACAATAACCGTCAGGAACTTTGTGTATTCTGGTAAAAAATGTTCAGTTGCACTCAAAGGTGAACAGATTGGAGTTTATATAGATAAGTTATTGTGAATCTGACAGAGATGAACGATTAATTCCCTTCAGACTTCAGATGTCACGAAATTCACAATATTAGGAAACATAAAAAACACATGTAAAAGATATAAATGTGTAAAACTCTTACCTGTCCGCTGTGGAAATAGAGATGTTGTGGTTTTGGGATGTAAATACAGTGTCACATTTAATATAGATGTTTATCATGTGTTCCATGTGGAGCCTCCTGTTCACACCACTACTGCCCCCTGGTGGAAATATGAAGGTAACACTTCAGTTTGAAATATTCTTTCTTTTTTTATTGCCGCTCATTCTTGTATCTATTCATCTTTCTTTCTTTCTTCATAGTGATTTTTACAGTCGTTTTACACTTCGCTGCATCTGGATATTCTAATAAACTACAGAAATAAAAATTGAAATGAGACACGTGACCCTTTTCATCGACTCATCAATCCTCTTGGTTCGGGTTTTTATTCTCTGCATGTTTCTATGTTTTTAAACTTTAATTTTCGACTTCTTTCATTAATTGCGTTTATTCTATTTCACATTTTTAAAAACTCACTGTACACAGATTTATTATTATTTCCCTGGAACCGCTGTGAATTACCACTCGCTCTGGAAACAAAGGTTAAATACAAGTTAATATCGTGTGTGCACAACTTATTTTTACTTATTTTTATTATTTACAGTATATAGTCTTCTGATGAATGAGCACAGTCCCAATCAAATAAATAGAAACTAAACTAAAACAAAAAAAATATATAATAACGAATACATAATATTAAATTAATAATAAAACACACAATATGTATTATTTTAAATTATCTTTGGTTTCTGTTGTTCATTATTTATTGTCTCTGTATTTATATCCTCTCTACTAAAAAAAAAAAAACAGAGCGGTTACTCCCAATCAGTAGACGATCTTTGCACGGAACAGGAAGTGGAGCTGCTTCCGGTTTCCCCGCCCTCTATCAGCTGATTCTCGTCTGTTTGCAAACAAACACGGGCCCCGTGGATTCTGTCTGTGGCTCCTCCGAGCTCCGTGTGGCTCCTGCAAGCGCGTGTGGCTCCTGCAAGCGCGTGTGGCTCCTCCGAGCTCCTGCAAGCTCCTTGTGGTTCCTCCGAGCTCCTGCAAGCTCCTTGTGGTTCCTCCGAGCTCCGTGTGGCTCCTGCAAGCTCCTGCAAGCGCGTGTGGCTCCTCTAAGCTCCGTGTGGTTCCTCCGAGCTCTGTGTGGCTCCTCGTGGCTCCTTGTGGTTCCTCCGAGCTCCGTGTGGCTCCTCCGAGCTCCTGCAAGCTCCTTGTGGTTCCTCGAGCTCCGTGTGGCTCCTCCGAGCTCCTGCAAGCTCCTTGTGGCTTCCTCCGAGCTCCGTGTGGCTCCTCTAAGCTCCGTGTGGCCCCCCTGAGCTCCTCTGGGGCTCCTCCGCCATGGAGGGACATGAAGACATCATCGAGCAGCAGGTCGAGGAGCCGGTGGAGGGGAAGGAGGCGAGGAGCCACGCCGCCTCCTCCTCCTCCTTCCCGGGCAGCGTCAGTCCTCCGAGGGGGAGGAGCCGAGCAGCACCCAGTCCTCCCACAGACTGCTGGCCTACAGCGATGCTCTCATCTCCATCATCGCCACTGTCATGGTGAGACCCCATCATAAGATATAAGATATAAGATATAAGATAAAAGATAAAAGATATAAGATAAACTGAAGATAAGTTGGTGAGGCTGAGGAGGTGCAGCACAGCATCATCCACACCCTCTTCATCACAAGTTAGAAGATGAGATGAACCCGACCTCCTCTGTGTTAGTGGATGGGACATGAACCAAATCAACCAACTCAATTAAGCTCAGATTAATGTTTCAGAATACATTTTAAGATTCGTTATTTGATGCTATAGAACGAAGGGAATGATTGACGGCTGCTTTCAGTTGGTCGAGGGCGTGTGTGGGCGGGGCCTCGATGCAGAGACTCCTCCTTGTCATCAGTTATTAGGATTCAAATGAAAATCATCAATTTCATCATCAGATGTAAAAAACCTCACAAACATTTGATTTCATGTTTTTCAGATTTTACCCGTCGCCCACACGAAGGTGCAAGATGACGAGGTACGTGGAGACTTCAGTGATTCATGTGTTAAAAAACCTGGAGTCAGGAAGTAACCACAGATATTAAGTTTAATAATATTCACCATGTTGATATTAAAAACAGCTTCGGTTCATCTCCAATGTGAAACATGTTGTAAATCCACGTGTGTCTGTTGCAGGAGCTGAGACAAAGCGTTCAGCTGCTGCTCACCACCAAGATCGCTGTTTACCTGATGACCTTCCTGATCGTGACCGTGGCGTGGGCGGCTCACATCAGGTGAGTCGGCTGCGTTATGATCACAGCAGCTGATTCAGTCACTTATTAATTATTCAATAAGTTATTCATTATTATCCATTTCCAGGTTATTCCAGGTGATCGTGCGCATCGACGACTGCCTCGCCTTGTTGAACCTCGTGAGTGTTGCCGATGGAAATCAGGAGTTCAGGAGCATCGTGTTAATACAAGTTTATTTTTTACCATCTTGGATATTTATTTAAACATTCAACATTAATATTAGTCCGAAATATAAATAAACAAGATGTTAGTGTGACCGATAGTTCTGTCAGGTTTTTAATTGTGACATAAAGGAAACAAGTTTTTAAAAACTCTGCGACAACAGATGCATTGATTTGTCATATTTACACATAATTAACTTAATTCATTATTAAATTATATTAGAGTAAACACAAAGCTACGTAGAGAAGTGTTAAAGTTCTGAAAACGCTGAATTAGAAAATGTCCCCGAGGGAAGTATGAGTCATCACATTTTACAGGACGAGAAGAGACGAGAGATTTAGATGTACAAATTCTATGATATTGTATTTTGACATATAAATAACATGATTTAATACAAACTATTTAACACGTGGACACTGAATTAAAAACTGGTAAATTGTATTTTTCATTTCATTGGGTCTTCAAATATTCAAAAAAACAACAACTTGTCATATGGATTAAAGTATTTATCTTGTAATTAATAGATGATTTGTTTATGTTGGTGGATGAAATCATCAGAATCATGTTTTCAGGACTTTATGTGCGATGAATGAAACTTCTCTCTCGTGACCACGTTTCCTTCTCTCGTCTTCCTTCTGCTTCCAGGCCTGCATGATGGTGATCACCTTCCTACCGTACACGGTGAGTACGAGTCAGTGGAAGTTAAATTCGATTCATCCATTCAAGCTCCTCATTCTCTGCACGTGATCTTTTCTTTTGCAGTTTTCTTTAATGGCGACGTTCCCAGAGAAGATCCTGGGGCTTCTCCTGTTCTGTGCTTGTGTGATGGTGACTGGCGTCCTTCAGGTGAGGCTGTAAACAAAGTTTGAATCCATTAAATTCCATTTTAGTTGTCTTGTTTCTTATTTTGCCTCGGTGTGATCGCGTCACGACTTCCTGTGTCTCTCGTCTCTGCAGTCCGTGATCGTGTTGTACGCCTTCAGTCGCCCGTTCCTCCTGAACGAGCAGATCCAGATCTCAGAGAACCGGACGTTCTACAAACACCACATCCTCAAAGTCATCATGAGAGTTCCCCTCATGTGCCTCTTCGCCAGCATCTTCTCCGTCATCTTCTTCCAGCTGGTTGGTGACATCTTGTTTGGACAATCGTCTTCCTCAGGATTCCATTCGTCTTGTACTCTGTTGTTGTGTTGTGTTGTGTTGTGACGTTTGATTATATTCTTTGTGGGTTTTTTTTAGTCCTACGTGCTGTTAGCCATCGTTATCTTCCTGCCTTACATCTCCCGGGCTCTGAAGTGGTGTCGCAACAAAGCAATTGGTAAGTAACTGGTTAAAAACACTGTGATGGGAACATGAAACCTGGGTGAAGACGCCAATTGGGCAAAACAGCGAGGTGAGAGCACCGCAGTGTTCAGGGCCTTTGTGACGCACTGGGGGAAATGACTCCTCTACTGGCAATGGGAAAGGAGTCAATCGTCTTTTTGTAGAAGGTTAACCTACGTTTACTCATTGTTTGTCCGTTCCAGGTCCCGTGGACGAGTCTCCAGACTCCTTGATGTTCTACACCTTCCTGCCCGATGAGCCGCTCACTAAAGAACGGGTGGAGGCTTTCAGTGACGGGGTTTACGCCATCGTAGCAACGCTCCTCATCTTGGACATATGGTTTGATTCTCTTCATTACCTTGAATAGGAAAGACAGATAACTATGAGATAGCTAAAATAACCTGAACCTAAGAATCGAGTGAACCCTTTATATCTTTATTGAGTTTGAGATGCTACAGCGGCATATTTCTACAGTAGTCACCTATAGGTGCGATAAAACGTTATACCTTTCTGGTTCCTTCCTTTCAGCGAGGACAACGTTCCAGACCCGGCTGTCGTACGGGACCAGTTCGGCGGCAGCCTGGTAGCAGCTCTGCAGGCCTACGGTCCGGAGTACCTCGCCTACTTCGGCTCCTTTGCCACCGTCGGCCTCCTCTGGTTCGTCCACCACTCGCTCTTCCTCCACGTCACCAAGACAACGCGCTTCATGGGCCTGCTGAACACCTTCTCGCTGGCATTTGTCGGAGGGTTACCTTTAGCCTACCAGCTAACGCAAGAATTCTCGCCCAACTCCCGGAATGAACTAGAAGCCATTCAGATCAGCTGCGTGATTATTTTCTTCGCAGGTATTTTTCAGCTGACCATTTGGGTGGCCGCTCTTTACAATGAGCGGGAAACTCTGCACCCGTACGTGCGGTACGGCGGACGGGAGCATGCGTTCATGCTAGCTAAGCTTGCTCTGTACCCCTGCGTAGCGTTAGGGACATTTTTCCTGACGTGTATTCTAAGTAAATTCAGCGCTTCAATTTTCCACCTGATGGAGATCACGGTGCCTTTTGCCTTTCTCGTGTTGAGGCTGTTGGTGCGAGTCGGGCTCGCGCTAATGCGGCAGATCTTCTCTCCCGATAGGCCCGACCTGAGGATTGTTGTAGAGGAGGAGGTTGACGAGGCCAGAGTGCCGTTCAACACGATAGTGGCATAAAGCTTGCTCAAAGGGAAGTGGCAGCGCTGTGAGGCGTCGCTGCTGAAACAGTTTGTTTCTGAAAGTGTTAGAAACGACCTCTCATCAGGAGCCTGTTGGGGTTTGAATCGGGAACAAAATGGAGTCTCCTCTGTTTAGCATTTAAAGAGGTTCAAATCTTGAGAGGCAATCGATAAGATGTGACCACAGGTGTCCACCAGAGGTGAAGGAAACTCGTGGTGGACCGGAGTAGTGAAGGATCCTGACAGACAAAGCCTCTCCACTCATTTAGTCCTTCTAACTGAAGAATGCCAACGCTATCATCGCAAAGCACCCAACGCCTTTTTTCAAATAACCCTCACTAAAAGTTTCCAGGTTTGGTTTTTATCACTCATCCAAATCAGACAGTTTAAAAAGATGGACGACGCGAATCCATTTCCTCCTCCTGTGCAAAAAATGAAGCCAAAATATCTCAGATTCGGGCGCTGCCATCAAATAGTGATCGTGGAGTGAGTCGTGATGTTCCACCCGTTTCGTTTTAACATCAAATTACTTATTTAAAACAAACTTTAAGGAATCTATACTTGAACCGGCCACCAGGGGGTCGATCTAAATGTTTTGGCTTTACTTTCATTGAGCTGTCATGTCGTCCATCTTTATTCACAGTCTTTGAGAATGGCTTCAAATCATGTAGCTAGCACACACATTTTTTGGTTTTTATAATTATGGTTCAGTTTCTGGGCCAGCTGCAGAAATTCACACATGAGCGCTGAGGGCAGAGGAACTTCTAAACACTTTGCTCAAGGGCAAAGGCACTGAGTTAGGATTGGGTTTGAGTCTGGAGCGCTGGGCACTTTAAACGTTACACTGAGCGATGTAGCGCCATCTCGAATTGCACTTCTCTCAAAATATTACGATGTTTGTGTGTCACAGCAGCAGGAATGTAATCTCACCTTTTTGAAATATGTCCCCGCAGTCATATTCCCTCCACCGTTATCTTTTAATAAGAAATGGATTGAAATGAGTTGTTGGTTCTAGTTCATTCGTTGAAAACTTTAAATGTCATTTCAGCGTAAGATTATTTAAATCATCGGAACGTTTCTGTTTCTGCGTGCGTGTCGAGGTTTCACCAGGAGGTGCGCTGTCGTGCGTCCTGAGCTACCGCTGCGATGATGTCACGCGCTTCGATGTACTGATGAGTTTTATATATCGGCTCAAATCTGAAATGCACTTTAATGGAAATCTGTCACGTGATGGAGGAGAGTGACAACAAGAAAACGTTGAATTATCATTTTTTTGTCAAACGCTCGAATGTGATTAGACTGAAAACTGATGTTTTTGTTTTTTAACTCCGCTGCAGATCAGCAGCAACTCTGTTTTTTTTAAGTGTCTGGAACGGATTAATTAAGTACTTTTGTTTTCAGGACTTTATGGACGAACGAAAGCCAGAACGTGACTGATATTTATTGTGAAAGTCTTTGGATCCAAAATAATGAACCCAACATGTTGTCAGTTTGACATTTGAACATAAACACATATGACATAATGTATTTTAAGCCATATTTTCAGAGTTTAGAGACATAAAGCGTCTTTTGAGTCCCAACCATAGCACTATAATCTTTTATTTGTTGTAATGATCTTTCTCTTTGCTTTTGTTGTTGAATGAAAAGCTTATTGATATTTCTGGTGTTTGTGTATCTCTTGTTTTTAAGTCAGCTTTGGTTTAAGTTCATCAGCCATCGGCCGCAGGCAGCTTGCTTCAGGCCGTCCGTCCACGATGACGTCATGTTAGTGTTTCAGTTGTCAAAGGTTACAGTGACCTTTATGATAAAAGTTTGTAGAAATATATATACACACAACCACAGTGATGTAATTCCAGTTTTCTCTCGTCACTCCTCCAACATTGTTCAGTGTTGATTGACAGGTTTCTATTGTCAAAGCATCAATGTCTATTTATTGTGTTGTTATTGCTTCACCAGTTCAAACTCTGCCTTTTCACACGTCTTTGTTTTGTGAATAAATCTGAAATTGTTAATTTTAACTCGAAATTCAATCACTGTCATTTTTTTTAGAAAACACACGAAACACGATGAATGAACAGGTTTCGAGACGCGTTAAAGAAAAAACAACTTTATTCACCTTCATACAGTAAACAGCTGCAGTATCCCTAACATGATATCAACACGTGGTTTATACAGAACTTTCTACTGCCCCTATATTAACAGCGTACTTCCTCAGTATAACCTTTTAAATATTATCCACTCCAAAAAGCTATAGATTTTCATTAGAAAACATTTCTCCTCAAAAAGCAAATCAAACAAAATATACAGAGAAAGGATCAATTAAAAAGACGAGCGACCGAACATCAGCAGTGCATCATTACCTGACGTTTCAGCTTCTAAAACTTCGTTTCTCTTTCTTTACCGTTGTTTCATTCACCGTAAAATAAAATATAAAATAGTCGACGCTTAAATTACTAATTTCAACCACAGCTGTGAAACTGGAGTCTCGAGCGTGTCAATGTAATATTCTTAACTATAATACTTCATTGACGCTTCTAGTTTGAAAGTTAACTTCACTTGTATTTGTTTTGGTAAAGTTGACAATAGCTTAATGTCATTGTTTCTAAATTAATAAGCTGATTGACTAATTTCTCCTGCAACTATTTTAGTAATCAGTTTTTTTTTTTTAATTGTGTTTTTACCTGTTAAACATCATTACATCAATTTAAATATCTTTGGGTTTGGAGAATTCCATCAACCTGGAACTTTTTTTAAAAAAAAGGAAATTTTTTCACATTTGACATTTTTCAGACAAAGAAATAAACGAACTAATCAAACATTCAAGTGGAACCAAAGAAACAAACACGGTATATATAACAATTATAATTTGTCCGCTGACACACTCCAGACTCCAGACAACAGTTTCAAAACTTCCAAATAACTTCAGTTTTCAGTTTGAGTGGATTTGTTCTGCTTCCTGTTTTTGGTCAGATGTCAGCGATAGAGAAGCGACACACGTGTTCTGCTTCATCTTGTTCAGTGTGTTACAGAAAAGCAGTAGTGTGTGTTTTGCCGAGGACGAGTTTTCGTTGTAGTGCGACACAGCTGGTCCCAAAAAAAATCCCCCCCCCCCCGGACACCTCGTTCACCTTCAAAAAGAACAAACTGGACAGAATAAAATGAAAACGCATTGCACGGGCCTCAGATGAAACTGTTAGAGCTCCAGCTCCAGACTCTCTCTCCCCCCCCCCGACCGTCCCCACTGAGGAGAAGATGTCGGAACAGGACGGAGTCGAGCGTCCGGGCCTGGACCCTGGAGTCGAGCGTCCGGCTGGACCCTGGAGCTGTTTCAGTGATCGAGGGTAAATCGGTGTTAATCACACGGGACTTTGGTTCACATTCATCTCTGAAGAGCTCTGGAGAATCAGAAACTACGCAGATCCCCTGTAGAATGAAATCCTCCAATGAAAAATTCTCAGACTTGCATAAGATGAAAATATTGCTGAATAAAACCACCGCCCTTAATATACTTCAGATATGTGTAAATACAGTACTGCACATACTGTATACACGCACATGTCATACAGCACATAGGTCGTTATCATCGATAACATGTCAGATTGCAAACTACATTCAGGGATTTAAAGCATAAGGAGAGCAGAAGAGTAAAGAGTGAGGACGAGGGGCCGTTCGGAGTCAATCTCCACCCATCACCACCACCTCCACCGCTACAGTGCAACTGAAGTCGTTGGTTAAATCAATAAAGCAGGAAGCACGAGTCTTTTAGAAAGGAATAGTTCAACGTTTCCAATAACACACATCTTAGTTTCCTTCAGGAGAGTTTGAGATGATCACAATCAACAGTAATTGACACTGGAGACGTCATGTGAGGTTTTCCTGGCCGACTGAGGTTCAAATAAAATAAAGCATCTAATGCGACGCTGGCTCTGGTGAACTGTTTGCAACTTGGCTCTTGGTCTGAAGGAGGAAGAGGAGAGGAAGAGGAAGAGGAGAGTTAGAAGAGGAGGAGAAGTTAGAAGAGGAGGAGGGACAGCAGCCCCCTCTGAAATCAAATCATCTCATCTAATTCTCAAAAAGAAAAACAGATGCGTTACAAATGTTAGAACTATTCCTTTAAATTATTTTTCACATTCTCTAGTTAAAGTTCACACCCTCTAAATAAGCAGCAACCTCAGATCAACTCTACGTCCCTACTTTTAAAAATCTAATTTGTTCATGCTATTATTAATATTTCTCTTAGTTTAAAAGTGATCTTTTTACCCCAGCAGGTCACATACGTAGTTATATATTAAGTATTTGTTTAGCTAAATATCTTCAAAATGTATTTATGTACAATACATGAGTGTGAGGCTGATGCTCTAGTTTCTGCGTTAACATGCCTACAGTCAAACACCGTTGACTCTTTGTGCGACTTATTTAGATTCGGACAGAAACCTAAAAGCTGACAGTTCACGCTGTGGAGGAAAAAACGAGAAACATGGCTTATTCAAGCAGAAGCCTGACGGGGGGACTCAGGAACATGCTACACGAGGTTAAGATCCTTAAATGGAGCAAACACCATGAAAAACAGTGTTTACAGTTTAACGACCCTGCTGCATCATGACTTCACCCCGAACCCCAGAGAGACGAGTGGCGCCGGGCGGTCGGCGGCGGCAGCTCAGGTCCACGTGTCCGACGCTCTGGGCCCAGTTCATGCTGGTAAAAGCTTCTTAAATCCACTTGTTCTGCTAAGGTCAGTGCAATATTTGCCGTCCGCGAGGGAACCCGCACGTCCACCGTCCACCTGCGCCGGGAAAGCTGTGTGCTTTGAAGTCTGTGTTGTGTGATGAGACATGTTATCTTCTGTCCGTGAGTCTTCAGGATGTGGACTTCCTGTCTGCCGTTGTAGTTTACGTGCCGCTCCAGGTGGAAAGCAACAAAGCCACTTGTGTTTTGTTATTTTTTTTAACGAGAGTCGCTTCGGGTGGGATTTCGCTTGTAGTCGAATGAAGAGGCGGCAGGATGACGACGGAAGCAGGGAGGGGCCTGGGATCACACACACACACCATACAGGCATATACGTGCGAGTGTGTGTGTGTCTACGTGTGTGTGTGTACATGCCTACACAAACTATCCACACCATCACACACACACACACTCTCCCCCGTCATCCCCCGTGAAGTCGTTCACTCAGCCTGGGCGACAGCGGGGGGGAGCATGCCCCTCTCCCTCAGCTGGGAGTGCAGTGTGTGGAAGATGCTGAGCTGCTGCTCGGGCTGAAGCATCAGCAGCTGCTGCAGCACCTTGCTCGGGTTCGGCCCCCTGCAACACAACAGTCACAAATAAGACAACAAGCGGAAAAGAGCGTCGGGAAGTGTCCACACGTCCGGATCTGCAGCTACGTTTAACAAACTGGGACGTGTGTGACAAGTGTCTTTAAAGTTTCATTAGCGGCCGTGCTCGTGCTTCTTACCTGATGAAGCTGGCGATGTAGACGTGCGTGAAGGTGGCCATCAGGTACTGGCAGTCGAAGCGATCCATGATGCCACCGTGGCCGGGGATGGTGCTGGCAAAGTCCTGCAGGAGGAGAGAGACCAGGGAAATACAGCATGAGAGTCTGATGGCAGGAGGCTGCAGTTCACCTCCACAACCTCCGTGTGTGCTGCTGAGTCACTTCAAGAGACCCAACACAAGTGGTCCGACCAGTTTCTAGAATATTTGAATGTCGCCCTTAAACAAATCTCTGTGTCTATGAGCTTGAGGTGGAGTCACTATGACGACATGTGATGGATATTAAAGTTATGATCACAAAGACCACAGCTTGAAATAAAATATTCATCCAACGACACCTGAATCTACAGGAGGGGAAGATTTTGCATTTCGAATAAAAAACTTTAAGAATATATGAAACCAATGTAAACGCATATAACTGCCTCTACAAAATGACTTGTGTCAAACACAGTGTGGTGATCAGTGTATATCCTAACGTCTGGTTCTAATACCAATACAGATTTAAAAAGGAAAACTGTGTCTAGTTTTTAAAATGAGAAAGGAAAACACGACTAAGACAATATGTCAGACGCAGGAATGTTGTTGGTGAACGGCCGAGACAAAGACTGGGATGTTTACTTTGATCTTGAAGGCTCGCTTGAAGCCGCTGGCAAAGAAGCCGCCGAACGGCCCGATGAGCGACGCGAAGGACGAGAGGAAGATGCTGTGGATCTGGAACGGAAAGAGGTTCACCGTTTTCTGAAAGAGAGAGAGAGAGAGAGAGAGAAATCTCATTAGATTTCAAATATCTCAGCCAGTAAAAGTCTTTTCAGAAAAGTGCCGAATGGCCTTTAGTCAACAATCAGACTCTGGGAACGACCAGAAAATAGCTTCACAATAATATGGCACTAAACAAATATAGTAAAGATATTAACGATATAGAAAAATCATATTTCCAAAAGGTCTTGGTTGATACCAACGGGACAGAGGCTTACCCATGACACAATGTTCTGCACGACAGCAGGAAGTGTGTACTCCTGCATCACGAAGATATCCGAGGGCTCGCACTCGACCGTGAAGCCGTTGGTCTCACTGTTGAATCCCACGGACACACGAAGTACTGGAACCGGGCCAGGAGGTACGCCAGCTGAGGGCAGAACCAGAAACAACAGCAGTAAGTAAGATCAACGTCCGACTCCGAGTACATCGATGCGTCGCCTCATCGGGATCACACTTCTGGAAACAAAGATGCAGTGAAAGTTTCGTGTCCTGATTTTAAAAAATCACAGAAATTTAATTTCCAAACAGCGTGAGACGGAAGCTGGAGATCATGTGACTTTAAGTTATGAAAACAGTGTCTGGCAGTTGAAGGCATGATGGGAAACTGCCAGCAGCTTTGGTAACGGCTGTATGTTTGTTTACTATCGACAGTTTTACTACGGAAAACGCTCTCCACCCAAAGTCTGGGATGTAACAAAGTACATCTACTTGTACTTTGTTATGTATATGTATCGCAAAGTCGAGTGTAAACTCTGCAAACAGCGTTCAGCCCTGTGGGGTTTTCTTTGGCCGACTTCAGCCCTCAAACACAAGAGGAGCATGTGAGGCAGCAGCGAATGTAATGTACTCACGATGAAGCCAAAAACCACAGTGGAGAAGAAACCGCCGATGAAGCCCTCCCAGGTCTTCTTGGGCGAGAGCTGCAGGGGGTGAGACAGAAACAGCGTTGGTCTTTCATATTAGCACGACGTGATGCTGACACTGTTCAACTCTATCAGACACTAAACAGGATAACGTAAATGATTTACCTTGATGAGAGGCGTCCTCCCAAAGAAGAATCCAAACAGATAGGCCCCGATGTCGTTACAGATCACGATGGAGATCGGAACGATGAACCTGGAAAACAGGATTTAACAAAAAAAAGATTAGAAGTGGAGGGAGAAACGAAACCAACCACAAGAGAAACTCTGATCTCGTCTCTGTGGCTGGGAAATACATGACCTACTCTATAAACTGATAAATGGCAGACAGGGAAAAATATATACTTATGGTTTTCTACTGTGGCAACGTGTGTTTTTATTGTGAAATTCAATGATTTGTTATCTTCAGAGAAGTTAATTAAAACTGAATATGATTGTGTTTGAACTTTAACAGAATGACGAGCTACACAACAGTGGACACGGGTGCAAGGACACATATGTGGTGATAGTCAGAGGTAACAAGGCCGGTTCCTCTGGTCTGTCTGTGTCCTGCTTACCAGATCATTCCTTCAAACAGGTTCTGAATGACAAGGTGGGACTGAGTTACCACAATCAACAGGGTCACATGGGTCCAAGCAAACTGGAATGGCAAACACAAACACAAACACGACAGTGTCACTGCACTGGAATGTAGCCGCGCCTGCTCAGAAGTTGGCTCGTGTCAGAAATAGTGCAATCGTACAAACAAACAGGCGAATGAGGTGAAAGGACACTGACGGAGCCGCAGAGTGAGATGATAAACAGCAAATGTCATATGCATCAAAACAATTAAATATAGAATATATGAAGAAGAGCAGGCAGCAGGTGGAGCAAATGTCACAAACAAGGATTCTGCAGAGTTACATGCAAATAACAAGGCAGCAGCTTTTTGAAATCTACCTCATATACAAGATCGATTATGAGGAAAAAGGCCAAATTGTTCCAGAAAAGTTTAACTTGAAATGATCACGTTTCAATAGGTGGTAATGAAAACACTCGACGAATGTCTGCAATGAAAGCATTTGCATAGATTTGCCTGCACAATGAAAACACATTGACTCAATAAAAGCAAAATGGCCAATAAACTGTGTTGCACGAGAGCAGCCTTCAGATGTCAGAGGAAGCTCCACAGATGCATGAGAAGTGAGATGAAGCTGAAGCCAGTGCAGAAGTCCGGCAGTGATCCAGGTTTAAACTCTGCACAGCGACATGCACAGATAATCTGGAGCTGCTGTCACACATGCACTGTTAACATCAGCTGTTTGACTGAACTTTCCAGAGGGGCTGTGTGTGTGTGAGTCAGTTGCTGCAGACATTTTCTGGAACTTCTGCACACACACAGCCCCTCCAGAGAACGTCAGGGGATTACCCACAGTTCAGTGCGTGTCTGAGAGCAGCTAACGTGTGTGACGCACAATAACAGAAGGGTCACAGCATTTAAAAGGAGACTTCTCCAATGGCAAACAGCAAAGCACAAGATGAGACTCCAGAACCTGGAGGCTCATCTCAGCAGGAAGCGGTGGAGGGAGGTGGACAGGAAGGTAAGTGGTGTAGTAGAGGAGGAAGAGGAGGAAGAGGAGGAGAGGGTTACTGGGCTGATACACACCATATAAAACTGCAGGCGGTAATGTTTCTTCACTAAACTCAGCACAAACATGCAGAAACCTGTGAAAGAGTAGACAACATGCTGTCAGTTATTACTCCAACATTACAGAGGTTTAAAAATCTGTGGATCACAACAACAACAACACATCATATATAATGTACAGGGAGGTGTGTGTCTGTGTGTCTGTGTGTAGCAGGACTGTACAGATGCTTCTTTACATGAAGCATTGAGAGGAGTTTTATCTTGTGACTTGTTTGGATTTTGCACTGATCGGAATTCTGGAGTCCGGTGTGTCCACTTGAGCCTGGGACGCCCCTCAGCAGATTGGGAACTTGCCGTCTGCTTCAGGGCGACCTGGGGTGTGAAACTGCAGCGACGGTGCCGGTGCTGGGTCGACTGAAAGGCAGCTATGTCAGCGAGACTCGGGCCGACGTGTTCACCCTGCGTCCGACTCTGAGACTAACCACTGAGCGCTCAGCAGACAGAACCTGTATTCATCCCACAGGGAATCTATGTTAATCCAACTGTGCTGCTGCTGTGATTTACACTGTGGTTTAGGACTAATTTACCCAAATCCTCTGGAAATGCTTGATTTACATTCAAAAATCTTTTTACTCGTCAACTTTCTTGCCCTAAAGGATATATTCATTGAATATCGTCACATGCAGATATCCAGCGGTTACATTTGTGACTATAGTTTTATTCTAATAAATGCAAAAGGCGAATGTGTTTTTTTAGTTTTGTCTCCAAAAGTAAGAACATCACTTTGTAAAAGACTTGTTTTCAGAATTTACTTTGTTATCGTAGATGTTAAAACTAAAACAGCAACGCAGCTGAACGTCAGGACTAATTTGAAAAGTCAGTTTGTGTAAACACTAAATAATAAGGCTCGTCTGAGTATAAATGGAGCTTTCAACAGTGTGTGCACCAAGCTACACACACTGCTAGAGTTCAGTTCCTCTCAATGTGCCTCATCATCTAGATCCATGAATTATTCCTTCAGAAAACCTCAGAGAGGAAATAATAATCCTGGATGTGAACCAACTTTAATGGGTTCTTCTAAAAGGCAGTAAAAGGCAGTAATAACCAGAGTTCTGAGGCCGAGTAAAGATCTGAGTTTTTACTGTCATCAACACACGTAATAGTTTGGTATGTGATGATATCATTTTTTTTTACTTTTGCCTCCTCTTTGGTGTGTAATGTGTGTTTTTTCCCTTTTCTCCACGTTGTATAAATGTAGAATCATAAGAAGAAGAAGTAAATTAGTGTCATGTGATCCAGAGAAGGAGAAATAAACACAACAGTACGATGCGTTCAGTAAAATCCAGGATATAAGCTCACTCCTTTTACAGATATTTATATGAATCACTTGTTAACTGCGATGTGACGACGAAGGCTCAGCTCAGTGTTTTATGACACATCCGGCTGCAGATTAGCGGAGCAATAAAAAGGTCCTGCTGCAGGAACATGAAAAGATCCAATGTGCCCAATGTAAATCACTTTAAAAACTCATAAACGTTTATATAGAACGTCTTCCTGCGGGTTTTGTTTCTCTCTTTGTTTTATTTCCTCTACAGACTGCGTATGGTGAAATCTGTTCCATAAAGAAAAGGGGGTTGGGAGCCGAGGGGCCAAAGAGCATGTTCTTTTCTGAGATAACGGAGTCCTGAGGGTGGGAGTCACCTGCGAGGTACAGAGCAAAGGAGATGAAGCGGTGATAGCGAGCCAGGAACTGCAGCGGCTCCTCCCTCTGCACCAGGGCCCCGAAGTAGTCCGCCACCGTTTCACCGTAGAAGAAGTAGTTGACGCAGATCAGGAAGTACCTGAGGCGGAGAAACAGACGGGACTAGTTTTACTTTACATGTTATTTGAGTTGGCCTCAAGTATGTTTGAGTGCTTCTTGGTTTTATGAAGAAGAACTATGTCTTTAGTTTCTGTCTTTATGAAGAAATGAGCTAATGTATGAAAAACCTCTTGTGAGGGTCACTGGGTTTAGACGTCTGACAGAGTTACACTGGCTGTACCTTGACCTGCTCTGGGTGTGTGTGTGTGTGATGGGTGGCCTTGGGGGAAAGGGCAAGTTTCAATTAGCCGTCATTTGTTTCCAACACGGCAGTGACCTTTGCTCCCGTGCCGTGGGTGTGTGTGTGTCTGTGTATGCAAAGGTAACACTGCAACAGCAATGGGAGCAAACAAAGGGGGATGTTGCCTATTCGGAGAATGTGGCTGCAGACGAAGTCGAGTCAATGTTTCACTGAAGGAAGAACTGAGTTATCGGACTTCTTCCACCTGCTTACATACCAACACACTACTAATACTGATATTAGCAAGTTAAAAAGATTCTGATATCAATATCAATTAAGAAACATGCTTGATAGATTGATTTATTGATATTACAGTAAACCATAAACTTTATTAAATAACTCTAAATAAAGAGAAAACACAAAAGGTATAGAGGCTCATATCCGACGTTTTTTATCTGTGAACCAATAAATCAGTCTGTCTTTGCTATTTTCCAGAACAGTCTGTAAAATTCCCTGAAACATCATGTGTTGAGTCTGAAATACAAATATTCCACCCTCTGAATTATCTCCGACCACAGCGCAGATGCTGGACTGATTCTCGAACCACTTCCTGTTTGTCGTTAACACACATACTGTGCTGCTGAATGAGATCAGATAACTGCACTAATCACTAATGTTTCTACAGCATATCCGCTGCTATTGTAACATCCTGTACTCACCAGCTCAGAGTCCTGAACCAAGGCAGCTCGTAGGAACGGTAAACTCTGTATCCGATGTCGATGATTTCTTGAAAACACTTGATCTGGACGGTCATGACCTAGATCGGAAGGCAGGAGCAGAGCGGAAGCGTGACACGTGAACAGATGCATCGACAACTCTAAAACACCGGCTATGGTATCGGTTGCTGTCACTTACCACTAATAAAGAGTGACAGGTCCCATGTAGATGATGAGGAAGAAGCCTGAAATCATGGCTAACGACAGAACCCCTCGTATCCAGTAGTTCTTCCATCTGTGGAGAATGGAAACTTTGAATTAGTGATTTTTTTCCCTGCTGAAAATTACATTCATTAATTTATACTCCACATCAAGGGGAAGGCGAGAGAGGAAAGTATACAGTATGTTATTTACTGTCCAAAGCTCCAGTTAGTATTTCGTCGCATTTGTCAATGATTTTTTTTTAACTGCGACGTCTTTGGAGTCACCAAAGTCATTTAGATACATCCACCCCCCCACCCCCCTGGTGGCTGGCTGCAGTAAAGGTCTTGAACACGGTCCCCTCCATGTTAAAGAGGGAACCCTTTCAGTTCCATCTGTAGCTCAGGAGGTAGAGCGGGTTGTCCACTGACCAGAGGTGTGACCACGTGCTGAGGTGTCCTTGAGCAAGACACTGAACCCCAAATGGCCCCTGACTGCTGTGCCAGCACTGTATGAATGATGTATGATAGAGAAAGTATGAATGGGGGAAGGTCAAAAACTGTATTAATACTGTAAAAGGGCTTTGAGGGGTCATCAAGACTCGAAAAGTGCTAGATAAGTGTAATCAAAAAAAAAATGCTGTGGCCTGTTTTAAGCTGGTGCAGCCTCCAGGCTCATTATCACCATCTGCACCTCACAGCAAATCATTCACCAGTACGACCTGTGCCGTGACGCTAGCGTGGCCAAAAGTGTGGAATGTGTTTTTCACAACACGTCAGCCGGTCCGTGTTGCTGTGAGACCAACTGCCGCATGCCCCGCCGCCTGCGAGCAAAACAAAAGAGAGGGACGAGCTAACAGCTGCACAGGAGCTGCCTGGACGTATGAATGGAGGAGGAAAACAGCTGCGTCATCAAAAAAGGCTGCTGCTGCTTCCACGCAGCCCAACGCTCGCTCTCTCTCCGACTCCCTCCCACCATCATCATTCACTCACTTGCACTCAAAGCACCACCCTTCCTCCTCTCCTCCCTCCGCCTCCTCTTTATTTTTACTACAGCTTCTCCATATGTTTCTCTCCCCCTCCCTCCCTCTGCAGTCTGTTCATCCACAGCTCTCTCTGCAGCACACCACCTCCAATGCCGTTCAAGCCAGCGGGGATTAGTGCTTCCCTCCTCGTGAGCCTTTAAGCTCTGTATCCTGGCCGTCGCTCATTGGTCACGCCCCCCCCGCGACTCATCCGTGTATCAAACCTCCGTCATGCAAGGTGCTGCAGACTGGACCTGGTGGATCAACACTCCTGAAGGCCTGGCCTTAAGCGTTTTGCAAACTGTAAGAATGTAAACATGTGGTCAATGAACTTCTTAAACTGTACCTGTGGCCGCAATATATATATATATGACCCCATGTGTGACAGACCTGCAGTAAACCTCCGGGTCGATGTTTGCAGTGTATTAACACAGAGTTATTTCCTCCACTACATTAATAAGGGCGTGTTCATGCACCTCTGCAGACTTCAATCTATTTCTGGTCCAATTAACCTACATGGTGCAGGGGAGGTGATCAATCACCCTGTCAGGCTCTTTCTAGAAAAGATGGAGGAGAATCTGCTTGTTAAAGCAGAATTATGGCTGAAATCACAGCAGAGAAGGAAATCGAGTTAGTGATTTATTTAAAAAATAAATGTTATTTCCTGAACATGATTGTTCACAGTTAAATTGACCCAGTTCATCTGCTGATGTCTTCCAACATCTTGAATAAAGATTGTTGAGCTACGTGTTAATAGATCCTCAATCCTTCCTGTTTGTTTTGTAGAAACTCCGAAACTGATCCCTGGAGGCAGCGGCATTTGCTCCCAGGTTATTTGAGTTTCGGAATATGGGCTGATATTTGTCCCATAGTCCTGTGGCAGGGTCGAGCAGTGAGTATGCACTTCAGGAACAAACAACAGCTGCTAGCATCTGTCTCGTGCGTGTGCGTGTACCTGGGCGGCAGGCCCTCCAGAGCTTTGTTCAGGCATTGTGGAGTGTTGTCTGTGTCTGCTGTGGAGAAAGGAACATCTGGAGTGTCTGCTTTGGAGTCAGCGTCACATTCTCCCTCTGCGTCACCGTGCAGACCCAGTCTGTCATCACCATCGGTCCTCCTGTCAGAACACACACACACAGATATTCAAAGGTGTTTTAGGATGGTGGGGTTACCTGACACACAGGTTAGTGTAGAAAGCTCAGACTGCAGAGTCGTAAGATGACAACAGAGAAGGAAAACATGAAAGTCGTCCTGTACGAAGACGGAGGTCAGACACTGAGATGCAAACGACAAGTAAATGTTGAGGTCGTCATCAGTCTGAGCCGAGGAGGGAAACATACGACTCAGCAGATGGTGATTTAATTGGGTATTGCTTTTACCCGTGTGTGTGTGTGTGTGTGTGTGTGTGTGTGTGTGTGTGTGTGTGTGTGTGTGTGTGTGTGTGTGTGTGTGTGTGTGTGTGTGTGTGTGTGTGTGTGTGTGTGTGTCGCGGCGCAAAATAACTCAATAAAGCATGGACAGGTTGTCACCAGATATACTAATTATTATTTGGGAGTTTATCCCAGATGATCGATTAAAGGTCAAGGCTGCTAATAATAGAGCTACGGAGAGGAAGTTAATAATATGGATCAGAAAATTATGTGGTGCACATTTCAAAAATGCATTTTTCGAGGTATCGTTTGCGTCCTTGAAGCTTATATAGATTGAAAAAATCATTATGATCTTATGGAAGGAACGATGTCACCATGATGTCACTATGAAGTCAGAACATTACGTCATAGTGTGGAGTAATTCATACAGTTTCACAACCATTAATATTAGAGACACAATCTACATCTTAGTCAGATTAACCAGTAAAATGGTATAAATGACGACAAGGTTATGTTTTCTCCCCTGTACATCTGTTAGCTAGTAAGAATAGGCTCTAATTGGCATTTTTATAATTAAATAAAGTTAGCATTGTCTGATTGGGGGGGGGGGGGGATATGAAGCACACACACAGGTCGTCTCTCTGATGACATGTGGTTCAAGTGTTCATGTGCTTCTGAACTTGGCTGTGTTTGGTGTGTTTGCTGTCGTATTTAAAACCAGAGGCAGAAGTGAATTTCATTTCTATCTTTTAAACTAATCTCAACATTTTAATTCCAACATGAAAATGTACACAAGCAGAAAATGTTCGGTTGGAGGCTGGTGGAGAAACTGGAGGATGACGGCGCTGAAAGTCTACACCAGGTTAACAGGCCGCTGCCCGGGAGGCAAACCTCTTTATTGGTGTTAATGAATCTTTAATCTGGATTTAAACCCAGTCAACAGACAGTGTGTGTGCGTGTGAGTGGGTATTTTGTTTTTTAAAATTGGCAATGATCCCTAAAATGTGATTATCAAACCCTTACAACAGAGAAATGGATTATTTGAAACTTGATTTTTAACAGTTTAACCCGAAGCAGATACAATAAATAAACTATGAATAAAAAGAAAAACACAAGCAAATATACGGAAGGTGAATTGAGAAAGTAAATGTGTAAATATAACTCCACATATTTTCCCACATTATTTATTCTGTAAAAAAAGTTTTTATGTTGGCAAACGGATTGAGCAGAGTTACTTTGGACACTCTAACTTCTATAAAAAGTAAGTAAAGTGACATAAACCCAGCACTTCTGTTCTTAAATTAACCAGTAATGGTCTGTGAGGTAACAAAGTGGTAAGGGAGCCTTTTTTAAAACCAAACACACACACAGACACAGAGAGATTAGGTTTCTCTCTGCACTTGACGTCCTCGCTGATGCTCCTGGACATTTTTTCCCTTTCATGGTTGCTTTTACTGAAACGTTGCTAAATACGGTGAGCGGAGGGCGTCGGGGGTTAACTCGGACAGATTTTCGTTTAGAAAGAAGGTCTGTGATCTTGTCCAGATTTTGTGATTAGCCTGGGGTCACTTCAGTTGGCATTAGCGCTCAGGAGAGAAGATGAAGTGTAGATTTCTACTCAGGTTTTAATGAGGAAACGTTTTTCAGGCCGCAGACTGACACCGTGGAAAGCGACACGGTCCTTTCAGACGGTGACGCTTACACACAGTGTCCTGACTGAAAAAGGAAAATAATAACTCACACGACTCACACTGAAGTCAAAGAGAGACAGAGCGCTACGCTGCAAGTTTCATTTGAAATCATGGTCCCCACTAGAAACGAGTTTATCTGTAGCTGTTTAAACAGAGCGACCATTTAACCAGCTAATCAGAAACGTTGTGTACAGTTTACATTTTACATATTAATAATAATGTTTACATTTAAAACTTCTTAATTCAAGTTCTATATATTTGATAACAGAATCACTTTTTTTCGAGCCATAATTAAAATGTGATGATTGGCTGAAGTTCTTTTGCCATATTTGATTGTCGGTTTAATACAGTAAGAAATCTGATGACATCACATCAGGCTTTGGGAAATTATAACTCTCTCATGATTTTCCAGTCCCCCCCCATGACCAACATTAACAGTATAGATGATGGATGAAGCCATGGATGGAAATCTATGATGATGATGATAATGTGCCTGGATATGACAAGTGACGGTGTTTTCTCACCCGTGTGTCGTTGATGCCGTTAGTCAGCAGCTTAATAAAAGATTCGGTGATGGGAAACGAGCCTCTGGTCAGTTCATTACTTCAACCACACGAATATGTTACATGCAGAGCTACGTTATTAAAGCTAAATCTGTGCGAACGTTCTTAATCTTCTTAATCAAACTGTCCAACACTGTTAATCTTTTGTTTATTGAGTGAAGTTTGGTACCTGCTGTGTAATCACAGTCAAACAAAGCTGCGTGATATCAACGTGAGTAGTGCCACCCTGAGCCCCTCATCAACACCGGCTGATACAGACAGAAAACACTGTGAACAGAGGTTTGAGTGAAACACAAAAGCAGCCACAGCAGGGGGTGCATCCAAGAATTCACCTTCTACCAGACGCACATGTTTTCCTACAATCTGTGAGCTGCAGTGACAGGCAGAGAGGCAGCAGCAGCATTGCGACTGTCCTTGCAGCTCATCTCACCTCCCCTGTCGTCTTTGTCCTCCTCTCTTGGCTATTAATGCCTTCTCTGCAGAGCCAGAGGGGGGGGGAGGAGGAAGAGGAAGAGGAAGAGAGAGTCGGGGTCACAGAAGAGAGAGGAGGGCAATGAGTCGCTAATAAAGTCATAACAACCCCGGTGTTACCAACTGCCTCCAGTCATTTTGCCTCCAGATACCAGCGCCGTCATTATTATTATTATTGTGTCATTGCTACACAAGGGTAAGTTTGTTGTGACAAGACATCACAACGACACAGAAGACATCAAGATAACATGCCTCCTTTTAGCCTTCGGGAATGTATCCGAAATTTGACCTAATACACGGTTTTGCTGTTTGACACCTGATCCTCTGCCTCCACTTCACCGTGAAATCAAATCCCAGCAGCTCATTTCATTTGGATGAAACAACGATGACTTTGTAGAATTCGCACGAGGGAAAACAATTAAAACCACGTGGGAGTTGTCGCAGTTTAACGCAAACAAAAGAATCACGGTTTTATTTTTTGGTAAATTTGTGAGATGATTAAATTTGACCAACTACAAATAGAAACCACCAAACTATTATAATGTGTCAGCATTTCAGACCCTCAGAGGAAAGAGATTCTCAAATAATTATGACATGCATTGAGGAAAACTTAGCAATCGTACCTTAAAAATTGCAATAAACTCCTAATTTAATTATGTTTCCTCTGCCTTCCAAGCCTGATACTGACATTTTTACTTTTGCGAAAATCTTTTCTAAGAATGTGTTTCTGCAATAATTCAGGGACAAGCGTGCCATTGTGCAAATAGAGGGTTTGAAACCAGATAATCAAACCAGTTGGAGAATCTCTGCTTCTTTACTTTTACACCCGTGAGATGGATTTCAGACTTTTAAGAAATCTGAGATAGATTCCCTGAACCCATGACTTTGGGACATAACAGCAGAACTGATGATATTCACTCTTCGTGAGAACTTGGACTAACTGGTTTTGCCTCTGTGCCCTGCAGATAAAAAGCTGTTTCCTGCTCGGGTGCGTGTCCAAGTGTGTTTGTGAGTTTGATTGTGGATGTGCAAGGTTATCCCAGAATGTCCGAAGCATGACTGACAATATAAATGGGCACAGTTAACGCCACCGTCTGCAGCACTGACAGGATTAACGAAACCTTTTATGGTGACAAATTTCCCTCCAGTGACAGTGGAGGTGAAATGGGTTTCGGCTTAAAAAGGTCCAATGAATCAGGCTCATCGAGTCTCACATGTACACTCACAGATGGTAGTTTGAATTCCAAGCATACACTGACAAAAAGGAACGTGATTGTGAGTCACGAAGCCTGTTTGACTTCTTTGTTTCATCTGACTACATTCTGGGACGCATTCAAATACACAGAATTCTTTCAAACTTGTTTCTTTTTGAAAAAATGATAACTCTAGTACAATATTACCTTTTAGGAAACAGCAAAGCCTCCAAACAGACTGACTATCACCAGACACAACAGAACCTGCCAACATTCATGAATAAACCCTGAGTCATCACAAACTCAACCTGAAAACATAGTGTCGTGAGTTGGGCAGCAACCAGCCAGCATCCAATGAATCTACAACCATTTAGTTTGAATCAGAAGAACCGAACACGGGGCCTGTGATCTACAGTTTTCAGCCAGACAGCTCTGGATTAACCTGGAAGGTTGAATCGCAGTGAGAAGCTGCTTTCATGGCAGCAGTTCCCCCCCCCCCCCGGCACACCAAACACATCTCTACACCTGTGAGGTGCAGACCTGCAGCAGCAGCAGTGCCAGGCTCGTTGAGGATCAATGAGTAAGCTACCGCCTGCATTGGTTCACTCATGCTGCAAGGAAGGATTTAGGCTAATCAGCAGTGAACATTGACCTGAAGTAGCACTGCTGCAACTTTCAACTCTCTGAAGTGCCGCACGAAGCAATAAAGGGACATTGTCCAGGAGACACAGCAGAGTGGCGCCTCAGAGGTGGCACTCAAACCGGAAATCAATACAGCTGGATGCATAAATAATGGAAAAATCAATGTCTTCATTCATGACTTAGCGAGCCTGGCTCTGCATTGGTTTGAGCTGAACGCTAATGTTAGCATGTAAGCAAGCCAACAGCTTAGCACAACATGCTTATAGTACTTCATTGTTAAAACACTAGTTTACCGTTGGACATTTAGCATATTGGCCCGCTACTGCTAGCAAGCTAACTAACTTACAGTTAGCATGCATATACATGTTTCCTTTAGCTGATGCTTTTATCCAAAGCGACTTAAAATAAGTGCATTAAACCACGAGTATCTGTGTTTTAACTTTACTGAGCCTGAGGTTGAAAACACAACATAATGGTATCTATACACAGAGCCACAACATGAATAACAGTCCTGTGCTGTCCCAAGACATTTCTAACTAGGTCTGTGTGGAATGAAGCTGTGACCATCAGAGCGTTTAAGTGCCTGCTGCCACCATCACTGCTGCTGCTGCTGCTGCTGGAGGCTTCCGTTACGCCCAGCCAACCAGCAGACAGCCCACCAAGGTCAACTGTCTTGTCGGGGTCTTGAACAGCCGCTAATTGTCCCGACAACGGTGTTAGAGCCGTGACTGGAGAGAAGCAGTGTGAAGGACGCAAGCTCAATATGTAAGTCGAGCACACACTGCTTACGGCTGTCTAATAAATGGAAGTAAGCAGTAGCAGCATCGCAATTCAGGGGACACATCACAGAACCGGACGGATGACGAATCTCCCCTATCCAGGAATGAGGCCAAAGTATCACAGACACGAACGCTGCCATTTTGCACTGACGACGTCATTTGGAGTCAGAGTCTGGGCCAGAGTCTGGGCAGCAGAGATCGTGGGACTGTCGGTTCACACTCTTGACCATTAGGGAGTCACTCTCAGCTGTCAATCATGATGTTGCCCCATGTTTATAGCAACAGATAACCAATTAAAGCCCCAAAATAAATAACACTTGAACATACATCAGCGTGATAAGAACTCACACTTCTTAGCAAAAAAAAAATGTGTTCGGTGTATTTGACTGTTTAATTTGGCCTGTGTCCCATTGCCTAATATGGAGGAGGCAGGGTTTTGGTCTATTATGCAGCCGACTTCAACGCCCAACAGGTTTTTCCTCTTCCCTCTCTGCAGATCTGTTATGCTTTCACAAGACACACAGGATTGTCAGTTACAACAACAGGGCCACATCCTAGAACACGTGTTGCCCAACCCTGCTCTCTTCGACTCTTGGGTTGGACCCTCTCTTCAGTTTGTTCCTTCCGATCTGAATCATAGTGGAATAAGTCATGTTGCTGCTTTGTTGTGTTGTGTTGTGTTTTCACAACATTTAAGGACAAGCCAATCAGGGTGTGGAAACCAGAGTCACATGGACCCACAGGAAGCTAATAAATCAGGCTGAGGTTTGGTGACTCGATGCTACAGAAATGAAAATGATAAATTCCTGACGGAGAATATTTCCCAATTTGTTAGGAAAGTTTAATTAACCTTTAAAAAAAAAGAGTGTTATACTTGTCTATAAATGTAAACAAGGATTAACAAACAGTCTGTAGCCCTGCTTGAACCCTGTCGAGTCATGCCTCTCACATATCTCTGGTGCTCAGAGGGGGGGCTTCCCTGGGACCACGCCAGACTCGCCAAAAATGAACCGTGAAAGAGCCAAATGTGGAGCTCAGTGCCTGAATGTAAACACATGGCCAGGCAACAGTAACCACCGGGGACGAATACAGAATTTAGATGCACAGCACATGGGACTGATGTGGTGAATCTGTTTTTAGCACCAGAGGCTCCAGAGAGAATTGAACTCCACACAGCGAGAGTCAGAACCTGCATGAAGGCCACACTGAGGGATTTGAAGTGTTCCATCCTTCCACCAAGTTTCCTGCTGAAACAATTAACAAACAAACCAATGGACAGCAGTGCAAACACAACAGCCTTAATGGAGGTAAGAGCCTACAGAGCAGGAGGGTCGAGTCCACAGCAAGAACTATTTTGCGAGAACCCTCTTTAACTATATGATCGTCTAATGTACAGGAGACAGTGTTAGAAACCGATGTTAGAAACCCACAGACGAGGACCCAAGCCACGAGAACACATATGGACAAGTCAGAGTCTCCAATTAACCAAACCCAGGTCTTTGGGCTGTGGGAGGAAGCCGGAGAAAAACTCACAAGACAACACACTGGGAGAACCTGTTCCCGTCAGGGTTCTAACCAGAAACCTCTTTTCTGGTTGGGGGGGGGGGGGGCATTGTTTGGTCAACAGCTGATTAAAAAGTCAAGATCAATCAATGCTATTGATCGTTAATGGCTTCAGCACTGAAATCATTATTTTTTAAAGCAGAGTTTTTGCCACACTTCATATTTTCCAGCCGAGGAATCTCACTGAAAACTTAAATTAAATTGAAAAACTGGCAGGATTGAATCCATAATTTCAAATATATTTGTGTCATTTTACGTAACTTGCACTGCAGCTTAGTGTGACGTCAGGTATTTGATGTTTTGTATTGAAATGTGCGACGTTTAATAAAAGGAACTATTAAACGTCATCATCGTTATACATTATTATTATTATTTGTATTTATTTTACAATTATTGTTGTTGTTGTTGACTCTGTGTCATTGATGACAGGATTAAAACATGGGGGGACATCTTCACGCAAGATGCCATGTACGTCCCACTAAATAAAAGTCGTTATTTCGTCACCGTGTTGTTGCGGGAGCTTGTTGCGGGAGCTTGTTGCGGGATTACCGGAGGCTAACTCATTAGCTCATGTAGCAACCGCTGCTAACTAACCGGTATCCGCAGCTAGCCCCGCCGGTCTGACCGCAGCCACAAACCGGCCCAACTCGTTCCACAGGCCGGGGCCTCGTCGGGGGAACCGGCCTCTGTTCTCCGGCTTTCACGTCGTTACCTTGTCGCTGATGTTGTCGGTGCTGTCGGTGTCCGCTCCGCCGCCGCCTCGCTTCCTCAGCTCCGTCATGTCTCGCTCGGTTCTCCGCCGGGACGCGAGTCACATAAGCCGCCGCCTCCGGGGGTGGGGGGGTGAAGAGAAGGGAGGAAGAGGAGGGTGTCCCGGGCTATTCTCTCTGTTCCTGGCTGCTTGAACCCGGGTCGGACGCGGAGCTGCGGCAGCGGCAGCAGGTGAGTGGCGAGTCCGCAGCAGGTGAGTGGAGAGTCCGCTGCGTGTGTTTGTTTATCTCCGCAGTCTCCGGTCCTCCCTCCGCCGTCAGCTTCCGCCCACCGACGCTTAACGACTTCCGCTGGACTCTTTCGCAGTAAAAGGCTTCCTCGCTCATTTCATTCCTCTTTACTTCTCCGATAAATTAAAAATGTTCATGATCAACACTATCAAAGTATTTTATTATAAATTCATCTGCTAATTATTTATCTTAGAAATTAGTAAAGGTGCCTGCCACAACCCCCTCCCATAAAACTACAGCACTACAATAAAACAGGACATTGAAATTATTTTTAGGGAACAGGGAACACGAATTTTACTCAGTTGAGCTCAAACCTTCTCCAAGGCCCCAAAAGTCCCTTAAATTCAGGCAAGCTTCATGAGATTTCACATGAACACCGATGCAATCACTTACCTTGATATGTCTAACTTGAATTATTCCAAGAGAAATTTGTGAAAATGTTGCAAAATGCAATGTTTAAGAAGGTGATATTTCAATTTTCCTCAAACCATTGCATGATGCAGATCCAGATAAAGATTTAATGAGTTACTCCCTGATTCATTCAACACCATCACCTCCTCAGCAAATATTATACATTTTATTCCACATCACAGTTATCTGGCTAATTGTCCATAATGTATTTAAAAACTAAATAAAACATCTTCTAAAATATGACAAATTGCATCAGATTAAACTTTCCAACAAACGGCGAAGGTGAGCGAGGTGGTGGAGAAAGGAGTGGTGATCAAGGACACCTTTAACCCTGTTCTCCCACTCGTTAACCCAGCCACGAGGGTGATGAACTTCTCAGCTGACCGAATGATCCGCTGCAGTCTGCCCTTGTCCTTGGCAGTGGAGGCAGCGAACCAGAAGGTGATTGAGGCGGTGAGGATGGACTCAATGATGGCCGTGTGGAACTCGACCATCACTTTCTGCGGCATGTTGAATTTCTTCAGTTGCCGCAGGAAGAACATTCTCTGCTGGGCCTTCTTGATGGCGGAGGTGATGTTCTCCGCCCACCTCAGGTCCTGTGCAATTATAGTATGGAATCTGAAAGACTCCACTGTTTTAACTGGGGAGTCGCACATGGTGAGGGGGGCGGTTTGGGCTGGACTACTCCTGAAGTCTGCTACCATCTCTACAGTTTTCGAAACGTTCAGCTCCAGGAAGTTCTGGCTGCACCAGGAAGCCAGGCTGTCAACTTCCTCTCTGTAGCCGGCCTCGTCCCCATTGGAGATTAATACAATTAGGGTTGTGTCGTCTGCAAACTTCAGGAGTTCGACAGAGGGGTGGCTGGAGATGCAGTTGTTGGTGTAGAGGGAGAGCACACAACTTTGTGGAGCTCCAGTGCTGATGGTCCGGGGCTCAGAGACAAGCTTGCCCAGCCTCACGCGCTGCTTCCTGTCTGTCAGGAAGTCAGTGATCCACCTGCAGGTGGGCTCAGGCACGCTCAGCTGTGTCAACTTGTCTCGGAGAAGAGCTGGACACACACACACACTCTGGATCAATCCGACCCAGGAACAACACGAGGGATAAAAGTATCATCTCATTCGGCTTGCGCTCAATTTAATGGCACGTAATGTGCACTGAAGCAAACCTTCAGCGCACACAACGAAGGTTCTGAGGCGGTTCGGAAACAAACTCTCCCGCCTCTCCAATAATTTTACTTTCTTGATCATAACTCCCTTAAGCGGAAGACATGTACTGGCACTTTCTTTTTCAAGAGTAGAACCAATTTCAGCAGCTCTCTTCCTTTCTTTTTCAAGAGTAGATCCAAATTAAGCAGCACTCTTCCTTTCTTTTTCAAAGACAGAGGCAGTGTGTTGGCCTCGCTCCTCCAAGACAGCCCTTTGTATTTTTTCCTGTTTTAGGGCATTTTCAAGTTGGGCCTGTCTTGTGTTGCTCTCTGACTGTTGTGCTTTGAACGTATCAACCTTATATTGGAGCTTAGCAATCTTAGCTTGATTCTGAGAGATGAAGGCTTTCTCAAGTCTGCTGCGAGCTTCTCTTTTTTTCTGGCTGTACGTTCGAGTGAGTTGACTCTCACCTAGAGCATCCTCAAGTTCACCTTGTAGCTTCTTGTTCTCAGAAGCCAGTTGGTGAATTTCCTGAGTCAGCTGGTCCAGTTTATCTGTGTCCTCATGGTCCTGGGAGATGACAGCCTGATGATCAAGGTCTTTCTCACGTAGAGCATCCTCAAGTTCACCTTGTAGCTTCTTCTTCTCAGAAGCCAATTTGTGAATTTTCCAACACAGGCGGATCACCACATCTGTTTCCTTATGCTGCTTGGAGAAGGACGCCGGATGAGCACGGTCTTTGTAACGTAGAGCAGGGACACCATTCTGTTTATTAATGCTTTGTAACTGTTCGTTCAACTGTAATTTCAGAGTTCTATGTCTATATATCTGTAATTTCAGACTGTTATAATACCTGTATCATCAGTTTAGGAGCACCTTAGGTCCTTGTATGGCCCGTGCACTAGAGTGCTCCTGTTAAGTCAGGCGCTGGATAACATTATTCACCTAACCCTGGCCAGTGCCTGCAGGGACAGTCTGGTGCTCCTAAAAGACTATTCTTAGTCAGACTCTGGAACAAACTCTAATTTGAGACTCTGTCATGTCCCCACATTCCTATCCTGACCCCAGGACCCTCTATTCTAACCCTAACCATAGGACCCCTTGCCTAAACCTAACCATAATTCCCTGAGAAAGCCAACAATACCCTTAGATATACCCCACCCAGCTAGTTTAACAGAGTCATCGCACAGGACGAAGGGTCCGAAGAAGACGAGGCCTGAGTATTGGGGTCTGGAACCTAATTAATACGACATGTCAGTTGGTTCGATAGGTAGGAATCTGTAATTGGAGAGTATAATAGGAAGAAAGACCTGAAAAATGGCAGTAAGACCTCGGAGAAGGAAATAATACCCTGGAAAATACCCCACCCAACTAGGCTTAAACTGATTTTTCATAAAGGACACCGAATCCAAAGGAAACGAAATCGGAGTATTTTTGGTCTGGATCCACCTAATACGCCATGCTAACTGGTTTGCAAACTTTAATTGGAGAGTAGAATAGGAAGCAATAATGCCCTGAGGAAGACCCCACCCAACTAGGAGAAACAGTGTTATTGTAAAGGGAAAAACAACCCAAAGTATACGTAGCCTGAGTATAGTAAATACGAAAACGCCAGTTTGTTTAATAAATCTTTATTGGAGAGTCAAACAACTTAACTCTACCCCGCCAGGAAATCCAGGAGGGGGAGGAGCTACATGGGATATAAAAGGCACGACGCTCAACCAGGCACTAGATGCCCAACCAGCACACAATGCTTAAACCATGGAGGAGCAGGACACAATCTCAACCAGAGATCATAACATGAGGAAAAACACAAGGGTTAAAAGTATCATCTCATTCGGCTTGGGCTCAATTAATGATCGTAGTGTGCGTTGAAGTTTTGACGAAGCTTGTAAGGCGGTTGGTAACAAACTCTCCCCTCTCCAATAATTTTACTCTCTAAGCGGAAGCCCTGTGGCATCTTTCAGGTAGAACAATTTCAGCACTCTCTTCCTTTCTTTTCAAGAGAGACAATCAGCAGATCTTTTTTACAGACGTGTAGAACCTTGTATTTCAGGGCAAATGCCTTCTCTACTTGTCTGACGTATCGACTATATTGAGCTAGCATCTACTGATTCTAAGAGAAGCCCATCTTCAGTTCTCCATCTGCTGGACTTCTTTTTTTTGTCAGAGTGAGAACCACATTCAAGTTTCTTCCTTCTTTTCTCAGAGCAGTTGTAATTCCGAGTCAGCTGGTCGTTTATCTGTTCTCAAGGCTGAGAGCAGCCTGATGTACAAGTCTTTCTCAGTAGAGCATCTCAAGTCAGCACTGTCTTCTTTTTCAGAAGACAATTGCGAATGTTTCGACCAGCGAGCTCATCTTTTCGCTTAGTGCTTCTTCGGTTGAGAACGGATTCGGTCGCTGTCTATTTTTGCTTTCGTTTTCATGCTCTTACTGCTGTAGTGGTGATAAGGTCTAGTAGAGCATCCTCAAGTTCACTTGTAGCTTCTTGTTTCAGAAGCCATGGAGATTTCCAGTCAGCTGGTCAGTCTCTTCCTCTGTGCGGAGATCCAGCCTGATGAGCAAGGTCTTGTCCACTAGAGCATCCTAAGTTCACTGTAGCTTCTTGTCTCAGAGCCATTGGAATTTCCGATCAGTGGTCCTAGTTCTTGCTGCTGGAGATGAGCCTGATGACAGGTCTTGTCTGAGCATCGAAGTTCACTCGTAGTTCTTGTCTCAGACCGTGGAGATTTCCGAGTCAGCTGGTCAGCTATCTGTGTCTTATGTGCTGGAGATGACCTGATGACAAGGTCTTTCACTAGAGCATCCTAGTTCACTTGTAGCTTCTTGTTCTCAGAAGCCAGTTGGAGATTTCCCAGAGTCAGCTGGTCCAGTTTCGTCCTGCTGCTGGGGAGATGGCAGCCTGATGATCAAGGTCTTTCACATGTAGAGCATCCTCAAGTTCACCTTGTAGCTTCTTGTTCTCAGAAGCCAGTTGGAGATTTCCCAGAGTCAGCTGGTCCAGTTCCTCCTGCTGCTGGGAGATCGCAGCCTGATGAGCAAGGTCTTTGTCACCTAGAGCATCCTGAAGTTCACTTCGTAGCTTCTGATCTCAGAATCCAGTTGGAGATTTCCCAGAGTCAGCTGGTCAAGTCTATCTGTGTCTTTATGCTGCTGGGAGATGGCAGCCTGATGATCAAGGTCTTTCTCATGTAGAGCATCCTCAAGTTCACCTTGTAGCTTCTTGTTCTCAGAAGCCAGTTGGAGATTTCCCAGAGTCAGCTGGTCCAGTTCCTCCTGCTGCTGGGAGATGGCAGCCTGATGATCAAGGTCTTTCACATGTAGAGCATCCTCAAGTTCACTTGTAGCTTCTTGATTCTCAGAAGCCAGTTGGAGATTTCCCAGAGTCAGCTGGTCACAGTTATCTGTTCTTTGCTGCTGGGAGATGGCAGCCTGATGACAAGGTCTTTTCATAGAGCATCCTGAAGTTCACTTCGTAGCTTCTTGATCTCAGAATCCAGTTGGAGATTTCCCAGAGTCAGCTGGTCCAGTTCCTCCTGCTGCTGGGAGATGGCAGCCTGATGATCAAGGTCTTTCACATGTAGAGCATCCTCAAGTTCACCTTGTAGCTTCTTGTTCTCAGAAGCCAGTTGGAGATTTCCCAGAGTCAGCTGGTCCAGTTCCTCCTGCTGCTGGGAGATCGCAGCCTGATGACAAGGTCTTTGTCACCTAGAGCATCCTGAAGTTCACTTCGTAGCTTCTTGATCTCAGAATCCAGTTGGAGATTTCCCAGAGTCAGCTGGTCAAGTCTATCTGTGTCTTTATGCTGCTGGGAGATGGCAGCCTGATGATCAAGGTCTTTCTCATGTAGAGCATCCTCAAGTTCACCTTGTAGCTTCTTGTTCTCAGAAGCCAGTTGGAGATTTCCCAGAGTCAGCTGGTCCAGTTCCTCCTGCTGCTGGGAGATGGCAGCCTGATGATCAAGGTCTTTCACATGTAGAGCATCCTCAAGTTCACCTTGTAGCTTCTTCTTCTCAGAAGCCAGTTGGAGATTTCCCAGAGTCAGCTGGTCCAGTTCCTCCTGCTGCTGGGAGATGGCAGCCTGATGATCAAGGTCTTTCACATGTAGAGCATCCTCTAGTTCACCTTGTAGCTTCTTCTTCTCAGAAGCCAATTTGTGAATTTCCGGACACAGGCGGATCACCTCATCTGTTTCCTCCTGCTGCTTGGAGAAGGACGCCGGATGAGCACGGTATTTGTAACATAGAGCATCCTGAAGTTCAATTCGTAGCATCTTGAGCTCAGAATCCAGTTGGAGTTTTCCCAGAGTCAGCTGGTCAAGTCTATCTGTGTCTTTATGCTGCTGGGAGATGGCAGCCGGATGAACAAGGACTATCTCATTTAGAGCATCCTGAAGTTCATCTTGTAGCTCCTTGTTCTCAGAAGCCATTTTGTGATTTTCCTGAATCAGGTCCAGTTGATCTGTGTCCTTATGGTGCAGGGAGATGACAGCCTCTTCAGCAAGCTCTAGAGCATCATCAAGGTTATCTTGTAGCCTCTTCTTCTCAGAAGCTAGTTTCAGATTTTTTTCTGTCTTCTGATTCAGGATGATGATAGTGTCTTCACCAAACTCTAGAGCATCCTCAAGTTCATCTTGTAGCTTCTTGTTCTCAGAAGCCAGACGTTGGTTTTCCTGAGTTAGACGGATCAGTTCTTCTCCGTCCATGTGCTGCTGGGAGACTCCAGTCTTCATTTTAGTTCCCCTCTGGTTTCCTTTTTAATAACTTCTAGTAAATCGATCCTCCCATGTGTACATGGGACATACAGCGTCTATTTTTCTAGAAGTACTTCTTCTTCCTCTTTATATATGGATTATAGACAAGATCATAGGAGACGGATCAACATCATGCTTTAAGATCTTTAGTTCAAAGATTCCTTTGAAGTTCTATGATTCTCTCTCTCTCTCTCTCTCTCTCTCTCTCTCTCTCTCTCTCTCTCTCTCTCTCTCTCTCTCTCCTTCTCTCTCTCTCTTCTTCTCTCTCTCCACCCTCAAGGTGAACAATCACCACTATATCAGGGCAAAATAACAATATCTACAAAACGAAAACATAAATTAATCATCTTTAATTATAACATGAAGACGAGTATACAAGCGTTATTTTGTGGCCTTTTACCGCCTTACCATTCTTTGAAGGGGAGATTGGGTTTTCAGGGTAGTGTGAGTTTGAAACAGATCACGGATTAGATTGAACGTCACCATGTTTCTTTTGCAGGTTGTGTAGACCGTTTGTTAACTCATTTAACCCTTGTGTTGTCCCTGCTTCCCCCGGCTGTTGGCCCCCTCACATACCCCCCCCCATATTAGGACGCACAGGTAGGGCAATAGACAAGTGAGCAGCCCTTGCCCATGTATCAGGGCTTGTGATTCACGAGGCGTTCACTCCGGTTCTCCCGCAAGAGCTCTCTGTGCGGCGGCAACTGCGGCGGACACTTCCGTGCGGGGGAAGCGCTCCCTTCGTGCGATGAACGAGAGTCACGAGAGCCTTTCCCAGCTGCTCTAGGAACACCCTCCGCTTGTTCCGCTTGCCCGGTGTTGTGCAATAATGCATCAAACGTGATACCATAAAATGGCATAAAAGTACTAACTACAAATTTGGAACTCTGATTAACAATTAAATTAATAATTATCATTAAAATTACCATCTAGATAGTTAGCTAAGTTGAAGGATATAGAGTTCTTGACGGTGTAGAGGTTGGCGAAATTCACTTATGCAACATTAATAAAAAAACATTTGTGAAAGAAAAACATTTATTATGAATATAATAAAGTATAAAAACACAAATTACTAACGGTGTACTTACTAAACAAAGATGTGTATATGAGTATACGTGTGTGTGTCTGTGTGCTTCCAAAATGGCGGCTGGCCACTCTAGAGATAACAGCCTCCCCCGTTTGGAATGTTTACGACCTGTGTCGGGGGTGCTTCGATAATTAGGTGAAGAGACATGCGGGTGTCTGTGTGTGTGCTAAATTAGAGAAAGTTGCTAGATGCATGCAAGGAAGGACTGAAGAGCATAACTAACATTAACTTTCAAAATAACTTGTAACCACAATATCACAGCAACATAAATCAAACTTATAAACATCACACAGAATCGAATAAACAGTCTTTGCTTAGCCTAGTATAATTATTAAGCCGTGTTATGTCGTGTCTTTCAGGAGACACGTGTTCATGGTGCTAAAAAAGAGTGAGGAAGAATTAAACTTGGTCTTCAGGTTTAAAATTGAGGAATTTAATTACACGGTGCATGTTACATCAGGTAAAATGAAGTATTTTGGCTGTGGAAAAGAGGGACATCTGATTCGCTTGTGCCCAGAAAGAGCCGGTGAGAGCCGGTCGGCTGCCTCCGGAGTGGGCCCCCCGCCTGCCTCGGCCAGTGGTGGCTCCGCTGCTCCCGCATCGGGCCCCCCAGTTCGCCCCCCGCCTGTTTCCGCAGCGGAGCCTCTGTCCCGATGGAGCTACGGAGCGACACACAAAGTTCACTGGAGGAGAACAGTGAGGACAACCATCAGGAAAACAAGGTCAGAGATAGTCACACAGCCACTAGAGTGGCGGAGTCAGTGCTCACAGATGAAGAAGATTTTATGATTGAGGAAGATTTTTTCAAACTGTCAACCAAAAGAAAAAGCCTAGAAAACAAATCAAACAGTGAACAAGCAAAAAAAAGTATCAAAGATAAACCCACCGTGTTCTTCCTCTCAGTCAGAGGACAGTTTAATAAACACACAGGAGAACCTGCAGGTGGATGAAGAGAGTCTTTACTCCTTCACCAGAATCCAGACTTTTCTACACAACACTAAGGGCACAAGACTGGTTAGAGTAGAATACTTTTTCCCTTCACTTCACTGATCAGGAAGTTTTCCGCCTCAGGAAACTAATGTCCAAAGTCCGAGCCCAAATGGCCATTGATGGTTAAAACCCTGTCTGTTCTCCTCTGTCTGTGTGATCCTCTACGTTTGGTTTAAATTCAGCCTCATCCTCAAACACTTGTGACATAAAGCTGGGCTCTTTAAATATAAATGGTGCCAGAGGAGATGTGAAGAGAGCTGCTCTGTTCAGCCTGTGTAGGACCAGGAAGCTAAATGTTGTCTTTCTCCAGGAAACACACAGCACAGCTGAGAGCGAAGCTGCCTGGAGGAAGGAGTGGGATGGGGAGTGTTCTTCAGCCATAAGAGCAGTAACAGTGGTGGAGTGGCCATTTTATTTCCCAGAGACTTTCTTCCTGTTTCCTCTGCTACAGAGGAAATTGTAGAAGGTCGCTTGATAACCCTTGTGTTGTCCCTGCTTCCCCCGGCTGTTGGCCCCCTCACATAGCCCACCCCATATTAGGACGCACACGTAGCGCAATAGACAAGTGAGCAGCCCTTGCAGATGTATTTGTTTGTATGGTGTAAGTTTTACAGTCCTTTTTCCTGGGGCATATCTGACACCTCTTCCTCTTACTCGCCCCGAGCGGGGCTGCTGCTAGGGCTATGGAGGAGGCCGGACACTCGGGATCGAGCATCGTAGTCAACAGCTCTCTGTGCGGCGGCGGCTTTTACAGCCTTCACAACCGCGGCGGATGCGTCCGTGCGGGGATGCGCTCCCTTCGTGCGATGAACGGAGTCACCAGAGCCTTTCCCAGCTGCTCTAGGAACACCCTCCGCTTGTTCCGCTTGCCCGGCATCCAGTCTGGGTTGATCTCTCTCCATATCACGAAGGCGTTGTAGGAAGAGACGTCGAGAATGTTGTGAAAGACGACCAGGGGCCAGCGCGCGGTCATCCTCCTGCAGCTGTACGTTCCGATCACCTTGTCTAGGTTTTCCACGCCACCTTTGTTGCGGTTGTAGTCCAGGACGATGACCGGTTTCCCGTCCTCGCGGTCGCTGATGTCGGCCTCAGGGTGCCGTGTGCTCAGGAGAACCACATTCCTGTTTTTCTTTGGGATGTAGGACACAAGAGTGGCAGTGGGCGTGAATACGAACTTGGATGAGAACACCTCTCTTCCCCTGACCGCGAGCAGCCCGGTCGGGAGCTCGGGCTTGTTCTTCCGAACAGTGCCGACCACGGTGAGCTTCCTCTCCAGGAGCTGCCGCGCGCGTTGGTAGGAGGTGAAGTAATTGTCGCACGTGACGTTACGACCGTGCAGTCCCTCCGTTACATCGAGCACTACCCGCAACCCCTGGTTCCGTTCTGGTCGTCCGCCACTCGGCTTTCCGGTGTACACTTGCATCTTCCAAGCGTAGCTTGATTTCGCATCGCAGGCCACCCATGACTTGAACCCGTATTTCGCCGGCTTGCTGGGCATGTACTGACGGAATGGACACCGGCCTAGAGAGAAAAACAGGAGGAGAAGAGATGAGAGGAGATGAGATGAGGACGAGGACTAGCAGCCGCTATCAACATAACATAACATAACATAACATAACATAACATAACATAAATAACATAACTAACATAAAATAATAATAAAAAATAAAAAAAAGACTAACCTCTGAACGGAACCAGTTGCTCGTCCACGGTCACTTCGGGCCCCGGGTTGTAGAGGTGCGGTAGCCCGCGACACCCACGTGTCCCAGACCTCTCGCACGGCCGACAATTTGTCCGTGGCTCGTCTTGTGCGTCTCGTCTCGCGGCCGTCGAAGCGCAGCAGTCTGGAGTACGTGTGGAAGAGTTTTAGGGGCATCGTGGCACGAAATATTGCCCGGCTGCTCTCTGCGTCCCACAGGCTGGCGGCGGCCTCGCCCCGGGACCTTTACATGCCCGCTAAGATCAGCAGCCCTACGTAGGCTCGCAGGTCGGTCTCATCCATCCCTTTCCATTCCTCACCGTATTTTCGACGACCCTCCCGATTCGTCATCTCCAGGATGATGTTCTCTACCGTCGGTGTGATGAACAGGTGGAACATCGAGGCTAGGTCACCGGTGCGGGACGTCGCGTGGATCGTGGGGCCCCGGATGACCCCGCTTTGAGCCGCAGCAGAGGAGGAGGAGGAGGAGCAGTGGCCCTCTTCTCGGCCGTACGCCCTCGAGGACCATGTTATTTCCCCGTTTCTTGAGGGGAAGGTCTCTCTTTCCACGAGTCCGGTGGTGGCGGTGGTGGTGGTGGTGTCGCCGTCGTCTTGTCCTCCTTCCTCTTCTTCTTCCAAGGATGATGAATCTGCAGAAGCATCACCCACTGGGTCGTAGTCTTCGTCACCGTCGTCGTCTTCGTCTTCTTCGCTATCGCCGTTGTCTCCGTCTCCGTCTCCTCCTCTCTGTCTGCTTCTCGGTCTGCTTCTCGGTCTCCTTGTCCGTCCGCTTCTCGTCTGCTTCTCTGTCTGCTTCTCGGTCTGCTTCTCCATCTCCTGTCCGTCCGCTTCTCGGTCTGGCTCTTTCGCGTCCTCTTCGGGTTCAGAGGATGGTTGCTGGGAGAATAGCTGTTGGAGAACCTGTTCTCTGGTGAAACGCTCCTGACGCGACATCGTGCCATGGTCCGTGAGAGAGTGGCACACTGAGACTTATATGTGGGTCTAATGTACCCCCCCCTGATTATCAATTGGAATCAGGTGTGGGTCTAAATGACCCCCACAGAGCACCACAGCGCCCTCTCTGGGGGTCTAAATGATCCCTCCCATGACAATCGAGAATGACCATCCATTGGTCTCAATTACCCCAGGAGAATTGGATAATGACAATCCTTGGGTCACCCTAACCCTAACCTAATTAATACGACATTCCCACCCAGCTAGTTTAACAGAGTCATCGCACAGGACGAAGGGTCCGAAGAAGACGAGGCCTGAGTATTGGGGTCTGGAACCTAATTAATACGACATGTCAGTTGGTTCGATAGGTAGGAATCTGTAATTGGAGAGTATAATAGGAAGAAAGACCTGAAAAATGGCAGTAAGACCTCGGAGAAGGAAATAATACCCTGGAAAATACCCCACCCAACTAGGCTTAAACTGATTTTTCGTAAAGGACACCGAATCCAAAGGAAACGAAATCTGAGTATTTTTGGTCTGGATCCACCTAATACGCCATGCTAACTGGTTTGCAAACTTTAATTGGAGAGTAGAATAGGAAGCAATAATGCCCTGAGGAAGACCCCACCCAACTAGGAGAAACAGTGTTATTGTAAAGGGAAAAACAACCCAAAGTATACGTAACCTGAGTATAGTAAATACGAAAACGCCAGTTTGTTTAATAAATCTTTATTGGAGAGTCAAACAACTTAACTCTACCCCGCCAGGAAATCCAGGAGGGGGAGGAGCTACATGGGATATAAAAGGCACGACGCTCAACCAGGCACTAGATGCCCAACCAGGCACACAATGCTTAAACCATGGAAGGAGCAGGACACAATCTCAACCAGAGATCATGAACAATGAGGAAAAACACAAGGGTTAAAAGTATCATCTCATTCGGCTTGGGCTCAATTTAATGATCGTAGTGTGCGTTGAAGTTTTGACGAAGCTTGTAAGGCGGTTTGGTAACAAACTCTCCCGCCTCTCCAATAATTTTACTCTCTTAAGCGGAAGCCATCTTGTGGCACTTTCTTTTTCAAGAGTAGAACCAATTTCAGCAGCTCTCTTCCTTTCTTTTTCAAGAGCAGAACCAACTTCAGCAGCACTCTTCCTTTCTTTTTCAAGAGTCGAACCAATTTCAGCAGCACTCTTCCTTTCTTTTTCAAGAGCAGAACCAAATTCAGCAGCACTCTTCCTTTCTTTTACAAAGACAGAGGCAGTGTGTTGGCCTCGCTCCTCCAAGACAGCCCTTTGTATTTTTTCCTGTTTTAGGGCATTTTCAAGTTGGGCCTGTCTTGTGTTGCTCTCTGACTGTTGTGCTTTGAACGTATCGACCTTATATTGGAGCTTAGCAATCGTAGCTTGATTCTGAGAGATGAAGGCTTTCTCCCTCTTCAGTTCTTTCTCGAGTCTGCTGCGAGCTTCTTTGTTTTTCTGGGTGTACGTTCGAGTGAGTTGACTCTCACCTCGAGCATCCTCAAGTTTACCTTGTAGCTTCTTGTTCTCAGAAGCCAGTTGGTGAATTTCCTGAGTCAGCTGGTCCAGTTTATCTGTGTCCTCATGGTGCTGGGAGATGGCAGCCTGATGATCAAGGTCTTTCTCACGTAGAGCATCCTCAAGTTCACCCTGTAGCTTCTTCTTCTCAGAAGCCAATTTGCGAATTTTCCGACACAGGCGGATCACCTCATCTGTTTCCTTATGCTGCTTGGAGAAGGACTCCGGATGAGCACGGTCTTTGTAACGTAGAGCATCCTGAAGTTCACTTCGTAGCTTCTTGATCTCAGAATCCAGTTGGAGATTTCCCAGAGTCAGCTGGTCAAGTCTATCTGTGTCTTTATGCTGCTGGGAAATGGCAGCCTGATGATCAAGGTCTTTCTCATGTAGAGCATCCTCAAGTTCACCTTGTAGCTTCTTGTTCTCAGAAGCCAGTTGGAGATTTCCCAGAGTCAGCTGGTCCAGTTCCTCCTGCTGCTGGGAGATGGCAGCCTGATGATCAAGGTCTTTCACATGTAGAGCATCCTCAAGTTCACCTTGTAGCTTCTTGTTCTCAGAAGCCAGTTGGAGATTTCCCAGAGTCAGCTGGTCCAGTTCCTCCTGCTGCTGGGAGATCGCAGCCTGATGAACAAGGTCTTTGTCACCTAGAGCATCCTGAAGTTCACTTCGTAGCTTCTTGATCTCAGAATCCAGTTGGAGATTTCCCAGAGTCAGCTGGTCAAGTCTATCTGTGTCTTTATGCTGCTGGGAGATGGCAGCCTGATGATCAAGGTCTTTCTCATGTAGAGCATCCTCAAGTTCACCTTGTAGCTTCTTGTTCTCAGAAGCCAGTTGGAGATTTCCCAGAGTCAGCTGGTCCAGTTCCTCCTGCTGCTGGGAGATGGCAGCCTGATGATCAAGGTCTTTCACATGTAGAGCATCCTCTAGTTCACCTTGTAGCTTCTTCTTCTCAGAAGCCAGTTGGAGATTTCCCAGAGTCAGCTGGTCCAGTTCCTCCTGCTGCTGGGAGATCGCAGCCTGATGAGCAAGGTCTTTGTCACCTAGAGCATCCTGAAGTTCACTTCGTAGCTTCTTGATCTCAGAATCCAGTTGGAGATTTCCCAGAGTCAGCTGGTCAAGTCTATCTGTGTCTTTATGCTGCTGGGAGATGGCAGCCTGATGATCAAGGTCTTTCTCATGTAGAGCATCCTCAAGTTCACCTTGTAGCTTCTTGTTCTCAGAAGCCAGTTGGAGATTTCCCAGAGTCAGCTGGTCCAGTTCCTCCTGCTGCTGGGAGATCGCAGCCTGATGAGCAAGGTATTTGTCACCTAGAGCATCCTGAAGTTCACTTCGTAGCTTCTTGATCTCAGAATCCAGTTGGAGATTTCCCAGAGTCAGCTGGTCAAGTCTATCTGTGTCTTTATGCTGCTGGGAGATGGCAGCCTGATGATCAAGGTCTTTCTCATGTAGAGCATCTTCAAGTTCACCTTGTAGCTTCTTGTTCTCAGAAGCCAGTTGGAGATTTCCCAGAGTCAGCTGGTCCAGTTCCTCCTGCTGCTGGGAGATGGCAGCCTGATGATCAAGGTCTTTCACATGTAGAGCATCCTCAAGTTCACCTTGTAGCTTCTTCTTCTCTGAAGCCAATTTGTGAATTTCCGGACACAGGCGGCTCACTTTATCTGTTTCCTCCTGCTGCTTGGAGAAGGACGCCGGATGAGCACGGTATTTGTAACATAGAGCATCCTGAAGTTCAATTCGTAGCATCTTGAGCTCAGAATCCAGTTGGAGTTTTCCCAGAGTCAGCTGGTCAAGTCTATCTGTGTCTTTATGCTGCTGGGAGATGGCAGCCGGATGAACAAGGACTATCTCATTTAGAGCATCCTGAAGTTCATCTTGTAGCTCCTTGTTCTCAGAAGCCATTTTGTGATTTTCCTGAATCAGGTCCAGTTGATCTGTGTCCTTATGGTGCAGGGAGATGACAGCCTCTTCAGCAAGCTCTAGAGCATCATCAAGGTTATCTTGTAGCCTCTTCTTCTCAGAAGCTAGTTTCAGATTTTTTTCTGTCTTCTGATTCAGGATGATGATAGTGTCTTCACCAAACTCTAGAGCATCCTCAAGTTCATCTTGTAGCTTCTTGTTCTCAGAAGCCAGACGTTGGTTTTCCTGAGTTAGATGGATCAGTTCTTCTCCGTCCATCTGCTGCTGGGAGACTCCAGTCTTCATTTTAGTTCCCCTCTGGTTTCCTTTTTAATAACTTCTAGTAAATCGATCCTCCAATGTGTTACAATTGGGACATACAGCGTCTATTTTTCTAGAAGTACTTCTTCTTCCTCTTTATATATGGATTATAGACAAGATCATAGGAGACGGATCAACATCATGCTTTAAGATCTTTAGTTCAAAGATTCCTTTGAAGTTCTATGATTCTCTCTCTCTCTCTCTCTCTCTCTCTCTCTCTCTCTCTCTCTCTCTCTCCCCTCTCTCTCTCTCTCTCTCCTCTCTCTCTTCTCTCTCTCTCTCTCTCTCTCTCTCTCTCTCTCTCCACCCTCAAGGTGAACAATCACCACTATATCAGGGCAAAATAACAATATCTACAAAACGAAAACATAAATTAATCATCTTTAATTATAACATGAAGACGAGTATACAAGCGTTATTTTGTGGCCTTTTACCGCCTTACCATTCTTTGAAGGGGAGATTGGGTTTTCAGGGTAGTGTGAGTTTGAAACAGATCACGGATTAGATTGAACGTCACCATGTTTCTTTTGCAGGTTGTGTAGACCGTTTGTTAACTCATTTAACCCTTGTGTTGTCCCTGCTTCCCCCGGCTGTGGCCCCCCACACCCCCCCCCCCCCCCCCCCCCCCCCATATTAGGACGCACAGGTAGGGCAATAGACAAGTGAGCAGCCCTTGCAGATGTATTTGTTTGTATGGTGTAAGTTTTACAGTCCTTTTTCCTGGGGCATATCTGACACCTCTTCCTCTTACTCGCCCCGAGCGGGGCTGCTGCTAGGGCTATGGAGGAGGCCGGACACTCGGGTCGAGCGTCGTAGTCAACAGCTCTCTGTGCGGCGACGGCTTTTACAGCCTTCACAACCGCGGCGGATGCATCCGTGCGGGGATGCGCTCCCTTCGTGCGATGAACGTAGTCACCAGAGCCTTTCCCAGCTGCTCTAGGAACACCCTCCGCTTGTTTCCGCTTGCCCGGCATCCAGTCTGGGTTGATCTCTCTCCATATCACGAAGGCGTTGTAGGAAGAGACGTCGAGAATGTTGTGAAAGACGACCAGGGGCCAGCGCGCGGTCATCCTACTGCAGCTGTACGTTCCGATCACCTTGTCTAGGTTGTCCACGTCACCTTTGTTGCGGTTGTAGTCCAGGACGATGACCAGTTTCCCGTCCTCGCGGTCGCTGATGTCGGCCTCAGGGTGCCGTGTGCTCAGGAGAACCACATTCCTGTTTTTCTTTGGGATGTAGGACACAAGAGTCGCAGTGGGCGTGAATACGAACTTGGATGAGAACACCTCTCTTCCCCTGACCGCGAGCAGCCCGGTCGGGAGCTCGGGCTTGTTCTTCCGAACAGTGCCGACCACGGTGAGCTTCCTCTCCAGGAGCTGCCGCGCGAGTTGGTAGGAGGTGAAGTAATTGTCGCATGTGACGTTACGACCGTGCAGTCCCTCCGTTACATCGAGCACTACCCGCAACCCCTGGTTCCGTTCTGGTCGTCCGCCACTCGGCTTTCCGGTGTACACTTGCATCTTCCAAGCGTAGCTTGATTTCGCATCGCAGGCCACCCACGACTTGATCCCGTATTTCGTCGGCTTGCTGGGCATGTACTGACGGAACGGACACCGGCCTAGAGAGAAAAACAGGAGGAGAAGAGATGAGAGGAGATGAGATGAGGACGAGGACTAGCAGCCGCTATCAACATAACATAACATAACTAACATAACATAAAATAATAATATTTTTTAAAAAAAGACTAACCTCTGAACGGAACCAGTTGCTCGTCCACGGTCACTTCGGGCCCCGGGTTGTAGACATGCGGTAGCCGCGACACCCACGTGTCCCAGACCTCTCGCACGGCCGACAATTTGTCCGTGGCTCGTCTTGTGCGTCTCGTCTCGCGGTCGTCGAAGCGCAGCAGTCTGGAGTACGTGTGGAAGAGTTTTAGGGGCATCGTGGCACGAAATATTGCCCGGCTGCTCTCTGCGTCCCACAGGCTGGCGGCGGCCTCGCCCCGGGACCTGTACATGCCCGCTAAGATCAGCAGCCCTACGTAGGCTCGCAGGTCGGTCTCATCCATCCCTTTCCATTCCTCACCGTATTTTCGACGACCCTCCCGATTCGTCATCTCCAGGATGATGTTCTCTACCGTCGGTGTGATGAACAGGTGGAACATCGAGGCTAGGTCACCGTTGCGGGACGTCGCGTGGATCGTGGGGCCCCGATGACCCCGCTTTGAGCCGCAGCAGAGGAGGAGGAGGAGGAGCAGTGGCCCTCTTCTCGGCCGTACGTCCTCGAGGACCATGTTATTTACCCGTTTCTTGAGGGGAAGGTCTCTCTTTCCACGAGTCCGGTGGTGGCGGTGGTGGTGGTGGTGTCGCCGTCGTCTTGTCCTCCTTCCTCTTCTTCTTCCAAGGATGATGAATCTGCAGAAGCATCACCCACTGGGTCTTCGTCTTCGTCACCGTCGTCGTCTTCGTCTTCTTCGCTATCGCCGTTGTCTCCGTCTCCGTCTCCGTCCTCTCTGTCTGCTTCTCGGTCTGCTTCTCGGTCTCCTTGTCCGTCCGCTTCTCGGTCTGCTTCTTGGTCTGCTTCTCTGTCTGCTTCTCCATCTCCTTGTCCGTCCGCTCCTCGGTCTGGCTCTTTCGCGTCCTCTTCGGGTTCAGAGGATGGTTGCTGGGAGAATAGCTGTTGGAGAACCTGTTCTCTGGTGAAACGCTCCTGACGCGACATCGTGCCATGGTCCGTGAGAGAGTGGCACACTGAGACTTATATGTGGGTCTAATGTAACCCCCCCTGATTATCAATTGGAATCAGGTGTGGGTCTAAATGACCCCCACAGAGCACCACAGCGCCCTCTCTGGGGGTCTAAATGACCCCTCCCATGACAATCGAGAGAGACAATCCATTGGTCTCAATTACCCAAGGAGAATTGGATAATGACAATCCTTGGGTCACCCTAACCCTAACCTAATTAATACGACATTCCCACCCAGCTAGTTTAACAGAGTCATCGCACAGGACGAAGGGTCCGAAGAAGACGAGGCCTGAGTATTGGGGTCTGGAACCTAATTAATACGACATGTCAGTTGGTTCGATAGGTAGGAATCTGTAATTGGAGAGTATAATAGGAAGAAAGACCTGAAAAATGGCAGTAAGACCTCAGAGAAGGCAATAATACCCTGGAAAATACCCCACCCAACTAGGCTTAAACAGATTCTTCGTAAAGGACACAGAATCCAAAGGAAACACGCCATGCTAACTGGTTTGCAAACTTTAATTGGAGAGTAGAAAAGGAAGCAATAATGCCCTGAGGAAGACCCCACCCAACTAGGAGAAACAGTGTTATTGTAAAGGGAAAAACAACCCAAAGTATACGTAACCTGAGTATAATAAATACGAAAACGCCAGTTTGTTTAATAAATCTTTATTGGAGAGTCAAACAACTTAACTCTACCCCGCCAGGAAATCCAGGAGGGGGAGGAGCTACATGGGATATAAAAGGCACGACGCTCAACCAGGCACTAGATGCCCAACCAGGCACACAATGCTTAAACCATGGAAGGAGCAGGACACAATCTCAACCAGAGATCATGAACAATGAGGAAAAACACAAGGGTTAAAAGTATCATCTCATTCGGCTTGGGCTGAATTTAATGGTCGTAGCGTTCGTTGAAGTTTTGGCGAAGGTTGTTGTAAGGCGGTTCGGTAACTTACTCTCCCGCCTCTCCAATAATTTTACTCTCTTAAGCGGAAGCCGTCTTGTGGCACTTTCTTTTTCAAGAGTCGAACCAATTTCAGCAGCTCTCTTCCTTTCTTTTTCAAGAGCAGAACCAATTTCAGCAGCACTCTTCCTTTCTTTTTCAAGAGTCGAACCAATTTCAGCAGCACTCTTCCTTTCTTTTTCAAGAGCAGAACCAAATTCAGCCGCACTCTTCCTTTCTTTTTCAAGAGTTGAACCAATTTCAGCAGCTCTCTTCCTTTCTTTTTCAAGAGCAGAACCAATTTCAGCAGCACTCTTCCTTTCTTTTTCAAGAGGAGAACCAATTTCAGCAGCACTCTTCCTTTCTTTTTCAAGAGCAGAACCAATTTCAGCCGCACTCTTCCTTTCTTTTTCAAGAGTAGAACCAATTTCAGCAGCTCTCTTCCTTTCTTTTTCAAGAGCAGAACCAAATTCAGCAGCACTCTTCCTTTCTTTTTCAAGAGCAGAACCAATTTCAGCAGCACTCTTCCTTTCTTTTTCAAGAGCAGAACTGAATTCAGCAGCTCTCTTCCTTTCTTCTTCAAGAGCAGAACCAACTTCAGCAGCACTCTTCCTTTCTTTTTCAAGAGCAGAACCAAATTCAGCAGCACTCTTCCTTTCTTTTTCAAGAGCAGAACCAATTTCAGCAGCACTCTTCCTTTCTTTTTCAAGAGTAGAACCAATTTCAGCAGCTCTCTTCCTTTCTTTTTCAAGAGTAGAACCAATTTCAGCAGCTCTCTCCCTTTCCTTTTCAAGAGCAGAACTGAATTCAGCAGCTCTCTTCTTTTCTTTTTCAAGAGCAGAACCAATTTCAGCAGCTCTGTTCCTTTCTTCTTCAAGAGCAGAACCAACTTCAGCAGCACTCTTCCTTTCTTTTTCAAGAGCAGAACTGAATTCAGCAGCTCTCTTCCTTTCTTTTTCAAGAGCAGAACCAATTTCAGCAGCTCTGTTCCTTTCTTTTTCAAGAGCAGAACCAATTTCAGCAGCACTCTTCCTTTCTTTTTCAAGAGCAGAACCAATTTCAGCAGCTCTGTTCCTTTCTTTTTCAAGAGTAGAACCAATTTCAGCAGCTCTCTTCCTTTCTTTTTCAAGAGTAGAACCAAATTCAGCAGCACTCTTCCTTTCTTTTACAAAGACAGAGGCAGTGTGTTGGCCTCGCTCCTCCAAGACAGCCCTTTGTATTTTTTCCTGTTTTTGGGCATTTTCAAGTTGGGCCTGTCTTGTGTTGCTCTCTGACTGTTGTGCTTTGAACGTATCGACCTTATATTGGAGCTTAGCAATCGTAGCTTGATTCTGAGAGATGAAGGCTTTCTCCCTCTTCAGTTCTTTCTCGAGTCTGCTGTGAGCTTCTTTGTTTTTCTGGGTGTACGTTCGAGTGAGTTGACTCTCACCTAGAGCATCCTCAAGTTCACCTTGTAGCTTCTTGTTCTCAGAAACCAGTTGGTGAATTTCCTGAGTCAGCTGGTCCAGTTTATCTGTGTCCTCATGGTCCTGGGAGATGACAGCCTGATGATCAAGGTCTTTCTCATGTAGAGCACCCTCAAGTTCACCTTGTAGCTTCCTCTTCTCAGAAGCCAATTTGCGAATTTTCCGACTTAGGCGGATCACCTCATCTGTTTCCTTATGCTGCTTGGAGAAGGACTCCGGATGAGCACGGTCTTTGTAACGTAGAGCATCCTCAAGTTCACCTTGTAGCTTCTTGATCTCAAAATCCAGTTGGAGATTTTCCAGAGTCAGCTGGTCCAGTTTATTTGTGTCCTCATGGTGCTGGGAGATGGCAGCCTGATGAGCAAGGTCTTTCTCATGTAGAGCACCCTCAAGTTCACCTTGTAGCTTCTTCTTATCCTTTTCCTCCTGCTGCTTGGAGAAGGACGCCGGATGAGCACGGTCTTTGTAACATAGAGCATCCTGAAGTTCAATTCGTAGCATCTTGAGCCCAGAATCCAGTTGGAGATTTTCTGGTCTCAGATGGTGAGAGTCGTTTTCCTTCAGCTGCATGAAGATGGAAGCATCTTCAGCAAACTCTAGAGCACCCTCAAGTCCAACTTGTAGCTTCTTGTTCTCAGAAGCCAGACGTTGGTTTTCCTGAGTCAGCTGGTCCAGTTTATCTGTGTCCTCATGGTGCTGGGAGATGACAGCCTGATGAGCAAGGTCTTTCTCACGTAGAGCATCCTCAAGTTCACCTTGTATCCTCCTGATCTCAGAAGCCAGTTGGTGATTTTCTAGTCTCAGATGGTGAGAGTCGTTTTCCTTCAGCTGCATGAAGATGGTAGCCTCTTCAGCAAACTCTAGAGCATCCTCAAGTCCAACTTGTAGCTTCTTGTTCTCAGAAGCCAGACGTTGGTTTTCCTGAGTCAGCTGGTCCAGTTTATCTGTGTCCTCATGGTGCTGGGAGATGACAGCCTGATGATCAAGGTCTTTCTCATGTAGAGCATCCTCTAGTTCACCTTGTAGCCTCTTGTTCTCAGAAGCCAGTTGGTGATTTTCTGGACTCAGATGGTCAGAGTCGTTTTCCTTCAGCTGCATGAAGATGGAAGCCTCTTCAGCGAGCTCTAGAGCATCCTCAAGTTCACCTTGTAGCTCCTTGTTCTCAGAAGCTAGTTTCTGACATTTCTCTGTCTCCTGATTCAGGATGATGACAGTGTCTTCACCAAACTCTAGAGCATCCTCAAGTTCATCTTGTAGCTTCTTGTTCTCAGAAACCAGACGTTGTCTTTCCTGAGTTAGACGGATCAGTTCTTCTCCGTCCATCTGCTGCTGGGAGACTCCGGTCTCCATTTTAGTTTCCTTTTCCTCCTTAATAACTTCTAGTAAATCGATCCTCCAATGTGTTACAATTTGGACATACAGCGTCTATTTTTCTACAGTACTTCTTCTTCCTCTTTATATATGGATTATAGACAAGTTCATAGGAGACGGATCAACATCATGCTTTAAGATCTTTAGTTCAAAGATTCCTTTGAAGTTCTATGATTTCTCTCTCTCTCTCTCTCTCCTCTCCTCCTCTCTCTCTCCTCTCTCTCTCTCTCTCTCTCTCTCTCTCTCTCTCTCTCTGTGTGGTGTGAGCGACTTCTTGAACTTTTCTTTCTTTCTCCCTTTATTTGTTTTTCTCACGCTGAATCTCACACGTGAATCTATTGGTGTTTCGGGTATGATGGTGTTCGGTTGTGGGGCTACCGGCTTGGAGGTGGGTGAAGCAGTTTGTGAAGCTCACTCGCAGTCAAGCTGGTGCCGGCAGTGAGCCGCTCGGTGGAGGAGGCAGGGTACGCGGTTGGACCAAGGGGCAACTCCCCGGTCTAAACGATGAGGCCAATACGGAAGTGCAAAAAGGTGCAGTTCACTGGGTGGCCACTTGAGGCTGGCTCCAAGAAGGAGCAAATTCCCATTGACTCCCATGTTAAAAAGCCCGACTTTGGAGCAGAATTAAACCTGTTTACAGGATGGTTCAAAAAATGGTTTTAGTCTCAATCACTTAGTTCTTCCTTCATGACAACTCTGAGGGGGGTGGATTTTTTTCTAACTCACTCGTTTAAATTATATAGAGGTTTGATATTATGAATAATTATCACTTGATGGACAGGTGACGTCACCGTTAGCTCGCGACTCCAGCTCCTAGCATGTGGCCTCCTCGGCTTCACCTGAGCTAACAGGCTAACAGGCTAACCCCCTCCCCGAACAGGACCCGGGTCTGTGGAGAGGTTTCACTCACACATCGGATGAATAATACGGTTTGATGTTCGGCTTGTTCTCCTGACGGAGAAGCTAAACACGTCTGTGCTCCAGTTTCTGTGGTAAGTGAAGTTTATTGTATGTATGTGTTAGTAGTGATGAGCAGGTATCGGTGTCTATGTACCTGGCTTGTTAGCTTAGCTCCGCTAGCCTGCAGGCTAGATACCAGCAGTGATGGCGATGCTAACGGGACCGCACGGGAGTTATTGACCCGACATGAACCGAGACAGGAGACTGTGTGTGTTTGGAGAATAAGCTCCACCACGTTAGATATCTAATGTTATGTAAAGTTGTTTCACTCGCCAACCCATTTGACTTGACTCCGTTACACAGATTATTATTCTGCAGAAACAGATTTACTGTGATCAACTGAAACGTGAGTATTTAAAGTCACATCTGCATTTGAAGAGCAGCTGTTTAAAGTAGCATTACGTCTCCTCAAGCTCTTTATTCAGAGTATTGGTGTTGATGTGTAACGTGTTAGTGGAAACTAAACCTGTCGGCTACATTCAGTTTTTACATCGTTAATCTTAGGCAGACTTTACTGAATTATTGTGTTAAATAAGTGGACATGCAGAATAATGTATTTTTTTTGTCACATAAATAAATGATAGGAAGTGTAACTTTACTAGAATAGACAGTCACATAGAGAACCTGAGGCTGATGTCCACCACCTATTTCCTAAACTGAACTGATTATGATCTGATGAACTTTGAAGTAATAAACTTTTATTTTTACCATGTAAAAGTCTGTTAAGGAGTTAACCTGGCACATGTATGACTTTACATATCTGTGTATTTGTGTTGAATGTTCCTCCAGGTGACTCCGACAGCCTGCACCTGTGGATGTCCAACATGAGACACAACTGGAATCCAACCAGCCTGAACACAGAGTCATCACTTCAACACTGACTCCAGGTACAGACCTGTTTCATAACTTACAAACAATCAAAGCAAAGTATTGCACATAATACATAATGCATTAAATTATAAATGCAATACTATTAATGTGGAAGAACTCCATACTGTACATTCGTTGTCTTGGTAGTGCACTGTTTAATCCAAAACCATATTCAAATACATAGTTGAATATCCACAGAAAACAAGGATACAAACTTTGTTCATAAGTAACACTTCCTGTACAATAATGCCGTACTTTTATGTCTCCTGTCATTTTATTAGGGACGGACGAGCCTGAAGGACACAGCTGTGCTGACCGTGTTCTGTCTCTTATGGCAAAGAAGAAAAATAAAACACTGGGTTTTCATCTAAAGTGTCTCAAATCAGAAAGTAAAAGATAAACATTGTTCTGATAAGTGTTCATTTTTGTAACCAACCATAATGAATATAGAAATTAACTCTATTATCCATGACACTTAGCAATGACTGCCAACTCTAAACAGTTGCAGGCCATCTTTAGTTAAGGGAGGAAAACATGAAGTGTTGTGCAGATGAAGCTGGTGCAGGTCGTCCTCATGTTGACCAGCCTGAAGCTGCCGATCTCCACCATGTTGCTGCTGCCACAGTGGACGCTGAGGACATCAGGTGCTGCAGTGCTTCATCTGATGAGAAGAAGAAACTCACTATAAAAGGATGTTTTATGTTGTTCCAGCAAAGACTGGTTCTTACAGTTCATTCTGTGTTCAGCAGGTGGAAGCACCACAGACTTCAGACAGAACCGATGTACTGGGCTCTGGGTTTGTACCCTCATGGTTAAATGCACATATTGTAAGTCACTTTGGATAAAAGCATCAGCTAAATGAAATGTACTGAAAGAAATAAAACATTGTACAAATAGATAAAATGTCTTTCTACCTCATCTGTAATATTCAAGGTGATAATCTCCCACAGAGCTGTTGATAACAGTCCACATCAAGTCTCTCCACTTCTCTGAGTGAAAACATAATTATATAATAAATATGAGAAAAGTTTGAGTGGAGATTATAATCTTATCTAAACTGTCTAATTCACTGTAAATTCCATAACAGGCTAAAGAAACAAGGTGGCAATAGTAATGGTGGTTATACCAGCCTGTATCAGAACATTTGTGAAACATATAGTTACTATCACATGCAACTTACACATGTAGCGTATTGATATACTTAACTTATTAAAATTTAAATCAAGTCACAACCAAACACACGACTGTAGTAGTGTAGTTAATTTGCTTCAATCTGTTCATTACACGTTAAATAAACGGTCACTTTTATAACAATTACATATTAAAAACCACTTGAGGCATGTAAGCATATGATTATGATAATAGATAAAGCAATAGGTTTTGTTGTTGTGTAGTTTCAAGGTTACTTACCTCTGGTGAGTTCGTTGTAAAGATCGCGACCATCCGGAAGCAACAGCAACCGCAGCGCTAGCCGGTTAGCAGCCGCGGTAGCATGTAGCCTAGCTCCTTAGCCTGAGCTAACCAGGTAACATTGAGCTCTCGGGCGTGGCTCAGCTGTCAGTCTTCACTCGCGCTCCTCCTCTTTGCCCATTTATTGGTTAGCCAGGAACTAGGAGGAGTCAGCACCGGCAAGATGGCGCCGGGGAACGCCTACTGCTAGCCTCATTCTCACTCTGCAGAATAGGTGTCTATGTCCATCCATGGCATCTAAAGTTACACTTGTCACTTTTTCAGTTTTTCATATTATTCAAGTAATAAACAAATATCGGTATCGGCCAAGAATTTCCATATCGGTGCATCCCTAAAAAATTAGAAATGAACCATGTGAGTCTTGCCTTTGGTGGTAAACAGCAATTATTTATTGAAATGAAATTAAAAAGAATAAGTACCAGATCTATTGCATTATTGTAACATTTTGTTTTTGTAACGGGGAGCGGGGGTCGTTACTCTACTGGTTTTTCTCTTGTGGGATGTAGTGAACACAAATATACAAGGAACATTCAGCTATCACAGATTGCACACCAGATACTGTAATATCGCAGTCTAATACAAGACCACCAAAATAATCCGAGATTTTTTCCTCCTTTCTTCTTCTCTCCACTTGTCGTTAATTCTTTTCCGTTAAGAATACAAAAAGTCTGAGTCAGGAGACGATCTGCAGCTCTGTACATAAACCTGATGCTCGGTCACTCGGGGGTAACTCATCAGACAGTGCCTCCAAAAAAACAAAAACAAATTAAAAACCCGAAAAAGAAAAAACAAAAACAATATAATGCCAAGAACATGTACAATGCACTGACACAGAAAGTCAGCTGTGTTAATAGACATGCAACAAGTAACAAAACTTGCTGAAATCGCAATAATCATTTAAAAAAAGAAAAATCTAAATCCATTTTATATTTGCATAAATACGTTGTTCAGTTCATTTATCCGCTTGTGAAACGCACCTCTCTGTTAAAACCACAACGTAAAACTGCATTGAATTAAAAACTCGTGACTTTTCTTTTGTACACGTGAAGGTGCAAAGCAACTCTTGATTGACAGAAGCCGACTCGGCTAGGTGGCATGATTGCACGCTAAGTTACAGTACGTAAACGCAGAGGACGATAACAAGAGTGCGTGTTATTAGTATGATGTCAGGGATCTGTGGGGGGGTGAATATTAAAGTGTCTTCTTTTTGCTTTTTTAACATGTTGAAGACTGAAGATGAGTGCGGAAACAAAAAATAACGAAACGTTCTCTCAAAGAAAGCAGCACTTGAATGCACACGTGTTGCCCACAGAGCCACGACAAAACAACGTGAACACAAACATGTACGAAGCGAAAAAAACCCAGAAAACAACACGATCAAGTCTGTTGGTGAAAACAAACGCACGTTCATCATGTGCAACCGTCGAGGCAGCAGCAGCAACTAAAACTGTATCGTGTGGTGACAAATTCTAAACTCGTACGCAGACGACCGTCATGTTTACGTGATGCGTCTGTATGTGCAAGTTACGTTTTAACAGAAAAAATTACAAAAAACACCTCCGATATTAACATCTCAAGTCTTGTACGAGTTTCAATTTGTGCCAAAAGTGACATTTACTTCCCTGCTGGACTCTTTGTGTAGAACGTGGCGTCAAAAAATTTACACTAGATCCTAGAAAATCGACATTTTCTTCATGCTTGTTTTTTTTTTTGGTGCACTTTCTTAGCGGAAGTACGCGCTCTCCGAGGTCAACGGTTCCTGGTCATCGTAACCAAATGGACTCGTCTGGTTCGAAAATGATGTCCACGAAGGAGCAGAAACAGAAATTCGAGTGAAACGAGTGAAATGATCCGACACGTTGGTCACGAGGTGGATTTCACTGATTTCTCAATTTAAAACTGTCACCGCAAAATACAAGTTTTCATCCTCCTCCACTGGACAAAATAGCCAAGTATGTAAAAAAAAAAAAATCAATAATTTCTGCATTTGTACCAAAACTGCGACATAAAGAATCAAAGCGTCAGACAGCAGCTCTGTCCCCACTGTCTTTAAATTGATCTCGTTAATGATTATTTACGTTTCTCACACTGAAAGACGATTGGCTGCTGCTCCTCCAGTTTAACACAAACTGAGGATAAAGTGTACGGAGTGCCGCGTGTTTCCGGACCCGCTGTAATAATGCCACAGGATCGGGGGGGGGGGGAAGTCCGGCAAACGACGAGTCTGTGCAGAAATAAAAACTACGAGTCCCTTTTTCTGTGTGCGCATTCAAAACGCTGCTTCAACACTGTACAGTAACTAAACACGCAAAACAAATGTGCAGCAACATTAAAAGGTGTATTTTCTTTTTTAAACCTAATTCATATTTCTTTTCACAAATGAAGTGATATGTTTTCTAAAAAAATATATAAAATAAAATTTAAAAAAAAGAAAGAATCTGACGTGATAAACGTGTCCAGTCTTTCAAAATAAAAAAGCAGCAACAACAAAGATTCTCCAAATGGGAATTCATGTAACGGACAGAATAGATGATTTAAGGATTAAAAAAAAAAAAAAAAGCATCCTAATTTATACATTTAAACAATTTGGCAAAAAGAAGGAAAAGACGATCTGATATGTGATGGCGAGCGCTCGACGCTGTGGGCAACGCACACGCACACAATTAATCACTTTTTGTAAACAACAACAAAACAGGAAATTAAAAAAAGAAAATAAGTAACATTGCATAATAACTAGACGCACGAGTAAATTCAACCCACTGACATTAATTATTGACATTCATTTCCCTCCCGTGTGACTCCGCTGAACTCGCCGTGACTCGTGACGCAGACGACACACCATCGATTTTGTTCTTTTTCTTTTTTTTTAAGCCAGGAGTGGTTAGTCACAATGCTATGTTACAGGCAATTTCTTTTGTTTTTGCTCTTTTTTCATTGACCTTATTTTTTGTTCTGTTTGTTCCTCTTACAGTTAAAAAGGCCATGTTAAATATTTACAATATCAACAAGTTTCTTATGTCTTGCGGTGACGGAGGAAGGAGTTTTTCCCATGTTTCTTGATCTCAACGCAAAGATGGCGGGTGATTGAATCAAGCGCGCCGCACTCGAGGGTTGGTTTTCTTTCCTCCGGGGGACGAGAGCAGGCGGTAAAGTGGTGATTGAGTTTTCATTTCCTTTCCGTCACGTTCGACCTCCTTGTCCCTCCGTTCTCCTTCGATGAGTTTTACCGTCACAAAGATGAACTGACGGACGTTCCTTCCTGTTCTGGTCTGTCAGTGTGTTACAGTTCATGTGGTCGTACACACCAACGGGTAAAGGGGGTTTAGAGGGAGAGAGGTTCAGGTTATCTGGGAGCTGATGAGGGAACAGCGAGGCAGATGAAGGAGTGAAGTTCTCCTCAGGTCCCCGAGAGGAGGATTTCCTTCGTCGGCGGCAGGTTGAGCTCAGTTTCTGCAGCCGTCCTCGACGCTTCGCTCGTGTTGCAGGTTGTAATAACAGTTCTGACAAACTCGCACCGGCGACGAGATCTTCAGCCTTTTGATCTCTGACTGGAAGCGACTGCACCTGAAAAACACAGAGAGACTAGGTGAGCATTTCAAAAAGGGATCGGTGGGATAATTCGGGTTCTACGTCATGAAGCTGTTGCAAAAGAGTAGAGATAAAATATCAGGGGACCCAGGACGGAGCCCTGGGAAGCACCAGAGGTTAAACGATGCAGAGGATCAGGTGAGTAGAAAGATGGAAAGCGTTCATAGTTCTCATTTAATTCTCCAGACATTCAACAATAACTTTTTGTCAGAATAAACAAACAAAAACAAAGAATTACTTCTGGCAGAAGAGCTGCCCGCAGTTCCTGCAGTGGTGGCGTCGCTCAGTGAGGGAGAAACGAACTGAGCAACCGGAGCAGCTGTCGACCACCTCGTCCTTCACCCAGTGATCAGCTGCCGAACGGCCCGGCTGGTCACTGACCGACCAGCTGAAGACCCGGCCGCGCCCATCGCCCACCAGGATCTTACTGTGGTCCCTGAGGAGACGATTTAAAGGAGGGGAAAGTGGGAGGTCAGTGGAATTCAGAACCATATAAAAACCAGTTACATTACAATTCACAAACATTAAAAGTTTGTCAGTTTGGTGCAGGACACACGCTCTTCCATCGTTCTTACTTGGAGATGGCGAGGGAGGAGATCTCTGCTGGGTGAGCATTGTCCTTACGATCGAACGCCGTGTGCATGGTGAGTTTGCTCCGGAAGACCAGCTGGCGCTCCCATCTGTAGCCTAAGGACAGACAAATAAAGCAGCAGCAGTTTAACAAACGCCTCGTCATCAGATCAGCAGAGCAAACTCTTTAGAAAATGTTGCTTTGCTTTAAGAAATTTAAACCATGACTTGTTAAAAGCAGATTTTCGGACACACACCTGCCCTGAGCTGGTTGAACGTCCGTGCCTCCAAGACAGAGGCCTGGAGCGGCTGAGGCACCGAGCTGTGGCCTGGATGCGCTGGATGAGGGTGAGGGTGAGGGTGAGGGTGAGAGTGTGGGTGAGGGTGAGGGTGAGGGTGAGGGTGAGGGTGAGGGCCTCTGGTCTGACCCTCAGAATAGTTGACAAACACGAAGCCGTCCTTCTCGTCGATGCTGAGGGTGTCTGACCAGCGGTGGGAGTCGTCGGAGCCGCTGTCCATCGACCATGACGCTCCCGCTCGGGCTGACGGACCTGAAAGGGTTTTTTGAGAGGTCAAGACGTGCTGTAGCTGTAGCAACATGAGCAGCTACTGGTAGTGGAGTCCATGTTTACCTCTGGGTCTGTGGACGGCGCTGCCCGGCTGGCTGCCTCCGCCTGTTGACGGGGTGCGTGGCGCTTTGGGCTCCTGGCTCAGACTCGGCTCGTCTCCGTCGGACTCGCTGCTGATGTCTTCCCCGTTGTGACTCTCGCCGCCTTCTGCGACGGAAAGAAAACCTTGTCAGATATTGTTTATGACATAGTGTTGCTGATGTGAAAGTCAGAATCTGTTGCTGATGGACTCACCGATCTTCTCCTCGCCACAGCAGTCAGGCACATCTGGCTCAACCGGCGCCGGAGCAGGGGTTTCTGGGACTTGGAGGAACTCCATTCTCCAAAACTATGACAAATAGAAGAGTAACAACAATGACTGAATATCTCTGTTTTGCAAAAACGCCACAAACAGCATTTTAAATACTTAATGTATCAGAGCAACATGAGAACACGTTGGATGGTTACCCTGACGACACCGTCCGAGTGTCCCGTGACTATGACGTTCTGCGTGTCCCACTCGTTCATCTCCGACACGCAGCAGCACAGGATTTGCTGGCTGCGCCCGGTGAAGGTGTTGGCGCTGGCGATGGGGCTGCCGTTAATGCTCCAGACGTGGATGTGGGTTCCTGCACACGACACGATGTCGCCCTGAACAAACACAAATATCACCTTCAAATCAGTTTGTCCTCATTTCACCATGATGCAGATCAGGAGTTCTGTTCTTTTGCTCCACCCACCGTCAGTTCATTGATACACAGAGCAGAGACGGGCGCCCGGTGTCCCCTGAGCTGCGTGACGAAGGAAAGCTTGTTGAGGTCCCAGATGATGCAGGTTCGATCCCGCGAGCCGCTGACGACAATGTGGTACGCCGACGACGCTGTGAGACACGTCACAGCGTCCGTGTGGCCCAGTAACGCCTGGTAGACGAGAGAAACCAGATTAGACCTACAAAGTTCTTCATTGCTGCCTCATGTATCCTGAACCGAGAGGGAAGTCATTTAAACAGTTGAGACTATGTCATGTTTCTATAAGGTGAGATCTTTACATCCCCAAAATGCTGCAGAGGAATCGAGCGGACTTCTCTCCCTTAGATTTATGCACATAGAGATTTGATTTGTGTGTGTGTACCTGTTTGAGCACGAGGGACTTGACCCTCTCCTTGGACGTTCCTGTCTCCCACACACAGATGGCGGTGCTGGTGCCACCGGTGAGGACCAGCTTTGGGTTGGGACATATCGCACAGAGGACCTGACCCCACTCTGACAGACACTCGTACACAACCAGCGCCTGAAACGACAGCGGCAGTTTTCTATCTGTTACTCATCTGTATCTCAACAAACATTTAAATGATCACACTTTATTCCACAGGAGGTTCGAAGGGCACGAGAGACGTCTGTAATAGAGTCAGTAAGAAATGTGTAGTGTCATTCAGGCACCAGCAGGGGGAAGCAAAGTCTTTAATAACGTTTCACTTTCTCCCGACAGATTCAGTGGTGACATACGTGTGAACAGGAAAGTGTTGAAAAGCAACACTGGATCAGGATGTCAGTTAAACTAGTTAAAGAAATCATACTGTGTGTAAACAACAGGTCACGACACATCGTATTACACCTCCACACGCAGCAGGCAGATAAAGACTTTGACAAGAGGAGTTTAAATGTTGTAGAAACCGCTGCGGACCTTGTCAGACTCGTAGTTGGCCAGACGGCAGCTGAGGTCGGCGTAGCCCCAGGCGAAGGTCTTGCTCCAGGTGGGCGGAACCAGGACTTTGTTTTGCTCCCCGGCGAGGATGCCTTTGTCAGTGCAGACGATCTGTCCCACGGGCTCCTTCAGCTCTGCATAGAGGAAAAAACAAAGAAATGTATAATCAGCAATAATACAGGGTTTATAGGAACGCACCTGAAAACGCATATACAGAAAATATTATGAGCGAGGAACAAAAATGGTGGAAGGTCAGAGCAGGGGTTTCACACTAAGGGAGTTGCCTGTCTGTGGTTCTGTGTGTGTTGTGTACAAACGTACCTTTGACAGGCGCAGAGAAGGTCTGAGATTATCCAGATGGTGGAAGAAGATCTTGTCACTGTTGGAGCTCGGAGGAACGCTCGCTACGTCGCCGTTAGCCTTACTGCGAACCCGTTTAGGAGGGTGGGGCTTCTTAAAGAGCTGAAACACACACATCAACACGCGTGAGTGATTGAAGAGTTGGGTTTAAAAGACATCTACTGACAGGAAAGGGTTAGAAATGTGTCCATCCAACCTGTTTGGGGATTTGACCAAAGTTGTTGATGAAGCCGATGGTGGCCGTCTCTTTGAGCGGGTCGTTGATGTTGTAGATGTCCACCTGACCCTCGTAGAACAGGTGGTGGAAGACGTTGACCGCCTCCACAGCCGGAGGACCCTGCTGCTTGTAGCCAAAGATCAGGTCGATCCATTCGTGGAGGTGGGCCGACACGTAGTCGCACTCCAGCGCCTGAAGGAGGACGAGACGGAGGTTAACGTGTGACTGTCTGAAACCGAGACCTTCACTGCGGGTTCACGTCCTACCTCTCTGTGGACTCTGATGAACTCTCGGGGGTCGCCCTTCGCCCAAGGCGGCAGGATGACGTCGCCCAGTTTGGTGCCGTTCTGTTTGGCGCCTGGTTCGTCAAACGACAGAGGGCAGAACATTAATATTCACGAACTCCAGTATCTCAGTCAGTTGGACGTGTGCTGCTATGGACCTCATACTGACCCAGGTCAAAGTTGTTGGCATTGAGCATGAATTCTGGCAGGTAGAAAAACTCGGGGATTAGCTCCTTGACGTCCGCCATGTTGTGTTTGGAGGCGGAGTTCCAGGCTTCACGCACGCTGTGGTACATCCTGTCAGCCAGGTCGAAATGGCCTCCCTGGTACACAACACACAAACACACTGTTTCACACCTGAAAGCATCAAGGGGCTGAGAGGACGATGATCTTTTCTGTTAGACCTTGAGATCTGAAGAAACTGAACCGCACTCGGTTCTGTTCTGTGTGTATCTTTCAGGAAGAGGAGGCAAAGAAATTCTGTAACTGAGCTTAAGGTGAAAATAACTTCCGAATGTTTCGTCTGAATCACTTCTCTTCACGGTGGGAGCATGTGGAAGATGAGCAGAACACCCAGTAGGAAACTAAAGCTCAGTTCAAACCTGAAGTCTGAGGAAGATCTGTGTGAAAGGCTCCATTCGGACCAGGTAAGAGGCCACGATCATGGCCGAGGAGTAGTGCGTGCCGTAGTGGTAAGCCGGGGTTTCACCTGGAGCGACGGAAACAACACATATGAAATTAATATCACTCTAATGTTTTCCTCTGACCTTTTGAATAAAAGCTTGTGAACTCGTCTCTGGCCTCTTACCGTTGGGATCCTCCCAGTCCTTGTACCTCTTCTTGTACTGGGTCAGTCGGTCTTCTGTCTGGGCGCCCATCGGCTTGGCCAGGTTACGGAACGTCTTGGGGTTGGTCAGGTCCAGCTCCTGGTTAGCGTGACCAAAGTTATAAAAATGAGAGTTCATGCATACGTCCAAAATCTTGACATTTAGCCGTGCAGCCATCGTACCGTCGTTACAAACACGAGACCAGTAGAGAGCGGAGAGGAAACCTTCACTCACCTCGGCGTCGTAGTCGGCCAGGATCCAGGGGAAGACCGGATACTGCATCAGGTCGTTGTAGGAGCGTCCTGCCAGCGTGTTCAGATGCATCAGGTACTGGAAGTTACTGATCTCTCCTCGCTGGGAAAACAGACCACACACACAGATCAGTGAGGTTTGTGATGGGAGGAGCTGATATGACGAAGCAGAAGTTTAGACAGTTCAGGTTGTTACCTCCCATCTTTGAGTCACCGACTTCTCGCCGACCAGCGTGCTGAGCAGACCGGATCTGAAAACACCAGGGAGGTGGTTTAGTTAAAACTTCTTCTTCTTCTTCGTGTGTTATTTGTGGGATCGAGTGTTTTTGGGTCAAATCATAATATCGGTAAAATATTTAGACTTGAAAATAGTCAGCGAATTGAAGTGGTAACATTGGACGTCTCACCCCTGCTCCACGCTGGTGTTCGGCCTCTGACCTGAAACCGACTCCGAGCTGTCGGCCAGCGAAGGCACCACAGCCAAGAACCTGCAGGAAACCAACAGCAAAACGTAAAAACAAAAACAGGAAACAGCGATATCTGAAGGAGGAGGCGACGCATCAACGTGGTGCTCACATCACGTCTGCATAGAGATCACTCGTAGTGAGCGACTGCCGATCAAACACCATCACGCAGTGGGATCTTGGCACAAAATTAGTTTTTAACTACCGTCGCTGTGACTGACAGAGCAGTTTGAAGCTGTGTTTGAATTCAGTACCTTTGGTAAACCTTGTTGCGGACCCCTTTCTGGAAGGCCAACAGGTAGTTCCTCCCGTCCGCCGAAAACACTTCTGCGGCCATCGGCTGAAAGAGGAAGAGGACACGCCAGTCAAACATCAGCATTTCAAGAGCTGACCCAAGTGTGTGTGTGTGTGTGTGTGTGTGTGTGTGTGTGTGTGTGTGTGTGTTGCACTGACCTGCAGCAGGTAGCGTCTCTTGTGCACCTCCTTGATGTCCTCGTAGGCGAAGATGCTGCAGGTTCTCTTCAGCAGGCTCTGGCCTTGTCTGGCTCCTCTGGGGATGATGGCCTCATGCAAACTGGAAACACATTTTTATTAATAATATCTCTATTAGGGGAAAAATGATCCTTTGCTGCCCCCCCCATTTATTAAACATAATCAAAATAAAATGGCAGATTCCTCCTCAACTACTACATCCAGCACCTGAGGGGAACATGTTCGAATCTAAGAACCATCTGTTGGTGACAGGTTTTTCGGCTGTTTTCCCAAATGATGCCTCAAAGAAAGAGACAAAGAAAAATCCTCCCTCACAAAAAAAAAAAAAATATGTCAAAGCCTTTCTGTCTGCATCACAACGCTCCCTCAGCAGCATGACATCATCCTGGCAGCAGCAGCAGCAGCTCCCACTGCAGCGTCCAGAGGAATGAAGTCATCGTTCAAAAGTACAGTTACTGTGTCATCGGTGAACTGCAGCTTCAGGATTCATGACTAAGCTCTGGTGTTGAGTCTCAACGCTCCTCACGGGGCGTTCACACCTCCACACAGACACACACAGACTCGGAGGTGTGGACCTACTTCGGCGGCAGCGTGTCGATGTCCCTGATCTCCCTGGTCACGGTCATGGTGTAGCCGTCGATGACGTAGAAGTGCTCCTTTCCGAACAGCAGCAGACCCTCGCTGGTGTCCAGACCCTGAACTCTGGCACAGCGATACATGTGCTGGATCTGGAACGTGAAGGGACGTGAGAAACAACCGAGGGTTCATTTGCTAAACAAAGGACTTGACTGAAACTCATGTGACTACAGGGAGATTCTCGTTTACAGATTTAATTCAGGGAATAAAACTTTACTTTCTTCTGCTCCGCTCGGGTCTCTCTTACAAAAAGAGGCTCTGAAATCAAGGAGACCAGCTGATCAAATAAATATTCTACGATGTGTTTGTTTTCCGTTTAGCCTATAGAAACTATGCTGCAATAGGAAACATTATGAATATCCTTTTCTTTTAATTCATCTGTTGGTGCGTCCCTTCCTGACCTTCTCTCCTTCCTCCAGGAGGCGCAGCAGCGACGTGTTGTCGGTCTTCTGCTCCTCCTCTGGGCCTCCCGACTCCAACAGCTGCTCCTGAAGCTGCTCCTGACTTTCCTCGTCTGCTCCGTCCGCCGTGGACCGGGACCTCTTCAGCGGCGCCTTCACCAGACCTGGAGGGCAGAGAGAGCAAAGGCGGAGCTTAGAATTTGAGCTCAGACACGAACTGGTGACAGTTCAGGAGGCTCCCGACCCACAGAAACAAGTATTCCTTCGTTTTGTGAGAATCCATTTCTAGAAAGACTTGTTTGAAAATCAGCCTGTGGTCCCGTAAAAAGCTTCCAGATGCCACATGAACCTCATCGGCCCTCTCTGCCGCCGCCTCTGTACCTTTGACCCTTGCGATGGTGTCCTCCCCGTGCTCGGGCTCGGGCTGCGTGGTCTCCCCCTCGGTGCTGTGCTCCACAGAGTGCTGGTACATGCCGGGGTTTCCAGACAGCAGACGCACGTAGTAATCTTTGCTGTCGTAGCTGATGGCTCGCCGGTAACGCAGGGGCTTCTGGAGGGGGGGGGGGGGGGGAGAGAGGATGAGGATGAGGAAGAGGTGAGACCGACTCCAGGTTGGTTAGAGATGATTAGCAAAGATGTTTTTATTATCGTGATCCCTTTTAGAATTTTAGTTTTGTTGTTTGCCTCTGTTCCCAAACACGAGCTTCCATTATGAATTCTATGGCCTCTTCCTCGCAACAGAAATTAAATTCTGGTCCCTCATCTGTCAGTTTATCATCTTTGTCTTTAACATGTTGTGTAAATTGGAGAAGAAAATATTGAGACGACTGCAGAGCGTCACTTGATTTCTTATTAATTTTGTTGTTTTGGTTAATGCTTCATCCTCAAACAGGGATTTGCTGTATGTGCAAACACATGCAAAGTCAAAACCCAGGATCTGATTCTGGCATTAAAACAATTTCAAAGTCACAGCAAACTATATGCAAAGCATCAGCAGAGCAACTGTCCCGACGTGCAGAACACACACGTCAGTGAACACGTTGAAAAGCAACACAAACATTCTCCTCTCCTGGAAGTTCAGATTTCCCAGCAGACACACGTTACGGTGGCAGATCATTTAAGACGAGACTTCCAGTGATGTGGCACTGGGGAGATTTGATGTCTGTGTGAGTCTAATGTCGTTTTTTTTAAAACACGCCGTCATGCAGTCACACCGGGCGCCACCGAGAGCTACTTCAGAAAGGTACCTGGCCTCGCTCAGGGTCCCCAGCCAGAGCTGAGGGTACAAGGGGAACCGGAGGGGGGGAGGAGGAGGAGGGCTGGAGGAGGTAAAGAGGGGGAGGAGGTTTGTGAAGCTGTCATGATTCTGTTGGAACCTTCAGCCTGCAAAGTTAAAGCTAACAACCCTGTAGAAAACGTCACAACAGTAAAGTTTAGAGGAGAATTCACAAGTGTTCATTTGGTTTTTAATGGAACTGGGACATTTCCTGCCCTTGTGGCCTTGAGCAAGGCAGGGAAGCCAAAAGCTGTAGAGCTCAAGAGCTAATGTCTACTAAAAAATCCCTCGACATCCCCCTGAGCATGTTTGAATTATAGATCATCATCAGGCCTGTGGGACGTTTTGGTCTAAAGCACTAAAGCACTACTGTCATGTGTGCGACAGAAAACAAAAATTATTAAACTTTCCTTTATTTGCTTTGACAATCAAGGGATTCTTTAAATAATCCCTCAAATGCCTAAAACGTAATAAATATAAATGTGATATAAACACAAATCAAAGTGAGCCATCTCTCTGTGTCCTCTGTGCAGCGAGTGTGGAGACGCACCCCCCCCCCCACCCCCCCCGCGGGCAAACAGAAGGGACGGATTATCTGTCCAGCAAACAAAGCTAAATGTGTCTCGGCGGTGCCAGGACAAACCCCCCCCCCCGCTGCTGGTGTCACTTCATCACATGACAGCGACGAGCTCTATTTCAGGAGAGCTGTTCTTACAAGTTCACAACACACATTTATCAACATGACGTTTTTTTTAAATATCTCATTTGAAGGATGTATATAAATGTGTATGAATGTCTTTAATATTTTAGTGTGTGGAGAATGGACGGGGATCAATACTGATGTGGAGATAAAATACCTTTAACTATATAAAACTTATAACAGAGTCTTATTGTGATGATCTCACTGTTTTACTCTTTGCCGTTAACTAACTGTGCTGGGTCACGTTCGCGTCCGAAGCCGAGTACCTGCGCTGAGTTGCTGTTCGGCTCCAGCTCGGGGATGTACGGGTAATGGATGTAGAACATGTCGTTGCGGACCATCTTCTTCCTCATCCTGCAGGGCCCCTCCGTCATCTCCAGCACAAACTTGTCCAGGTGGGAGCCGATGGGGGGGCCCCAGAGGCCGCGCTCGCGCAGCAGCTCGTACTCGATGGACGCCCACTCCTCGGTCACGTACTTGAGAGTGTTCTGCTGCCGCTGAGAGAGAGAGAGAGAGAGGGAAACACCATCATTCAGAGAACGTTAACCCACTTAGACCTGAGGCGACACATCGGATTCTCCCTTTGGAGCCGGATGAGACATGCGGGTCTGATTCATCGCTTTAGGTCTTACAGGGTTAAACTTCCTTTATTCTGTCCGCTGAGTGACGATGCACATGCGTTACCTCTTGATATTCTTTGTACTGCATGGCCACCAGGTCTCGAACAACCGCGATGTGTGTGAACATCCACTGGAAAGTCTCCTGTGCCGAGAGGCTGTTCTTGTTCAGGCTGTTCTCCTTCTTGTGGCGGCGGACGCCCGTCAGCTTGGACAGACCGAAGCCGCTGCTGACTCTGGACAGTTTGGATTGGGTCGCCGGCGCCACCGCGTCACCGCGGCTGATGCACTTCTTCTCGTGGACTGCGAACCGGGAGGGGAAGCGAAAAACAAATGAGTTAGTGATTTAACCACCAAACCGTTTTTCACAAACTGTCACCTCACAACCAGAAGGTTCTGGGCTTGAACTCTGGCTTCACTCCACCGTCCAAAGGACCTCTCTGCATTCTGCGTGAAGGGCGAACTCCAGAAGAGGTCTGAACACAGCTCGTGTCAGCACTTTGATGGACTTGTGATCTCTCCAGAGTGAACCACACCTTTCGCCCAATGTCAGCTGGGAGCGGCTCCAGCCAACGTAGAAGGATAAGTGGTAAAGGTGATGGATCGATGGACTGATTACAATGAATCTTTAAGGACTTTAAAGATTTGTTTACCCAGATACTTTGGCTTTATGTTTTAAAATCTATTTAAGCATCTTCTTCTGCCTCCACCTTTGTGCGATCGACCCGAACTCAAGTCCAGTCTCACTCTGTTCAATCCACAGGGAATTCTCCTCGGAGGCTTTTGTGTAACTTTTGGTTTCTGCTTGTCTGACAAAGTGAAGAGTCAGAACTTTAACAATTACCAGATTACGCCCGACCTGCTTACGCAAGCAAAACACAACACTTTGATTAAGTGAGCAACAGAAAGAAAGCAGCTCAGCAATAATCGGCCCCTGATGGCAGCGCTCCAAAGACAAACAACAAGAGGCATTTCTAAAAATTAGATTTAGTTATGTAATGAGAAGATCAGCAGCACAGATTCAAAAGGGACACGGCTGAGGTACTGTTCAGCTACTTTACTGCAGGTCTAAGTGGTTTCATCTTGTAAAAGGTATTTGGGTTTTTTCCCCCAGCATCCCTCACCCAGGTGGTTCTGCCAGCTCTTCAGGGCCGGCTCCTCCAGGGCAGGCCGGGCCGTGACGATGTCCACGTGGCCTCTGTCGTTACAGGGCAGAGACACTTTGAAGATGTCCTCCAGCATCTGACGCTTGCTGTGCATCAGCTCCGTCCACACGCGGTTCACAGCCTTCAGCAGCAGCTGGCGCCCTGCACAGACACCACCATGTTCATAACACTAGCATAACCTCCTTTCCTCTTCGCTTTTTATATAACCTAAAGTCACGTAAACACATATATTCACTTCCAACTAAACACAAACATGTGGTTCTGAACCAAAAACAGGTTAAATATTATCTTTACCAACTGTTAAAACACTTTCTGTGAATTACATGGAGCTAGAGTTTGAATTATAAACCGACTGAATCATCTCGCTGGGTTCAAACGGGTTCAACCTGCTCCTGCTCACCCTCGCTGACGTCCTGGCTGTGCGTGGCGTCGGCGTCGTTCTCCGTGGGGATCATGACGTGCCAGGTCGTCATCCTGGCCTCCGCCTCCAGACCGAAGCCCTCCACGCTGCTGCAGAGGAACACACAGCGGCTCAGTGCCAACCCTCTGACATTGTTTTCCCAGCATGGTCAGAACAGTCTCCCTCCCTTACACAGATTCTGGCAACACATGCTGTATTTTCTTAAAGGTCTTTTCAAAGTTACAGAAACTGGAGCAGCCTTTTCTTTTTAAACAAGCGTCCCACTCAGACTCGTCCAGAAGGTTCACCTCCGGCAGCAGGCTCCATGCCTCCTTACCTCCCACTGTGCAGGCAGATGAAGCTGTGGGCCAGACACGCCACAAAGTCCTGGTCGTGGTTGCCCGGCCCGAGCACCAGGTTGCGGTTGACGGTCAGGACCCGCAGGGCGTCCAGCAGGGCCACCTGCTGAGCGACCGTCTTGTGGGGTCGACAGAGCTGGTAGAGCACCGTCCGGTTCAGACAGTGGTAGATGGTGTCGAGGGAGAGGCCCTGCGAGCGCCTCTTCGACTGCAGGAGGAACAAACAGGCGTGTGGAGGTTAGAGGGAGAAACACAGCCGAGGAAAAGAGATCCTGGTTGTAGCTGTTGCTGAGTCGCACACGTGAACAAAGCCGCTGAGGAAATACTTGAGCAGAAAGAAGATTTATTTGAGCAGCCGGGGCTGAACTGGGTTAAGTTGTTTGTAGTTTGTGAAGTAGCTTTGTTATTCTGAGTGTTGTTGTGTCGTCTGAACAGAGAAGTGCTCACAGACGCTGCTATGAATGACTTATGGGTATAGAGCTAATATGCTTCATATGCTTCATATCCTCTTTTCTCTATTCTGCTCACAGACTCGCTGTCGCATGAGTTCCTGACACCACAGGGGATTTGTGTGTGTGTGTGTATTAAAACAGTTGATGACACAGGACCACAGATTCCATTTCTTCGCCAAAATGACGAACCTGTTGGTTTAATTTGCTCAGGAACTGTTTTAAAATCGTACACATCTGCAGTGACAGTGTTTCGGCCCAGCGTGTTTCTAATACACTGGTCTCGCTCGATCGATGGCCGAAGACACAAAGGCACTTTATGTAAAAATCAGCTCCAGAGCCTAATCCTCTAATCTTCTCACTTGCACAGCCGAGTGTGTCGAAGGCCTCGAGCAAAGAGGAGAAGGCAAAGTCCGCCCACGAACTTTACTCAGAAAGAAAAGTCTCTGCACTCGACTAATCAACTTTATTAACTCAGTAAAATATAGACTTAATCTTAGATATAGTAAATATCAGTTCCTCGAGGCTTAATATGAAATTTGCTGTTGATAAAGTCAAAATCTATTCATACACAAGACTTGTGCATCAAATTTCAAGTCAGTCGGACTCGTGCTATAAGAGGCGTGGCTTTTCCAAAATTGGCTTTTGGATTTTTAATTACAGCGCCACCATCTGGCCAATTGATTCCCCCCCAAAAAAAAATCAAAAAGACACCGCTCCACTACCAGAATAATATAAATGTGACGTTTTTTTCTTGTTCATCTTCGGAAACGAAATCACTACAGACGTATGAATGTAGATACTGATGACTGATATCCTGCTGCACTACACACACACACACACACACACACACACACACACCAACACATTACAGACACACAACACATTACACACACACACACACACACACAAGCTACACTCAGGCTCTAAATGGAAGAAAACAGCCGGATCTAATTCTTGTGCCTTCACTGGCTCACATGAGCAAATGAATGAGGCCTGATGGATGCTGCTGATCTAATTGGATCCTGAGTGGGTTCCTCAGCCGCATTAACTGGAAGAAGAAGAATCACAGAAGGAGCGTTTTATATTTCTGCGAGCGGAGGCGGCAGCACAGACGCTGCCTGTGACACCGTCTGTGCTGCCTCAGGCCGACCGGTCTCACAGCCTGAGCTGCTTCAAACAAGCACCTCCTGATTCCTGATGCATTTTACTGTGAGTCAACTTTCATTTGACTGTGGCACAGAACCAAAGATCCTCTAAAAGCCTGTTCTGTCGTCAGATCAACCGTAAATGAAGTCAGAGAAACTCAGGAAACCTTATATTTATAAAAATCAACTAATGCCCAGGCCGTCTGTTTGGTCTGTACCTGTCCGATGAGCTGCACGATGAAGTCCACCACCAGCTTGGAGTCCTTGTTGAACATGCCCTGCCACAGCTTGTCCACCACCCGCTGAGTGAAGTAGAAGACGTTGTTGACGAGGATCTGGTAACTTCCGCTGCTGCTGAGCGGCAGAGAGGCGTCTTCGCCTGGATGGAGACGGACGGCAAGAGACGAGGTAAAACACCCGGTCGGCAGAGAGGCGACTGACAAAGGACAAAAACACGTTACATATCATTTCTTTGTCTAATAATTCTTGTGTATTTCATTTGGAGGAATAAACCCCAGCATGTCTGAAGCAGTTCACAGTCCTATCTGCGTCAGACTGTGTTCTGCTGAGTCATGGTGCAGCCATTAGAGCCAAAGGAGGAATCGGTACAAGCTGCTGTCCTGCAGCAGATTCATCCACAGACACTTTCTGTCCAATCATCAGATAAAGTATAAGCAGCCAAACCCAGGTCGGGTTTATTCACTCTATGAGATCGTTCACTCGGTAAGAAGCCACTGAAAAGCTGTGATTAATGAAAAATGAGGTTTATGTGAAATAATGCGTCTGGGAAAGAAAGTCCGGTTTGCCCGGTGGAGACTGAGTCGTATGAGACGTATGAGACTTGTTCTGACCTAACAGGACGTCAGCGGCCAGCAGGTGCTCCATGACACCGTCCAAGATGTTCGACTGGAACTCCTTCTGCTGAGTTCTGGTGGAGCGCTCTGGAGACGCCTGGGGAACGAAAACAGAAAGATCAAGACAAATAAACATCCAGGATTATTGTTATTGGGTCCATTTCCCTGCTGCACAGGATGATTAACTCAAATCTTAAATTCTGCTGCCATGCCGACACTTTTCTCTTTAGTTTTGGTCAGTTTGTGGTTTGGTGAATCCGCCGCTCACCTCCAGCAGAAGGTCGATGATGGGCGTCTGCTTGCTGGCCGGCGTCATGCACAGGTTGTCCATGATCAGGACCCTCATGAAGTCGAAGACGTACTTCTTGGCCGGGTGGTTGGTCAGGGACGTCTTGGAGCCCACGTTGCAGTATTCAGACTGGCTGCGGTTCATTCCAGAGTCACCAGCGAACGCCTTGAACTCTTCGATGGGAGAACCCGCTTCATCGTCCAAGTCGGTGACCTAGAACGGAAGGAGGGATGAAGAGAAACATTTTAAAACATAAATCTAGATGTGTCTTATGAGGAGAAAACTGCAGCGTTCTTCAATTTGTTGTTGAAACTGCAGCAGTGAAGATCGAAAAAGAGAAATTCCAGAGGAGAAATAACTTCAGCTCTTTAAAGCCCCTGAGGAGAGGGTCAATATGTCTGAAGCGAGTTGTTCGGGAAAGTCAATACGTGAGATTGCACTGGTGATGAGATTCCTTTGCCTTCAAACCCAAAGTTAGGCCCATTATCTCGGTCTTGGTATAAAAACTTCTCATGCATTGTAAATAAAGGATTTGTCACCAGAGATTTGTGTAGAATAAAGTATTCCTCTGTGGTCACGAGGAGATTGGGACTCAGACTCACCATCTCAGAGTAGGGCCGGATGTTGAAGGGGAAGACGGAGGCTGCCAGGGCGCAGAGGAACTCCGGACTGTGCCACATCGGTGCCAGGTCGGGCACGTTGTGGTAGAGATACCTGAAGAACTGCATGAGGGTGACGGGGTACTCCCGGAGCCAGGAGCCTTCCTCCTCTGACTGCCACGGCTGGAAAACAAATCAAGAGCTGCTGACTTCAAACAAAACCTTTCCACTCAGACGTCCTGAGCCAAAGCAGCCGAAGCTTGAAGTTCAAATATAGATAAGTGGAACTCCGTCAGCAGCAGCAGTCTCTGCCACTATCGAGCCACTGCAGGAGCTTTACCTCGGCAGCGAGCGCTGAGGACGCTCTGAGAAACTGAGTGTGTGTGTGTGTGTGTGAGGATGGAGACGACGTGTGTGCCAAATCATTTTTGTTGGATTATTGAAGCTTAAAAAGCCCCTTCACAGAATCCAGGGATGATCCAGTAGCTGTTACCAAGCACATAAAGAGGATGAGCACGAGAAACCTCACACGTTGGGGTTTTCCAAGATATAAACCTCTTTGGAAAAAAGGTGTTGAATCTAGTAATTAGCAAACTAAGCATTTCAGAATGTTTATGCTAAAGGAATTGTGACCTGAAGGAAGGAATGAGGGAATCTCTGAGTGCGTGTCAGCTTAATACTGTGGGGTGACATGGTGCCGTTGGTCCTACCAGGTTGAGCATGCTGCGGAGCATGGCCAGCAGCAGGAAGGCAGCCTCGGTGCACACGCTGTGGATGGAGCCCACCACCGTCGCACTGGAGGCTGGGATGCCAAAGATGAACGTCCAGATGGAGTCCAGGTCGAACTGCGGGGACAAACACACAAACTGGGGTAATACACAGTCAGGAAAACACACAATATTATAAGTACACAAAGGCGAGAAATGTTAGTTACTAGAGTAAAAAAAAGAAGGAAGAAGGTTGGTTGTACTGACATGTACCTGCAGGCTGTCCGGCAGCTCGGTGATGGGCTGCTGCAGGAACAGAGCCATCAGCAGGAAGTAGAGCTCGGGCACGTTGGTGTGTTTGGGCAGCAGCGTCTGCATCACAGGGAATCCTGGGAAGTGGCAGGCGTCACGGTTGATCTCTCGCAATGTGGAGCGTCCGCCAGCGCCGCGACCCACGTTGAAACCTTGAGGAGGCGGGGGAAAGGGATGTTAGGAGAACAGCCACGGGGGATTTCACTGCTGACGCCTTCTGGCTCCTACGGGCAGCTCTGGATACGGCTGATGTTCCTGGTTTTTGGTTTAACCAGGCAGGACGTGGTTAAAGTAATAACCCAGGATCTGCTAACTGAGCTAATCAGACGGGATGTATGCTTGGAAACTGAGCACTAACAAAATAACTCATAAAGCATAAAGATGAGGATTTGGTTGAGCAAGAAGAATAAAACCAGTGGTGGACGTAACAAAGTACATTTAATTACTGCACCTGTGTACGGATACATCTTTTACTTTCGTCCTCTCCACTTTAACAATACATTGCCTTACATGTTCTTATCTAACATATTATTTGATCATATTTAATATTCTCTACATAATCAATACGGCCAGGTGACATTAGATCCTACCTCCCTCAATGAGAGAAAAGTTTGCAGCAACAGAAACTGGTGAAGAGACAAAAGGCCAAATTCAGCCATAATGATGGAGTAGGGAACAGGCTCGACTCTGCAAGTACTTTTAATACTTCAAGTATATTTAGAAGTAAGTATACATAAAATATGTGAGTACTTCCTCCACCACTGAATGAGACGAAGCTACAGCCACGAGCGCTCTGTGAGGCCACGTCTTCACTAAGGGTTTCTCTACGTAAGGTCAATGGTTCTCAACCTGGTGCTTGAACGGTTGAATTGTGTAGAATTATTACCATAAAAATGTCTGTTAAGCAAAAATAAAAATCGTTAGGAAGCAAATGTTCATAATCATGCAGGTTTACATTTGCTAGACTTAAGGATTTTTCTCTTTTTATAAAAAAAACAACAGAGTGAAAACCATTGAGCTCAGGAGGGACTACGACAGCAGCAGCAGCAGAAGGAGGTAAAAAGAAAGAAACACAAACCCTTGGCCGTGCGACGCACAAACTGCGCAGCTTTCTGTTTACTGAACGACGGCCAACTCCGTGGGGAAGCGTTGGCAGAGAGCGGAGAGGCGTCTGCTGAGCCGTGTTACAACATAAAGGTTTTTACACTCGACATTATCACTGCATCCGTCTGACCTCCTCATCCACGTGGGAGGGAACATCAATGTAGACTTCTTTTAAATATTTAACAACACTTGTTAAATATAACTTGAGCACAGGTCCTTGTAAGACAAATGTGTAACTGTGAGGTTCCCGGAGACGCCGCGGCGGGCGCCGTCACTCACCCATCACTGTGCCGATCTTATTGGTCAGGACGGAGTCGGTGTGGTCGAGCCAGCCGCCGCCGCACAGGCCCTCCTTGAAGCGGTTGAGGGTGGACTGGTTGGAGAGCAGCACCACCAGGATCCACAGAGCCGCCGTCACCGTGCTGGAGTGAAGGTGCTCCTCCATGAACATCAGGAGCCAATCGAAGCCCATCGTCCGCACCAGCTCGTCGCACGCTCTGCAGGGGGCGACAGAGAGCAGGTCGGGGGTGAACTGATGGGCCAACAGCCACGGATTCTTCTGAAAATACCTATTTTTGGTGACTATTCTAATACTTTCAACACCATTCAGACTTTGCCACATGTTGACATGAGGTCGATCCACCATTTGTCAGCGAGCAACTTGTTGAGTCAGCATTAGAATAACTTCTGTCCATATTTGTATCCTCTACAGATCAGACTTTAATGACAAACATGTTTCAAAGATCCAGGAAACTCGCCACTAGACTTTGACATGAATATTCATATTTTGTTGACATGACTCCCGAGGGAATCGTGGTTTTTAGAGGAAAATACTTTCAGGTGAACAAAGTCTTACTGGGCGTTGACGGTGCATTTCTCCTTGGTGGTGAAGAGCAGTCGGAGCAGGTTGTCCAACAGGCGGTTTCTCAGCAGAATGAGGTTTGCTGACAGCAGACCGCCGAAGTCCTCATCATTACCTGGAGACACAAGGATATTTGTTCTATATTCAAGCAGATATCAGATTTCAGATTTGCCCCCGAAAAGCGATGATGATGGAACGAATACAACGACTTTTGAAAACAAGACAAAGACGTCGTCGCATCCGATTTTTTCGTTACCTCCGTCAAGCTTCTCCTCGTTATTGATTTCCATGATGACAAACTTCTCACACACTGCGAACGTGGGAAGAGTCGAGGAGATGAACTGGCCGAACCTGTGAGTCCAAGACGAGACGACGAGCATGCGTTTAATGTTTGTGTTTTTGAAGTGCTCTAGAACATGGCTCCTACACGTGTGTGTCTGTGTGTGTGTGTGTGTGTGTGTGTGGTGTGTGTGTGTGTGTGTGTGGTGTGTGTGCGCTCACCGCAGCAGGTCATACGGGTTGGGGAAGCCCTGCAGCAGCAGACTGAGCACGTTGCTGATGGCAGCGACGGTGGGCTGCGACAGGGACGTGTCTCTCAGGGTCAACAGCAGCCTCGGGATCAGCTGGAACTCCCGCAGCAGTTTGGCGTTTTTCGCCGCCTCGCTGTTCGACGCACGGTGAGCGGGAACACGCACAGTTAGATTAGACCCCAAGTAAGAGTCACGTTGATTACTACACAGTAAAGACATGTTAAAACCACGTATGGCACTTGCCTGGACTCGGTCAGCAGCTCAATGAAGTGCTCAAACAGGGACAGATGGAGCTCGTAGGGAGCGTGGAGCCAGACCTGTGGAGCAGAAGAACAGACTGAGGCTGCGTCCACAAAACCAGGTTTGTGTTTTAAAGCACATCCTGTTGGTATGTTTGTGTCAGGACTCCACACTACTCTGGACTTTAAGATGCTTATAGCCAGTCATAATGTAGGAATGAACTGGTATGATGGCTCGACACGCCCAGACTCCCTCACCTCGAAGTCACAGAGCAGGTCCTGGAAGGCCGTGGAGTTGGGGATGATGGAGGTCTCGTGGCCGCTGTCGACCGTCCCCACCAGAGAGAAGGTGAGGTGGAGGATGTGGCTGTTGAGTAGCGAGCGCTTCTTCTTCAGCAACATGGCGAGCAGCTGCAGAGGAAAGACACGTGTTATTTTTTTCCTCCACCACAAACTTATTTGTTGACAGTTTGAAAACCTCCCGTGTAGGAAGATGTCTGACCTGGTAGCCTGAATGCGCTCCATCTCCTTACTGGCCAACGGGTTGCTCTTCACAACACACACCAAGGCTTTGACCGCTGCGTACAGCCCCTCCACATCCGACGCCATGGCTACCAGGCCCAAGATGGCTGCCGCCCCGCCCACGTACTGTAGGTTGGTGGCCACAGGCTTGGGTACGAAGGCTCGACGCCTGGTGGGTAGTGACATTGAGGAGTGTGTTAACCAGGAAGGACATTTTCAAATTACACTCGCAAAGAAAGAGCTGAATAAAGTATCGTTACAAAAACAAATGAAATGATTCACTCATAGCTACAGATCTGTTCTGGTTGCAACACTGCCACATAACACAGGATGTGATGCTGGTCCGGTGTCACCGTGGGGTCGCTTACCTAAATATCCAATGACAGCGGCCCCGATGGTCCGGGCCGGCCCGTTGAGGTGGCCGGCGGCGTTGTGAATCAGCTTGACCGGAGTGGCGTTCTCATGAGAGGACACGGTGAGCTGCAAGCAGACGGAGGGAGGGAGGGGCAGAGACTTGTCTCATTTGATTTAATAAGAACGTTTCACCTTTTATTCAAAGCGTTAACATTCATCATTGGGAGATTTATTCAGTCTTCACTTATTTATTAAAGCAACACTTTATATATTTAAGTTACATAGAAGTGACATTAATGGAATGAACCATAACAAAGCTGCTGGTTTAGTTTAAATGTCTGATGGTGTTTAAATATAATTTGTTTGTTTTGGGTTTATTTATTTATTTAATAGCTGCAGTCTTGTAACAGATTTCTAAAAGGCTTTCTTTTAACTACTTAGAATGAAATATGAGATTGATGAGGATCTTTATTCATTAATTATAATTTTAGTAGAACATAAACACCTGACTGCAGCAACACTAAACCTCCTGCTCTACGACGGCTCCCTGCTGGAGGAGAAACGCTGCCTCGGCACTGTTTGCTTCCCGCGAGTCGCCTGAGCAAGGCATGCTGGGAAATCACTTGACAGGTGGGGAGAGATAAGGCGGAGGAGGGGGCTCATCTGAAGACCGACCACACTTCTGGTGCGATAATAGGAGGGTGTGTTATTAAATGTGAATATTCATCCAGGCAAGTAGAGAACAGATCTAATGTTGAAGAGAGAGTTTGACCTCAACACACCAGTGTGTGTGTGTGTGTGTGTGTGTGTGTGTGTGTGTGTGTGTGTGTGTGTGTGCCTACATTTAAAAATAGAAAGGGAGCAATAGAAACTTCCACAGATTTTCTTTAACGTGTATTCATTATTTAAGATATGAATCTTTTCCGCTCTGAAAACTTTGCAGTTTCTGCCGAAGTTCTGCAGCGAAACCTCGTCGCCCTCTGAGGCCGAGGCCGAGGGAGGAGGAGCTTGTTTTCCTCCGTCAGTTACATCGGACATGATGAAGCGTGTGAGCTCCACTCGGTCAGGCTCCAGCCTTCTCCCACAGGGAACTCACTCAGTCACTACAGCTCTAAATAAAGCAGGTGATCTCATTGTGCGCTATTATTTTTGGTAAACTGAAAAAAAAAAACCCTAAAAGATAGAAAGTGAGATTCAAACCCATTTTTGACTCGATTTCTGAGACGCACGACTAATTTCATCTCTGTCATCCCTCCTTTCTTTGTTCAGTGCACAGGGAGGAGCGAGGCAGCCGTCAGATGCTCCCGACCAGCATCTGACGGTCAGATGAGTTTCTGAAGTATTTGTCTGACGTCTTCGTGCTCTCAAACCAATTCCCTAAACTCAGCGTCTTGTTTCCTCACTGGTTTTGCACGAAGCCTCCAAACGCAGTGAAAGTCAGAAAGAAAGAGGAAGAGAAAGCGGGAATGCAGCTCCAGGTCCATGTTCATCCTATTTGACTCAAACGTGCTTGCGTCTTTCTGCCAAGCAGCTCAACCATTTCTCCTGTGAGCATCGTTACCAACAAACTCTCACTTCTACTTTCTTGACAATAACTAGACCACAGACTGTACGTGTGTAGTGAGCAGTGAGGTTGTGACCGAACAGTGTGAACACAGAAATCGTGAGCTTCTCCTTTCCATCGAAGAAGACTTCCTCGTACAGTGTGAGGTGGATTTGAACATTTTAAAGTCACACAGTGCACGTCCAGGTTAGTTCTTCACACGAAGCCTAAATGAAACATACGATGCTCGCGTGGTGACATTAACTCCAACAAGCAGCGGCATGTCTGACCTGTTTGGCGATGGCCTTGCTGTCCAGTTTGTTGTAGACTTTCCTGATCTTGGCCACAGTGAGCGTGGACACCGAGAGAGCGTAGAGACTAAAGGACACTTTCTCCTCCGGTACCAGCGCCACCGGAGCGGCAGGCGCCACCTCGTCTTCGAGTCTTTACCTGGAACGATAAAAAGAGAGATGGAAGGTGTAAAGACAAAAGCTTCAAAACCAGAGAAAGGGAGAAAACGGGAGAAAGAAGGGTGACACATGATCACTCACAGGGCAGGTAGACCGCCTGGAAGCTGCCCACGTAGTTGGGTCCCAGTTCGAAGACGGCAGCGACGCTAGCGGCCGGCAGGACCTCCTCCAGGAAGTGGCTGGGCCCCAGACGCCACACCAGGTTGGAGAGCTGGCGCTGGGCCGGCGGCGTCCCCACATAGCCGTACACTGTGCTCAGCACGGGAGGGTTGGTGGAGCCGGAGCCGCCCGGTGCACTGTGGATGTAGTGAAGCTGGAGGAGAGAGAGGTTAATGACCCGGGTGAGGGATTTCCTCTGTGCAAATCTAATATTTTGGTGTTGAGGTTATTTGAAGACATTTGGAGACGTGTGAACTTTCCGATCGTATGTGGTCATAATAAAAACCCACATCACAGCGACACTGGTACACGCAGACACACGCCTGAGCTGCATGAGCGCGGCTCGTGGCTTCCTGTCTGTCGACCGCGGCAGGAAATGAAGCTGTAGTGATCAGCGACACTGATAGGAAGCTGAGACTTGTGGTCTGTCGGGTTGTTTCCCTGCGCTGCTCTGTGTAAACAGATTGTTTTTCTGAGCCTTTGTCCAAATAGAGGTCAGTGCTTTAACGTTCTGGGCTTTTTATGCGCTGGTCCATCAAGAGAAGGCTGCGCAGCTACAGGTTTTTCCTATCCACAGATTTAAAAACAAGCGCAATCTGTAAAATAGATTATCGTATTGTAGGACTATGACGATACAGCACTGAGCCATCTCCTCTTGTGTGTTTCAATCCATTTATCCATCTTTATTACTTGCAAATGCAAATGAGACTGGATGAACATCGGCGTATCCTGCACACATCCTCCCACCGCTGCATTAATCAATCAATCAATCGTTTAAATCATTCATCAGGAAAGAATCACATTTCTCGTTACAGCTTCTGAAATACGAGGTTTCTATTGTGTTTTTAATAATACTGAACTCAAGATCGTTGTTTTTTTAACCAGTAAAGTACATTTTTATTTTGGAAGATATTTTTGGACACTAAATGATTGGACAGAATTTAGGTGTGAAAGGAGGAGAGAGAGAGAGCGACGGAGAAATCACCAATAGACGAATTATAGGTGAAATCTTTAGTTGAGACACTAATAAAGAAATATGTAAATATGGAACCATATGGACGACAGTATTTCCCTGAATGACCTCAAAGACTCTGATTACAGGACGTGTGGATCCGTCACTTTACCTTGACCGTGTTGACGAGCTGCCCGTCCAGGTACAGCGTGGCCATGCTGTTCTTCAGCATGCCTTTGCTCATGACCAGCACCAGGTGGTGCCACTGGCCCTCGGCGATCAGCTCGCCGCAGCGGAAGCGAGCGCAGCAGGGCAGGATCTCATAGAAGGCGGCTTCTTCACTGGACTCATCCGCTGCTTGATGGAGGACGGAGACAGAAGAGAAAATATGAATTCGAGGTGACAGACGACGGTGTGCATGGTTCTACCAGCTTCACTCGCTGCAGTTCCCTCTGTGGCCTGTTCTGCAACCAGATCATTCATTTGATCTGTTGATCTGTTGATCTGTTGTTATTACTTTGGTCTGAAAACCCACACGATGCAACAGACAACGCAGGTGAAGTGTCACTGCTCTTACAGTAGGTCTGCAGCAGCTCCTCCTTGGTGGAGACGGTGAGGGACCGGTCCTTGGCGGACAGCACCACGGCCAGGCAGACGTAGTGCTGCTCCGAGGAGGTGGCCCGGCGCACGACTGTCAGCAGCCGCACCGGGTGGGCGTGAGGCGCCGCACTGAAGCGCTCCACGCAGAACCAGGTGGAGTAGCTCAGGCCTGAGGGGGGGGGAAACAAGCGCTCTCCTGAAGGAAGAGGGAGAGAGGAGAGGAGGTGAGATGTTTTAAAATCACCAGTTTCAACATCTTTATCATCGCTGACTGAAAGTTCACCACTGCAACTTTCCAGAATAATAACTGATCAGAGGGGTGTAATAAATAATATGATATGTAATAAATAACAAGGGTAACAATCTGCTTTAAGACCTGGTGCTTACTCTTAACTGCAGTTCCATCATTTGCAGAAGAGAAGTATTCATTCATGTATTTATGGAGTGCTGCAGATATTGTTATTTATGGACACACTGAATGTTTACTCTTGTTTTGCTGCCGCCTGAACCCACTTGATATTAAAATTAATGTGGGGCCCTGTGATACATCAGTAGAAGTGTGTGATGTAAATTTGATTCATGCGTCACAGCTGCTTGACTTTATTTTGTGTAATATCGTCACTTTCATTTTTGCCTGTTTGTTATTTATGATCTTGAGGATTATGTTTGATTTGCTCTGAACCCCGTTGTGTCGTCTTATTCCACCTCCCGTTTTATTTTGTAGTCATTCCTTATTCTTCTGGCTTGTTGCAGCAGGTGTAGAATAAAAGATCTGAACTCATCCTTCGGGGCAGAATTAGGAAAACAGTGTTTTCTTTTATCCCAAAAAGTGATAAAACTGTGGAGCCGCATCAGAAGACGTGAGGGTGCTTTGGACTGAGCCTCAGACTCACCGCGCCTCGGGATACGACCGTCACTCAACAGGTGACGTGACTGGACCGAAATTTAAAATGATGCAGTGTGAGCTGGCACCGCTCCAGCGTCTCTGCTCCCTGGGTGGCGCTGACCCACCCACCGTGATGTCACCCGTTGGTTTGTGACACAGATCGTTAATAAGATGGACGACGTGTCACCGCTTCCTCGCACTGTGCCAGAAAGGAAGCTGAAAATACGAATACAAACGCTGCCATCGGACAACTTCGGAGCCAGAGTCTGCGCCGGAGCAATCAGGGGATGAGGCCGCGGCAGTAAATTCAAGGAGTTTGGTCCATTTCCCATCCACTGACATGGAGGAGGCGGGGTTCAAAACCTATACTGCAGCCAGCCACCAGGTGGCAATCTAGACAATTTGGCTTCGCTATCGATGGTGTCTGTGTGAACTGCTGTTTTGAAGTCTCGTTGTTTTTGCCTGCCGCACAAACACAGACGTGTGGCGATCAACTGGTTTGAGAGGAAACATCGATTTCTTCATTCCTGGGTGGACTGAAGAGATGTTGATGAATGAGCCTCCATGATGCCATCCATGTCCATTTATTCATGTCCCGTGGATATGGGACAGATTTAAGTGAGAGGGAGGCAGGGATGGAAGGAGGAGGAGGAGGGGGTCGAGATAAATGAGGCAGGGGGGGAAAGGAGGGAAAAGTGACAAAGAGAATAGACAGATTCAGGGCAAGAAAAGGAAGAAGGGAGCGAGGAATCGGAGATTGAGATCGGCAAGGAAAAGGATGTAGAAAAAGGGAAAGCGTGAGTGACAGGGAGAAATGAGGGAGGCAAAAAGAGCGAGGTCTATAAATAGTGTCGGATGACTGGATGGAAAAGACAAGAGGAGGCCGGCGTGGGGTGGAGGAGAAGCAGGAGGAGCTGGGATGAATAGGTAAACAGATGGTGGAGAGGAGACGAGAGGAGGAGAGGAAGAAGGAGAGGAAGAAGGAGAGGAGTCTTGCTGTGCTTTATAAATAATAAACGAGGATTCAGACTAGAAGATCAACCATAACGTCATATGTTCATTTTATCTCCGTCTTCAGGTCTAAAGATTCAAATTCTATGAATCTGTTTTTAATGAATCTTCTAACAAACAGTTTCACCAGCTGACAATAAAGCGACGGCAGGAGGACACTGCCGATATGAATCTGTGAAAAACACAGATCAGAGAAACTGCGTGGGGTGTAGGTGTCGCCGCCCCCCCCCCCCCACCCACCCATACACAAATGATGAACACCAGAAGATAGATCTGAAGATCTTTGTGGATGAGATGGAGAAATCCTGAGAGGTTGAGAAAAAAGTGCATAACCCAAAATGAAATGAAAAGAAAGAGAGAGAGAGGAGCGAACGCACAGAGGAGCAGAGGAATGCTGCACAAACACAAACTCTGAAGATGTAACACACGAACATAATGATGTGGTGTGTGTGTGTGTGTGTGTGTGTGTGTGTGCGGTTAAAAATATGTGAGTGATCAAAGCGGGAGGAAGAGTTTAATGTGTGTGTTTCACTGTGTTTAGAGGAACAGGTAGGATGATCACACAGCTGCAGCAAAATGAAACAAGAGCGTGTTGTTATTATTATTTCACTGCTTAGTATTTTTTTTTAAATGGTTTTATATCTTATAAAAGGAAGTGAAACGCATCGTCCACCTTTAATTTACAGTCTGTGATTCACCAGCTGCTTCTCCCAGGTCCAAGGTGACCGGCAGCAACATAACCTGAGAGTCGTGTTTACCTGCGCCCATCCCGCTCAGCACCGCTCCGTCGCTGACACCGGAGGCGTTGGTGTTGTTGGTGGGACCGTTGTGCGGCGCCAGACTGGGCAGGAACAGGCACCTGGTGTGGGACCAACACAGAGACACAGATTAACGACCCGTTATCCGGGGAAACAGTTTGTGAACACGTCGTCGGCGCAGAGACGGAGCTTCACTGCCGGTTCGCTGGATTCCTGCTGCAGCAGCGCGGCTCCATCCCCGAGATAAACTATTAGAATCTCATCAGAACCTACATGCTGGTAATTCAGGCGCTTCGAGACACAGAAGCTTTGTGATTATAATATATGGAAATTTTCAACTGCCAAATACTTGAGGATTAATTATGCATGAGAGGAGGAGGGAGGTGGGATGAAAACACACTTTCAGGCTGGGTTTTTAAGAGGAATTCAAACGCACTCGGTCACGTTCAACTTCTCCAACTTTAGCTTAACTTCCCGCCGGCGCATTTGACAATCTGCATATAAAAACGTTTTGAATCTCCCATGAGCCACGTGTTTCACATTTAAGGGTGACGTCCGTACGCAGCGTCATCCTGTGTGTCCTCCACAACATCACAGAGGAATCGGCTTGTGCGTGGGCGTCGTGTTCTGCTGACTCACTGCCCCTCGGTGAAGCTGCTATTCTGGCTTCTCTAATCATCCCGAACCAGAACCGAAGGCGCTGGATCACTTCTGTGTTGATAGAGAGACACGGTGGTGAATACAACCAGGAACCTGGAGACCGAGCCGCACTAGGACTCGGCCTTGACGACGACACAAAGCCTGAGTCACAGCTGCAAGAATTATAAATCCTAAATTCAGCCCTGCAATATTAATACTGCAGTCAATAGGAACCATTAGTAAAGTAATTGCTTGCTTATATTCCAGTCACTAAAAGATCTTTTTATGAGCCCTATGAATTATGCATTTAGGAAAAAAAACGCTGCTTAAACTAGCCCACGATGAGCAGATTCTGTTTTGTTTGAACGTAGCTTCCCCCCGGACAGGAAGGTGAGGGGGTCAGGGCGAGCGACAGGACAGCGTCCCTGAAGCTGGCCGGGATTCAACGACTTCTTCAAGGACACTTCTCAAGGTCAGACGCGCTGGTCCTCTGTTTAACAGTCAGCCCGTCTCCTTAATAAGGAAACCCCCCCCCCCCCCCCCCCCCCGCTGCTGCTTCACAATAACCACATGTACGCTGTCTATTTCTTTTTTATACCTCATTAGTCACCACCATGATGAGATAAAACAGGACTTCACCAGCGTGCCATGGTGATTTTTCTTTTTCCAGTCAGAGTGAGATTCTTCTTCTTCTTCCAAAAAAAAAAAAGGGTGGGGTGGGGGTCTCTTCTCCTCCCCCCCCTCCGCCCACACTATGTTCAGAGACCCTTGTGAAATGGTTGGCTGCGTGAGTGTGCATTTGTGTGTCTGCGTGTGTATAAGCGTGTTGTGCGTGATAGAAAGTGGGTATGTGTGTGTGCGTGCGTGATTCCTAACAGCAGCAGGGGCATCAATTTTTCATGCGGACAGATGGAAGGGGAAGGAGGGGTAGTTTCTGTGTGTGTGTGTGTGTGTGTGTGTGTGTGTGTGTGTGTGTGTGTGTGTGTGTGTGTGTGTGTGTGTGTCTCCTCCACTGTTGACGCTGAGCAGAAAGTGGGCCAGTGCCTCGTTGCCTGTGCGCTGCGCCGTGTTTTTAGGAGAAACTCGATGTTCTATTCTGAAGCGGCGACAGCCATGTTTCAAATGGCTCCTTATTAGAACACCACTGATTAAAAAAAATATAGGATACATTCACAAATATATTAGTAGCAGCGTTAATGCCGATAAATATGTGTATTTATGATTATACTTTATGTAAAATGTGTTCTGTAATGGTGTTAGATGCAGGATTTATTAAGATGTATGATGTTTAATTCATCCAGCAGCAGAAGAGCAGCATATTTATCAGTTTTGTTATTAACCCTGACTTCTACCTCTGAAGGTCTGAGAGACTTAATACAAATGAATAATTCATCTCTTCAACGGCACAATACAAACAAACATATTCCAAATCAAACTGATATCTACTAATTCAATGCTGGTCAGGTAATCACGGGAAACAACCTTTCGACCTTCTGCAGCTCAACTGACAGAAAACATCTCCAATGACCTTTTCCCCTTATGAATATTAATGAAACATAAAACATGTCACAGCCTAGAGTCTCTGTCAACAGTTCTGTGTAAGCGTAACATGTGTGTGCCTGACACACGTGTGTTGCTCAAAGTGTGTGGGAGACTTCCCAGGGTCACATCACAAACACACACACACACACCGTAATAATTTCCACTGACCCACATATTCACTTTGCTGCGAACATACATAACAGAAAGAGCGAGGCGCGGGGGGGGGGGGGGGGGGGGGGGGGGGGGGGGGCGGAGTCAAAGGCCGAGCGTACGAGATAAAAGGCAGAAAATAAGTCTATTTGTATGCGCAGCTCCACAACTGGAGGTGAATCACGGCCTCCTGCTGTGACAGCTGAAGGTGCTGAAGCTCAACCTGTTTCATTGCATAAAAAGAGAGGTTCCTCACGAACTGGTGGAGACCAAACGGAGCTAAAAACACTGCATATTCAACTGGGTGGACAGAGTTTGTTGGAGATGTAAACAGAACAGTGTTCATCAGGGTCTCAGGGGGACTGGAGCCGACATGAAGCTACATGAAGAAGATGATATGTTGGACTCATTTTACTTCTTGTGACCCAAAGAAAATAAACTAACCCTTAAAAAGTTATAAAAGCATTACAAATCTGTCTAGTGTGACATTTTTGTATACTTGACAGACAGCATAAAGTCCAGAGAGGCTGTAGTTCTGTCTGGATGGAGGAACGATAATTTCATTTTGTAAACCACGTGTGACTTGCCCCCGTTTCCCTCAAGTCAAAAACAACCACAGGCTATGAAATGTACAAACAGTTTCAGGTTGGTAATGTTCATGCCGACTGACCCAAAGCCCTCCAGCGAAGCATCGAACTCCACAAACGCAGGCGTGACGGCCGATCCGTGGAGCCGGATGTCGTGGGGTGTTGTCATGGACACCAGGCACTTGACCGGGTGAGAGGCACGGTGCTGCCCTCGGCGGAGCGCACCAGGCTGCGGCTGATGCGGTACTGTCCGTTATCCTCCGCCAGGGTGGCGAAGACGCTGTCGGGGCCGAAGCCCTCCATGGACATGGTCATACTGTCTGTGGAATCAGAGGAGGTCAGGTTAGGTTTCAGGAGATAGTGACATGATGTTTTTAACTTCATAACCTTCACGTTTATCTTTCCTCGTCCTTTGCTGCTGTTTTCTTACTTTAGTATTTTGCTGTTTTATTTTCCCAGCGAAAAAAATTGCTTAAAAAGATACGTGGGAGCTTTTTTAGACGTACATGTGTGTGCAAAGATTCTCTATAATCATATGACTACACTGCTGATCACGGATTTAATCTATCTGATGTTTTTTAACCTGTTTAGCATTTATTACCTTCGCCTATGAAGTTATGTTTTCACCCCCGTCCATTTGTCTGTGGTTGGATGGGTTAAATAAAGTCGTTTATTGCCCCAGAAGCGTTGGCGAATGGTTTACGGTTCAATATTTCACCTTCCACTGAGATCATGGATTCCTTTAAATGTGACGAGTCAGCACAAAGTCTAATTAGGCCACAACAAGAACTACAACCTCCATCAATGGCAGCTAATAAACCGCAGTAGATTACCTTCCCCGGGACGGAGAGGGATAGCTCTGTGTGCTGTAACAGTGGCTGCTTGTGGGGAGCAGTAATTAGTGGGGACTTAATACCCATTCTCAGCTGGGAGGAGACACAATAAACGATTAGGACGCGCCGAGGAGCCCCGTAAAATTACAAACACGAGCAGCTGCTGATAGAAAACAAACCATTAGCATGAGATTCCTCAGTCTGTATTTACACGGAGCATTTACACATCAACTGGATTTGAATCAGAGGCCAAGGAGATGACTTTCCTACAAGCTGACACCTTTGCTGCTGTGATTGCAAATGAACGCACGAGACACGCTTCCTCACGTGCACCTCATGCTCATCAGAGGATATTTAACAGTGCAGAACTTTTCCACTCACACAAAACCTTTGTAACATACTCGAGGAAAGCAACATTGAAAAAACTTCATATTTCGCCTTTAAGCTCAGCTGCTCCACCGACTTTCTCATCTGAACCTTTTTGAAAACCTTTATTCTCCACCACCGAGCGGCTGCCGGCAGCTTCCACCGGCTATTACATGTTTTACAGGAAGCTCATCTTCTGCAATCACAGCCTATTCACTGGAGGCTTCGTCCCAATGAGCAACGAGAGAAGCAATTTCTGGAAGATTGACGATCTTTTTTATCAAAAGCGTTTTACTACGGAGGGAAACTTTCTCCCCGGAGGACGCTGGTCTCCCGCTGGCCGAGGGGAATGGATCCCGAATGACAGCGGCGTCATCATCGCGCCGGCGGACGACGCTAGCTCTTCAATTTCCAGCTGTTAAAAATGATCTTTCACTCACTGCACTGCATTTTTTTTAAATCTAGAAAATGATTATACAGTTAGTTTTAATGTGGACAATTTTATCTTCAAGAATTGACCTGGTTTATATAATTATAACTAAGAAACAGGTTATTTTTAATGTCCCTTTCATTCAGTGCTGCTCGACAAACCAACTATACAGAGGCAGTGAAGGCACCTCAGACGATCCTTAGGTCTGATGATGAAAACCAGGAACGCACAGGGGCCTTTCCTCTCAGACCCCCGGCACATTAACTATCATGTGATCAATACTCGGTTTCTTACTTCTCATCTCCGCGTCGTAGCTGAGCGAGCTGGGCTTGTGCACCCGGTACTGCTTCAGCAGCTTCTTGTCCCAGGCGCCGCAGTTCAGAGGGTTTCCAAGACGTAAGAACTCCCTGGAGAGGACAGAGACCAGGATGTCATGAATAGAAATAACTCAACTGAAGAATGAATTAAATGTTTAAGGAATATAACGTTTTCTGCTTCTGCTTCATGTTGTTGGGCTCGGGAAGGTGCTCGCGCTGCTGCCACAGACTCGATTCATCAGTGAGAAACATCGAAGAGGTCCAGTAAACCCGGCAGTAAATTCAGAGCATTAACGCATTTTATCTATAGAAACCTTTCATGATAATCAAAGACATTGCAAAAAATCTATATTAGAAATAAGATATTTATCAACACGATGCGTCTGTTTAACGACAGTTTTCCTAAAGTACTGCTCAGTAAAAGCCTCCGGTGCTGCCAGGATTATTCACCGTATTCCCACAGGAGCCACCGATCATAAACATGTCCTATGTGTTCCCATGGAACCGTGAAGCACTCGAGATAAAAGCATCCATCAAACTGTGTGTTCCCTCAGGTTGCAGGTTGACTTCTGCACCTCAGCAGCTCTGCTTAACAGCTTGTGTTTGAGTCGGTTTCAAAGTCAGTGATGAGGTTGACTGGCATGTTAATCGACGTGGATAAGAAGAGTCCCAGTGGTGGTTTCGCTTCGCTTGTCAGAACGACCGAGTGAGCGACACGAGGACAGCACCAGAGGCACAGAGAGGCTCTGGAGCTTCGCTGCCGGCCGCCGCTGGCAGAGCAGAAACAAACCGAGAGGAGAGAGAGAAGAGAATTATGATGGGAAGGTGACGGCTGACAGGGAAGAGAGAGAGAGAGGAGAGGAGAGAGGAGGAGAGGAGAGGAGGAGAGGAGAGGAGAGGAGAGGAGAGGAGAGGAGAGGAGAGGAGAGGAGAGGAGAGGAGAGGAGAGGAGAGGAGAGAGAGAGGAGGAGGAGGAGGGAGGAGAGGAGGAGAGGAGAGAGAGAGAGGAGAAGAGAGGAGAGAGGAGAGAGGGAGAGGAGGGGAGGGAGGGAGGGAGAGGAGAGGAGAGGAGAGGAGAGGAGAGGAGAGGAGAGGGAGGAGAGGAGAGAGAGGGAGAGGGGAGGAGAGGAGGAGGAGAGGAGAGGAGGGGGGAGGAGAGGAGGAGGAGAGGGGAGAGGAGAGGAGAGGAGAGGGAGGAGGAGAGGAGAGGAGAGGAGGAGGAGAGGAGAGGAGAGGAGAGGAGAGGAGAGGAGAGGAGAGGAGAGGAGGAGGAGGAGGAGAGGAGAGGAGAGGAGAGGAGAGGAGGGAGGAGAGGAGGAGAGGAGGAGAGGAGGGAGGAGGAGAGGGAGAGAGGAGAGGAGAGGAGGGAGAGGAGAGGAGAGGAGGAGAGGAGGAGAGGGAGAGGAGAGGAGAGGAGGAGGGAAGGAATGAGAGAGAGGAGAGAGGAGGAGAGGAGAGGAGAGGAGAGGAGAGGAGAGGAGAGGAGAGGAGAGGAGAGGAGAGGAGAGGAGAGGAGAGGGAGGAGGAGAGGAGGAGAGGAGGAGAGGAGGAGAGGAGAGGAGAGGGAGAGGAGAGGAGAGAGGAGAGGAGAGGAGAGGAGAGGAGAGGAGAGGAGAGGAGAGGAGAGGAGAGAGGAGAGGAGAGGAGAGGAGAGGAGAGGAGAGGAGGAGAGGAGAGGAGAGGAGAGGAGAGGAGAGGAGAGGAGGAGGAAGAGGAGGAGGAGAGGAGAGGAGAGGAGAGGAGAGGAGAGGAGAGGAGAGGAGAGGATGGAGAGGATGGAGAGGAGAGGAGAGGAGAGGAGAGGAGAGGAGAGGAGAGGAGAGGAGAGGAGAGGAGAGGAGAGGAGGAGGAGGAGGAGGAGGAGGAGGAGGAGGAGGAGGAGGAGGAGAGGAGGAGGAGGAGAGGAGAGGAGGAGAGGAGGAGAGCAGATTGACGGCTCCGGATACGATTACGAGGGGGGACAAGATCAGTCGAGGACGCTTGAATTTACATATGAAAAGAACCAACGATGTGCATGTCCTCGTTCCTCAACCCTAAACGCCCATCGCACTTAACTAGTCAAGCGGGAAATGAGAATATCTCCCGGTTTGTCTGTACGTATACACAGTCTTCCTTCCCACGCTGAAACCCATCACTGAGGATTACCCCCCCCCCCCCACGTCACTTTCAATCACTGGAGGGGAAGCGTCACGATCCTGGGTAGGGCCACTAGCTCATACAAACTGTATTTACAAGTGAGAGCAAGTATTTACATAAAGCTGTAATTAAATCTACCTGTTATGAGCTGGAGACACCAGAATAAGAGTCACACAGACCAGTGGCAAAATAAACACAAAGCTAGCACCACAACCTGTTGTATCAAAATAACTGTGAATAATTTATCAGATCAATTCAGGCATTAAAAAAAGTAGTTAACAACACAAATACAGCCTGTAAACACCAAGAGTCAGAACCTGCTTTGTGAAGTTAAGTCTTAAACTTTGTGGAACATCTTGGGAACTCAAGGCTCGTTAAGACGGACTGGACTTGGGCTATGAAGTAGCCGCCTACATAATATCATCTAAATACCAGAAGTCCGGTCCAGTACCTGAGAGCCATCGGCTGCAGGGCCTGCGAGGCCAGCCTCTCGAACATCCTCTGCAGCGGCGGGTGCAGCGGGTGGTCTTCGTCGCCCAGGGCCTGGCTGCAGCGCTGCAGCAGCCGCTGGTGGAGGCAGGCTTCACACAGCACCTGCTGGTTCCGCTCACTGTTCACCAGGAGCTGGAGGATGTTGGCCACTGCCAGCTGCAGGTCCAGAGCGTGCTGGAGGAGAGACGGCAGGAGGAGGGAGGGAAGGAATTCAACATCAACATGTAAAGTCAGAAATTATTCCACTGTAAGGGATTCTTGTCAGGGAGGTATGCATTTAAAAGAGAGAGAGAGAGAGACTAGTACCCATCACCTGAATTTCTTTACGTTAACTATTAATATACCTACAGCCTTTCTGAGGTTTATGGTGCATCTACTGTACTTCCTTGTAATGCACTAATTTCTTTGGTTTCGACTTCAACATGTAAAAACCCACAGACACAAAAAGGGACTTTCCTGCCCTGCACATGACCCGTTCCCCCCCCCCCCCCCCCGCTCTGAAAGGAAGTACACTTCCTTCTTGTGTCCTCACCTCTGGTTGGCTCTCGGAGGAGACGGAGGGCAGCAGGTCCAGTATGGCCAGGACCGCCCCCGGGTGGATGACCACCATGTCAGACGAGGAGGAAGCGGGGTGGGAGGGGTTAGTGAGGTGGAGTTTCAGGTCTGTGAGGGCTTTGACCGGGGCGGGGGGGCCCGACGTACCGTAGTAACCTTGCCTGAGAAAACAGAGGAAACACACCAGGTCAAAAGTGTGTTTAGTCCAACTCGGTCAAACCACAGATGCATATGGAAGAGATGAGGTAACAGGGGAAATAAAATCTGGAAACATTGGCGCTTTTGGCTCAAGATCAAAACTTGTTTCAAATTTGTTTTTCTTTTCATGCAAAAAGAAGATAGAACAACTTTACTGCAGAGAATTATCCACTTGGGATTTTGAGAATAAAGTCATAATTATACTAGAATAACTTCGGTATTTAAGGCTGTGTCATGTTGGAGCCAGAGATAAAACGACAAATGTGGAGCTTCTCTAAATGCCATAAACGTAGAGAAGGTGATTTAAGACAAATCTAGAGATGTCCATCATGTTTTCTGGAGCTGTATATTTATTAAGACAAGAAAATGAAGTCATGTCAGCTGTAGCCTGTATAGTTGCACATAAGTTTGTTTAGTCTCTGTGAAACTGGAGTCTACAAAATATGTAAATATGGCTCATAAAAAAGGAAGCGGGTGTTAAATATTTATCATCACAGCCAAAGTGTCTCCAGGACCTTTCATAGCTCAGTGGAAATATTCTTATAATGAGAATGGCGATAATACTCCCTCACTGAGGCAGCGCAAGAACTGCCACCAACTTTATTTCCACACGAGTCAGCGGTCTTCACACTTCAGAGATCAAGGTGTCGGGCGGCTGCTGTTTGAAGCGCGGAGCCGACTCGTGTGAAAACAGCGCAGAGCAGGAGATCTGCTCGGGCCTGCAGTTTAGGCAATTACACCAAAGAGGCGTGTTGCTGCGATGCAAATTACAGAGTGGCAAATCCCCCCCCCGCCCCAGGAGAGCAGCCACAGTGGAAAAGGCTGGAGTCAGCATGAAGCGCTGGAAGGGCTGGATGTGGGTTGTTCGTGTTCACAGTAACTGGCAGATGCAGTAATTGTTTGAAAGGGCTCAGGGTCATTTTGCCACTAGTGGGCGTGTGGACGGAAGGTGAGGAAAATGGAGGGGAAGGGATGAGGGGGACAAAAGTGGCAGAGCGCTGTAGCTACCTCTTCCTGGCGAGTGCTGGCGTGCCCCACGGTGAGGGCAGCGAGGTCTCGTGATTCAGGCAGGGAGGCACCTGCTCCGCACGGCTGCACGGCACACGCACACACACACACACAGAGAAAGACAAGCATGCACACCCAGATGTGTGAGGACATACGTACACACACACACACACACACACACGCGCAGCCGTGCAGATGGACCAGACCGAGGAGGAACAGCCAGACAGTGCCAGAGGTTAGAGGAAGAAAAAAGAGAGAAGGGAAAAGAGAAGCTGTTAGTGTAGAGCTGACGGAGGAAACCGGATCAGAGGTACAGCTGGAGCACATGCCCCCCCCCCCGCCCCCGCCCCCCACCACCAGCCAGAGCAGCACATGTGTCTGTGTAGAGCAGTGATGACGACAGAGCTCTGCAATTTTGGTTGTGATCATCCCGGTGATGAAAACACACACAGGAGAAGGAACATTGTCTAAACACAACTTGAAATGAAATCCCTTAATTCTTTCGGCTCTCGCTGTCCCTGGCTTTGCATGTTTTAGTCTCATATTATAAAAGAAACTAAAACTCGTACAATGTGAACAGATGCAGATCTGGAGAAACAGATTTCTCCCTCGTCTCAGCATTTCTGCTCAAGTCGAAAAAAAAGTTTTTTAGGTCACTTGAAAATACAAATTCCCCTTCGGCTCAATAAATTGGATCGGGATTTGAATAATAAAAAAAAAGGGAAATGTTTACAGAGGGTTGTTTTATGATTCAAACTAGGTCGGGAGGAACTTGCCGGCCTCTCACAAGAAAAAGACAAGTTCAGGGTTTTGTTAAACACATGTGAGAGGATTCTTGAAATGTTCTGGATGAACACGTGGCTCCGACCGCTGAGGACGGCTTCCCTTCTACACGAAGACCCCACTGAACCCAAAGGCACATGTTCTTTAAGTGACCGCTAACACTCAACTGTTAACTTAACATAACCGCCTACGATAAATAAACAACTTGTCGATAATGATGCTTCTTCCTTATTCATTCATGAGCTGAAGGGCCTGAATACATGCGAGAGAGACGGCCGCCTCCATTCGACCCGTCTGATTTATGGAGCGGTATGCACACGGCTGACAGCCGGGCACATTAATGTATACGAGCCGGCTGGAGACGTAAAGTTACTGAAAGAGACGGCAGCTATTGGATATCATAAACCATCTTCCATAAGAACGACTCTGTAGAACGTGTAGTCTCTAAGAAAACCTTGATTACTTGAGTGTAAAAGCTGAATTTTAGACTTAACTACATTGTCAAAGCCCAGTTTCTGCATCCACTGACCTGTCGAAGGAGTCGGTGGCCATCTTGTACAGGTAGATGAAGAGCTTGCTGCAGTGTTTGAGCGTGGGACAGACGCTGTCCCCCGCGCAGCCTCCGGGGGCAGCCTCGTCCTCCAGCAGCCTCTGGAAGGGCTGCGCGTTCGAGGGGAACACGGTCGTGGCACCGAGCTTCTTCGTGTCGGAGAAAGCAGCCGAGCAGCCTGGTGAGAGGCAGACACGGTCGTGAACATCAGGAGGAGGATTTGAACACATACCGACACTAATGGAAAACACTTGTGACTCGCAGCCAAGGAGAAAGCAGAGGCTTCCATATGAAAAGCAAATGTGCAGATTCACACGTGAGCAGAGCAGAGGATTAACAAGACAGATGTTCTCTGATCTCCTCGTGCGACTCCTACTAAATCAGAACAGGAAGCGCAGGTGTTACAGGAAGTGTGCGAGGGGGGGGGCCTCACCTCACGGCGTCGGCCAGCTTCTCAAACTGGATCTCCGTGCGGAAGAAGTGCGAGTTGGCGGGCTCGTAGCGCATGGCGGCGGTGAGCGTGCAGAAGACCGTGTGCAGGAGCTCAAACACCTGGTTCTGGTTGACGCGCTCCCAGCCGTGCCGCGGCTGCTGGCACAGGCAGCGCTCCATGGCCACCAGCAGCGAGGTGACGTAGACGAAGCCGCCCACCTTGCGGAACACCGTCCGGGTGCGGTGACTCTCACGCAACACCGCCAGCAAAGCCTTGAAGAGGAGAACCAGGAGAGGCAGGTTCAGTTTCCTCAAGTTCTACATAAAGAAATAATGAGGTGTTTGAAAAGTAAAAAGGAAATCAAGTAGTTTGGTATCATTTCCCCCCAAAGCACATGATTTATAACGTTCATAATAAATGTCGGTCTTCTCCACAGTTTTTAAATAATTTCATTTCCTTCAGCGTTTTGTTAGTTTTCACGTGGTTTGGTTTCCGTCACCTCGTTCAGTCAAGTCTCGTTCATCAGCGCTCTCGCTCTCTTGAAGTGCAGACATGTCTACGAGCCCCTCTGGGTTCTCTCCGGCTCGCTGCCGTTTCATTTTTCCCCCGCTTCTACATTTTGTCTAACTTCCGTGGTTCACAATTTGCAAGTAACCTGAACTGAAACATCAAACCTGCATACGAGTGTGGGGACATGAAAAGCACACGAGGCGACTGCGACTCACTGAGTCTTTAATCAGCAGCTGAGGAGCGGAGACGGCAACAGATGCTTTTGAATGATACGTGTGAAGTGAAGCTTGAGTTCAACGGGAGGATTTCTCTGTTTTTTAGTTTCTTCAATCAATATCTTCTTCTTTATTTAGTGAAACCGTCAATTATAAACTTCCAAATTAAAATTACAACATCACGGTCACATCCATCGCACCGTTTAAATGTACTGTATGTATAATAGCGAGTGAGGAGAGGAACAAGAGAGAAGAGGAGTTAAAACAACGACTCATTACGACGCCGAGGCGCCGGTTTCCTGCTGCATGAGTCAGCGTTTTTACTTTTATACCCTTCGCAGGATGTTGGAAAAACTCCTCTCGCTGTCCACCAGGCTGGGAAGTTACCACCCCGGCTGCGTGAGGATGTGCCGGTAGGTGTTAACTTCACCAGCCTCGGGGATTAGATGCAACGTATCAGGATTAGTCCGGGTTAAATGTGCACTGTCACAAGGCTAATCAGCTTAATTTTAAGATCTATCTCTGTGTTACTGTCGGGTACATAACCCCCCCCCGATGAAAAATCTATTTTACCCTTTAACTGGATTTGATACAAGTTCTTTGCAGTGTTAAGGATTTTTCTTTTTGATAATTCAAATCCCTGATTAGAGAAACAGGAGCAAAATGCTGACGGGTTTAATCCAGACGAGGCTTCAGAAGGCGTGAGAATCGCTTCACGTGAACGAGTCGGAGATTTGAAAATGCAATTATGTTTTAGAAAAGTGTGTCTGTGTGTGTGTGTGTGTGTGTGCACCTAACTCTCTGTGCCCCTGGTTTAAGGCAATTACTGTATGCAGGGCTTTAAATGTATATTGATTTTAAAATCACAGAAGTTTTCCTGTGTCAGTGCTGACGTCCAGATTCCAGCTCACACAGGTTTTATCTTCTGTTTAAGATGATATAAGAACCATGTGACCTCAGAGTCCCACCAAGAAGAACAAACTTCTTCAGCCCACGTCTCCCTAAACTGATCTGAGACACATGAAACTTCAGCTCTGTGGGTTTTCTCTGACCAAATTTGAGAGTGCCCTGATGATTTCACCCGGAATGACCCAGTTCAGATTTGGTTTCAGGGTTAACCATCAGGGTTTGGTTGGGACTGTCGATGACTAGTGTCACAACTATATAAAAGGGGAACACGTGCAGTGTGGTTACCCTCAATATGTCCGTCTTCAGCTGCAGCTCACTGGACGGCGCAGAGTGCATGAGGCCCAGCAGCGTTCCCATGTCGTCGTCGCCGCTGGGCGACAGCACGAGCTGCTGGATGATGAGCAGGGCGTGTTCCCGGCACTGCGGTACTTCACGATGTTGTGGACGCAGCGGGCTCCACCGAACTCCCTGAAGAGGGCTTGAAGGCAGAAGAGAGACAGGAGGGATGAAGACAGGCGGACATTTCCACCTTTACACATCTGCATGCGTTTGACTGAACACATGGACACCAGATATTATAATTAATATGTTGACAGAGACAGAGCGCTGTCAGATCGGCCTTAAAGGAACACACTTCAATAATGTGACTGGTAGATTCAGTACAGTAAATACATCCCCTCCTCTGTATTTACAAATCACAAAACCCATTAAAAACACTGGACTACATACAAGACAAAAGATGGGACAGATATGATCAGTAGATAAAGTTGTAAAGACGGAGAATTGCCCCCATTTCTATTAATATTTGTATTATTCATTAATGTTGTTGCTGCATATCTTGAATGAACAAACAGTTAAAAAGGTAATAAATCCTCATATTTAAGAAGCCGAAACCAGTTTGTCACAATCTTGATGAATGACTTGAACAATTAACTGATAAATTAACTGATTTGATGATAAATTTGGCAATTTATTATCAAATCATCGAACCATATGGTGCAGGAGTCACCTGAGAAGATTCTTTTTGTTTTGCTGTATCTCTGGTTCTCTTTTCTATAACAGTATAAGAGTTGGGAAGGTCGTCTACAGCCACTGTCCTTCAGTGAGGTACAAACTTCCCAGAGACACCTTTCATACCCACAGACAGTTTCAGTATCTCACCCTCACAAGACAGATTTGCAGTTTAGATTAAATATTGCCTGCTGCACTGAATGTTCAGACCGATAAAGCTTTTTACTCTCGGGATTCGCTCGCTGTGAAACCCAGGAGGTTAAAACCCAGGAGGTCACATCTTGTTCTTACGCCGTATGTCTTATCTCCAATTTCATTCTGGGAGGTGGTTGCTTCATTTAGACCTTCACAGGGTTTATTTTACTCTGTGTGAAGGTCTGAGGTTTGATTCTTATGCTGCATCGTCTGTAATAAATGTGACGATTGTAAAAACATTAAATTTAAAGCTTATCTGAGGAAGCTGACGTTCAGAAACACAACCTGACATCTCTCCTCTCTGTGGCTCCGACTCCACACATTTGTCGCTGCGTGAATTTTGGTGACGCGCTGAATTTTCTTTCTTCCAGGGGGGGGAACTCATTTCAAGTCCCTCCAGATAAGACTGCCAGCGAGAGAGCCTCGGGCGCAAAATGTAAATGTAATCAACGTGTCAGAGTGGAGTGCTACACACACACACACACACACACACACACACACACACACACACACACACACACACACACACACACACACACACACACACACACACACACACACACACACACACACACACACACACACACACACACACACACACACACACACACACACACACACACACACACACACACACACACACACACAGTGCAGTCTGACAAAGGTCACCGGTCATCATCAAGGTCGAAGACAGCTCCGAGCCGTCAGTGTGCAGGTGGTTGGTTATCTTCATGACTCATCATGTCTCTGACCCCCCCCCCCCCCCCACACACACACACACCCTTAACCGAACTCTTAAAACCAAATTGAAACCTGAAGCTTAAAATCAAATCCTCACAGCTCTTGTGAGAAATAACACAAAACTTCGTAACGCCTACAACAAAGACACAACAACAAAACAAGCTTAGGAGACACAATGTGATCTTATGTTATAACTTTCATCTTTGGCTTTGTAGCTTGGCACTGTCTTAACAAAGCATCACAACACACACACACAGAGGGTGCAGTGTTTAGCAGCTACACAACCGTTAAGGACCTCACATCTTTGTGTGTCTGTACGGGTGAGACATCATCTCCTGCTGCACACAAAGCGTCACCACTGCAGAGCACCTGAGCACAAAGTATTTGAACTGACACAACACAAGCGGCGTCTTGTTGTCAAATGCTGCGCAGGATGTTAAGCAACATCTGGCTCAGTGAAGGACACACACACACACACACACACACACACACACACACACACACACACACACACACACACACACACACACACACACACACACACACACACACACACACACACACACACACACACACACACACACACACACACACACACACACACACACACACACACACACACACACACACACACATCTTCCTCCAGGGATCAATTAAGTGTCTTATTTAATTTCCTCAGACCTCCTGCCCATCACATCACCCTGACCCCCCCTCTGTGTGTGTGTGTGTGTGTGTGTGTGTGTGTGTGTGTGTGTGTGTGTGTGTGTGTGTGTGTGTGTGTGTGTGTGTGTGTGTGTGTGTGTGTGTGTGTGTGTGTGTTTACCTGCGTTGGTGCTGGTGGTGTTGGAGCCCTGCAGCAGCACACCCAGTGTCTCCATCACCAGCCAGGCCAGCTGCTTCTGCTCCTCCGCCACTGTGTTGTTTTTACAGTCGGCTGCAGACGGGGGGGGGGGGGGGGAGACAAAGGGTGGGAGGAGAGGTCGACAGCATCACGACTCCATCAGAGACACACACACACACCGATTGTAAGTGCATATGAGGGAATGCCCTGAGAATCTGGAAAATCTTAACGCAGTAAAACTGAATTTAATTTTCTACCAACTGCATCTAATGGGTTTGTAATACGGTTGAGATTCAGATCCGCTCAGTGAATTTCAGGTTCAGACCTGTGGTTCTTTGTCACGGCCGTTACTGGCGTGTGCTTTTATCAAATCTGCAGCTGCTTTCAGATCTGCACTGAAGTCTGCACATGTTCCTGATATTATCCAGGGGGGGGGGGTCATGAACGTCGCCTGAATGTTCCCAACATGTTCCTGTTGTTGTGAACGGGTCTGACCCGGACAATCTGCTGCTGCTTCCTTATAAGTGGAGGATACAATCCTGACTCAATTTTCTTTCACATCTGAGAATAGCTTGAGAACATCACGATCTACCACCTGCGAAACAAAAGCCCAGCTCCTCACCTTGGTCGTTATTGTGCGGTTGCTGCTGCGTGGCCGGGTCTTTGAGCAAGGCAGCGTACTTGTGCAGCAGGTTGACCAGCACCTCCAGCAGGCCGACCTCCCGCAGCACGTCGCTGAACACCGGGTCGTGCCTGGCCAGCTTCAGCAGCGTCCGCACGGCCGTGATGCTGCAGGCGTGCGACGTGCTGGACTTGAGCAGCACGCTCACGCTGAACAGCTCCTTGCACGGCACGTAGTTGAGGCTGAAGACGACAAACTCCAGCAGCTCAAAGTACTTGGCCTGGGCGTCGGGGAGCTTGGCCACGCGCTCTGCAAACTGCGACAGGGTGTGCTGCGACTCCAGGATGAAGTAGTTTGCCGGCTCTGCTGCGTAGATGTTCCGATGGCGTCCAGCAGCATGCCGGCCAGACGGCTGGTTTTGGTTCGCAGGAAGGCGTTCTGGAGCACCGCGAAGGCCTGGATGTTACGGACTGTGTGGCCTGGAACAAAGAATACAGAGAATTACAGAACTGATTCAGGATGGAAAGATGGATGTTTTCCACAAGCTACCCTCGTCATCTTACCTCCATTTTGGGGTTGTGTGGCTCAGATAAAGGAACAAACTGCGACTCACACACGTAGGAACACATTCGAGAAAAGCGACGGTGAAATGTGTGGAGAGAAACACCCACAACCGTTGAGTGAATGTGGCGGCCTAATTAGCCGGATAAGCGGACCCCTCACACCATGATGGCTTCTGGTAATGACTTTGCACGCAGCTGGAGTTGTCATTAGGGGTGTCCGTGTGTGCGTGTGTGTGGTGTGTGTGTGTGTGTGGTGTGTGTGTGTGTGTTGTTAAAACATGCAGCAGAGCTAAATTGTGTTAGATTTGTCGTTGTGTGCGAGGTTATAAATCTGACAGTTTCAGTGTTTTTCGTCTTGGCACGGAGACAAAGAAAGTCATAACAAGTGCTAAAATCTGAAATATTTCATCATGTGTCTTTCACTTAAAACCAAAGATACGAGTCAATTTTTAAAATCAGATTTTAGGCTTTTCCCTAAAAACACTGTCACATCCTTTGTGGGCAGTGTTCTGTGTCTCTTTGTGAGTGAGGCTGCGAGAGGAGACGTTCTCAGGCAGTTGGAAGTCAACGTGCCAGTTCTCGAACCCACTAAAGCATCTCTGGAAAGAGCCCATTTGTATGCAGGAGGCTTCAGGCGTCCGTCTCCAGCAGTGTGACAGGCGGCCGAGTTGCCATGGTGTCAGTCAACAGGTTAAGCTCGCTGGGATCGGCCAAGCATCAAAGTCATTTCAGGGATTAAGATCGGACGGGGGAGACGCGGCGGCTGGGGGATACACCGAGACTTTCCTCACATGTAATTCCTCTCTTGTCTCAGGGATTTGGGGCAAACTGAGTTGGTGGTAGTGTGAAGGTTTAGGAAAAGGGCCTGAGATCAGAAAATCACTGGGATGTCGATCTGGATAGAGGCGGGAGAGAGCGTCTTACTTTGTTTTCCCCGGTCGTTACAGCAGAGACGGACAAAGCCACCGGTAAAGTGCATATGACTAAAGAAACCAAAGTGAAACATCCCTTGTACAAACGTTTTCTCAGGGTTTGAACATCTTTCACAAGTAGTCAAAAATAAATAACATGGATCTAGTCTAAACAAGACGTTACAGCCATTAAATCAGCTCTGACAGTAATTCAGTAGCTTCTGTTAACACCGTGAACTCACCTTTCCCAGAAGACACTGGCAGAACGAAGCCCGGCAGCAGGAAGGGGGCTCCGGTGGTCAGACCAGCAGGCTTCAGCTCCGTCACTCCGTACGTGGTCAGACAGGTGACCAGGTTCACCAGGTCCTTCAGTGCATCTTTCGACTCGTCTTCCTTGGCCTGTTCCAGTCGGAGCGTGAGGTCGGAGAGGAAGGCGTAACCCTGGCACATTCGGAAATCGTCCAGCAGCGTCTGCGACACGTCGCTGGAGTCTTTAAGGAAGCAGGAGAGGCCGGCGAACATCTCCACGATCTCCAGCGGGGAGAGGTCATCGGACTGCTGCATGTTCTGAACGCACGTGGCGAGGCATTCCTTCTCTGTGGACGCAGCAGGTGAGGAGAGCCACGGTTAGAGGAACCCCAAAAAAAGACATATACATCCTATCATATACTGTATGCTTGCTTTTACCGTGTATGTATTTGACCACGTTGACGCTGAGGCCGTGTCTGGAGATGGTGGTGAGCACCTCCCCAGCGCTCCTCCGCCAGGGCAGGTTGTGGGGGGGGCACCAGGAGGTGATGGCACTGAAGAGGAGCTGGAGGTCGTCCTTCTGGGCCAGCTCCTCTGCCGGAGACACGAAGGTGCAGAGCTTCACCAGGATCTGAAAGAGTGGAAACAGATGGAGACAGAAGAGTTTTTGTTTAATGTGTCTCTTCATGACTGGTTTCATAATATGGAAGATTCAGGAGCTGAGGTCTTTATAGCAATTTGAGTAAATGTGGATTCAATTAATCAAACTTAATCAATAACCATCTTATAATTGCTGATGCAGAGAACAGATCCTGCACACATGCTTTACAAGACTTAAGTTTTTGCTGAATCCACAACAAGTGACTGCGACTTGATTTCCATGCAGAAGTAAAATGTGGTTTTCTAACTGTGACAAACTGTGAGGTCATTTCTTGGAGAATCCCCGATTGCTTCATTTCTCTAAAATCTGGACAACCTGAGCTAAAAGGGTCTGTAAGTCATTAAACTATAATAAATAATGATAAAGACAGAGACAGAGACCTTGGCTTTCTGCTGCAAAAAGAAGGACTGGTCTAACTGTTGTGGTTTTTATTTTTTAGATCGATTTCAACAGAATCTCAACCACGGGAGGTGAGTTCTCAGAGGGTCACTGTCGCGTTACCTGAACGAAGACTTTCTGTAGCAGCACCCTGCGATCAGCGAGGGGCAGCTCCGGCTGGGGGGGGCCCTGCACTGGGGTCTTCTCCTGGGTGGAAGGCGGCGGTGGCGGTGGCGGCGGCGGCTGCGGGGTCGGGCCCACCGTGGCCTCGGGCATGTGGGGCAGGTCAAAGAACAGGTAGAGGCATTTGACCAGCGTGGAGGGGACTGACATGGTCGTCATGCAGTCCACGGTTTTCTGATGAGGAGGAAAAAAGGATTTGTGTTAAAAGAGCTCAGCAGAAGAGTCGGGACCATGTTGAGATTCACACGTTAGACATTTTAAACCTTGAATTTAATTTCTGCAGCAGCGTTTTTTGTATCGTGAAAATCGATTCACGCCGCTGACCCAGGCTGCGTTAACGTGAAGCCGAGAGCTGCAGGCGAGCTCATCTGATTCCTGCTGCACCAAAAATGTGTTTTTGTTTTCAGCGTGACTTTGCTAAACGGGTATATTTACTGTCGTGTTATGATTAATGGTTTTGTCTCTGCGAGGGGGAAATAGGCCTTGAGGTGTGTGTATTTATTGTGTGTTTTCCCACAACTATACTGCCTGTGTGTATTTATGAGTGTGTGTCGTGATGGCAAGGAAAAAGGGCTGTAGAAGGAGATGGGGTTCGTGCTCACTGGGGCGAATGATTCAGATAATCAAACGCTGCCTCCTACACACACACAGACACACACACACAGACACACACACACACACACACACACACACACGCAAGAACACACGGTGGATCCTCCCATTTATACCAGGACTGTCTGTCCAAGAGAGCGAGAGGGTGGACCCACAAGGAGGAATAACAGAGCACAATAGGTGCACACTCAATTTCCCCCGAGCTGATCGATGGAGAGATGGGAGTGGGGGAGGGGGAGGGGGAGCGGGAGAGAGAGAGAGAGAGAGAGAGAGAGAGAGAGAGAGAGAGAGAGAGAGAGAGAGAGGAGAGAGAGAGAGAGGAGAGAGAGAGAGAGGAGAGAGAGAGAGAGAGAGAGAGGGAGAGAGAGAGAGAGAGAGAGGGAGAGAGAGAGAGAGAGAGAGAGAGAGAGCGACGCTGACAGTGGGTGTAGGTGGAAGGTGTTTGTAGATGATAGCGAATCAGTATCATGGACAAACTGGAGCAGCACTTGTGGTGCAGTGAGTCTGTGAGGTGAAGTGTGTGTTTGTGTTTTGTTTACAGGCAGCGACATCTCGGCACCGCTGCAGCTTTAAGGTCAAGGTTACCGCTGAACCGTCAATCAGGAAGAAAACCAGAGAGGCAAAGACGTTTTATTGGATGTGTGTGTGTGTGTCTGTGTGCGTCTGTGTGTGTGTGTGTCAGATGAGTGCACTGGGAATGCAGAGCGTGAAGGGCGTCGTATAAAAACAGAGGGGGAAGCCGCGTGGTATGCGAGAGGCAGAGCTACAAAGAAAAAAATATAGCTTTTATATCATCTGAGGAAGAGGAAGAGCAGGAAGTGAGTGAGTGAGAGAAGAAAGAAAGAAAGAGCAGAGGAAAGACGAGCACTAATGAGAGCGAGGTGACGTCAGGTTTATGGGAGGCCAGCTGCCAGGAGAGCCCTTTGTTTTACCGTCTGAGACGCGAGAGGAAAGGAATACAAATCCATTAAACCCAGTCACTCCCCATCAAACACACACACACACACGCACGCACGCACGCACGCACGCACGCACGCACGCACGCACGCACGCACGCACGCACGCACGAGTCTGAGCAATGATGGTGGGTGATTCTTCTTCGTCTTTTATGCTGCAGTATAATGACAACACTGTTGTTGCTCGCTCACAATGACAGAGGGGCAGGTTGACAGGAAACAGTGGACACACACCAGAATGGATGAACGGACAGTTCATATTTCATCAGCGAATAAAAGGAGAAAGCCGCCGGCCGCTCAGAGGAGAGGTTAACGTCCGACCAGACGGTTCAAACACTCAGGTTCTGAGCTCTGACGATTAGAGATGACCTGTGATTATGTGAGACGGGTTGATTACCGGGGAACAGGACAGGGAAGACAAAGATGATGTTTGGAACTATGAAGCTTTGACAGACTCGTGGTTGGTCTAGCTTGTTTCTCAGAGGGACCTCGATACCGGGACTCCATCCACCGACGGCTACTACACAGAGTCTGGCTCCAAATGACGTCATCGGTGCAAGATGGCAGCGTTCTGGGATATTTGGCAGCATTTCAGGATAGTGGGAGGAAGTGGAGTCGTGTCATCCATCTGTATCTACAGTCTGTGCCTGCGAGTGGCTTAAATAAGGGTGAGCTCCAAGAAGGCAACTTCAGGAACGTGTACAAACCCATGTGGTTCTATTGCTGCAACGTTGTGTACACAGTGAGCAGTTGCACTTCAAGCTCGAGGCTTTTATCTTTCAACTTCTCTGCTTCAGTCGACAGAAAACACTAAAACAAACTATCTAAATCTTCCATATTTCTACATGAAGCATCAGCTGTCGTGTGTGTGTCTGTGTGTGTGTGTTGTGTGTGTGTGTGAGTTCTGACAGGAACAGAACATGTCTGGCGAGAGAGTGAGAAAATGTTTGACTCGACAACAACAAAGGCACATTTCTGAAGTGCAGCAGACCAGGAGAGAGAGGGAGGCAGGCAGGCGGGCGGCCAGGCAGCCAGCTGACAGCGACGCTCCCCTCAAGACCCCCCGGAGGAATGCCGGCTCAAAACCTCAAAAGAAATCTGCTGGCCAGCGCTTGAAAGCTCAGACAGAGAGGAAGCCGAGACTCTGAATTATGCAGAGTGGTGCTGCGTTGTGAGAAGAAGCTTCACACACACACACAAACTAAATGTTGACTTGCTCTTGTTTCCAAAAGGTGACAATGGTGCAATTCATGTGACACAGCAGCACGAGAGGAAAACAAATATCAAGGAGGAAACATCCGGCTCAGCATCAGGACAGTAAAGCAGGTTTAACAGATGACTGTGTTTGGGTGGAATGAGCTGCTGCAGGTCCGATGGGACTTTGTATTTGTCCTCAAGGGCCTGTTCCGTGGTTCTTACTGAGGAAGATGCTATTTTCTGCTGGTAGATCAGAGAGGGGAGCTGCATTCACATGTGTGAGAGGAAGGCGAGAATAAATACAGACACACACACACACACATTAAAATCAAGGAAACAACACCATGGTGATGCTTGTAACACCGACCTGTCCGGAGGAAGCCAACAGGTTGATTGTGGTCAGAAGCATCCAGCCGCGACTCGCCTCCTCGCTCTGGTTCACCTCCAGGAACTGGACTATGGCTCGACTGGCTGCCTCTGGAGGAGCGAACAAAAACACATGAATGAGATGTGGGAACGTGTGGAGTTGGGGGGGAGGGGGTTCTTGGTTTGTGTTTCGAAAACCCACTTTTGCAGGAAGAATATTGAGGCTACATCCATGCTAATATGTTTTAGCTCCATGATTGGACTATGACGAGGTGGAACTGTTACTGAAAGCAAGAGTCGCCCGGTCCAGACTACAACACAATGAACTAACAAACTGAAACAGGACCAGCAGTGAGTCCTAACTTCTCTGACGTAGTATCGGATCTAGAAATCCCCCACAAAGTTGTTTTGATGATGACAGAGAAAAGTAATCTGAGAGCGTGAGTCAACCACTGAGTCAGTCCACAGAGGCGTGGTGACCAGCTGGAGGAGCGAGCGCTCAGACCGGGCTGCTGCTCGGGAAGAACGAGTCACATGGACGTTCAAGAGGAAGATGGAGAGAGGTGATGAAGAAGAGGACATGAGAGACAGAGAGCTGGACATTTACTAACACACACATTTCCATGGGAAAGAATCCACTGACGTTGAGTTAACGGTTCCTTTTAAATGATTTGATTCAATACATTTGAATCAACTGCTGGAGAAGCCAGACACGGTTTGTAATAGATGAGAGAAAGTCCCTTCTGTTCCTCATGTGATCACACACAGCATCAAACGGCAAATACTTTATACAAATACAAAAACTTCTTACAGCTGCTTAACAATCTGAGCATCAGGACATCAGAGGAACATCAGGCAGGAGCAATTCTTCTTTTACTTTATTAACCAAACAAGTAGATAAGTGGATTTTCGAGAGCTTCCCATGACATCTTCACCGTGATGAGTCTACCTAGCGGGGGGGGGGGGGGGTCTCACCTGTCGATTTGTTGGAGGCTCTCCGTCTGATCTCGGTCACCATGAGACGTGAGACCTGGGTGGTGAACTGCAGCAGGTCGGAGAACTTCTCCGTCATGCTGCTGGGTGGAGCTTCCCAAAGACCTGGAGGGAACCGGGAAGAACCCATTACATTCTGATGCAGGGTCAGGACCTTCTTTAACATTGGGTGTTTTTTATATATATTTACCCCATGAAAGTAATTAATATAGACAAACAGATATTTAAGTGTGTATGTGTGTAGTGCGATTGAATTTAAGGGAGTGTGTGTCGGGCCTGGGCGGAGATACGAGATCTACATCAGACATGGAACAATTTAGTTTTTACACAGTTCTCTCTCTCCTCTCGTCGTCAGATGCATGATGGGATACATCGCTTGGTTACTGACCATCAGTTGTACACTACTCTTCACATTGGATTGTGGGATGCAACGAGTCCACACAATCTTTGGGTTTTCCCTGCTATGTTCTAGTTTTACAGCCACAGTGGACGGTTTTACATTTATTTATCAGGGAAAAGTCCCACATTGAAAGCAGGGCCGAGCCCAGCGTCCCTCTGCAGCGGGGGGGGGGGGGGGGGGGGGGGGGGGGAGGCTCGACTTTTGAGTTCTGACATGAATTATATCACCAGTGAGTGAACCACAGCCCGGGCGGCGTAATTAGCTGACAAGTCAAGAGACCCTTGGTGGGGCACTCCAGTTTGATGAGGACACTCGACGGGGGGGCTGCCAAACAAAGAGGCCTACTCTCCATCTGAGTAATAGAAACACTGTACATGTAACAAGGGTCCTGCCTTCTCTGCTGTGTTGACTAAAACACACAGATTGTATGTTGCGTTCAGCCGCCCTGAGTCAAAGGATTTCATATTCCACAGCCTCTTGTTTATGGATTTAATGCTTAATCAATCAGTGTTTGTCTGTTGCCCAATTAATTTGCTTCTGACCGTCATTCCTGCTCGAATGATTAATCTATAATAGATAAAAACTTAATTAGGAACAATTTGATCAATTGCTTCAACAGAGAATTGGTTATTGAACCAAAATAACAAATTGTGAGATTATAATAATATACACAGCAGAGTAGGTTGGACAAAATGGTATTTATCAATATGAAACTATATTTCATTTGTAGACCTGTAACTGTTTAACGCTAAACTAGTCCTGTTTAAAGTCGTGTAGTAAAAAATTACTACGTTTGCTTTGTTTCCCGGCTTCAAATGTTTTCTAAGGATTTAAAAAACCTAACATTGTGCAGTACTACATAAAAGGTATTTGTCTTTATAGATATTTCTTGACCCTGTTCAGACCTGAGTTAACATCCGTCCTCAGTGACCGATTAGAACCGGGCAGCGCTGAGTACAGGTGTAAACGCCTTTAATGACAAAGACTACAATCTGGTCTGGGACACAATGAAGGACCAGATTGTAAACTGTGTGTGTGTCTGTCCTCCTCACACCAAGAGACACACAAACACACGAGTCACGCTGGCTAAAACAACATCATTTGGTAATTTATCAGAAACGATGTAAATGCCTATTTGCATATAGAGCAGTGAGATCACGTGCGGTCACATTTTGAGAACGCACTTCAATGCCAGGTGGGAACAGACGTGCTCAGCGCTGTCCACTTGTGATCGTCTCCCTCAGGACGGAGGTGAACTCCAGGTCTGAACTCCAGGTCTGAACTCCAGGTCTGAACAGGGCCTGTGATGCAGCCCGTGGCTCAGGTAAGATGTTTGATTAAACCCGGTGTTGACACTGGGAGGGAGTTCACCGCCTTCGCGTGACTCCACTCTCCGGCACACCTGTCCACCAGGTGCGCACGAGACAAGGTCCACGTTGTCTAACAGCCTTTCAGGATCTGCCCTTGGGAACAGGCTGAATCTCAAGTGTTGATGCTGGAGTTGATTATGATTCCATATATTGTGGTTTAGTCATTTTCATTGTAGAGAATTTATGTGAGCCAAAGCTAGAATGAAAGCCTCATACCTGCACAAGCCAACCGGCTTAGTTCCTTCAGATTTAGCTGCAGGAATCTGTGAGGAGTCTATTTGAGTGTGAGGGGAAAATAAATCCCAGGTGACTTGTCACTTATCGAGTTCACATCAATCCATCCTCAGTATAAATCCATGATGTAGGAGTCACTGGCCACGTTTAGACCTGGTAACAACATCCTTCCAGAGAGATACGATCACATGAGGACAGCACCGAGGTCATGTGTTCACACCTGGTATTCAAATGTGAGTCATGTGACCACTGTGATCGGATCACACTTAACTTCTCTGTACGCAAATAAACACGAAGATCACTTGTGTTGGCAAAGAGAATGATGTTTTTACCAAGTCTGAGTTTACAGATGTGTCTGATGTGTGGGTGTGTGTGTGTTGTGTTGTGTGTGTGTGTGTTTGTTTGTGGGCACAAGCGAGAGAGTGAGAGAGAGGAGTCACGTGGGGCTGAGTGAATCTCATTCAGCTCAGTTATAAAGAAAGATTCTATCAATTTAAGGAAAGTTTGAATCATTACGTGTGGATCAGTGTTGATATTGTGGTTGTGGATACAAACAAATCAACAAATAGACGCTGTAGTGGGTCAGAGGACGTCAGCTGAGTAGGTGGACATTCACACAGCTTAAAGACAGTGTCCACGTGTGTCCCAGACCACCTCTGAATGTACTGTACTCTGCACGGTCCACTTGTGATGGGATCACTCAGGATGGATGTTAATACCCGGTCTGAACCAGGTGAATGTTGACAGAGCACCAGCTTGCCTGGAAAACCACGAGTCCAACCACATGCACAAGTCAAACAGGTTTGAACTCCAGCTTTCACACGTCCCCACAACCAGAACTGGATTCTGTCCTGCAACCTGTCAGCTTTTAAATTAATTCATTTCCGTTCTTGTCAACATCCGGCCCTCCTTCCACCCCCTGGTGGGACCTACCCTGTTAAAAACAGGAAGCATCATGTAGAGCTTCTCCTCCTGCTCCTTCTGGGTCATGTGGCGAGGAGGGTGGCACAGTTCGGAGAACAGGCGCCGCAGGTGCATCAGGCCCAGCGCGTTGTCCTGGGGGCTGCACTCCTCCTGCCTCGGCCGACCCATGATCCTCTTCACCATGTTCATCTTGAGCGGCTTTGTCAGGGCAAAGGCAGCCCTGTGGAGGAGAGAGAGGGGGGGGGGGGGGGGGGGGGGGGGCGTTAATGACATGTATCACAGCAGTTCAATACTCAATCATCCTACAGGGGTGATAATCAAATCTAGACACTGTTTTTAAACATCTGTACCGTGTCCACAGAGAGTCAGAAACTGTAAACTACAGAGGGAGGATTATCTTTATGTGGAATGACCTTTATCCCTGTGAGAGTTGAGTCTTTGGCAGATTTTGATTGATTCAAAAAATGGGATCTGTTCAAAATAAGTTAAATAATAATAAACAAGTGGCTCTTTGGGATCAGTACTGAAAGTCAGCAATGATTTTTAATACTGAGCTTCAGTGTTTCAAAAAGTACGAGACAAAATAAAATAAAAGCTTGTTAAAAAGAGTCAAACAAGACACAAGCAGTTGTTCAGATGGTAGATGTGACATTTAATTTTGTTTGGCCAATTGACTTTGAACTATAGCAACTGGATATCTGACTTCCCTTAAAAAAAATTGTTTTCTATTATTAGCTGTAATTTCCACACATCCACTTCTCTCCAGACTATCTTTAAGATGGTTGCTAGGAGACGTCGCTGAGCTGCAGAGCCTCCACACAACACAGATAAACATCCGACGATAAAAAACCTGGATGAAAAGACTGGAACAGCTGCTCATCGATCTCAACATAAGCCTCGTGTCTCAGCAACTGCACTGACACAGAGTGACTTGCTCAAGGGTTCACGGACGCTGCTGACGGAGAAAAGCATTTGCCTGCATGATAAAGAGTATGAGCCTGTAGGGATGTGGGACATGACGAGGAATTAAATGTCATTTTTTCGCTGTAGCCTATGATAATAATAATAATACATCTTTCCTCAGCTCCTGGTTCCTCTCCTTGTATTTCTCCAGCCTAAGAAATTCAACGCATCAACGCTCCATGACACCACCGTGCAGAGTTTTTAATTTTTTGTTAGCACCATCTTGTGAAGCCAGAATTAGAGCCCGCCTACACTGCACCCATTTGATAGCCCTAGCCCTCAATCACACGGCATGGATCTATACACATGTCCTGGCTGAGGTCACGTCCCCGATCCCCTGGTTGACCGAGACGTGAGGTGAACCGAGGCGACACAAACCGCTGACAGTTCAGTTTCGGTCCTGTGAGGAAGTCAGCCGGCTCCGTGGAGGATGAGCAGACATGACAGTTTGCCGTGTCGTCCCTCCTTCCTGGGCGGAGGAAGTTCAGCCCTCACAGTGGATTAGCTCGAGACCGTAGAGGACACGTGTAAGATGGAAAAGGTTACTGACTAAATTCATAAGAGTGAAAGGTTATGGTTAGCATAAGGATAATGCATAAGAAACCATAGCATCAGTAGTTGGCTTGGCGTGACGGCTCACAAGCAGCTACTGAGAGCATTCTTCATTCCCTCTCTCCAGCCACTTATGTGAAGTCTAAACCATTCTGGATCCAAACCAGCCCCCCCCCCCAGGGTGAGCGCCCCTCTGAGCAGGCTAATTCACTCTTGGCCAACTTCTCCATCTGTTGGCTGTATATAAAATTTGATTCTGTTGTTGTGATATCACAATTATTCGGCCCTTTGGGGTTATTAGTATTTCTAAAGTCTTAAGATTTGACTCCGAGCCCAAAATAGAAGATTTGGAATAATGTGACTGAGCATGCCCCCCCCCCCCCATGTAGACAACACTAACCATAACCCAACTAATTTTGACTTAATCATTGCCAATAAATGCGATGTGCCAATCAATCAATCCATACGTTAATTAAAGAGATATTAAAATGTAATCACTAGACTGATATGAAATATTCATTACCACCAAGAAGAATGATGATAATTTTGTGACCCCCCCCCCCCCCCCCCCCGCCTGTTAATAGGGATTTAGTTGACCAGACCAACTATAAATCTATAAAAAAAGAAGGTGAAAATGTCCTTAGAGCTGAATGGGACAATTATGATGTGTTCCCAGAGGTTAACCTTTATTGAAAGCGGTCTTGTTCAAGGTCTGCTTTCCCCTGGCGGGCATCTCAACACATTTACCATCTCCTCGCGCCTCCACTTCCTGTAAGGACTGTCGTGAAAGACTGAAAGAATGTGAAGAGCGTCGCAGAGACAGACGACCACAAAGAAGCTTCCAAGTGTTTTTCTGAGTCACAGGAACGTGGCGTCTGTGGCACGAATGGAAATCGTCCGTGAACCAAAAGGCTTTAATAACCGCTCCTTGCCCACGGAGAACGGCTGCCCTCTGCATGAACCCACACTCAAACTGCAATTCTAGTCAACATCCGCCATTTAGTACACTTTCCTCTGAAGTGCCTGACGCTGCCGGTGAGTGCTTACAGACGGTTATAGCATGAACCGCCTCGTGGGGTTAAACCTCTTCACCTGGTTAGAACAGAAAATGCCACAAATCACTCCTTTTCTTGAAATTAAACTAAAAGTACTTGCGACAGTGAAGGCTGCTGTCCTTAAATATCACTCAACTGGAAATGTATTGGAACACCAACAAATAGAAATCAAAGAAATCAAAGAAAATGAAAGATGCTGCACTAATTGTGCTTTGAGTTACACAATTAGTTCTGCCACATCGGTGCCTTCAGCCGCTTTCCTCAGCTTGAAAGGAAATGTCGTTAGAAAAATAACGCACTACGTGTACGATTTTGGTTTTAGACACATGTTAAACGCATGATTGAGATCAAAAGAGACAAGAGGCATTTACGATACAGCCTGTGTTGGCAGCGATAGAATCCACGATTCAGCTCTCACTAACCACCAGTTCTGTCCGTCAAGATAAGGCATGAGTGAAAACCCTTCCGTATACATCCACACAAAACAACAGGCCTGCTGCTGGGGCTGATAAAGTTGGATAACAAAAAATTATCGACAGGTCTGCAGATTCACCAACTGTAAACCCGAAGCGGTCCCGTGGTTTTCCTGTATTGTCTCTTGTTCGCTGACTGACAATCATCACACTGTGGATCCCAACATCACAACCCCCCCCTTGTCCTGCTGCCAGTGATTGAGCGTATGGTAAACCTGCACAGATGGTAGAGCTGGAGAACATTAAATTCCTATGAGCGGTGTTCAGAGGGGATGAAATCCGTCAACGAGCTGACGTTAGCTTGTCGCAAGAATAGAAAAACAAAGCGTTCAGAGCAGTCTGACAATTTTCTTTATTATTTAAAACGTTGGCCATGTTTAATATGGACCTCTGACTCTGTAACCCTATACACTCGATATGACCGAAAATAAAGCATTATATATATATCACCGTTAAAATGTGCCGTACGTTTTCTCTGCCACTGAACATGGTTTCTTGCCGGGTGTGGTTGGTGGTGGTCGCTTGCCGAGAGCTTCAGCCATCTTTGACAAACACAAGTTTATAATACACAAAGTGACCCACTATCAACAAGTGATCAGACAGCCTGGCTGGACCTGGGCCAACTGGTTGGCGTCCCAACTTCAGCAGATGAAAAGATGTGATAGATATAAAAACAACCCAGTTGACAGAGTTCTTAGCTTAGCGCTGAACTAGCAACAGTTCTGCTACTTTGGTGAGTAAACAGCTGTTTATGATCATTTTAACAATGTAGCATCAGCAAATATGAACATAATAACTGCTTAGACTTCTGACGGGATGAATCCCATCGTTCCAGCAAAACATAATCCAACAAACTGGAGTTCTGAGATACTCATATTCAGGTTAATCATTTGAATTTGTGCCAATACTTGAAAACATTCTCTAATGTTCATGAAACACGTCACTTTCCTCAGACTGTCCATCGCTGCAGCTCCTCTTTTCAGCCTCTGTCTGAAACACGTGGTTTTAAATCCTGTCTCTTTAAGGCCCCCCCCCCCTCCTCCCAATAAGCCCACTCTGCTCTGATTGGCCAGCGGACCCACACCCAGTTGTGATTGGTCAACAGCTTCCAGAGTGTGTCGTGTAAACTGATGTACAAACCAGTGTCTTGTTTTCATAAGAGTCAGCAATTTGTCAAAAAAATTTTTTTTCTGTTCATGTTGCAGAAAATGTAAATTTCAACAATTGCATCAACATGGACCAATTTTATATCCTGAGCGTGTCTCATTTTATGTTTATGGAAGAAAAAGCTGGTTCACATTATCGCACGTCATGTTCAAAATTTTATTGCAAGTCATGTCAGATATTCTGCTGCAGCCTAATCAACTTCCTCTTCCTGTGCCGACACATGTACCACGTTTGGTCCTTGCTTCTCATTTAATAATCCACATAACCCACATGACGGTCATAAATAAAACTAATTGAATCCTCCTGGTAGAGGAACAGGCAGGCCGAGGCTTTGAGATAGAGCCGCAGATCTACTGCACATTTGGTGAAGCCAGCTCTTCACAGCAGTGGGGGTTGTGAAGTGATCAGCATCAGCAGAAAGCCAGTCCTCAGCTGCTGGCTGGAGTGGAAACTCCGGCTGAGCCACAGACAAACATGTTGGAAAGCTGCCGGTCAAGGAGAAAATCTTGCAGCATGTCGAGAATCGAGAATCCAGAAGCAGAAGTGTTTTGGCCTGTAGCCGGGTTTTAAAATATCCAGGCCACTGGGCCAGGTTTCTGAGGTTCCTGTTTAGAGCTGCAAGTTTCACTATGAAACGGGAGGAAATGGGGAAACCAGCAGACGCTTCTTCTGAGACTTGGACTTGTTTGCAGGGTTTGGAAATTGAACCAGGTCCCAGTGAGTGACGGCCACTGGGACCCAGAGACATGTTTAAAAACAGATTCTTATTCTAATCTGAACAAATCTGCCAGAAAATGGAAAGATGGGTGGAAGGATGGATGGATGGATGGATGGATGGATGGATGGATGGATGGTGAAACAAGGGCCAGGCCTATTTAGGGGACTGATATCTATTAGTATAATATACTATCTAATATATATATATAATAATATCTATAATTGGTGGAGATCCAAATGAATTGATGTAAATGTGGTTTCCTAAGGGGACTGTTGGGCCTTGGCGGATGTATCCTGCGTTCTGACACCCCCACAACTGCTCTGGTGAGGACAATATTCTCATAACCAACAAAAATTTAAATAAATTGACATTCTTACAAGACCTGAATTACCCTATGAGCCGTGATCGAGCTGAAACAGTCCCACCGATCTCTTTGTTCTGTAACGTCTCCTTGACGCGGACCGAACCCTGCATTTATCCCTGAACGCTGCTGTCGGAGCCACTGAAGCAGACCGAGCACTGAGAGAACGGTAGAGTCGGAGCTCAGCAGGGCCGGGACCACAAACTGGGGCAAACACATGTCATGCGACTCGGCATAAGGCTGAACTGGAAAATCAACAAAAGGGGGGGGGGGGGGGGGGGCAGCGATCCACAGACAAATGCAGAATTACAGCCCACAAGGCCACGGACACTAGTCCCGAGACACCTCACTTTGACTTCTGTTCGTACACTCGACTGTTAAGTGCAGTCACCAATATGAGACGTGGAAATGGAATCTGGGTGCACAAATTACTGCCTTGATGCAGCTTCACTTAATTGATATCTCAGGGAGGAGTAAGAGCTTTACCTAGAAGCTGCTTTTTGTTTTTGGGTGACTCGTATTTATCCACTCTTCTGTGGATGCTTTGCTCTAAATAGTACATTCAGTATTTAATGCAGTTTTCTGACAGTCTGTGTAAATTCACCAACAGAAAGTATTCCATGTTTTTCTGTTCCCTTTTGACTCTTATGCTTCGGCAGCTCGGGGTCAGTCAATCAAAACAATAACAGAGGATCGAGTTTGATGACGTCGTGAGGCAGCGCGGGATCATGGGAACTGACTCACACACAAATCATGTTCATGGTGATGTAATGTATTAAAGTTGTATTCATATTAAGCAGCAAAATGATTAATAATCAAGATCCAGCAAAAAGCTGATTATAATAAATGATGTCTTGATTTTAGGGAATGTTTTTTTATCATGCGTTTGTCTCCAAATTAATCTCGTCTATTTTTAATTTCAGATCTGGAAACGTCTCCAGGAAAAGGATGAGGCCCACGCCTTTGGCATCAGAGCTCTCCTACTCGCTGCAGACACATGAAGCCTTATCTGTTGATCCACAAATGTGTTGTGGGAAAATTAATGCACCTGAAAAAAGAGAACTGGGATATATGAGCCCAGTCACTTCAGATCTCTAGCAAAGCTTCGGGCAGAATGTGATTATCTCCAACACAGCCGCTGAGCAGCTTTGGCTGTGACACAGAACCAAAGAAGCTATATTGCTCATGTCTCTACTTCCATGTGAATACAAAGCCCAGCAGCTGACCTGTGCAGGCAGACATCTTGGTGCATACTTGACCGACCTCAGGAGGGAGGTGACATAACGGAGAGGATTAAGTTTGCAGCTCTAACGAACCATTAAACAAACCGATAACCAACTCAAAGCTAGTGATTCTTATTGAAGTAAACGAGACCGATGCCATTTGAAGCAAAAACAGCATCGAAACCACGTCTTGTCCTGGCCGAGGCAAAGAAAGTAAGTTGGTGGTATCAGAGGAATGTTGCCTCCAGTGCAGCGGGGGAACCGAGCTGGCTTTCCAGGCCCTCCAGTCTTTTTCTAAGCATTCTCTTTAAGCACACGCCAGCTTCAATGAATGTCTCACACAGTTAGCACTAACTCCTGGGAGATGAAGGCAGCCAATGCCCTGGAAAAGCCCGACTCTTCAAAAGGCCTGTGCGGCTCTTTCTCAGGAGAAAGCGATGTGATCACCAAAACGTCTCCTGCCTGACAGGTTCTGACGGTAGGTGGAAGATGGGGTGGTCCTCGGAGAAGAAAGAAATGGGTTGACAGAGCGAGACAATAAAATAGCAAAACAAAATGCTAATTTGAGGAAAGTAAAAGTCTGTGCAGACAGGGGGGGGGGAAACTCACACTAACTTCCAGCCAAATGTTGGTATTTTGATTGTGGGTGTGACTGGAGTCGTCCGCAAACCATCTAAACATCTACATAACCTAACATGTAATACTGTGCCTCTCTACGATAGCTGACAATCCACCGCGAGACATCTGTCACTTTAAGATCGAAACCAACTCGAAGGATCAAGGTGGATTCAGAGAGATAAAGTTACCACAGAGCTGCTTCTATCTACTGCAGCATGTTTTCATTTGATAGCTAACGTCCGACCTGCGTGAGAGTAACACGAGCCAGGAGGCCAGGGAATTATCTCATGTCAAACAAGTGTGGAGAGGACCCGAGTTCACAACCCTCCTCCCCGGATATCTATTTAGGTCTGGGGTGTCATCATCACAGGCCGTTACCACCAGTCACTGCCTAACTTCTACCTGCGTCTCCTCTGCCAGACATTAAAGATTCAACACTGAGGTGCAGCAACACTTCTGGCAAGTGTGGATTTATTCCCTCGAGATCACGGGAGAAAACTAATGACTGTGTTTTTCTACTCAAAGTACAAATGTTCAGAGAATAATGTTCGAGCCATTTCAGCAACGTGTCCGCCTCGCTGAACGGTAACCATAACAACACGTGGGTTTCATACAAAACACCTGCCTGTCAACATCCATAACAAATTTTAATTACCAGAATTGTCATATCGATATGGCAATTTTGACTTTAATATAAATATCACACATTTCCATAAATGTGTCCTTTTACAGATGCAGCATCAGCAAAGACAGCCTGAGGTCCAGATGTGAGGTCATCTGCAGCTCCCTCACCTTCACAACTGAACAACTAGAAAAATGGAATTGGGGTTTTATGTGTATCACGAGAAACATTTTCCCAAAGAGGGTCTTTGTTATGCAGTATTTTTGCATTAATAGTCTAGACTGCAGTGATCCTTTTGTTTCAGTAATGCTCGTCCATGCCCCACTATAGCCCCCTACCCCCCCCTTACAAACACCACCACAATAAACCAGTCCGGCCATCACGAGCACTGGCAGTATTGGTGGTCCAGTGCACTGTCGAAAAAAAATCCATAACATTTTAACCATCCTCAGCAGACAGGCAGAGCTCTACCGAACAGAGGCCCTCTCTATGTACCTGTTAGTTGTGGTGTCACGTGACAGCGTGTTACTAACCAACCAGGAGCACGGCGCCTTGTAAAATTGTGTAACTAATTTCATCGGTTTCCACTTGATGTTTCCAACGTGAAAATCAGTGGAAAATATTTCCGGAACTATAGACTCTCTATGCTGTGGATGGATTCAAACAAAAGGAATCAAATAACGTGTCACCATCGTTCTGATCTTGACAACTGTTGCATTGAGTTAAATGTAGAACCAACAGCTTCACCCAGTAGCTGTAGGCAGATACGGTGGGAGGACTGTTGCCTCCCTCGCTGCTTAATGATGGTTACGAACACACAGCTGCTCAGTCACTCTGCAGTACAGCATCTTGCAAACAGCCTAAATGTCAAGTACAGACACGAGTCTGGCAGTGACACAGTCACGGTGAACACGCTACATTCACCGAGGTTGGCGTTGCCAGTTAACGGTTACCCCTGGTCGCCGTGGAGACGAGCTCAGCACCCAGCTCTTCGTTTTCCCTACCTGCTGTTCTCTCTGCGCTCCGCCAGCATCTCAACTCCTCAGCAGCAGAAGACAGAAAAATATTCCACTGTACCAAGACCGACTCCTCTACCTCCCAAAAAAATAAAAATAAACGTTCGTCTTACTGATGAGGCGACAACAACGGCGTCCTGTGCCTTCCCCTCACCGCGGTCAGAGAAGAGGAGAGGCTGAGCTCGGAGGCATGGCTTGTCTTCATTGGCACTGCCAGAGGCTTTGTTTGCCAGCCAGTGTACTGTGTGTGTTTGTGTGTCTGTGTGTGTGTGTGTGGCCTGCCGGGACTGGCACAGCTGATCCCCCCCTGACACCGGGTGTACAAGGCTTTGGAGGAGGAGGAGGAGGACGGGAGGTGGAGTGGCTATGGCCGTCTCTCACCGAGAGGAACGTACCATTCGGACCAGAAACGGGGGGGGACATGCAAAACCCTCAGTAGAAAGCAGCATTAAAAATTCATCTTGGTCATCAGGTACATCCAGGCTCACTGGGTTCACATTAACTTTGCATTATTATGACATCAAGGGTTTTGTGCTACACACGTAGAGAATAGAAAAGTTTCCTCTAAAGCAATATGTTGTGTTATAAACAAAAGCAGGAAAAGATTGATTTGTTGATTTGTTTGTCGATCATTTAAAAAACATAAAATACATCAGCAGGTACCTCGATCTGTTATTCGAGTTATTATTTGAAGAACCCTCTGCTGGAGACTGTTGGAACATTCTGAGATTCTTCTGGTTCACTAAGACGATGCTGGAGTGTGGTTTCCAGCAGGGCTACACTGGGCCATATGGAAATGAGGCCAGCAGGGAGAGCAGATCATCCACCTCACTGAACGAAGCAGGCTATAAAACCTCCTGCTCAACATACCACCGGCAGCAAGGTCGGCTATGCACAGGAAAGTGAAAAAAATCTGATTAACTGCAACCAGAGACCTGTTGTGTTCAATGAGCCTGAAGGTTTCTCACTGACTTGTATAATCACAACATTCAGATGTGACTGCAGCTCTTCTCTGCCTGAAACCTGCACTTACACCACCGACTTACAGGATATTATTAAATGTGTGTCACTCTTTTTGTTTCCATTCAGTCTGGAGATAAACTAACAACAGAATCCAAAGCATAAATAACAGTTAAACCACAATAAACCACAAAGAGTTCAAGGAGATATATGATGCTTCTTCCAGTTCTTTTGTGGATGTAGAAGATCTGCAAAGTTAAAAAGCACAAAGTCCACAGTAATGCTTGTTGCACTCTAGACGAATATCAGTCCCATTGTGGGTCCAGATCCGACGATTGCAGGGGTGTTGTCGATTTGAGGCTGATGTGAAGATTCTCCTGTTGTGACAGGTTCACAGACTGAATCGAATCATCCTACAGAGTCTCTAAATGGATGTTGCTTACTTCTGTGCAACTGTGGCAACGATATTACACAAACCAGCGCCACAAGGTGACGTCACCAGCCGTCCGCCTCCATGTTTGTTGTTGTGGTGGTTTCATCTGTCAATGTGTCTATGGTCTCCCACGTTTTTAAATGAGTTATGATTCTGTCTGTGCGGTCGGTTGTTGCATAACTACAAAAGTGAACAGGGATCGGTTGATGCCTTTATTTTGCCGTGCAAAAGCTAAGCAACGTCCTTAAGAGGAAAAAGACGCCAGATAATATTTTCCTTCTGTGTGAAAGTACTTCGTGACAAAAACAAGTTTGGAACAACAAAGTCTGTAAAGACCTAAATATTGTTGTTATCTAAAAATACAGTTTTCCAGCTTTGCCCACTAACATCATCAATATCTAACTTTTGCAATTAATTAACACAAAAAACACTTTGTATGTGCATGTGCAGTATGTTACAAACACTAAGTACACACACATTGTCTGCGCATGCTTAAGTATGTGTGTATTGACAGTGATTTCAGTGCTCTGCTGGCTCTGTGACGTGCAGCCCCCCCCCCCCCGGGGGCTAATTAGGAATGATCCTCTCCTGGTTCTTCCTGCTCGCTGCTTCTTCTCAACGAAGACGACAACTCGTAGACTACAACTTACAGTAAATGTCTGCCACACACAGAAACACGCACACACACACAAAGGATGTCTTTTTCTTTCTTCACGTGGCCTGAGAAAGTTCACTTTGTGGGAATTAGCATTGACCTTGTGCTGCTCTATCCACGAGATTTTTAATTTAGCTTTTCAGCAACATGAATCAATATGAAGAGCCTCACAGAGAGCGGCACACACAGTGCTGCTCCCGTCCAACACACACACTCAAATGCACAGATAATAAAAATGCAATCCATGATAATCTTTGGGGTTTTTGTGTATATTAGTATTTGCTGCGTAAAGCTTTGCTCTCATCCATTTAATAAGAACATCTCTGTTTCTGTTCCCAATTAGGCTTCACACACAACATTCTTCGTATCATCATGGAACCTACAAGGAACCATTTTTGTTCTGAATATTTCTAAACAACATTTGCACTGCTATCTTCACTTGTCACTCGTCACAGCTTTTCTCTACTTCATAATATCACTAGGAAGGAAATACTTCAAGTACATATTTCATAATTAATCAACTAGTCATGAAACATAGATACCGAAGCATGAAGAACATGAAGTATACAGCATACATGAGGTAAAGTTGTCTAATAAACTAACGTATGTGTTGCGTTAATGCTAAACTATCTGCAATGTTGCTTAACTAAAACTGATTTATCACTGAAAACTGGGAATGTTTAATCATAACGGTCACAAAAAGCAGAGGCTAAATATGTAAACAAGACGGTAACTGCTGATGTTCGGGGACACGAGGGACAAACCACTGTGGGAGTGACTGTAACTCCCCCGAGAGAGAAATACACGTTAATAACAAAGAAACTTCCAGTTGTAGATGTAACGGGAGGCTGAGGGTTGTACGTGTTCATTAAGTCACAGCAACCCGAGTTGTAGCCCCGAGTAAACTCTGCTGGATGACTCAACCGGTGATACGTTTCAGTGTGTGCTCGTCTCAGAAGCACAGTGTGAGAAAAGGCCCTGGGGGTCACAGTCATGACGTCACTTGCATCACCAACTAGTGGCAGGTTTGGAGAAATCTCAGGAAATCTGAGTAAATAGCCCCTGTGGCTGTTACACTCTCAGCTGAACACATTGTGCACATTGCCTGAATAATAACTCGACTGCTTATGAGTTGAATTTTGCGGTTTCACAAGCTAATTGGAGGCCGAGATGTTAACTGTTCCAAAGACATTATTTTGGAGAATGAGAACTTTAATGTCCGACTTCAGAGTCAGTCCAGGTCAACGTGTAACAAGACGGGACTTAGTTTCACAGGCAATTCGTTTTCTGGACATTTTCTGGAGCTTGTCTGGAGACGTATTTAATTCTACAGCTTGTTGAGAGAATTAAAATGGCAGCATTCCCGTTATTGTGATTTAGTTCCAAGCAAAAATACTTAAAACTTGGCAAGTTTTAAACATAACAAACTAGAGATTAAAGGGCTTCAGGTTTCTTTTGATTCACAACTCATCTATTAATTTTACTGAGTTAAAAAACAGGGACTATAATGGCCATCATATTTCCTACCCCAAAACATATCACTCTACCTTCTTTGGTCCAGCCATGAATTCAGAACTAAATCTTTATTCGAGTCAATCAACTAATCGTTACAGTAGTGCTTCTCAATGAATGTCAGCTTATTAACTTAACTAATGTTTAGGTTATGACTATGTTATAAATTAAGTTACTACTTTAAGTACCATTTCAGTGACACACGCTAATTAGCTGACATTCATTGAGAGGAACTACTCGAACGATTCGTTGATTGACTAGAATAAACATTGTTTAGTTCTGAATTCATCCAAACACACGAAGCCCCGTGTGCAGACATAAACTCACTTTGGTGACATGTCACAGAAGCAGCTGCAGCCCACACATCTGTCCACCGCTGCTTTACCTAATCAGGTTTTTAATATTTGATTAAGACATTCAAAAGATCATCAGTTACTTCCAAAGGGGACTAATGGCATGAACAGATGTACTGTGGCTACATTCAGTAGTTTATCAGTATTCAACCAGTGGCTCCGTGGGCCCTGTTTCTCTTCTCATGGCGGTGTTGACATGTCTGATGGTTATTTAATACGACCAAACAAACTGAAAGGAAGTGACTGCAGTCAACTTCTCACAGCAGCTTCACTGAGTTCAGTTCAGGTCGGACACACCAACTGCTTCTATCCCAAGAGCCTGGGTAGCAAAGATGAGGCCGTTAATGGTGAAATTAATGTATAAACTTACATATATTCATCGTCTGTTGGCTGCATTTCTTTATTAAAATCCATTTTAATTTTCTTCATATTCACCAAGGCTATAAATACAAGTCTGGTCAAGCTCATCTAACTCGTCCTATTCAGCTCCAGCCTCGTATAGAAGAGGGGGTAACGCCTCAAGTTGGAAAAGCTCAGATGTAAAACTCAAGGTTCAGTTAATAAAGTCAGAAAAATATGGCAACCACTGCCGGGTCGTTATAATAGTGTAACTGATGACCATGACTCTGTGGAACGGCTGTAGAGTCTTATTTCATTTGATTTCAATGTGAGTCTGTTTTGTTCCTGTTCAGCTGCTGTTGTCTTTTTAATATTATGATTAATATTGTTGTTGTTTCTTCAGTTTATTAGTTTGGTCTTTATAATATGTGTGTGATGGCCAGTCTGCGGGTGGGTGGGGTGGGTGGGCTGGGATGCAGTTGTTGTTCTGTAAAACAACCCACAACAACATTGAATATAACTCATACAAGTCGATTTATTTTTAATATAGTTTATAGTTGTATGTGTAAAGTCAATTCCAATGTATGTATGTTATTGCTACTGGATGCTTGAATTTCCTTCGGGATTAATAAAGTATTTATCTATCTATCTATCTATCTATTTCTGTTTGTGAGGAGATAGATATTTGCAGAGTCATGTCAGAGTCAGGTCGTATTTCCAGACGTGTTGGAAAGAAGTTACTGTAAAAATGATTATTGTTGTTGTCGTTGTTTCAATGCAGGTCAAACGTTCCCCGTTCCAGGTCTGTACTCGTGATGCAGCAAAGAGTTATGGGTGCACGTGATGTTTTTGGCAGGTGAATCAAGACGACCAGGGGAAAATAATTGCGCTGCGTGTAACATCTGATGCACGGCTAAGTGTGACTGAGCGGGACGTGCCACAGTGAATTATGAAGAGAATCAGGTATGAAGGTGGAAGATTAAGACGTTGAACCACCGCTGCTGCAACAACAGAGCTTCTCAACCTCAATTAAATAACATGTTCAACATCCAAATCATTATTTGTCGGCTCCGGACTGTGTTCCTCTGGCTAATAGCCTGTAGATGTCCACCGCTAACCTCCAGGCACTGGGTAGATTGCACTAATCATCATGTGGAGGAAACAACAACAGACAACAACAGACGTTCCTGCGTTGCACACATGTCACAAGCAAGACGACCGGAGCCGCCCGCCACAGGAGATACAAACAGTCTGAGGCAGAAGCTTCTTTAAAGACAAAGCTTCACGTGTTATTCTACTGCACCACAATCCCCTGATTTCACAGAAGTCCAGTTTTGAATCTTGTGATTGGGGGGGGGCATCTAGTGCAGGTCTGTCCGTCCTGGGATCCTCACATGTGACCCTCTCTGGGGTTTCTGCCTGTGTATTGGTGGTTTTCCTCTTGTTGAGGGTGAAGAACAGAGGATGTCGCACCTCGTTAATATCTACCAGACAAACTGTGATTTATGAATCTGGCTCTACCGATAAAATGTCTTTATTCTCTGGACTTCATGTTATAACGGTTTTTGGAGAAGTGCTGCATGAATCAAGGTATTAATATTAGTATCTAAATATGCTTGTTGTCATGATCATGTTTTCATTGTGCAGATAATTACTCACGTCCTTATTCCCTTCATAATACTAGATGATTACACGCAGTCAGGTTTGAAGAGTCACTGGTTCTCGGACTGGTTTTTAAAGAGATTTGAGATTTGGACCCATTTAAATCACGTGATGCAGATGCCTGTGTCACAGCTGCGCCAAGTAAACACCGCAAAAAGCGTGACACGCGTTTGTTCCAACACACCCCGCATCCCGCTGCAGCTCCAGGGCTGCGGGTCGCTGCGGGTCCCCGCACGGCCCCGCACCCGGGAGCGGTGCTCCGGCCTGGGGTCGCGCTCAGGTGAAGGTAAACCCGCACACCAAGCACCGACGCGAGGCCGATGTAAATATGCCAAATCACTGCGGCTGCGGATTCTAAACAAACCCGGGCCAGCGGCAGGTGACACGGACCGAGCCCGTCACCCGGCTCCGGTCCCCGGGCTGCAGCGGCGCACGGCCCCGGGGTGTTTTCCACGGGGGCTGCGGTGGGTCGAGTTCCCGCAGGAAGCCCGGACACAGCCTCCCCCCGTGGGACCACGGACGTTAGCTCGCGACCCGCTAGCTAGCGACCAGCTGATCGCACTAGCGTCTGATCTGTCAGGCTACACGGCGACGTTCAATAAACACCCAGTGAATTCATAATCATATTAATAACAATAACTGCTTGGGGAGTCGGCTCGCCGCGTCCCGCTGGACCCCCGACATGCTAACGTTAGCTCCGGTTGCAAAGCGACGTTCGCGTAGACGCGCATTCCAGTGTATGCTAACCCCGAAGCTAGGCGGCTAGCAGCGGCGAGCTAGCTCCGGGGACCTCTGCGTGTCTCTCTGCGCGGATCCGCCTCAACACTCACCAGCGAGCGGCGTCCGCGGCGGGTTTCCTCGGTGTGGACGGCGAGCTCCGGTGCGTGAATCAAGTCGGTGCGGGAGTCTCCCCGCGTACATCCATGGGTCACACGCGATGCTTTAATCCGAGAGCGGCCGCTGCTCCCTCTGCTTCCTCCCGCCGCCGGTGGCCATTTTTCCTCAACATCCAGATCTGCGGAGCTCGTCCCAGCGCCGCCGAGGAGAGAGTGGCCGGACTGACAGCATCCTCCTCCCGCTGCGAGTCAGAGGCGCACCCGCGGGGGAAAGCTGACACCTGCTGGAGCCGCGGAGGAAAAACACTCCAGCTCCGTAAACACCGCATTAATGTGCTGTTTTTAATATACATAACCTCATCTAAAGTCATATATCGTTTAATTTAATAACCCTTTAAAAGTAAAGGGATAAGGGAAACTATATTTGAATATAGATAAATAAAGAGAAGCCTCCAAATGTCAACATATATAAGGATGGAAATCTATATCAAATGAAATATATATGCATCCATACAAATAGAGTATTAACTCACAGAAACACTGCATAAATATATGCAAATTAACATTTTAAAGTATTAAAATGTGACGGTGCAAAAAGGAAATATATCAAAATGAAGTATTTAAATATCAGAAAGATAAATACAGAGAGGACTATGCAACTTTATATATATATATATTTATAACTTATATAGAAATATTCAAATGTGAAAGTATATCAATATTTATAAATGGAAATATATGCATATATATATACAAATTAGGTATTTAGTCATAGATAAATAAATAGAACACTACAAAATATGCAAATACATAAATGTGCAGATGTAAGGATATACATTTAAAGTTATACAATGAAATATACACATATATACAGATAAGGCATTGAATGATGTAATATAATAATAATAACAATACAGTAACATGCAAATGTCAAAAAGTAAAGACATTGAAACAATATATAGGAAATACAAAGTTATATACAAATTATCTATTTAAATAAAGGTAAATATACATATACAGAAATGTGAAAATGTAGAATGTAAAATTTAAATATACAATTTATAGAAATGAAAAGGTATGAAAGGAAATATATACGTATGCACAGATAAGGTATCGAAGTAAAGAGAACACTACAAAAGTGTACTTTGAGGAAGTTGCTAAAGTAAGAACATGAAAGTGAGGAAATTTAAAGGTATAAAAGGAAAAATATACTTATTAGGTATTATATATAATAATAATAACCAGCAGCAGGTGTCAGCAGTGACCGAGGAACCTTTAACCTGCTGCTCAATTCAACCTGAACATTAAATATTGTTTCGACATGATGATTGTTGTTGTGTTGCTGTGAGCAGCTGAAGGATTCCACTTCCCTCTCTGCCCTCAGGCCCTCGGCTCTAAATCTCAGCTGTAATGCAAAGTATAAAACACAAGGTGACAGCAGATCTCATCTGATCGTGAAAACGTCAGGACTCAATCAAAGTTCACAGCCACATGTGTGGTTTGGTTTCCGCCCACGAACCACTGTCACCTCAGTCGTGTTCATTCATCTTCAAAATGAAACTGTTTCTGGATCCAGAATCCAAAACTGACTCTCTGACTGTAAATAATAAACTGATTCTAATTGGCCTTTATATTCCTTTTGGAACATAGGCCATTGATGACTTGTTTTCACCCTCGTCTGTCTTGAGCCGTCCTCTCCAGCTGTTTCCACGTCAGCCCCTTCTGCTTGAAGTCCTGCTCTGTGCTCCTTCTCCAGGTGTTTCTGGGTCGTCCTCTACCCCGTGTGCCTTGTGGGTTCCATGTCAGTGCCTGTTGTGTTATTGCTGTTGTGTTTCTTCGTAGTGTGTGTGTCCAATCCCGCTCCATTTTCTCCTCAACAGCTGTATATGTACTGTTTCTTGTTTTGTGCATTCCCACAGGTTGATGTTGCTAATTGTGTTCGGCCAGAAGACTCCAAGGATGCGTCTCAGGCAGTAGTTTATGAAGGTTCGCAGTTTGTTCGTGATGTTAGTGGTGGTAAATATAATAAACTGAAGAGGAACAATATGGAAACTGTGACTCTCGTCAGTCAGATTTCTGTATTGTCGTCTCAGCTTTGAAGCCTTTAATTAAAACCAGAACTATTGTGTTGTGTCTGGGTTCGGCTCAGGACTTTCCCAAGAGGGAGATACCTTTATTTCTCAATAACTTAAACCTGAAAATCGACCTCTAATTAGCGGTTGGGGATCGAGTTCACGTTGCTCAGTCCAAGTTTCCTCCTGCATGGAAAAGCTGCCGTTAGATAGAAAGAAAGGAAACTGAACCTGCCTTCACCGACAGGCCGTCACAGCGGCTTCAAGAATCATGTTTTCACCATTTCATTTAATTTATTAACAATCTCAGATAATTCATCTTTCCAGCAGGCGCTGATCGGTCGATAATGATTGGATCAAATAGTCACGTGACACATGCAGTTTGGAAGATTGTGTAAATATTCTTAATTCATTTTAATGTTATTTTTGAAATAGTAAACTAGGTTATATTAGGTTCTATTATATGATATCATATTATGTTATATCATAAATCCCTTTTGATGCTTTTTGAACTTATATATAATGCATTGTAAGGAAAATGTATTATTATTATTATTATTATCTGTAGTGAGAGCTCAACAGCATTAATGGAGGTGGACTGGGTTTGAGGATTTGGAGATCCACCTTCACGTATCTCAATCTAAGTTATAGTTTTGATTATATGCAGAATGAAAGGTTATTAAAACTTGGCAGAAATCAATTGTCATGAAAAATGTTTTGGTTTCAGAAAATCAATGCTTTCTATGAAAGTTGCTCATCATCTCCAAGTTGTCTAGACCGTCATATATACACAGAAATTAAAACTCTTGAAGTGCTGTGCAGGGGAAACCTCAGAGGTTGACCTGTTAATATAAACAACTGGAACAAACTAATAGTCCATGTTGTTTTCTGGACCGGGCCCAAAACAGCAGGTGCTGCAGGTAAAAGGGGGGGGGGGAAGTTCATCCGGTGGAAAGTTCCAGTGAAAGTGAACAGGAAAAAAAAGCAACACTGCTCCAGTAAACGATACCAGCAGCTTAAACAAGCCTGAACTTGAGCTTCACTGGGAGAACGCACCATCGATAAACAATCAAGGAAAACGAAACTTAGGGCCCTGGCATTGTTCCCTGTGCAGACGCTGCAGCTTCTACTTGTTGCAGATCCAACTTACGTATTATATACATAAGTTGGTTTTTTAAATCTGCAGATAATGATGTGGGTTAACCGCTGCACAGAGTTCAGTTCCTCTACGGTTGTGACTCACTGACTGTTAATAAGAATCTGAACACACCAGAGAAATGAAGAAACGTTTCCAGAGAACAAGTGAGTTTCAGATGCACATTTTTTTTTCTCCAGACAAACAACACAAAGACAAACGACCTCACACAAAACTTTCTAAGATACATGAACATTTTAATGAACATTTTCCATCTCAGGTTTCAATATGTCAGACATCACGAGATATCATATTTGTTTTCAGTGCTAGATTCACGTGATAATGCCGGCTTCTTTTTGTTGGGAGATTTTCCCGTCACAGTTTCTGTTCTTTAATCTAATCTGAATAAAACGTGAGAGATTCACAGCAGCCGAACCAGATATAATCTGATTTCACTCTGACTGGATCTGTCAGCTCTGCTTCTCCTTCCCAGCAGGACACCCTGCATGCTGCTTGGTTTGCATCCAAACCATAACGGAATTTGTTGTGTCTGCCACTGTCCTCGAAAAAATTCCCGAAAGCTACAGCAGCCCACCGGTTCAGAAGAAATGTGCCTCGACCCGATCTGACAAACAGGGAGCTGTTCAAAAGTGAGTGAAATATGGCTCTGGATGATACAGCAGCAGACGGGCAGGTGAAGAAGACGAGCAGGTGAAGAAGACGAGCAAACAACTGCACAAAACAAGAAATGAGGAAAAACAACTGCGTATTAAGAGATACAGAAAATATCTAGTGTGAAAATGTAGTGCTCAAAGGCAATTAAAGCAAAGGCACTGACTTGTGTTACGGTCCAAACCCCCACGGCCAAAATAAACCTTTTGGTATTTCTAACAGCCTCAGGGCCTCGTCCCCGTCTCTGCACCACTGCAAGGATCTCTTCATGTCTGCTTTTCCTTTTTTTACAGATCTATTTTATGGATACTCAAAGTGAATCTTAGGATATGCTTTCATGGAAATCACGTGGTTCTGCAGATGTGTTTAAACTCTGTTTGCAGAGGGCGGGAGCAGCAGTTCATTAATGGATCGTGCTTCATATTCAGATGTTGGCGTCGTCTCTGTGGTTTTGTCTCTTTGCCAACTCTTGCCTCACAACAAATTTCCCCTTGTGGGACAATAAAGATAACCGGTAACCTGCAACACAGATTTAAGTTTTGTGACCGTCACTATCCCCTGAAATAAAACGTCACAATAGCTCGTCTGTGCAGGAATCTTATCACGAGCATGGACTTGCTCACAGCGTCAGGATGTGCAGGTTGCTCTCACATTCGTGTTTATGGGTCACGTTGGGGAGTTGAAATGTTGAAACTATCGATTTTGGGTCAATTGTAAAAGAAAGTGAATAATTTTTTATGTGAAGTAACATTTCTCTTTAAACTGCAGCTTCCCCTAGAACACAAAGAATGCTTTGTCCCGTATTGCTTTTTAAAAGAGGAACACAACATTCGGTCTTACTCAACGTGTGAAAATGCGTAAAGGAGAAGGTCAGCGAGCTTCTGCTCCTGTGGAAGACAGAGTCAACGCTCGTCCTCTTGTTTCCTCATCTCGTTTCCAAAGAAGTTGTCCAGAGAGATTTTGTTGACGAGGGCAAATGTCATTGTGGATGTGCTGTAGAAAAAAAACCCAAACATGTGATCTCTGCAGTGGAATCAATACGTTAAATCCTGTTTCACCACCCGTCACCGAAGAGCTCGGGACATTTCTGTGCTTATTCTGGGTCTTTGCAAAGAGTGGAAGAGTCTCAACATCCGTCCACCCGGTGTCGAGGGGATCTGTCCACAGACAAATAAAGAAACAGATGAAAACAGAGGTCAAGTGTGGGTTCATCACCGGGACTCTTAGACGATTAGATTTGATCAAATGGAATAAAAGGACCAGCAAATGAGACTGATATTGATATAAATTCCCGTCTTTTCATCCTGAAACTCACTGAAAGACTGTCGGGAAATCCAAGTTTAACCTCACTCAGCCTGTCGCAGCGTGATAACGTTTATTATCTCTTGTCTTGGCAATAAGTAAAGACTTCTGGCTGAAAGAAGTTTCTCTGCTTGTTGCTCAACAACTCCCACGCTCGGGAGCGTGCACACACAAGCGTCAAACTCCCACTCAGCACTGATAGAATGTGGGAAACGATGTAGATGAAGATTAAATGTCGGGGTTTACTGTACAAACTTCAGATTTCTATCTCATTATTGATGTGCGTCTCAGACAGTCCAGTCGTGAGCTGGTCGTCATGTAATTCATCTCATTCGTCAGAAACACACACAGAACGAGGACGAGTCAAAGATGTGTGTGTGGAAGACAGGTGACTGCCCCGAGGTGAGAGCGGTTCCAGAGAACCACTGATTACGTCACTGATACTGATCTGATTTCCATAAAATGGATAATGTCTGTGAGTGAGTGCAAATTGGTCCAAATCCAAATAGGTGAGTTTGGATCTAGTGAATTTAAAGAGGTGTGAACTCCGACTGAGGGACGTTCCAGGTGAATGTGAAATCAACGCACTTCACTTTCACTGACAAGGACATTTCTGTGTATGATACGGTACAGTACGGTATGATATGATATGATATGATATGATATGATATATGATATGATATGATTGACTATTAAGCCCAAAGAAAATGCTTGTGCCAGTTTGATCGAATATTACAGCAACAATATACAACAGAGTGCAACGCAATAAAACAATGGAGTATTAATATAATGAATAAATATAAGTGATAATAAAAAAAAATTTTAAAAGTGTATTATAGGTCAAAATATGAAGTGTATGCAGAGTGAATGTAGAACCGGTGCCCATAGAAATAACAATAGTGATAAATTACTTTATGTGAGACAGTAAACTAATACTAAACTATTACACTGATGATAGGAACAAGTCATATTGAATGTTGTCCTCCATCCTGCTTGTGCTCATCCACATGGACTGTGTCACTTTCATGGAAAGTTGGAAGTTGGATTGCGTAAAGCGTGGAAGGTATTTCTCAATTAACGTTACCAGATAACTGGCCTCAGGGCAAAATCTGACACGGGAAGGCGTTGGCGTGGAACCCAGAGGCGTGGAGGAGCACGCGTGCCAATGATTTCCAGTCAATGTGCCGATCACACTTTCATTTTCACTTGCACACCTGTATAAAAGCAGCTGCCGCTCTTCCCTTCTCCACACAGCAGCAGCTCCGCTCACTCCTGAACAGAAGAGTCTCTGAACCCGAGCTCCTACGAAGACATGGCCTCTCGACTCGCTGCAGCTCTGCTCTTGCTGGGCCTCATCTGCACTGGGTTTGCAGGAGGTAAGACACAGAGAGACAATGTTAGCTGCTCAGATTTTAGATTTGAATGTATCATTGCATGTGTCTGTTTCATTTACCCCCCCCCCCCCCCCCCCCCCCCCCCCCCCCCAAACCCCCAGTGAATTAGACTCTCTTTCTCCCTGCAGCTGAGGTTGCGGTGGATTGTTGTCTGAGCACCACGGACAAGTTTTTCCCGCTGATGAGGATTTCAACCTACACCCTGCAGCAAGCCGGGGGGGGCTGTGACATCAGTGCTACTGTGTAAGGAGATTTACACAATGTTTACATGTGTTCATCAGTCAAAGGAAAAGTCTCAGTGCTTTGTTTTTCAATTTCCTTCCAGTAATGATTGTTTCCGTTTTCAGGTTCATTACAAAGAATAAAAAAACCATCTGCATCGTCCACCCCAGCGAGTCGCACAAGAAAAGCCGATGGGTGAAAGCTCACATTGAACATCTGGATAACGGCAGAAAGGCACAGAAGTAATGAGGTAAATTAAAGAAATTAACTAAACTTTACAAACAACAAGTGCACAAAGCGTTTCTTGCATCTGCTAACGAGTCTCGTCACATCTTGTGTTGCAGGCGTGCGGAGAAGTGGACTCGGGGAAAAGACGACGGCTGAAGAACGAGATTCGTTTCCATCTCTGTTCACAGCCGGGGGGGATATTTATTTGAGCTTTGTTTTCTGTGACGCTGTAAATTGTCCCGCTTCAACTCATGTGCTCACCGATCTCTCATAATCTCTTTCGGCTCATTTATGTCAAAGTTAACGAATATTTTAAAAATCTTTTGTAACAACAATGGCTAAAATACTTTTATTAGACTTTTGTAAATCACGGTGCGACCCCGCTCTCTGTGTGCCTCGTCCTCCTGGGGGGTCGCGACCCCTGGTTTGGGAAACCACTGCACGAGACGAGCAGAACAGCTGGAGGAGATCAGACTGGATGTTATTCAGTCATATTAATGATGATGTATTGTGTGAGCCTCCATGACAGTGACTCCAGACACTGGTTTAATGTACAGTTGTGTTTCCTCTCTGTAAAACTCATTTCATTCCCATATGAAAGTGGAAAGTTACGTTATTTGCTGCTTGAGAAATAACTTGTACAAAGCATTGTGAAGATTTTTGTATTGTATTATTATTTTTACAATAAAGTTTGGTATCAATCTCTAACGTCTAGTTGCCGACTTTCATTGAAACATCGTCACCTTGTTGCCAAGCAGCAGATATGAGCCCTGAGCGTGAAGCGTGAAGGATGTGATGTACGTCAGGGAACCAGGGGCCCGACTTGTTCAGGGTCGTTTAGACTTTAGAGGACTAATGTCTGAGTGAGTGTGAATCCAAACAGGTGCAGTACCAGTCAAAAGTTGGGCCACACCTTCTCATTCAATGGTTTTTCTTTATTTTTACATTGTAGATTAATATTGAAGACATCAAAACTATGAAGGAACACATATGGAATTATGTGGTTAACAAAAAAGTGTTAAACAAACCAGAATATGTTTTATACTTTAGATTCTTCAAAGGAGCCACCTTTTGCTCTGACGACAGCTTTGCACACTTCTTTCAACCGGCTTCATGAGGTCGTGACCTGGAATGGTTTTCAATTAACACGTTTGCCTTGTCAAGAGTTGGTTTGTGTAATTTCTTGCCTTCTTAACGTGTTTGAGACGATCAGTGGTGTTGTGCAGAGGCAGGCTGGTGCACAGCTCTCTACAGTGAATAGGCCGATTCGACTACAGTTCTAATCCATGTTATGGCAACAACCACTCAACTGAGTAAAGAGAAACGACAGTCCATCGTTACTTTAATACAGGAAGGTCAGTCAATCCGGAAACTTTCAAGAACTTTGAATGTATCCTCAAACGCTATGATGAGAGTGTCTCTCACGAGGACCGCCCCAGGACAGGAAGACCGAGAGTTACCTCTGCTGCCGAGGACACGTTCATTAGAGTTACCGGCCTCAGAAACCACTAATTAACAGCACCTCAGATTAGAGGCAACAGAAATGCTTCGCAGAGTTCAAGTAGCAGACACATCTCAACATCAGCTGTCCAGGAGGAGACTGCGTGAATCAGGCCTCGATGGTCGAATTCCTGCAAAGAAGCCACAACTGAGGAAGAACCAGAAGAAGAAGAGACCTTGCTTGGGCCAAGAAACACAAGGAACGGACATGAAACCAGTGGAAACCTGTACTTTGGTCTGATGAGTCCAGATTTGAGATGTTTGGTTCCAACCTCCATGTCTTTGTAAGACGCACACAAGGTGAGCGGATGGTCTCTACATGTGTGGGTCCCACCGTGAAGCATGGAGGAGGAGGTGTGATGGTGTGTGGGGGGCTTTGCTGGTGACACTGTTGGTGATTTATTCAAAATTCAAGGCATACTCAACCAGCATGGCTCCCACAGCATTCTGCAGCGACATGCCCTCCCATCTGGTTTGTGCTTAGTGGGACCAGCATTTTGTATTTCAACAGGACAATGAGCCCAAACACACCTCCGGGCTATGGAAGGGCTATCTGACCAGGAAGCAGAGTGATGGAGTGCTGCGTCAGATGACCGGGCCTCCACAACCACCCGACCTGAACCCAAATGAGATGCTCTGGGATCAGTTGGACCGCAGAGTGAAGGCAAGCAGCCAACAAGTGCTCAGCACCTCTGGGAACACTTCCAGATTCAGCACCTCTGGGAACACTTCCAGACTCAGCACCTCTGGGAACACTTCCAGACTGTTGGAGAACCATTCCAGGTCCCGACCTCATGAAGCCGGTTGAAAGAAGGCCCAGAGTCGTCAGAGCAAAAGGTGGCTACTTTGAAGAATCTAAAGTATAAAACATATTCAGGTTTGTTTAACACTTTTTGGTTTACCACATAATTCCATATGTGTTCCTTCATAGTTTGGATGTCTTCAATATTAATCTGCAATGTAGAAACAAGTTAAAATAAAGAAAAAGCATTGAATGAGAAGGTGTGTCCAAACTGTTGACTGGTACTGTAAGTTTGGATCTAGTGAATTTAATGAGGTGTGAACTCTGCCTGAGGGACGTTCCAGGTGAATGTGAAATCAACGCACTTCACTTTCACTGACAAGGAGATTTCAGAAAGTCTTTGCAGTTGATTGAGAACAAATAGGAAAAGGTTTTGAGTATGATACGGTAATATAAAGCGTATGCAGAGTGAATGTAGAACCGGTGCCCATAGAAATAACAATATTGATAAAATAATTTATGTGAGACAGTAAACTAATACTAAACTATTACACTGATGAACAGGAACAAGTCATATTGAATGTTGTCCTCCATCCTGCTTGTGCTCATCCACACGGACTGTGTCACTGTCATGGAAAGTTGGAAGTTGGATTGCGTAAAGCGTGGAAGGTATTTCTCAATTCACGTTACCAGATAACTGGCCTCAGGGCAAAATCTGACAAGAGACACGGGAAGGCGTTGGCGTGGAACCCAGAGGCGTGGAGGAGTGAAGAGGCGCCCGCCCGGGCACGCGTGCCAATGATTTCCAGTCAATGTGCCGATCACACTTTCATTTTCACTTGCACACCTGTATAAAAGAACCTGCCGCTCTTCCCTTCTCCACACAGCAGCAGCTCCGCTCACTCCTGAACTGAAGAGTCTCTGAACCCGAGCTCCTACGAAGACATGGCCTCTCGACTCGCTGCAGCTCTGCTCTTGCTGGGCCTCATCTGCACTGGGTTTGCAGGAGGTAAGACACAGAGAGACAATGTTAGCTGCTCAGATTTAGATTTGAATGTATCATTGCATGCGTCTGTTTCATTTACCCCCCCCCCCCCCCCAAACCCCCAGTGAATTAGACTCTCTTTCTCCCTGCAGCTGAGGTTGCGGTGGATTGTTGTCTGAGCACCACGGACAAGTTTTTCCCGCTGATGAGGATTTCAACCTACACCCTGCAGCAAGCCGGGGGGGGCTGTGACATCAGTGCTACTGTGTAAGGAGATTTACACAATGTTTACATGTGTTCATCAGTCAAAGGAAAAGTCTCAGTGCTTTGTTTTTCAATTTCCTTCCAGTAATGATTGTTTCCGTTTTCAGGTTCATTACAAAGAATAAAAAAACCATCTGCATCGTCCACCCCAGCGAGTCGCACAAGAAAAGCCGATGGGTGAAAGCTCACATTGAACATCTGGATAACGGCAGAAAGGCACAGAAGTAATGAGGTAAATAAAGAAATTAACTAAACTTTACAAACAAAAAGTGCACAAAGCGTTTCTTGCATCTGCTAACGAGTCACGTCACATCTTGTGTTGCAGGCGTGCGGAGAAGTGGACTCGGGGAAAAGACGACGGCTGAAGAACCAGATTCGTTTCCATCTCTGTTCACAGCCGGGGGGGATATTTATTTGAGCTTTGTTTTCTGTGATGCTGTAAATTGTCCCGCTTCAACTCATGTGCTCACCGATCTCTCATAATCTCTTTCGGGTCATTTATGTCAAAGTTAACTCAATTTTTTATCTTTTGTAACAACAATGGCTAAAATACTTTTATTAGACTTTTGTAAATCACGGTGCGACCCCCGCTCTCTGTGTGCCTCGTCCTCCTGGGGGGTCTCGACCCCTGGTTTGGGAAACCACTGCACGAGACGAGCAGAACAGCTGGAGGAGATCAGACTGGATGTTATTCAGTCATATTAATGATGATGTATTGTGTGAGCCTCCATGACAGTGACTCCAGACACTGGTTTAATGTACAGTTGTGTTTCTTCTCTGTAAAACTCATTTCATTCCCATACGAAAGTGGAAAGTTACGTTATTTGCTGCTTGAGAAATAACTTGTACAAAGCATTGTGAAGATTTTTGTGTTGTATTATTATTTTTACAATAAAGTTTGGTATCAATCTCTAACGTCTAGTTGCCGACTTTCATTGAAACATCGTCACCTTGTTGCCAAGCAGCAGATATGAGCCCTGAGCGTGAAGCGTGAAGCGTGAATGAATCAGCTGCTGCACAAAAACAAGTCTGACTCTATAAACCCGATCATTTACACGTGTCTATAAATGGAACTGAATTCAAAACCTTTAATATAATTGGTTCTTCTGTCTCTTCACATTAAACTGTTGGTGAAATATGAGACTTCAGAGACAACAGGAAGTTCTTCCAGCCGATTGACCTTCTCGTGACGGGACAGTGTCCCCGAGCTCACACGACCCCGGCTGGACGGCGTCCTGTGGGACAGCGCTGTCAACAAGCCCCTCAACCAAAAGCAAAAGTACTTGTGATGAATAGTTTTGTTTTCACGGTTTATCATTTCATTGCAGCTGTTTTATTATGATGGACTATTTACGGCCACAGAGGGAAACAATAAATGACAGGAATAAAGTTACACACTGTGAGAAGATCGGCGTCTTGTGAACTTATACTTTAGGATAAGTTTCACAAATAATGAAACACTTGATATTTATTCTTGTAATATATATCAAATACAGCTCATTAAATTACAACCTAATTCTTGTAATATCACGATTTCTTTCATTGAACTATGAATTTATTTCTCTAATGAGGAATTTATTCTTGTAATGTTATAACTTTTTAAAATGTTATTACGACTTTATTGTTGTAATAATACTCTTGTTAAATCACAACTTTATTCTTGTAATATAATGACCTTTTTCGTATATTAAATTCTGACTTCATTCTTGGAACAATGCAACTTTTTCTCGTTAAATTACGACTTTATTCTCGTAATATTATAACTTTTTACAATTAAATTACGACTTTATTGTTGTAGCAATACTCTTTTTAAATCCCGACTTCAGTCTTTTAATATTATTACTTTTTTCTTGTTAAATTATGAACTTTATTCTCGTTCATTTACGTCTTTAGTCTTTTAATATTACGTTAAATCACGACGTGCTTCTTACTCGAGCCCTGTAACCAAGATTTCCGGTGAACTCGAGCTTCTCACTAAATTCTCCCACCCCCACCCACCTCCTGCTGCTGCTAACAAATGCATATAAATAATAAACTTCTATGTTGTTGACTCCACATTTGACATGTTTGCACGTCATAATATCCTACCTGTCAGGACGCCCCCTAACCTCAACCTCAGGGAACACAAAACTCATTGTCCTCATTTCACACACTTGGCAGAATGTCACACTTGGATCAGTTACTCTCTGGATTCCTGCCACTTTTTCTTTTGCTCCGAGGGCGAAAAAATTATCACTTTTTCCTGTAACTGGTTCAGCAGGGAAAACCCAAGAGAGTGAACCCAGCGGGCAAACGTCCAAGGTGGTTTACAAGAAACCAGAGAGTTTCTCTGCACAGGCTCCGCAGCCCGTAGTGGACACAGTTCAATATTTGCTCTGGTGATGCAATAAAGCTGCCATAGAAGTGAATGTGATACAGAGCAAATTAGATATTGGTGAAGTTTATGTCAACATAAAGACACGACTGCTCATCGCTTCCTCAATACAGACCCTCTGTGCAGATGCTGTGGAATCAGTTCCACTGCAGCCGCTGCCGTCGCTTGTCTTTCACGTGGGAGTGAATCAACATGGGAAGTGTGAGATAGTGTGTTTGTTCTCGCTTTGTGTTTTGTTGTGTTTCATTTCTGGTGAAACGACCGAGCCTGACAAGCAACTGCCACTAACAGGTTCCCGGCAAAGGTTCCAGAGACGTAATCTTTACCGTTATCTTTAAATCTGATGACATTTGTCTGATGACTGCGTCACGGCCTGTGACATGCCTTCAGGCTGCAGCTCATCCCAACCGATCCGTCTGCTCCCGTCCCCGAGCCGACAGCCTTCTACTGGATCCAGGTTCTGATCACGTTAAACCTGGGTGCTGGTCTGGACACTTTCAAGGTGTCCCCGTGGAGGCCACCGCAGAGGACAGAAGAGGACGTGGACAACATGGCTCCCGATGGAGACTCCGCTGACCAGAGCCGGGGGCAGTCAGCCACCTTGCCTACCCCTTTAGCAACGCCCCTGCCCAGCAACACAAACAATGCCCTGGCCGGTCTCCAGCCGGATCACGAGGTGTCCGTCCTCACTCATGATTTGTCTTTTCCTTTGGTCCCTGCTGACATCTGTTCCTGAGCTCACAGGTGATGTCCTGCCTGCTCCTGTGTCAGTGGCGCCCGGGGGGTTCCCGGGTTGACCCTCCAAGCCAATGTCTCGATCCCGTCCAACATCTCACCTATTGCCCCGTCTGTCTCTGAGTTGGGGGGGGGGGGGGGGGGGGGGGCCTGGACTCAACAGTCCATGTTGACCATCTGTCAAGTGTTGTCAAGCTGATCATTAACTTGTACAGTGCAACTTATTCAAACATTTGTTATTCGTGTACGAGTTCTCCAGGTGGGGATGGAAATCACAAACCTGACCCGATGAACTCACACGAGGGACTAACGGTCACCGGGGGGTTAAATCAGAAAGTGCTTTGTGTGTGTTCAGAGATTAGTGTGTTTGTGACCTGTGTGCGTTCAGAGATTAGTGTGTTTGTGACCTGTGTGTGTTAAAGGTTTCCTGTTACCTCCGAGCAGCCGAGCCTGTTTGACAAAGGCTGGGAACCGATCAAAGGAACGAGAACAGGGACTTTTCCCGTCTTGTTGTGAGGGGGTGGGAGGGGAGGGTCAAGATCTGAGTCGGACCTGACATGATGCTGAACTTTTAGAGGAGTGGCCTGTGATATTAAAAGTGAAACGAAGTGGACAGTGTATATATAAACACTGCCACTCATCCAGTCTGTCACCACCGAGGCTCAGAGACGACTTCCCCAGCTCAGCGACCAGACATGGCTCCGTGGGCTGACTCCAAGCTCTTCTCTTGCTGCTGCATCCTCGTCGTCATCAGCTGCTACTGCACGGGTGAGTCTCACTTCTTTATTCCACACTCAACACGTTTATCTGCTCATCTCTCCGAAGCGTGCAATGACTCGTGAAGTCGTCCTAAGTTGTGGGTTCACAGAGATGACAGGATGTAAACGATCCAAACTAATCCACTGGGCACGGATCCAAACAGGAGCAGCTACTTCCTTTTCTCCTTTTCACACCGCGCACCCGCTAACTTTTAATCAAATTAATTTAAATATGAAGAAACATATTTCTGAGTTAAGTACAATGCATAAAATATGTTAAAATTACCATGATGTATGAGGATTATTACCTTTCAGTTCCAAAAGAACACAGTGAGGCTGCCGGCGTTTCCCTCTGTTCAGTGGAACTCTGAATTACAAGTGACAATGTGTGTGTGTGTGTGTGTGTGTGTGTGTCCTGACAATGTGCCCTTGAGCAAGTTGCTGACTCATTTCCTTCAGTATTTAGATAAATTGATGGATCGGCTAATTATTGCAACTCTCTCAAGATATTTTTAAAAAATGCTTTAAAATGCTTTTTAAACATTAGAGCAAGAATTAAAAAAAAAACATTTTTACTTGCATTTGTTGTTTGCATTTTAATCTTTAATAATTAGCTTTTTACGAGTCAGAGGCCAAACAATTAGAGAAAAACACTGAATAGAAGCTGCCAAATATATTTGAGTATGTTTTGAAACTGTGTTTATGACCAATCTCATTAAAACACACACACACACACACACACACAGCGCGTACTTTAAACAACCTCATAAACAAAAGAGCGTCTGCATCTAAATATCGGTTGTATGAATGGTTTGTATATAATAACGTCAGCTTTGTGTGTCGCTCACAACGAGTCTGACAGAAAGTGGCTCCTCCTCTGGGTTCAGCAGCAGCGTGAACGTTGTTGCGGTGGAACGACGACACCCTGAGCTCACAGAGGGACACGGCTAAAATCATCTGATAGGTTGAAAGTCAGAGCTGTGGAACTCATCTCCTCTTCTTTGTCCTCCAGTGACGGTGGCTCAGGTTCCCATGGACTGCTGCCTGAGCGTCAGGAACAAGGCGATGGACAGACGACTCATCGTGGACTACAGTGTTCAGACCAGAGGACACGGCTGCTCTATCGATGCCACCATGTGAGTTCAGCCTGTGCAGTGTTTAGCATGTTTAACCAGCGGGGGGGGGGGGGGGGGGGGGTTTCATCCACCTGACCTAAATGACCCTGGTTGTCGTTGCAGCCTGCTGACCAGAAAAGGCCGGAGGCTCTGTGTCCCCGCCAACGAACCCTGGGTCCGAACAGTGAGGAGCCACGTGGACCGGCAGAAGGCCCGGTGCAAGGGAGCTGCAAGGTACCTGCACTCGGCCGCTCGGACCTCAAGCTCAAACTAATGTTTTTTAAAAAAGCTGCAAACGTAAAATTGTAGCACTGAATTTATTGTGTGTTTGTTTTGTTGACAGAGCAAACGCGCGGCCAAAGGAGGGCGTGCCTGACCTCTGACCTCTGACCCCTCCGGCCACCTTGACGACGACACTGGGCGGAGACGCAGTGGCTCAAACCAATTTAAATAATAAATCATTATATCGAAAGTAATCTTATACTAAACAGCCATTTCTCTATTTTTGTAAAAATGTTTATGTTGTAAGATACATTTTTGTTTGAGTGGCAAAAATATAAATTAAAAAATTTAAGTTTTTTTTTATACTTTAAACACTTTATTTTGGGCATTTTTCCAAAGAACGTGGAATAAAAAAAATGTGAATGAGTGAAGTGCGGCTCATCAAACTGTGAACAACTGAACGACTCAGGCAGCTGCAGATTGTTGGAATGGATTCAAATGACTGTTGAACATCTTCAGAATAAAAACGAGTTTCCTGCCAATCACTGACTGTCTCTGGTTCTTTGTTGTTATTAGTTTAGTTTAGTTATTTCTTGCTTTACATCATCACATCCTAACAACATCACGCCTTTCTTGGTTCACATCCCATCTTCCCACCAAGTTTCACGGAAGTCTGAGCCGTATGTTTTTATATAATAAGTGTGAAAGGCTTTGTGTGGAGTGTGTGTTGAGGACAAAAGACACAGGAGCAGGTTTGTGATCACGTGAGCACTTTGTTATTGAACATCCACAGTAGTTTGATAAGGTCGTACACATCCTATATCCTGGACACAGAGAGAAGAGCAGGGGCGCTGACGCTGAAGGTATCTACAGAGCGAGGCAGAGAGAAACCAGACGACTCGCAAATCAAAAAAGCTAAATCTGTCCTCGCCTCCTCGTCTCTCTGGTGTCGGCACTGCGACCACCAGTCCGCGTCAACTCCTCGTTTCCAGTCCGCAGGTTGTTAGCACTGAAACTAAAGCTTATACTTGCTTCCTGTACGAAACAGAAAATGCATTAATAACATTTACACATATAGATCTATGGCAGAAATTAACCACCGAAGGGTTTAAATATATTTACACTTCAGCGAGAATTAAATATTAAATCATTTTTGGTGAAATTCAATGTTTTAAAAAAAAAAAAATAAAAACTGTACAACAATGCAAACCAAGAGGAAAACAAAATGGAAGAATTATATCCCATGTAAGTTTTTCAAAAACTACACAAGCATTCATTTATTTAATAAATGTACATTGATTTCACCTGTTTTTAAATGTGTAATATGTTTGGACCGTTCTGTTTTCACTCTATTGCCTTAAGTCGAACTTTTCTCTCAACTCTTCAGGAACCTAAGGCCACATTTCACACCGTGTGCGTCCGAGCACAGGACCGGGGGGAGGGGGGGGGGGGTTTCCCTTTAGACGTCAGAACATATCACCACAGAATACACGCCTTCTGTTTCTTCACTATACTCTGAAGTCCAGAATAAACATCAGCTTATAGATGTGTGTGTAAAATAAACTGTAACGTCAAGACGGATGTTTGGGCCTCAAGCGCTTTAAGGCATAAATAAGATCAGCGACCCCATTTTATCTAAATGCAAAAGTAAATTAGCAGAATCACACTCAGGAGAGTGCGTCCATGGAACGATCGGCTGGCGCTGGTACCCGTCACTCACCGATAATTTCTTGCCAGCTTTTCCAGGATGAACAACTCTAGCTTAAATTGCTTGGGACTTGATGATGTTAAAGGAAGTTAAAAGAAAAATCCTGGATCGGCCCCTACATTGAGTTCTTCCTCGTTCCATCCTTCGAGGAAACGTGTTCAGTGGTTGAACGGACGGGGGAGAACACACCACATCCTTGGCGGAGGTGGAGAGACGTCTCCGCAGCTCATTGGGACGTCTTCCCCTGTTTTCTGTCCATTTAGATACCGGCAAATTTGCATTTACAAAAAAAAGAGCGACTGATCAAACTGCACCGAAGCGCTTCGCTCGTTCGTGTTTTCAGATTAGATCAGAGATCAGATTTTAGGGGAGTTTAAATGCACCAAAACCACATCAGCCATTTGCTAACCCGGCTATAAGCAGAGAGGAAGAGAGAACATCCATCGCTTCTCCTCCAAAGAAACAGGAGCAGTGATCAGGGACGACAGATGTCTAAAAACACTGCAGCGAGGTTTCATCCTCTGATCATAATCATAATCATAATAATTTGCCCGAAAACAAACACGTCTGCAGAGGTGGAACAAGATTTGCTTTTAATCTTCCCCTAGAAAAGTAAAAAGAATAAGGATTCGCCGATTCTGCGTGAATTAAAGTCGTCAGTCGGCACGAAGCAAGCGACGGGACATCAAACCAAACTGCGTTCCGAGTGCGGCACAGCGCGGTGAACGTAAAGACGGTACGGCAAAGTGCAGCTAGGCGTGGTGCAGAGCATATATATCATACGTGTGTCGGCCCTCCGTGTTTAGTTGGAGGTAAAGATGGATGTTGTTCACACGGGTTTTTAAACTTGTGTCACTGCTGAGAGAGAAGAGCGTCTTCCAGAGTCTTTGGGTTTGGGTTCTTGTCGGGTCTTTTGGTTGTTTGGATGTTTGCATGCGTGCTTGTCTCGGATGAAGCCTTGGAGTAGACGTGAGTTCGTGTTTGAGGCTGCATGCTTCCCTTGCATATGTCTGTACAACGTTTTGAACAATCGTCATATGTTTATTTTCAGTTTTTTAACGTGTGTCCGGAGCCGTTTGTCTTTATTCCGTCTCGGCTGCGGCTCAGCAGAGTCCGGCGGCGTCCTGGCTGTCGTCCATGCTGTTCAGGGTGACGTAGATGATGGGGACCAATCCCCGCGTGGAGCCCAGGGAGCAGAGCAGCCAATCGGGATCGGCTTTGCTCAGGACCAGCAGGACGTCGCCCTTGTTGAAGCTCAGCTGTCCGGGCTCGGTGGCGATGTGGTGGCACAGAGCTCGGACTCGCTGAGGAGCAAAGAGAGGACGTTAGATTCAGAGCGGAGCTGGAGAGATGAGTCTCAGAACATCATATCTGATCACACAGAGCTTCTCAGTTCTGACAAGTTACTGCAGTTCTTCTTTGTCTTGTTGGATGAAGTACATTTCATTTAAACAACTTTTGGACACTTTAACTTCCTTCACACACCTTGACCTTCAATCAATACAAACTTATTTATACAGCATCTTTCAAACAAATCAATGAGTTGAAAAACATTCTGACACTAAACTTGTAGAATAAGATAAATATATACAAATAATAAAACCATGAAATCTGGTGTTTTATTTCATAAAATAAAGCTTCCTGAAGTTTTTATTGTTTTCCTATAGCTTTATTCTGAAGTATAGAACTGGATGAGTTGAGGATCACGTGTTTGACGGATCAGGACGACGCGCTCACCACAGAGGCTGTCGTCTGGCTTCAGGTGCTGGAGTGGACCTCGGGGGGGTGTGTGTGTTCTGGGCGGGGGGAGTCTGAGGCTCCGTCTTCTTCCCGCTGCCTCCGGCTCCGATCGTCTGGGCCACGAGGTCGAGGACGGACCTGTCCAGACCGAGCCAACCCGACGGAGGTCTGAGGGACGAAGGAGAAGAAGTCTGTATTTATCTCAGCTGCAACAAATCCCAGGAAAACACTTTGGCTTCTCTCCAGTAACTTGTGGAAGATAATGTGAACTTCAGAGTCTGAACCTACCTGCTCCTCTGACTCCTCGCCCTCTGCTCAGCTGCCTCCGCTCTGGAAGGAGAACTCGCTCCGAAGAGCCGGCCCCAACGCAAACCCTGTCCCTGTGAGGGGCTCTCCACCCGGGCTGCAGCCGGGGCCCCGGTGCCCGTGACCTCCACAGGTTTTGTCTCTTTCTCCTGGTTGAGAACAGACTCCGGGGGGCTGCCCATCCACGAGGGTCTCCCCCGGGGTCCGCCCGACTCCTCGCTGGAGCTACTGTTGCTCTTCCTGCTCCTGCAGCCCTCCCCTTCTTGGCTTGACTCCGCCCCCTCCACCACGCCCTCTCTGGTGGGCGGAAGCCGGCCCTGTCGTCTCCCCGATGACCTCTTCCTCTTCTCGAGCTTCACAAACTTGGTCTTCTCCGTGGATTGGTCGATGTAGACCTGGGAGGACTGCATGAGCTGGTACCACCACCCCGCCTGTCGGTCCTGCCACTGACGCCCTTCTTCAGCCGGATCCTTCTCTTTCCTCTTCCTCCGGTCCTTCTCTTGTCCATCCTCCCCTTCTCCCTGGCTCTCCTGGCCCACACCTTTCACCCTCTCCTCACTCGTCCCCCTCTCCTTCCAAAGATTGGAAAACCCTACCTCCATCGTCGACTGTCTGCTAACAGGTCCGGCTGTCATGCTCTCCGTCGCGTCCCCCTCCTTCCTCACACTCGATTTGAACCCCCACCCCTCCCTTCTCGACTTGGCTCCTTCCATCCTCGGCCACGTTCCCTCCCGTCTCAGCCCCGCCCTCTCCTTTTTCAGCTCGCCGCTCGAGTCTCTGACCATCTCGCTCACGGTGGTGCTCCACCCTCGCATGAGCTGGAAGGTGGAGCGAGCCGACTGGTCGACGCTCTGGCCCGCAGAGCACAGCTGCTCCTTGCGACGCAGGTGCTCCTGGCCCTTCTGGAGGAGGTGCGGCTCGAACAGGAGGTCCAGGTCGAAGGGGAGCAGCGACAGCGGCTGCAGCAGGAGGAGGAGCTCCTCGAAGAGAGGCTGGCAGGCGCCCTGCGACAGGGGAAGGAAACCCCACGGGTTGTAGTGTGCCGCTATGATATCTGAGGAAAGGGAAACCGAAAGAATCAGAGGCGATTCAAGTTCAAGAGGTGTTTGGAGATGATAAACAACGCACACGTTATCTCACCTTCATGTGTGTAGAGGTGATTGAACCAGAACTCCAAAGATTTCAGGCTGAAACAGACGATAAGTCAAACATTAAAACTGCAGCAGGCCAACGAGACCTTTCACCACCCAAATCTAATCAGTTCATCCACAGGCTAAGGAATCCCCTTAAGGTGTTTTTAAGAGAACATGTTCACAAGGTTCAACTTTTGACCTTTGAAACCAAAAATCAAATCAGTTATACTGAAGAATTTCCCTCAAGATGTTTATGTGACATCGACAAGAGTGAAACCGACGCACAACCTCATCTGGTCATTTTGACCATTGACTGAATTTCTTGAATATTCCAACTTCCATGTTCTCAGTCATTATCCCAGTGAAAGAGGAAACTGCTGGAAGGAGAAGTGACTCACTTGAGCAGACCGAAGATGAAGGAGTTCATCCTCATGCTGTGGCTGCTGAGCTCGGAGAACTGGCTCACCTTCGAGAACAAGCTGTGGAGGAGGCGAGTGGACGGGCCTGACGGAGACAAACGGAAAGACTCACACACACGTAACAGGGCTGCTGGTTCTCTAGTTCAATTCATGATACAGTAACTGTCGTGTGACGGCAAACACAAGAATGAACTAGGAAACCCCAGGTCTTTAGATATTCATGTCCTCCTCGTCCTCACCCAGCTGAGTGGAGGCCTCCACCAGGCTCCAGGGCTGACAGCGCCGCTGCCCGATGATCAGGTCCAGCACGTAGGCCTTCAGGCCGTCCTGCAGCACGTCGTGCAGGGCCGGGCACAGGTACTTCAGGATGAGGTGCCCCACGTTGGGACTCACCCAGCTGTTCCCCAGCTTCGCCTGGAGGAACAAACGAGGGATACAGGGAAAGTAAAGGGACATGTGAAGATATGGAACTAGAAGAAACAAATTGAATTCACGGATTCTCTGCATCTGCTTCTCTCCTCTTCTCAGGAGGAGATTTATCTGGAGCCTCGTTCGTTTAACGTCTGATTGGCTCCGAGATAAAAAACTAACTCACAAGGGACCAATTAAATGTCTCATATTAAAAGATCTGTGATTGTTGCCTGGTTCTTTCAAAATAAAAATAAAGTAACAGATCAATTACAAACCAAACAAAAGATGTGACTGTTACAGATTCACTGACACACTGTAATAATAATACTGTTATAATATAATAAGTATATATTTATAGCAGTATTCACCTGAAATAAATATCTTTCCTTCAAACACATGAACACATGATCCCTGACTACAAGAGGAACTCAGGTAAGAGTTCTGGCGCCATCTGTCTGTGAGATGTCTGCACTTCACCTGCTTTTAACTTCATCATTCTAAAACTGTTTCTTTTAAGAACATTAACATTAATCAACCATTGATGGACATTCACCTTCACGTCTGGATCTCGACTGGTTCCGAAATGAGCCACAATCAGATCCACTGCTGTGTTCACGGCTTTCACCAAAGCTGAGAGAGAGAGAGAGAGAGGAAAACAAAACATGAATCTCAGTTCAGTAAATGGCGTCTTGCTCGAGGACACTTCAGCAGTTAGGAGGAGTAAAACCTGGACGCTCCTCATGAAGGACGTCTTACGACCCCCTGCTGCTTCAACAGGCCTCTAATGCCGCTCCTCGCCGTCGAGTGGCCTCTTCACACGGAGGACGGCTCTCCGGTGAAACACCCGCACCGTCACCGTGTGGACATGAGGCGGCTCGGATTCTCCACAGAGACTAAATTCACAGAGATTCACCGACAGCTCTAACGTCTGAGAGTCAGAGATACAAGCAACCACTGGAAATCTGTTTTCTGGTCATTTTAACTATAACTTATTACGATGCATCAATAGCTTTATAACCTGGTATCATGTGACTGCAAATCGCCAAACATAGACACAGATAATGAGATATCTGCGATAGGCTCATATCAGCTGGGATCAGAAAACTGATATATCAAGACAGAAGCAATGATCAGATAATCACACGACTATAAACCTAAGCTTCTAAAAGTTCATGTGGAAAAGTTCCACAAATATAGACTCGCTGAGTGAATGAAGGCAGCGAGTTACACACTCTGTTTAATATTAATATAATATATATATATATATATGTTATAGTATTTATAACCAAGCAGCAGGGCGTCACCTCTCTTCAGCGACAGGTCCACAGAGATGTGGGTCCGTGAGGAAGGGCAGGAGGACGATGAAGAGGAGGCGTCGGGGGAGAGGCAGAACTCCTCCGGCGGCTTCTCGGTCATGGAGAAATAGTCCGGCAGGAAATCGGTGTAGCTCTGCTGCAGCTTAGCTGATTGGCCGACTGCGGAGACACACACGTAAACACACAATGAGACACAACACAACATCAACACACATCAATTGGAAGCATGAGAAGCATTGTCAGGATCTGCAGGTGTGACGTGGAGAAAAAAAAACACTTTTACGAATCGTCATAATTCTGACAATAAGACAATTGGCACCATTGATCCGTCCCAGCGTGTAGCCACAGGGCGCCGCTGGGAAATCGAACACGTTGCGCCTGGCAGGCCGTGCCCCCCCGCCCCTTCGGGTGTCAGTGTTGCCGGACAGGACGGACGATCCTACGCCGGAGACCCTCTCCAGCCCCAGTGGGTTTCGCCGGCGGTACTCCCTCCATTTGAGGGCTTGAGGAGAGAGGTGGTGAGCTGTCAGGGAGGGGGGGGGGGGGGGTTTTAGATCATGACGGAGGGGGGGTGATGGTTTATTGAGAAGATGGATGGATGAAATGTTTGGGGTAAAAGAAGAGGAAGAGGAGGAAAAGGTGAAGAAGATACAAGTCCATGCGTGAAGGGAGGGACGACAGAGAAAAAGAGAGAAAGATAAGAGATTCTTCTAAAGAGACGTTTGATTCATATCTGTGACGTGAAAACCTCAGATGTTGGTTTCCTCATGAAAACGTCACAAAAACGATCAAAATTAAATGTTTCGTTTTCTAATCTTGACAAAATCAATTCAGGATCAAAACAGGAAGGAAATCAAGAGTTTAGAGATCAAATGTAAAGTCACGAAGAACAGGAACACGACCACAGACACAGAGTGGACAGAAAAAAACCAACAGGAACATGTGGGGAACATCCAGGCGAGGGGCGGAGCCTGTAGAGCAGCAGGAGGCCGGACATGACGTATAAACTCTGCTGTGGAAAGATCAGTGTTGTTGTTTACAGCTCGTCCACACCGGCGTCGGCCCTCAGCACCAGAAGATCTGGAACCTCCTCGTGTTTCCAAGTTGACGTCTTCGTCTCCTCCTCTTCTTCATCCTGAGATGTTCGTGTTCTTCCAGTTTCACGTGCGTCACGTGTTAGAAACCTCGTCCACACGTCCACTCGCTCTCTGGGAAGCTTCCACACATCGTCCTGCTGTTTCCTCTCATGGACTCACTCTGACTTTTTTACAGAAAATGAGCAACTCAACATAATTTGATCCTCGTTATGTGAACACAAAACAAAGATCAAAGAAGTTATAATAAAAATAATGCTAAATGTCTTTAGAATCAAACCAGGCTCGAGATCTTAACGGAAATATTGCACCAGCAGCTTTCACTCTTAAGAACACAACATGAATAATAATAATAATAAGAAGAAGAACTTCTGGAACCTACCATTCTGTGTCCTGGCTCCAGAACCGTTGCTTCCCTCGCCGTGTTTCCCAGAGTCCACACATCCCAGCGGACTCAGCGTGTCACTGTGCAGCGCTGGTAAACTGGTCGGCGCTCCACGGTGGAAGCAGTGTCCCTGCACCGCCGGCAGCATCGGCGGCACCGCCCCCCTCTTCACGCCCAGCGATGGGGGCGGAGGGGTCGACGGTGCTGAACCCCCTCCCTGTTTTGCCGTGGCCGGGGAGTGCAGGGGGCTGAAGCCGGCCGACAGCGGGCAGGAGGGGCTGTGAGGCGGCTGAGGGCTGGGGCTGCAGGTGGAGCAGGTCCCGGGGCTGGGCGCCCCCTGGAGACGAACCGGGGAGTAGCTCCCGAGAGGCGAGGGACGAACTGATCCGGGGGGAGGGGCTTCCCCAGCGAGAGCCCCCTGGTGACTGTGCACGTTTTCAGCTGCTTCCTCCCCATCCTCCCCCACCGCACCACCAGAGCCAGAACCAGAGCCGGAGCCGGAACTGGAGCGGGCCTGCATCCCCGAGACGTAACCCGTGAGCAGGGGCAGCAGGGGCTTGGGCGGGGGGGGCTTAGAGGGGAACGTGTGGTGGAAGGTGAAGGGCTGGATGGGGAGGGTGGTGGGCCGCTGGTCCAGGCTGTACCGGACCACCGCCGGCTGGCTGTCCGAGGAGCTGGAGAGGCCCCCTGGAGGAGGGGAGAGGAAGAGGTTACTTCTATTTCACAAATGATTAAAATTAAAACATCTAGATCTAAGCAAGTAAGAAATAGACATAAACTAAATGTCGTAAACTAAATCAAAGTATTTAAAATAAGCTGCATCTAAAAAACACGATATAAGAAATTAAAAAACATAATATTGTTACTCACATTCCAACATTACTTGAGAATAGTTTATTTGTGAATAGAACAGTTTTGGCCAAAATGGTTATCGTGGTTATTTTGATCAATATTGAGATCACGAATATTTGTGATGATTATTAAATCTGGTTGTCGGCCTCAGAGTCTTTGCTGAAGTTGAGAAAGTTTGGGGAAGTTTTGTTTTCGTGAATAAAATGTCAAGATACAGTTAATAACTCCCACAACTTTCTAAAATACAAGTTGACAGTTAAAATGACTTTGTCCAACCGACAGCACTGAGATGTTTAAATTACACTAGATAGAATAAACATGTCAATAAACAAATCAAATCCTTCAGGAACATGTTTTCTGTAGATTCAATAACCGAAGAATCGTTTCTGGACCAAACACGAAGGTTGAAAATGAAACCTGAAATACAGACGAGCAGAAAACTGCCCAGTCATGAGTCACAGGGCTGAACGGGTCTGCTATCAGCGTCCACCATCGACCGACATTAGAGACTCTGACCGCTCCCCCCCCCCCACGTGCACATAGAAACACACACAGACACACACATGCATGTTCACAGAAACACACAACACACACAGACACACACAGACTTGACCTGGAGGCTCTGCAGTCAGGAGACACCAGCGAGGAGAAGGAGGCCTTATTCTGTTTTCTACCAGTGTGTGTGTGTGTGTGTGTGTGTGTGTGTGTGTGTGTGTGTGTGTGTGTTAGTGTGTGTGTGTTAGTGTGTGTGATCCCAGATTCCAGTGCCGTGTGTGACAGTGTGTGTATGTGTTTGTGTGACGTCAGCAATGTTGCGCAAGCTGTTTGTCGCCCTAAAGCCCACCCACCAATGTCACCTGAGCTGGGTGCTGTGCTGCCTTTTGGCCACAGGAGGTGCTGTAGACACATGACGGAGGGAGGCACATGCGCACACACGCACACACACACACAAACACACAAACACACCCATCAGGCCTCTGCTCCCACTGGAGATGGAGAACAGAAACGCTCCCTCCCCTCTCTCCTCTATCTGCTCCGTCATCCCTCTCTCTCCTCACCCTCCTCCAACTCCTCCCTGCATCCTCTCTTCCTCTCTCTCTCCCTCCTTCCCTCTCTCTCTCTCTCTCTCTCCCTCTCTTCCTCTCTCTCCCTCCCTCTCTCCCTCCCTCTCTCTCTCCCTCCCTCCTTCTCTCTCTCCCTCCCTCCCTCCCTCCATCTCTCTCTCCCTCCCTCCCTCCCTCCATCTCTTCTCCTCCATCAGGCGGTTGCAGACCTTTTCCCTTTCACAGCATCATGTCGGCATCATTAGCGAGCGAGCTGCTTCCCCCCCCCCCCCCCCCGGCTTTTAAAGAGGCCTGTGCGCTGCAGTGAAGCGACGCAGCTGACTGATGTGAAGTCAGATGAATAATATATTTGCTGTGCGATGCGGCGCAGCCTCTCATTATAACATTTAACCATCTCCGTGTGTGCGGAGACAAAGTGAAGAGCATGTATTTCAGGCACCGGTGAGACACGCCTTGTTTTCAGAGACCCCCCCCCTGACTTCCACATCGTCGACTGAAGAGCTTCAAGCCATAAAAACATGGAATCCATTCTCTCCTTGAAAACCGCTGCAGGTTAATGTGTCAGTAATAAATTACTCATGATTTGGAAAGATGATTCTTACCTTAAATATTAAATAATTAACTTAAATCTCTATTTGCTGTTTGGATATTGAAGTCAGTTATTGTGAGTGGGTTGAAAACATTTGGTCGACACCTACAGAATAAGATTTTCACCTCTGCCTGGGAGGTTATGTTTCCCCCCCCCCCCCGTTCTGTCTGTCTGGTTTTCAGCAGGAGATTAAAACCAGTGAACAGAAATCCACAAAACCGATTAAAGGACGTGGGCCAAGAAGGAATCCATTACATTTGGGATCAGGACAAAGCGACGGATCCAGGGATCATTTGATCACTTTCTTTTAATATTGCACGATATGACTTTTGTACTATTTTGTCCAAGAGACTCTTGCTCTTGTCATATTCAAGGATCTGACATCTATGAGTGTGAGTAACTTGGTGCAGCTTGATTGATTGGACGGTTTCATGAGCTCCACCTGAGCTTCAGTCAGTCGGTCCACTCTGCATCCAGCAGGTTCATCTAGTTCTCCAGTTACAGGACTGACATTTACAACGTGAGTAAACGAAGCAGGAAACAATGCAGGCGGAGGCTGGTGACCCGAGGGCAGGTGGATTTATTTCGTAAGAAGCTGGTGTGAAGTATTTTAAAAGGAAAAAGCTTTTAATTAATTATACGATGCAGCACCGCATGGAGCTGGTTTGTTTTACTGAGATAAACACAAAGATGAAAAGGGACATAACTCATTTCCACTTGTGCAGCGTTTTGTCTAAATAATCAGTTAAAGAAGCTGCACAGTGAGTTTACATGAAATATATATATATATATATATATCCCTTATTAAATAAGAAATGATTTAAGGAATTCCAGTTTGTGTAAATCAGTAAAAAGGAGACAGCTGAGACCTTCCTGTCCCGGTGTGTTTACTCATAACTGTCTCTGTTATTCCAGATATTCCAAACACTCCCTGTCGTGTCTGTGTGTGTGTGTGTGTGTCTGTGTGTGTGTGTGTGTGTGTGTGTGTGTTACCGGACACACACAGCAGCTGACACAGAGCTTTATAAGGTGAAGGTGGTCTTGGTCTGTTTTTCACTCACATGAACTGACAATGCAGCAGGACCATAATAACAGCTTCATTATGAGTGCTGTTATCGTTGGTGAATATTTGGAAATTATTTTAACGTAAATTTATTTTTATTACAGCGTCATTTTACAGGTTTGAGAAAAAAAAAAACTCACCAACTTATGATCCAAACATAGAGTCTGTAGGAATCCATCTCATCAATAATCCATAAACACGATTGGCTTTCAATGACGCGACAGAAAATACATATTTGCGGACAAACAGCTGCATCGTCATTTATTCGGCAGGAAGAAGTTTGAGTAACTTTCTCTGACCTTACACACACACACACACACACACACACACACACACACACACACACACACACACACACACACACACACACACACACACACACACACACACACACACACACACACACACACACACACACACACACACACACACACACAAGGATGCTGATGTAGACCTCAGCAGGGGGCGTTCTCTGCACCTCTCTCTCTCTCTGATTGTTATTCAGAACATGTTCGGCCCAGTTCAAGCCCTGAGTGCGTCTGAAGCTGAGGACACACTCTGCACCGCTGGGTGACACACACACACACTCACACTCACACTCACACTCACACTCACACTCACATATCGACTGGTTCACACACAACGAAACTGCAAACATACGATGAGAAAACATCAAAAGAAACATTTCACGTTGGAATCTTTGTTTTGTTTTTAAGTTTTTGTGTAATCCACGACATAACACGCTGTATAAATCAAAGTTATTAATATTATCATTATTACTATAGGTTAAAATGGTGATGTCAGCACGTACAATACAAAAAGTTTTCTTCATCTTAGAATAACAGCTGCTGCTCAAAGATAAATATTGTTTAATATATATTTATATATATAATATGAGACAACAGTGAACGATCATCAGTTCTGCAATGAGGCTAATTCAATTTTTTAAAAGACAGAAGGTCAATTAACAATTGAAGTGACTAATTAGTAACTGAGGCAGAAGATGATATCTCACAGCTAAAAGTTTAAAGCTCCTCTAATCAGTGATTGTTTTATTAATATTAAAATGACTGAGACACGTGAAAAGGGCTCGAACAGCTCTGTGGAGCCTGTTAGCATCTTTTAGCTCAATTAGCTCAGCAGTAAAATACTAGAATAACACTCGGTACAGCTCGTACCTCTGCTCGTACGTCTCATACACATAATCAATTTGATTATTTTATCTTGCGAGATACACATGAATTTTGCCAAATGTGCAAAACAAATGATGACTGGAGCTCGTGTAGTCGGAGGTGACGTACCTTCAGCTTTGGCCCGCGTCTCCCTGGCGCCCTCCAGGTGGCGCTCTATGCTGCCATGGCTGTAACATCTGGTGAAGGGCGCCGGCGACAGGCTCTGACTGTCAGCCTCCGCACGCTGCTCCAGGATTGGAGAGAAGTCCACTGAGGAGTGCGAGTGGGTGGAGTAGGTGGAGGCGAAAGGGTCCGCGGCTGCCTTCATGGACGGCGACCCCCCCGTAGCTCCGTTTCTTCTTTTACTTCTCGCGATCTCTGCGAAGGAGGTGACGCGCGGAGGTGGAGGCGGGCTCGGGGCGGCGCCGTCACTGAGCCGGACGGGGCAGCTCAACATCCGCTCCAGAGATCCGAGCCGAGGAGACGGAGACTTGTCCAGGTTGCGGTCGTAGCTGCGCGAACGGGGGCGATTTCCCGAAGGGGCTCCGCTTCCGATGAGGTCCCGGCCAACCACAGGAGGGGAGGTGTTGACGTACACCTGGCCCTCAATCACAGCGGGAGCAGCTTCAGCCCCAACATCCGCCTGGTGATCCTTCGTCTCCTCCTCCTCCTCCTCATCATCGTCGTCATTATCATCTTCCTGAATAACGGAAAACAAGGAAGGAAAGAAAAGAAAGAACAAACAGACGTCAGACGTTCTACAACACATCAGATTAAAGTCTTTATAAAGGAGAAAATGTAACTTAGGGCCCAAACTGTCTTAAAGCCACATTTCCAGTGACACGGTGTCAAACGCTGCAGCGCAACATGAGTGCAGAGATAATCCTCAGACACGATGACAGCCGATGACCCCAGACTGTGATTTAAAACCAGACAGTGGCAGACTAACACCACAGTCACAGCTATTTTAAGGTCAGAGCTTTTGTCACTGTCATGGGACCATTTTCAATTTAGTCCATATGTTATTTTTGTGTTATTTCCTTCCTCGTTGAGTGAGATGTGTTTTGACAGAATCACTTCCGTCTCGTCCCTGCTGGGTTTTTTGATTTCTTCCATTTTCCTTCACTGCAAAAGACACCAGGTCGATATCGGCAAGTACGCAGATCTATGTCCCAATCAGATACCACGTCTTTTTAGTGTATTAGTTTTATTCAAATAAAACTGCGATTTCCTTTTTCCGAAACTACTGGAAAAGTGAAAAAGAGTCCATCGCCCCAGTTTCAAAAACCTGAAAGTGGTATCACTGATTAACGGTTGTCTGCACACAGGTGGCTACACACAGGTGGCTACACACAGGTGGCTACACAGGGAGGTTGCACATATTATATACGATCGTAATTAGGATCAGTTAAATTAATAGGTTGTATATTAGCTTCGTATTTGTGGACCCGTGCATGTGGTAGTTTTCGGTTACATGGTTTACAAACTGTTTAAACCAGAGAGGCCGGATTGTCCACTCACCTTAGACGACTCTGGCCTCCTCCTCTTCCTCCTCCTCTTTCCTCCTCCTCATCCACGCCGTCCTGCTCAGCTTGCTGTCTGAACAGGAAGTACTCGCTGGGCTGAGTCGGGGTGGGGCTTCCTTTGCTGTGCTCATCGGAGCAGCTGTTGACCGACGAGCCCACGGGACTCGGCGACGACTGCGACGAAAGGTCACAGGTGACCAGCTTGTAGTAGTTCTGGGTGGCAACAACCAGACGGGCCTGGCTCTGCAGACAGGATGCAAGGTCTCCGGACGAGCCAGAATGTGGCGGGTGGTAGGAGTTGCAGTTGGCGTCGAGGTCGAGAGCCCCCTGGTGCTCCACAGAGCAAGAGCACGTGGAGGAGGTGGACAGGTGTGGTTCCCGGATGAGAGGGAAGGTGTTGCCGAGACAAGAGGGTTGTTGCTGTGATCGCGGAGGTTCGGTTGGGGAGGTGTGAAGGTCTAAGTAGAAAGCCCCTCCACTTGAGTCTCGCTGGTTTCCTGCTGGGTCAGAAACAGGCGAGGTGCAGGAGTGGTCAGTGGAGCTGTTGAGGTTGGTGAGTCCAGGGGCCGGTGGCTTCTCCGGAATGCCGTTGTTCATCTTATTGTAAATGGCACTGAAGTTGACGAGGACGCCGTCCGAGCTGTTGCAGGACGAGTCGCTGCCGTAGCCTTGCTGACACGCTGTAAAAGGCTCAGAGAAGGTTTCAGGAAAGTGTTGAGGGTAGTTCTGAGACAATACACAGCAGGAGCAGTGTTGGGCCGAGGAGCTCGACGAGTACGAGCCGGTCTTACTGCTTCGGCCGCAGCGCATAGGATGATCTTCGTCTTCTTCATCATCGCCCCAGTCTTGCTCTCCACAATCCATGGACATGTTGGAACCACTGCTCCCGAGGCGACGCTGGGTGTCCAGACCTAAGATGGTCAGGTCTTCCAGGTGGTTGGACAGATCTGAAGCGACGGCCCTCAGGGACTCCCGTCTGCTTCCTCCCACCGAGCTGTGCAGAAGAAAGGGCTCAGAAGCGAAGCCGAGGTCGTGCAGGCGGAAAGATGCCATCCCAGCATTGAGGGCAGAGTTGGTGTCACTGTGGAGGTGGAAGGACGAGTCCTCGAGGTAACCGCTGAGGTTGTCACCATCATCCTCCTCCTCTTCATCATTGTCATTTTCGGTATTCAGCAAGAACGGATTATGACGAAACGGATTCCTGTTCCTCGGTTTCGCCCTGGGCAAAGTGTGAGCGTTGATCAGCTGGTCCTCTGAATTGCTCGAAGTTAATGATGAATCATCACTCGCTGTGCTGCCTCCTTTCCCGCCACCCTTCCTCTCTCTTCCTCTGTTGTGGGAGGAGCAGGAGCCACTGGAGGTCTGGATCAGGCTGCTGTAGAGCAGAGCCTCCCTCTGGAGGATGTCCCTCTCGGGAAGGGAAGTGGTGCGACTCAGACCGAGGTTCTCAGGCGGGGTGAAGGCGTTGCTTCTCTTAAGTGAGCTCCCGCAGCCACCCTGTCGCCCCCCGGACACCTGACAGTGCACCAGGGGAATGTGATGCACAATCAGGGTCTCGCCAGACAGTTTGGGAGGGCTGTCCATCATTCAAGAGGAAGTGGGGGTGGAGTGGAGCTACAGCAGCTGAAGGAGGGCCTGTGCGGGCTGAGGGGAAGGTAGAAGTGTGATGTGGTGATGGTTGTGTTCACACTTAGTTTGCTGGGCCCAGCTCAGCAGCTCTGCCAGGGATGTGGAAGGTGAGGTCGGGGGAAGTCGACACCATGGTCAGAGTGGAACATCTGGAAAAGACAAAGAGACAAAGAGGAAACGCTGTAGGTTATAAGTCCAGATAAATAAAGCCATTAAGGCACAGACACTCCGCGTGCAGGCCCGAGGCTACAACGTCGTGGTTTTCCATCACAACAGCAGCAGCTGAGACATTCTGACTCTCAGTTTCCAATGTGGGTGAAGCTATGAAACCACTGGATCATAAACCATAACTCAACTGTGTCACAGGACCTGAGCTTTCTATTAAAAAGGCAGACTGGTTCGGGTGTAAACCACATGGGAGCCTACGCCTCGAGCAGCTGGTTCCCTGTTGGACTCCTTCGTCATTCCTCCACTCTCTTCCTCCCGTTTCCTGTCTCTCCATTACTGTGCTTTCATATAAAGGAATAAAAATACCTCCAAAAAAATAAATAACCTGTCCAGGCCACCGCTGAGATCACCCAGGTGAGACCACCGGGGGTCATTGACTCAGCTACAGACGACTTCTCATGCGGTCGAACCCGCCCGTGATGGTGGAGCTTGTTCCTGAGCGGCTCCCTGACAGTCGGGTTAGAACAGGTCCGGTGTTTATTATGAGGTTTTATGTGTTTTTATTTTCTATGGATCAAAACAGCTCCAGTAACAGAACTATAACCATTGAGTCTTTACACTGAGCAGGGTGTGACGCGCGCGCACGCACACGCACACACACACACAGCAGCTGACTCTCAGACATGGCCATGATCTCATCCCCATTCGCACATCACACCCAACATGACACACACACAGACACACACACACACAGACAGACACACACACACAGAGACACACAGACACACAGACACACAGACACACAGACACACAAAGACAGACACCGACACAGCAGCCGTTTCCTTCACCATCATCTGTCAAACCAAAAATAAATAAAACATTTCTACAGTTCACATCTTGACTTCCACTTTGTTGTGCTAATAAAGTGTTGAGCTGATAATTGCTTTAATTTTTAATAGTTTAAATTTATCATCTGATTCACCGACACTCTTACAGTTCGCGTGAAGAAGATCACGCAGCAGCGGCTGATGCCCGAACCCGTCTTCTTTTCAAAAACCACACAAACTTTATCCAGTTAAAGTTGTTTTAGTGGATTCATCACTCAAATAACGTTTAGTACCTTTGTGTAAATATAGCAAACAAACTGGAACGGAAATACTACACACCCTTTTAAAAGTCCGTGTATAAGACGTAGGTTAAAGGGATTCATTGGGAGAAATGGAATATAAAATAATCAGATTCGAATAATGTTTTCATCCGTGTATATTGACCTGAATGTACGAATTCTTGTTTTCATTAAGAAGAAGAAGAAGAAGAAGAAGCTCTTGATATTTACATCGGGAGCAGGTTATGTTCTACGGAGGCCACCATGTTTTTAAAGTAGCCCAAAATGGATGTGATGATTTTACTGTTATTTCAAACAAATGTGGTCATGAATTATTCATATACTGTATGAATAATTCCAGACCCAGGATTGTGGAAGTTCATCCATTCATTGTAATTTCTCTAATAAAGAATTATACAGCGTGTCATCGACAGGATTGGGAACAGGTTACTTTAAATCTTCCGTTCACCGGCTGCTGACCCGGACTCGACAAGGACTTAACTCACTTCTTAAGAGTAATCCCTCTATTTCACCTGCTTTAAATCATAATCCCAGATACAGTAGGTCGATAAAAAGCGAAACCTGAAATTAAATTTTGATTCTCAAATCTCTCCGGAAGTCAGACGAGTGTGGTTGTGACCGGAGAGAAGGAAAGTGGGAGATGAGAAGACAGAAAGGACAGAATCTGATTTAGGGATTTAAAAAACGAGCCGGAAGCCAATCGGTGACATTAGAGTGGATAGTAGAGAGATGTACAAATATAGATTCAGATGGATATTTATCACAAATACAAAAGGCAGATGAGACCTTTACGAGTAGGATTACAAGGAGGAGCACAGCAAAGCGCCGCTGCATCGTTTTCGCTGCCACATGAAGAGAAGAGAGACGGCAGCTGAGGCGGCAGACGGCAGGTCTGAAGCTAAACGGCAGCGTGGTGAGAGGTTTGCTCTCGGCCAGGATAATAACTCAGACGCACTCTCCACAAATGACCTTTTTAAACAGACTCGAAGGTATTTGCTGTCAGGGAGGCTTCAGCTTCGCTTCCATCCAAGTGGAGCTCAACCTGTTTATCTCGTAGCCGCGAACATGGAGTCATGGCTACCCATGATGCCCTGCTGCAGGCGTGGAGGAGGACGGTTATCAACACTGACACATTCTGATCGGCGACGGATTCAATACCTTTTAAAGCAAAGACCGTCAATCACTGAAATCATCACCTGATTGAAAATGAATATATAACAATGAAGGAACCTCAAAGTTGCAAAGGACGAACGTTTCAACGTACATGGCGTCTTTTTAAAAAGTGCATCTTATGCTCCAGATCTTCTATTCTATATAAACATGGACGACATGTTAGCCAATGGGACATGGTAGTTAAATAAAGTTAAATAAATGTTCTTGCAGGATGTTTTTTGTCAATTTAAGTAGTTCCTATCCCACGGATGTTTGTTCCAAGTATTCATTATTCTATATAAATATATAAAAACGGTTCCGGGATAAGTTTGAGTGTATTGGATGTGTAACGGTTGTCGTCAGTGGAAGGTGACAGGAATCACATTAGCTGAGTGGTTGTGATGGAGAGCGAGACGACGTTAACACCAGACGAGGGAAACTGAAATGGGTTTAAGAGATTAGCTGCCGGGGTCAGGCAGGCTGGGGGGGGGGGGGGGGGGGGTTCAGACAGGAACACAGGACAACGACAACTGTCTGAGTGTGTGTGTTTGGATCAGTCAAAGGTCAAGGTCAAGGTCAAAAAGATATGTCTACAGAAAACACACTTTTACAGATTGAATTGAAGTCAAGGAATTGGAGGTCAATGTGTGTGTGTGTGTGTGTGGTGTGTGTGTGTATGTGTGTGTGTGTGTTTTCCACAAAGAATGTGTTTTGTAAACAAAGCTGCTGCAGACTAAATAGCAACACATTTCATAATCTCACATGGTTTTGATAAGAGACGCCCAAGTCAGTCAAAACAGTGTCTCCCACTATTAACCTACTTGTCTGACCACAGTTTCATTATGAAACAAAAACATAAACGATTTTAATCACAATGTTTTGCACCGTGGTTTCATTCAGTGTCTTTTGTCTCTCACAAACACATGGAGCGGTTTATTATAGTTGGACGAGCCGACGGCAATCAAGACATCCATAAAGTTTTTATGTCCGAGGCAGAAGGCTGAACTGTTCATACTTTCCTCTTGAGCTCTGCACGTTCACTTTAACATTGATTTAGGGAAAGTACACATGCAATGTTGCATCAGGTGCACGGTCCAAAACAATTGTAGTTAATTAACCTTGTGTGTATTTTAAGGCATATCAGAGTAGCATCTCTAATTCCCTTTCATAAGACAGGTGCAATTGTGCCTCGTTACAGAAATGGAGGGTTATGAGAAGACAGCCCACGAACCAGAAGGTCAGTGTTTCGATCCCCGGCTCCTCGGGCAAGATGTTGAACCCCAAACTGACCCAGATGGCAGCGCCAACAGTGTGTGGAATGTGTGTTAATATGTGCGTGAATGTGTTGAACTGTAACGAGCTTTATACGTCCAGAAAAGTAGGGCATAAAATACAGTCCATTACCATTTCAATGCTGAGACATTCCGAAGAGTTCTGCCAAATTTGAGCAAAAAGATGATCTCAGAAATGCGTCATGGTCGACAGGAGACCGCGCCCGTCGCATGGCGCAACGTTTTCAGTCTGGTATTTATAATGGACCCATCACAGCTGCTGTGTAGTGTTGTGTGACTGCTGAGTGACACACTGGACAAATGTGCACAGGCTATTCAAGTATTCACACACACACACACACACACACACACACACACACACACACACACACACACACACACACACACACACACACACACACACACACACACACACACACACACACACACACACACACACACACACACACACACACACACCGTTGAATAGACTCATTATTCTCCCACAGGCTCAATAACGGAGCTTTTTTATACAAAACTTGCTGCAAACATACAACAACTTTATCATAACACAAGATATTTATCAAGAGATTTTCCTACAAGGACACAGCAACAAATTCCTTTACATTTACTGAGCCTTTCAAAATCAAACAAGTGAAAAGTCATAAACAGATCCCGTGCAGCTCTTCAGCAGCTGGGACACATATATATATATATCAATATCAACCCTCCAACACACAGAAATCACTTTTCAAGAAAACACACACATCCTCCTTGTCCCTTTGAGCACAAACAATAACACCACTGAGCCTATCACCAGATTACATCACAGCAGATCAGATAACGGGTTAACGAGAACAGAGAGGGCCGAGTCTGGCCAATCGGATTTCATTTCCCACCCACCATTAGAGACCGTGGCTACAGGGCCGGGCCAATGAGGGGGAGGAGTCGTAGTGTAGTTTCAGACACATCCTGAGAAAGAGGAAACACAGAAGAAATCCAGGAGAGAGAAAAGAACGAGGAATAAAGGAAGACCAAAAAGGGGGTAACCATGGCAACCAGGCTAGCAGCTGTTAGAGGGAAGACACAGAGATGGCTGAAGACGATGCATTGGTCCATTTTATAGGGTTTCTGTCTTTCTCTGTCCTGCTAATGATGTAAAAATTGCCGACATGTCATTAAAGAGACAGGAGCTCAAACCAAGTGTTGGAGACAGAGGCTGAAAGGAGGAGCTGCAGCAATGTACAGTCTGAGGAGAGAGAATAAGATGATCAACCTGAATATGAGCAGAATGTGTCTCCTTTAGCTATGAATGGTTCTTATCCCATCTTATCTAGAGCCTTCTTCCCTTCAGATTGGGGTTTTCTGGTTTTATCTCTTCAAACAAAACAGAAAAACAACAAGAGGGTTCTCTATCCGTGCTAATACCCTCACAACTGGGGATTCATTGAATATGTCTGAGTCAATTAGCTGTGACTGTTCATCACAAACAGTCTCCATGGGTTCTTTGGAAAAAGACACATTAAGGTGCTGTATGTGGTGGCAGGGCAGGAAACTGACCCATTTATGAAATACTAAGGGAAAAGGAAAGGCAAGCTGTTACAAAGGACGTCCTCCCTCTATTATCACCAGTACTTCCAGGAATGAGTCTGAGCCCGGGACGGGGGGGGGGGGGGTTGCATCCGAGCGAGGGCGCACCCTCTCCAGGAAGAGACCGACGACACAACCACAGGAGATGGCAATTTACGATGATAGATGAAGTGCACCCTCCCAGTGGGACTCGCTTTTATTGAATCCGATATTGTCGCAGTTTGTAGAACAACTTCTTTTATGTAGATCGAAGCGAGTCGATAAAAAGGGCCAGTAAGTGGAACGTATTTTTGCCTCGTAGCAGAAAAAATAACCATAATTCATTTGTGGATGGTTGATGAGGCTGTAGACTAAACATACGTTTGTGCAGCAGCCTCCATAACTCACATTCCACAACATTCTCTCTTCTCCATTAATCGGAACATAAATTAAAAGAACTAGTTTCAATCCGTCGCCGATTCTAATTGTTAAACGAGCATCAACTGGTTCTTTCATGCGTCCTCGGCTCTGCCAGTCTCTGATTGTCTTCTCTCGTTTCCTGCAGGAATAGGAAAGTAAAGCTGTCTGGTTGTTGAGTTACTGTGTGTGTGTGTGTGTGTGTGTGTGTGTGTGTGTGTGTGTGTGTGTGTGTGTGTGTGTGTGTGTGTGTGTGTGTGTGTGTGTGTGGTGTGTGTGTGTGTGTGTGTGTGTGTGTGTGTGTGTGTGTGTGTGTGTGTGTGTGTGTGTGTGTGTGTGTGTGTGTGTGTGTGTGTGTGTGTGTGTGTGTGTGTGTGTGTGTGTGTGTGTGTGTGTGTGTGTGTGTGTGTGTGTGTGTGTGTGTGGCTACCCCCATGAAAGAGCTTTTGTTTGCTGCACACATTCATCGCCTCCCGCTTCAGCGTCAACTAAAAGACACACAACAAGAGCCGAAGAGCCGAAAAGAAGGAATGTTGAATGTTGAATGATCTTGAAAGTGTCTGAAGATTTCCAGTTGTCTCACATCACACGTCTACAGCTCGTTGACCAGTTTCTCGCCGAGGAAGACGCAATATGTCCAAAACCATCGAGACAGACAAGAAAGGGAGAAAATAGGAAACAACCATGACCTTGTGTCCTGGAGCTCTGAGCTCTGTATTCAGGGGGGAAGTTTCCCACCAACACCAGCCAAGTACTGGAATGTGTGTGTCAGAAAGGACATTGTGTCTTTACAAATTAAGGACTGGCTGTCATTCAAGTCCTCAAATAATTCTGAAGTTTGACAAACACTGAAGCTTCTTTGATCCTTAGTGGGAAAATGCTGTTTTCCTTTCCCTCCTCCACAGTTCAAGGGTCTGGTCCAACACTATCATCGTCCCTGAAGCTCACAAGGATTCAAACCCAATAAAACTCCTTCTTTGGATGTGCAATATCAAGCGTATTGGCATCAATAAATTACCACAATCCCAGCGTTCCCCTCAGAAGTATGAGCGGTGAAGCTAATGGATGGAAAGATGGAAGGAAAATACCACAATGATGTTGAGTCATTAGTGAAATTACACTATTGATTGCCGGCCTCTACGCTGCATTTCATATACTGTAGGTTGGCCTTGGTGGAAAACATGCTAATGGATTTATGGCACAAAACAAAAAGGAGGAGCATTGTCCTGCAGAACAACATATTTCGTAAAGATTATAACATTCAAGATGTTGATTCTATCCATTTAGATCGATGTTTTTTCTCTACGATGTTGTTTGGTAATCACATCTTAATTAGCTTCACCTCTAAGTTGATTGCATACATGTCATGTCCTTAGAACGACCAGTGAGAGCTAAAGATGAACACATGACCTTGATCCCAGCGTCCCGAGAGGCTTAGGGACCGGTTCCCCTCCTCGAACCGACTCCCTGCCTGAACTTGATAGAGCTTAGAGCCTCTTGCACAACAGACGACCTGTGTCTTCACCTCCACTCACCCGTCGGTGTGAGCTGACCTTCCTCCACAGCAGGAGGCGAGTGGCAGTGACTGACTGCCTGAAGAAAATTAATTTACAGGAGATTCAAGTTTGGAGAAATGATGCAGTGTCATCTGCAAACATGAGAACATTTCCATCCTGCAGCTACAGGCCACCGGCTGTTGATAATGGTTTTGACGGAAGAGATAGGATTATTTTTTTTCTTGTAATCCAAAGTGCATTTCAGGGAACAGAAATTGGAGTACTGAGAATTGTGCATATGTTGCTTCAGTCCTCGGATGGAGTTTGTTTTTGTTTTCATCTTAATAACCAACAGATCAACTGTCGTGTGATTTCCTCCCAGGGATTAATTAGGTTTGACCTAATGTCGAGGCTCAAGGTAACACAAACACACAAACTGCATCAAGACCTAAAACCACACATCAGACTATTTCTGGATCTCAAATCGGACGCTTGTTTTGCACTTGTGCCTCAAATCACAACATCTGACTGCGACTGTCACTCGCCGACAAAACCTGAGCAGTACCACTGGAAGTCGTGGGGGGGGGGGGGGGGGGCAACATTAGCCTTTATGTGCTCAATATAACAATTGTCTAATTTCTCAGGCTGGATTTCTCTTTAGCTACGTTCACTTCTCTATTCCACCCATTTTCTTCTCGCTCCTCTTTCTTTGCTGCCGTCTTTCCATCCATCGTTCCCCTCCCTTCTCCCATCCCCCCCCTCGGCTTCATCCCTGTTCCCTTGCTCTCTCGCCTCTCTTCCATCCACCGTGTGCACTGCAGCGCAGCACGTCTCTGCTTCACTTCTGCCTCCTTCCTCCTTCCACACACAAATCCAGCCGAGGGGTGAACTGCAGATGGGTTCAGCCAGATCGCCTCACAGTCCCACTGTGCAGTTAGCGTCGGAGGCCACGGTGCAACTCACAACCTGATCTGTCTGTGTGTTCTCGTCTTTCCCTTTCAGATTTGCAAAAGCATGTTGACAATAATCCCTGTTTACCACAAAGCAATTAGGAAGTGACCTGCCTTGCTCAAGGGAATCTTAATGCTACCTACACAGGAAGCAGAGGATAGTTTTAAACCAGCCAACCTTCAGGTCGCAGGCGTGTTTTGACCCTCAAACTATTTTCAGTGATGCAATTATGACCAGATTATAGTAAAATCATGTTCTGCTCTCTTTTAACAACAGTTAAATAACTGTGACCTTTGACCACTGAAATCTAATCAGCTGATCTGTGAGTCTAAAGTAACGTTTGAAAGGATTCTCTCCCGGCCTTCTAAAGATAACATGAAGGCAAGAAAGAGTTAGTGCGATCACACTGACTTTGACCTTCCACCTCCAAATTCTAATCAGGTTTCAATCAAGCATTCTTGAGATATTGCGTTCACAAGACCAAAAATGTGTTTTGCAAGGTCAAGCTGAACTAATTGATCAATCAACTAAAAAACCAGACTGTCTCCGTCTGTCTCCGTTTCTTAATTGAGCTGAATGACTCTGCAACGTCAGCTCGGAATCAGCCAGAAAATGAGGAACCAGTGAAGATCGAAATTCAACTCACGGCCTGAAGAACTTATAGTTTTGTGACGGTGAACTTTAATTTAAAAACTCTAATATATAATCTAATCTAAAAAGAAAGAAATTTATAAAATCAAACCTTTTGAACAGAACCTTTTTGTGTTGTTGCCTCTCGATCTCTTTTTCTCTGCCCTGATTCAGCAGCCGAGCCGCCAGTCGTCATGTAATCACCACATCATGTTTCACACAACAGCGCAGAGGGCATGTCCACAGCGTGTTGACGGTGTCCCCGGCAGTGATCTCTCACCATCAGACAAACGAGCACTAAATATACAGAGCGAGGCCGGGCAGCATTCTCCCTCCTCAGCAATAAACACTCCCTGTGACGCTCACGGCCTTTGAATCCAGAGCTGCTGTAACAAGCCGGAGGGGAAACGTGTCCATGTGTTGGACTCAAATCTCTCAACAGCTTCAGGCGCACACGTCGTGTTATTTCTCTTTCAGAAACACCGATTATGACCTTGTCCTGACGCTTTGACTCAGAATCTACGGAAGCAAAAAGATAATCTTCATCATGCTCAGGGTCTTTTAGGCAATTACATTCTTTCAATGTTAATAATGATACGGTCAGAGGTGGAAAAGGTTTTCTAAACAAAGGCCGCTTTCAGACAAGAGTGTGGATATTTGAACAAAGATTTTGAAATAATATTCGGGCTCGGGGTCAGAGTCGGACACTTAAACTGGCAAATCTGATTGATTTTTTTGTGCTGCCAGCATTTGAAATATGCAGATTTAATATCTTTCTGCTGTGCATGACATTTAAAGATGTCCCCTTTAGCTCTGGAAAACTGTGAGAGGATTCGATTTTCAATATTTTTATAGACAATACTGAAAATCAGACTAAATGAAGCTAATTATTACTACAGCCCAACATGTTTCCCTCTGCAATGCTGCGAAGTATTTATGTTGTATGTTGACATAAATGTTACTTAACTACATTTGTTCCTAGAAAGCAAAAGGGCTTTGGGTGATCCACAGTCTATCCTGTGGCTGGAAACACAAAAGGATCTCGATCAGTTCCCTGAGGGACTCCTACAGCCTCGACAATACTTCCACACATCCCCGACAGGAAAGCATCACAAGTTCATTTTGTGCTTGGCTGGAAGCTTAGTCTCTATTGGATGCGCATGTGGCACAGCAAAAACAACACCTTGCATTGCACAGGCCGTTGAAAAGAAGGGGTTTCAGAGTGCAGCCATGCCGTTGTAACTCAAAGGGCCTTAAGCCACATGGTGGGAGGTATTTATAGCATCAGTGGGGATGGAATGGTCCAAGCTCCAAGTTTGCTTTTGAGTTTGAAGAGCATCAACAATAGAGAATACAGACACAAAAGAAAAGGGCTTTCAGGACGTTGCCAGTTGCGGTGCTCGTTCTAAACCTGCCTGGTTTGAACGGCCTGTTTACCGGTGATGCTGGTTGCAGCTTTTTAATTCTGGAACTGTAAAAGTTATCTGCAGCAATTGAGCCCCAGCAAATAAAGAGCTGCTGCTGGTCTCAGTCCACAGAACCTGAGGTAAAGACCTGCTGCTGCACAAAGAGCTGTTCACCTGTTCATTCAAAGTTCGGTGAAGCTTGACTCCGAACTTCTGTTGATGATTCCCATTAGAGCGCTGGTCCTCTGTTTACTCAAGGTTTATTGATATTGAACATATCACGTAGGGCTGGGCGATATGACGATATATATCGTGAGGACGATAGAAACGTGTCTATCGTGACCTTTCTCCTCTATCTTTTCTATCGTGATAAACTTTTTTTTTTATTATGCGTCAGAGCAGTTGGGCTTGTTCGTGAATCCACCGGAGCCGCAGCGGAGACACGCGTTAAACTAACGCACCGTTAAACGGGATCCGGCTCCGACCCGCGGGGGTGCGTGTCTCTCCTCGCGCGTCCGCCCCCCGGGGGTTTCTCCAGCCTTAGCCTAGCTTAGCATCACTTAGCTCCGCGGCTAACGGCGGCTGCACAGCGCGGATCACAACACGAGCTGCTTCCTCCTCCTCGCGGGACATCCGAGACTCCCACGCGCGACGTCCGCTCCCCTCGCGCCAAACACACCCGTTGGTTGCACATTGCACCAGAAAAGTGAAATTTGAAGGTTCAATTAGCAGTGTAAGAGCATAGTTTTGCTCAAAATGTGAGCACCTTACTGGTGCAATGTGCAATTAATGAAGATTGGACAACAGGCTGGTCCATTTGAGCCATGAAACTTCCCACACTAAAATGACGGGTGTTTCAGTTATTTTGTCCAACCTCTGTACATGTTGCACTACAATGTTGCAGAGTTAAGATTTTTAAAAAAGATGCACTTTTATTTTTTGTTTGTTTATTTGTTAATTCTCGTCTCAAACCTGAAGCGTGTGCACTTAAGTGAAGTGAATGTATTAATTGCCATATGATGGTTACTGTACTACCTCTACACACAGTATAATTTATTCTGAAGGAAAAAAAGTGAAGGCTACTGCACCTGTGTGTGTTGTGTTCACACACACACACACACACACACACACACACACACACACACACACACACACACACACACACACACACACACACACACACACACACACACACACACACACACACACACACACACACACACACACACACACACACACACACACACACACACACACACACACACACCTTCACTTTTTTCCCTTCAGAGTAAATTATACTGTGTGTTATAGTGTGTTCTGCTGTGTTCCATGTTTTTAATTTGTGTGCAGCAATTGAATGAACATGTTTCTCTTGTGATGCTGAAAATAAAGAGAACTGAAATCTGCGTAATTGTGGTACAGGTCGTGATGGATCACACTTTTAAGTACACCCCTATCCAGTAGAGCAAGAGGGCATATCGTGATATATATCGCTATCGTGATATAAAATAATCCATATCGTGATATATGTTTTTTTCCATATCGCCCAGCCCTAATATCACGTGTCCAAATTCAACACTGAACTTCACTTGGCCCTCAACAATACACATGACAAGCGTGAAGCCGACGACATGAACGGTTCTCGAAATATGGATTTAGACAGAACTGGATTTCTGGAATCAGTCGATAAAGATAATCATGATGTTGAAACTTAATCCTTTAGCTCTGGACAACATACAAAACAAGTCAACTTGAGTTTTTAGGCGACACCGAGTGCTGCTGCAGATAACAGTGTTGAAACTCTCCATTCAGGGAAAGTAGAGAATACACAACATGAACTGCATGATATCTGCATACTGTTCTTTCACAAATCTGAGTTACTCACGCCACAACACAAATCAAAACACACACACACACACACACACACACACACACACACACACACACACACACACACACACACACACACACACACACACACACACACACACACACACACACACACACACACACACACACACACACACACACACACACACACACACACACACAACAGCAGAGAAACTATGCACATCCGGCCTCCGCAGGCAGGCGCTCGATTACATAACACAGAGAGACCCATTCCGAGATCAGGAGGAGCAGCTGAAGACTGAGAGCAGACACGTCGCGTGACACAGTGAATCAGTCTTTCTTTAAAAACCTGTGCATGACCGCGACGCTGAGGCTTGAAACTCAGAATGTTACGGTCATTATCTCCGTGGCCACACGTCCCTGCTGGTGACGCAGGTTTGTCAAATCATCACTGGAGAACATGCGATAGTGAAAACATGAGCATGTGCAGAGATACTGATGCAAACAGGAAGAGAGATGTGAGGTTTTACTGCTCAGATAAACTGAGCAATTCTCATTAGCTCCTCACGTAACGATACAATATGATACATGATATGAAATGATAAGATACAACACGATACAATACCACGATATGATTTGATACAATACAAAACATCATGGTGTGAAATGGGCCTGAGAACAATCCATTAAAGTTTGGTGCAGAAGCAGATTAAAAGGCACTTTCTTTACTTTCTATTATATTTCTACAACAAGAACCAGAGAATCAGGCCTTGACCAAGTTATGAGCTCTAACTGAGGGACATTATGTTTCTGATTATGTTTTCAGATTTTGGGCGAATTGTTTACATAAGATGTGATTATTATGTGATATTTTATATTCATTTTCACCAGAGGACAAATCCTTCCATGGTCCTGTGACTCTCCATCTGCATCATCGTCCAGCAGAAACATATCATTTGCACCAGCGTGTGAATCTGAACAGACAGAAGTGCATCACGCAGCCGTCCTCCTCCGGTTACCTTCAAATCTCTGGCACATGTTCAATCAGCTGCTTGAGGATGAATATCTATCGTCTGTCTGACGCAGTAGTTGCTGTTATTGTGTTGCTTTAAATTCCAGCAGCGAAACAAACCCTCTGCAGACGAATAGTAATGTTTGCAAAACGGAAAACTGGGGAAACGTGCGTCCCTGTGCATCCACGTCAGGACAGAGGTCATGTGCAGAACCAACGCTGCCAGAGACAAATCCAGTTAAACCTTGAACCTGTGCTACTGTAAGTAAACCTGTGCTACTGTAAGTACCACTCACACGTTTTACTTACTACTGTTACTGATGATGAAAACCATTAAAATCACATTTAACAACAACACAATAAGATCTTTAGTATTGTTGTCTCACAGGAGAGCTCCAGTATCCATCGTACCTGCTGCTATGGGAAGTAAGAGTTCATAATAATTCTCCAGATATAAGTCGGGTGTGGACTAATGCAGTCTGTAAAATACAATAACAATAACAGAATAGGAAAATAACTATGAACTGAACTCTTCTCTCTGCTTCTCAGATGAGATGATCGATACCATCATATCTAACTGCACAGGGCCCCTCCTAATGTCCAATACAACTCGAGAATTAACACAAATATGAATATCTGTTGCAGCCAGATAATAATTGTGAGACAGGTTCAGCAGAAATATCAGGAAACATCCCTAATACAAAGGATGTCACTGAGAGGCCTCCCGGTAAATCCCATTTATAATAAAACACAGATAATTCACACATTCAGGAGCAGAACTCACGGTTCGGTGCTGCAGGCCCGGCTCGTGTCAGTGGACCAACCTGCTTCTCCACCATGTTGTGATGGAGCTCGAGACACCAGCGTGAAGCAGCCACCAACAACAGGAAGCTCAGCCACACGGCCTTCACAATAAAAGCCTGGGAGTGTGCATCAGCAATAAAATCAACCGACATCATTCAAAGTAAAACATAAATAAATATATCTAGTGTTTTGCAGCAGTTTTAGGGAAGGGACATTTTTTAGAAAACATTTTTAGGAGTAAAACCAAAGCTCAACATCAAAGCCACAGTTTTATTCTGTAGATTTTAAACGGAAGTGGTGCATCTCACGTGCTGTGACTTGACAGTGGAGCTGTTGTTTCTGCAGATCTGGGATCAATATGGTGAACTGACGGTGGAAACAGGGCCGCAGCCGGGGACACGACGAACCGCTTCAGGGTCTAAACGAACTGAATCGTGTCCGTCGACGACGGCCCTGTCGCCTGCGTGCACCCGGAGCCTGTGCACGTTTCCCCCGCAGAGGAGCCGGGGGACACACCGCTGATGTGTCCCCGCAGCCTTTGTGTGTCACAGCGATGAATAAAACAACGCATCAAAGACACGCAACATCACATAACATCACATCACATCCCCCTCACCGCTGAATCACCGATGACACGAGGATGATACGAGTCAAAGTAGCGAGATGACGACTGACATCAAACGGAGATGAGGCGTCATTGGGGGGGGGGGGGTTCCTCTCGTTCTTTAAACCGTCCTCGGATCTGATCTGAGGTCAAATCTTGTCCCAGGTTAAAGTGCAGCTCTCACCTCGTGGCAGGTGCAGATCCGCCGGGGGGGGGGGGGATGGACGACATGTCCGAGCTGCAGATACGGTCCAGGAGACACGGGAGAGGCAGCACCGGAGCAGCCGGAACACCGCAGCATGAGGAAGAGGAGGAGGAGGAGGAGGATGAGGGGCTGGACCCGAGCGACACGTCAGCCTGAGGTCACTGGGTCTCAGTCCGGTGGCAGAGCTCCGCAACCCGGGTTATCTAACCGAGTCTGACCCGAGTCAATGAGATGATGTCTGGCCCTCGTCACAGGCCGCACTGCAGACAGGGAATCCAGCTTAATATAATAATCATCATCATCGTTATCATCATGCTCAATAATAATGATTAGTAAACATAATCATAATACTACTAATAATACTAATAGTAACAATTCTTATATTCTTCTAATATTTTTGTTTTTATTATTCTATAATGATAATATTAATGATTAATACTTAATCTACTCCTACGACTACAACTAGTACTAATAATAACAATAATCACAATATTTATCATTATTATAATTACACTCATAGGGATAATAATAATAAAACTTATACTACTATTTCATCTACTACGACGACACAACTAGTATTAATAGTAATGATGATAAAAACATATTTATTATTATAGTATTAGTATAGTATATAATATGTTATCAGATATTTGACTGAAGCGTATATGACATGTTTCTCTCTTCACTGACCAACATTTGTTTAATAATCTTGAGTTGCTGAATCACTTATTACTAATCATATACATTTTTCATTGTCCTGATTTTCACTTACTTTAAATAAATCTTTCACAACAGACAGATCATTTCACTTAGAGGAATCTACTTGCTACTCGACGTGTTTGAGCAAATACAGATTCTGATTTAATATTTACTTTCACCTGGTTTCCTGTGCGTCGACTATTTCTAAGGTAAAAGGAAAAAGAAGATTGAAATGATGCTTTCAGATACATTTGAATTACTTGTTAATACAACTGGATTCTAATAGTAAAAGTGATAAAGCACTTTAACTACGACTGAGATATTAAACCAGATTTTCAGTGAAATGATGTGTCATCTCTTGTTATAAAAACACACGAGAGGTGTGAATGCCTTTATGGAGTTTTATTTCCCTGTAAGTGAAAAAATAATTTGTAACTCGAGTTTAATGTCGTCACGTTTGTAGATTTGTACTGAAGACGACAGTAGGATTATGCTTCTTATGGAAAAGGATGGAAAGCTGCACATTTATAACTCATATACAGATTCTATATACTGTAAACGTCTATATACTAGATGTGAACACTGATTTATTCATGCATGTGTTGTAAAGCCTCATTCAATCTGCACTAACGGGTTCGGCCTCACGGGGGCAGTAGAAACCAGCTTTGAACACGACAGACACCGACTTGACCAAATTGTTAGTGAACACTTGGTTATTTATAAATCCAACAAATACGAGCAACACTAGCCATTAGCAGTGAGTGATATTCTGGTCACCTGATTAATGATTATTCAATTCCCATAGTTTTTGCACTAACTGCATTACTACCTGGTTCCTAAAGTCATCAGTTAATCACTGACTTTTCATTTCAAGACCTCCACAGTTCGGTTCAAGGATTTCATATTTCCCTTTGGGTATAAGGCACCAAATAAAAATGTACTTTCCCATTAAAGAGCCAGACATGCTAAGTGCTAACACTGTACTGCATTTAAAACCAGGTGTCGATGCATTAAGGTTGTGTCAGTCATGTTCGAACCTTGTTTTCCGATTGCTCTCAAGAGGCCAAACCAGATTACTGCCGATTGAAAGGAGGTCTGTAGTTTGTCTTGTGTCACAACATTCCCCCCCCCCCACTCATCAAAAGGACACAGACACTGTAAAGCAATTTTAAGATTGTATATTTAGAAACGGGGGGGGGGGTGGAATATCAACTTTAAAGTCAAGTTGAGATTTGATGAAACTTGACGATGCAGTTCCAACAGCAACTAGAGACGCCAGGAAACACCAAGACCCTATAATCAAGCGATTACAACACGCACAATCAGATTCTCACCAATATCCCAATGATTTTCAAAGACTCATGGTACGTAGTTCACTGGGACTGATAACACCTGCAGCACCTGAAAGGACAGATTATTCAAGCAATAACTTCAATTCAAATAGCACCAAATCATAATATACATCATCAAGGCACTTTACATAGGTCAAGACCACAGTTTGTGTGTGTTGATCAAGTTTAGTAAACAGATCCAAGATGTCCTCAAACAACCAGGAGTTTAGACCCCTGAGCAAAGCCCCTGCTCCACAACTGCACCCCTCTAGGCAATAATGAGATTAATTGACCGGACTAATTCATTAACCAACCCAGTTTGATCCCTGGTGCCAGGTGTAGTCTGGTGGTGCCCCTGCAGCTGAGCCTGGGGACGGGCCTAGTAGCTCCGGCCCTGCTGAGCCTGAGCCTGGGGACGGGCCTGGTAGCTCCGGCCCTGCTGAGCCTGAGCCTGGGAGGGCTGTAGCCCGGCCTGTGGCTGAGCCTGGGACGAACCTGGTGCTCGGCCCTGGAGCCTGGGGACGGGCCTGGTAGCTCCGGCCCTGCTGAGCCTGAGCCTGGGGACGGGCCTGGTAGCTCCGGCCCTGCTGAGCCTGAGCCTGGGGACGGGCCTGGTAGCTCCGGCCCTGCTGAGCCTGAGCCTGGGGACAGAACCTGGTAACCAAAGGCAAGGTTGCCTGGCACCTGCATGTTAGGCTCAAAGGCCTACTGGATGCTGTTAGAAATAATATTAATATGACCTGTAATCGTACATGTTATTCTCGCTTGAAGCCAGCCGATAAACAGCAGCCATGGAAGCACCACACTATAAAACAAGAAAGTCACATTAAAAATTAAAGTTTGTCGTTTAATTCTTCCACAGAAACACAGAATAAATCACAAAGTTACTTCAGGCAGCTTGTATTTTAGATGAAATGCTATCGTGTCATTTTTATTTGTTGTCTCTAACTTTGGATTTGGTCTTTGAATGTTATTGTTATTGTTGCCTCTGATATTTCTTCCTTTTGATTTACTTCGAATCAAAATGTTTTTCTCATGCCTGGCCCTATTACTCTCCCATAACCCCATGCACATGTATTTGTGTCCAAGCTTCAGTTTATGGTCTGAACGCTTGTGATGCCTGTGGTGACATCTCCTAATTCCCAGCTCTACTCCAGTCTGTGAACGCAGCACAAGAGCCGCCCCAGTCCACCGGTGGTTCCACTCAGTCCCTGGTTCTCAGGCGGTGGGGACGGTCATCAGTGGAACCTTAACCCGGAATGCCCACCTGCCTCCCGGCCGCTCACCTGTGTCCGCGGTGGTGGAGGAGCAGCGGGACTCCTCCGGATGAATGAGTGAGAGAAGAGCTGCGGTGCAACAGGCTCCAGGGCTGAAGGTCCCTGAAGGCTCCTCCGCTCCTGGTGCTCACAGACCGGCCGACATGTCCCTGCTGTGCGTCCGAGGTAAGAGCTCCGGGCCGCAGGTGCACGGCCCACTGGGCAGGGCACCGACCCAGCAGGGGGTGGGGGTGGGGGGGTGTGAGGGGGTGGGGGGGAACAGCTCAGGGGGTCCTGCAGAGATTTAACACAACATCACAACTTCTCAGAGGGAAGTGAGGAGACATGTTTATAGTTTTTACATTAGTACTGTAAGTAAATTAAGTTTTAGATAACCTCACTCATTTGAACACATTTTGACTTATTGGCATATTGTTTGAAATAAATAAAAGTTTAGTTTTTCAGCTGTTGTTGCTCTAAATGTAACTGACCAGGAACTAGACAAAAGACTTCTATACCTGTGTGTGTGTGTGTGTGTGTGTGTGTGTGTGTGTGTGTGTGTGTGTGTGTGTGTGTGTGTGTGTGTGTGTGTGGGATTTGACTTCCTTATGGGGACAAAATGCAAATCCATACAATGTTTGTTCAATGAATTTAAGGTGAAGACATGTTTTAAGGTTAGATCAGGGTTCGGTTAAGGGTTCGGTTAAGGGTTCGGTTAAGGTTAAGAGGTTAGAGTAAGGTTAAAGTGTGTGTGTGTGTCTGTGTGTGGGTACTGACACTGTTAGGAGTGTGTATCTGATCAATGCTTTGCGTTACAGTCCACACTCAGTTGTTAGTCTCCAGTAGAGAAGTCGTATTGTTGTACGGTGGCTGTCTGATAAATAATAAGACATCGACGTTGCAAAAAAAAAATGTTTTCACATTTAAAAGAATTTCCATGTGTATAAAGTTCGGCTCTCAACTTGGTGAGCGGAGTTAAGGATCCACATCAAAGTGAATAACAGCGGATGCACAGTTATTGGTTTTTATTTTATCCATAGACTGTAATATAAAGATGGACATCTGGTGCATCCTGGATACTCTAGCTTCATTTCTGGATAGTGGGAGGATCCGTCTTTATTTCCAGCCTGTGTGAGTCTGAGTGAGTCTGTGTGCGTCTGTGTGAGTCTGTGTGAGTCTGAAGCTGGAGCGTCTGTGTGAGTCTGTGTGAGTCTGTGTGAGTCAGTGTGAGTCTGAGTGAGTCTGTGTGAGTCTGAAGCTGGAGCGTCTGTGTGAGTCTGTGTGAGTCTGTGTGAGTCTGAAGCTGGAGCGTCTGTGTGAGTCTGTGTGAGTCTGAAGCTGGAGAGTCTGTGTGAGTCTGAAGCTGGAGCGTCTGTGTGAGTCTGTGTGAGTCTGTGTGAGTCTGAAGCTGGGGCGTCTGTGTGAGTCTGTGTGAGTCTGAAGCTGGGGCGTCTGTGTGAGTCTGTGTGGTCTGAAGCGGGAGCGTCTGTGTGAGTCTGTGAGTCTGAGCAGCAGCAGCACATGTGTGTGAATGTGAAGTGTGCGTTTATGAATTCAATGCAAGGAATGAGCAGATAAATCCACATTCCTCGTCGATGTGGATTCACCTGCCTCATTGTTCACGAGCTCCTGAACTGAAAAGAATATGAATCTATTGTTATAACGTTTGTTTTTGAATTTTTAGAACATGAACGATTTCACAAGAAACAAAGATTTGTTGATATGAAGCAACAAAATCATAATCTTCCGCTTCTCTCTATGATATGTGCATGTACTTGTCAGTTTATGGCTTTTTAAAGGTTTGAAACTGGTCGATGATAATTTCTACGAACTCATGAAGTTTATGAATGTTTCTGGCTGACGTACATTAGGGTTTTATTCTGTATTTCCTGGTCAGCGGTGATTGAACTGTGTAGATAAGCTCAAAGGAACATCTCAAGCTCCACAGAGACAGTGAAAGGGTGATAATTATTAACTCAGACAAAAGTCAATGTATGAAACAACCAGAATTAATTCATAAATATCGTTAATTTCAGGGGAAAGTTTTGGTGTTCTTCCATATTCACCATGACGACAGAGGTGTGTTGAATCCATCTGTTTCTCCTGACATGTAAATATCAGTGGAAACAAGTGGTTGTTTGTAAAAAAAAAAAAAGTTTAGTTCATTAAAAATAAAATAAAAAACCAGATTATTCCCTCCTTGCCGACATCTTACTCAACGCACTTGGCTCCCGTCCAGGCGACAAATTGCTCGTCTCTGGCGAAGAGAGTCGCTGATTGATTTTCAAACTATTGTCTGCCAATCTCCAAACGCTCAGCCGCTGGCGTATTGTTCCCCACTGATCGCCTCTGACCATTTCTCATCTTGGGTGTGAGCGCTGCCTGAGGCTGGACGGCCGCCGCCGCCGCCGCCGCCGCCGCCGCCACCACCAAACGCCTCTATTACAGAATGATGAGATGGGGGTGGGTGAAGCACAGCTGAGTCGCAGTGGGCTCAGCCAAGTGGAATTATAAAATAGGCCGTCGTTTAATTCCATATCTCGCAGAGAGGCCGATGGAGAATGTGGCTCTTTCAGCCGTGACAGGAAAAGCTTCGGAGAATCCTCCACTCGTACCCGAGCCGTTCTCAGCTCTGTGTTTTCAGTGTCGACTCGGAGCCGGAGCCGGACGATCCCATCTCAAATCATCTATCTCACTAACGAGATGCTGCACAGCGATTGGTGCCGACTCCCTCAGTGTTCGCTCTCTACAGAAACCTGCAACTGGCTCAGTGTCGACTGGATGATTTGGGTTTTAGCCTTTTGCCTTTATTAGATAGTGACAGTGAAAGATAGACAGAACTGGGATGAGAGATCAGGGGAGACGTCCCTGGTTTGGAAAGTGAAGCCAAAGCTGTTTCTAGTGAAGTAACGAGAACTTGAACTTGTTAAATCGAAACATGTTCCTAAGAAGTTCAGTCTTCTGATGTTCATTCTGGTAAAGATTTAGGACAAATAAGACCATAAAGCAGCGTATGCATCGGGGCGTGGATCACGTATGATTGACAGCTTGTACCGTCCAATGGGAGCAGGGCGCTCCTCCAATATATGTTTCTTCTTCTTTCATAAAACCAAGATGGCTCTGGACAAAATACCAAGTTTATGGTATATAAATGTTTTCACAACTTCACCCCACGTGCCCCAAGTGACTGCAGGTTTTAATACAAGAGTCAAATTGTGAAGTGATCGTTTTAAATTTGGCCGCTCCAAATCATATCTGTGATGTCTCTGTGAAATTATTAATAACACAACATACGTTTCAGATCTGATGCCCCTTACAGGCAGGATGAAAAGTACATCTGCTTTAAAGTGAGGGATAGTAGATGGGTCAGTAAAAGGCTTTGTAACATCAGGTCGTTTACATGTGTCACTTTTTGACACTCGCTAAATGTATTAATGTTGATGATCTCATGAGAACAGTAACTGTTCTTAAAGAAGCTTTTTGAACTTCCTAGACCAGAGACACAGATATGTGTTCGAGTCAGAGTTAAGGTCTTTTCCTCAGACGTGGCAGATGCTCTCTCCCTGATCAAACCCAGACTTTCACTGCCATTGAGGGAAATGCAGACAAACCAGAAGAGTGGCTTCCTTGTTCCTTGAGAGCCGTGATGCTTTTCAGAATCCATTTTGCTCATCCCTCGCCCCGCGTTGCGTCGAGGGCCCTCAGAGCCCGGATGGTGGCTGGCAGTCTCCTGCAGACGAGAGAGTGGCTGCGGATGAAAAGACGGGAGGACGGGAGGACGGAGGACGCAGTCTCTGACAGATCTGTCTGTACCCACACTCGGCTATTTCTGGATGGCAATTAGCAGTGGAATAAATGCATGCAATGGCATTGCATAATTTTCCGAGTGTTAAATCAGGTTTACTGTAAAGAAATTGAATCAGGAAAGAATCAAACTGCGATAAGTTGACGTGCAGGTGGACGAGGGATTCAAACTCTTTGTCGTCGCTGCAGCTCGACACACAAACCGGTGCTTGTGTAACTTTTATTGTGTTAACGTGAGAGAGCGGCACAGTGTGGACTCAACGCTGCTGATGTGTGAAAGCTTGTTTTTAGGCCACCAGATGTGAAAGGTGAGGCCGGAGCAGGTCGGCCCGACAGCGGCTCACTGCTGCTGCCGGGCCGACACAAGTAAAGCTGCAGCGTCCTGTCTGGGAACGAGTGGGGGGGTGGGGATAGAGAGGGAATAATCCTCCAGCCATCTGCTGCTGCTGTAGCTCCCCTGTGAATGTGTGTCTATGCTTATGTGCATCCGTGAGTGTTTGTTGCGCTGTGACTCACGTGGGTCTTCACTTCCTCCTCATTCCCCCCTCCCCTCCACGATAATGCCACTTCCTGGTATCGGCCTCGCTCGCCCCTGACCGCCTCTCCACACTCCTAATCTCCGCTGCTGGCCACAGACTTTTTCTTTTAGTCCGTACAAGACTAATCACAGGGGAATAGAGACGCAAGCCATGTGACCTGTCTCCAGAAACATTGTTCTTAAATCTCAGATTGTAAATATAGATGGACGACGTGTCTCAAATATCCCAGATAAACCGGTTTGTGCCGATTATTTGAAACCAGAGTCAGCACAGTAGTGAATCGGGGGGGGGGAGTGGTGCCAGTACAGCTGTCAATCAGGAGCAAACGTCAGAAACATGAACTCATCAGTGTGATAAGAACCTAAAAGGACAAAAAACATCCTGGTGACTCATTTTTGATTTGATTAATTGCTTTGACTTCAGTTGTTGCTCAGTGTTCGTGAAGCAGAACATTAACAACAAAGTATTACATCAGCGGCTGGTCCCGCCCCTTACGGCCGTCATGGCTGCCGATGCAAACTGAAGCCAAGTGTGGTCGAGAGTTGACCTCTACGTGAAGCCACGAGTTTTAATCGTCACAGACGGGCGGAAAGTTTCTGAATATCCATGAAAAGTCTGCGTCCTTTCTTTGCTGTAATATTTTTGGTACGTACTCACTGATAGTGATATATGTGATGATCTAAATCAGTGCTACTGGCAGCCATGTTGGATTGCTCGCTGTCTCTTACTCATCTTGTTCAGCACGGCCACAAGTGTTTTGCCCTCAACTTACCTGAATTCCCCGTTAGACCCGAGTGAACAGTGTCACAGAAACGTGTGGTGAAATCCTGAGCCCACCTGCGTCAGTGCCTCGTGACCAACACACAACACAAGATCTGTGATAGTTGTATTTACTGTGTCGGCTTCAGCCGGAGGTCTCCAGGGTCGGCCCTTTAATGGCAGTGAGAGGGTGTTAATGACACGGCCACCAGATTCCCAACCTCCACACACTCCAACCACCCGCCAGTCGAAGGACTCCGGCTAAAAATAGAATCCACCGTCTGGCCTCCTGTAACGACTCCACTCCGCGGCCGTCTGCCCGCTGAGGGCGGCAGGTCCGGCCGCCGCCGAGGAGGAGCGTGAGTGGACCTGAGAGAAACGAGAGCGTGAACACAGGATGAGTCTGGTGCTCGAGAAGGAATATTTACTTGATCTGTGATTAATACGCAGAGCGAAACCAGCGCCTCACATTGGAGTGACAGCTCGTCAGCAGGTTACACAAGAACTACTGAACCGATTTACTGAATCTTGTTGCATAAGAACCATTGGATTTTGGGGTGAACTTGATTAAGAGGGATGATCCAGGACTTGTTAATCACTTTAACATTGTGAGATAGAGAGATTTACCAGGTCATGATTAATGGGTCATGATTCTAAAAGTCACGTTTGTGAGTGTGTGTGTGATTTGGTGGTTGACAGGGGACAGTCGCCCCCCCGGTGGAAGTTGGTTTGTTTGTTAACAGGATTACACAAAACCAATCTCCTGGGTCTGGAACCCATTTCATTTCGGTGTGGATGTGGATTAAAGGGCAGATTAAGCCCCCCCCCCCCCCCACACACTTTCTTTAACATTGCAACACAGTGAAAAATGCACAGATCTGGATTTACAATATCATTTTAGTGTGTAGAGTTGGATACGGATCTAAATGAAAATCTGAATCTAACAGATTTGAATATGTTTATTGGTAGGTTGTCATATAATACATATATAATTAGTTTATTTCTATTGCGCTGATACACACAGCTACGATCAGACCAATTCCTTGCGTGCGTACAGCTAGATCAAAACATAAACACTATATAAACTACATGGACGATACGATGGCTCCACTGATCTGACGCATGAATATGGAGAATATTGTCTTGTTTTTGTCAGGCTGTGAATAAGAGACACAGATACACGTGTACGCACTGAAATGTCAACCACTCATTGGTCGCCCTGCACAAAGTTTCAATGAACGAGGAGGAGGCTGGAGGAGGAACCGAAGACGGGGCTCTGCTTCGTACTCCTGTTTTAAACTTTACACCGATTTGTATCATTAATCTGAACCATTCAGGGAAGAAATCCAGTTGATAGACTCCCTCCGATCTGTCGCTGTGTGTGGCCTGGTGCCCGCGAGGTCGACTCCTGCTGAACCAGCCGATGTGTCGTCTCTCAGCCGATGTGTCGTCTCTCAGCCTCGCTCAGCGTCGACCAGAGGCTCACAAAGATCACTAATTTACCCCTGAGCGGTTACTTTCTACTGCTGAGCTTCAAAGCTGCACTTTCACATGTCCCTTCAAAGAGATCAAACCAGAACCGGAGCCGTCGAGTGGCTTCAATCTAACGAAGAGGAGAGTGTCATCGGCGTACAGTGGAAATGACCAATAATCTTTGGCTTTGTTATCCTGTCAACTTCATTACTTCTTCGACGTCAGGCTCCAAGTATCGTCTACATCGACGGCCGGTAGCTTCGTATCGAATCTGGACACGACTCGCTAACACGTGCGAGTTGTGTACAGTGAGAAGAACGATATCATGAATTTAACCCCATTTTATAGATTAGGTTGTCGACACTACTGTCAAATAGGGATATGACCCCAAAATATACTAACATCCCAACATTCATACAGTTGTTGAGTTGTGCACGTGTCATCCTTTTATTTCCCCTACAGAGGAGGTTGTGTTGTCTTTACTGTTTGTTCTCACGCACAAACTGCCGAACCGATTTTATTGAAACTTGTTGGAAGCGTGGGGTTTGAGCCAAGGAAGAAACTAGTACTTTATGAGACGGGGAGATATGCAGAGATGTTTATAAAAATCTGGTATATGTTAATATCTATGAGCAGGTTGTGTGGAGCACGTAAGCAGATCTGAGACCTTTTACAGTAGTTTGCTGAGCACAGTGTCATCAGAACTGAATCCGGGTCAAAATGATGAATATCAGAACAAAGTTGTTAAAAAGAATTATAAATTTCCTGTCAAAGAATCATCCGTCTGTACCACGCGGCGTCATTACACATGTGCATATGACATAATATTTGTGCAGCAGTGCAGCAGCAGGTTTAATCTAATCCATGACTCGTCATGCGAGCATCAGTCTGTTGTTTGCCCCAAATATCCTCCGTCACTTCTCTCAGCGTCTCGACGTCATTCAGCAAACAGAAGCTTTGGATTCAGCGTCTGGTAGAAAGTTCCCTCTGCTCGTCAGAAGAGGAAAACCTCAGGTTTCCTCTCCACCATGTTTCTTTGTTATTCGCCCGCGGCACAATGCAGCGGGGGTCTGGTCGGTTTCAGCCCTGCTTAAGGCATTAGCTCGGAGAGATAATCCCAGCAGCCGAACGCTCGCTCACCGGCCGCACGCATCCTCATACAGTCCCTGCGCCGGACACGTGTCTGGTATCTGTCCTGCTCTACTACCTCTGATCGGGGCTCGTCCTCCTCGCCGCGGCCCGGGGGGCGCCGACCTCTGCTTTGGCTCTGAAGCGTGACACTGACCTCGCTGGTGTTTCCTCCGACTAACGGAGAGTCATTCTAACGAGCTCCCGCTGCAGGTTCTATTGCAGCAGTGCACTGATATTTAATTGATTATGGTTTATCTGTTGACCTCTGACCTCCCGGCAAGGTCAGAGAAACTGGAAGAAATTAAAGTATATTTAACTTTAATATACAAATAACTCTTCACAAATCGCATAATAATTAAATCCCAGATAAAATAATTTAACACTAAATTGTAGTTTCAGTGCTTAATACAGTAAAATACTCCAACAACCGTGTCCCCCCCCCCCACTGATGTGCTCGAGGGGTCACGTCAGACACGGAGCCTCACCTCAGATCTCAAACTTATCCGTGCGTCGCCCGGTGCTTCATTACGTTTGTCGTGTTCCTCCCTTTACGCAGAATTGATTTCGACATTTGACATTTGCCGCACGTCTGGGTGTCTGAATACTTTGTCTGATTGGCTCCGGATTGCTGTTACTACTCTTGACTTGAGGACAAATGAGCCACCGGGGATGATTCTGTCTTGGTCGACCTTTTCTTGTTTTTGGCCCCGACATCGTGTCCGAAGTCGACATCCTGCGTCTCTGCAGGGGGCCGTGATCAGAGACACGTAACGTACATCCGTCCCGATGAAAGAACTTCACAGGAGAAAGATCGATCCTCTACTGAGAGAAAGCACAGAACGTGAGTATTGTGAAGTCAGACCAGCGACGATCACCGGTGCTCAGAGAATCGTTCTTCTTCAGCAGCCGGGATCCAGAGCGGCGATGATCCCTCTGGCAAACACAGGAGGAGAAATCCAGGCCAAGTCATTTACGGCGTCTGCGCTCAGCGGAGCAGCACTTCCACTTTCAGCTGAAAGTTATGATTGATTTTTACTAAACATCACCGATTGCCAGTGTTTTCTTTATTTGCTGAGAATAAAATACACTCGGAGGGTAGTGTTTCTTGACAGATGCCGGAGTGGTCCTTTTTTATTTACGATCGATCACAGCACATGTCACAAACTCTGGGGTTTACGCTGCCGTGATTTAAAAAACCTCCCGAGATGCTCGTGAAACATCCAGTGGTGCCGCTCAGATTCCAACTGTGTCCTCTGCTTAACCAAAAACAATTAATTGCCGCCCTGGGATCAATGAAACCACACAAATAAAGAATTTCATTAATTCTCATAAAGTCATCAGATCAGTGTCCTTCAGCAGCTTCTCTCGCTCACGTCCCCGACGCAGGAAAGTAAATCATCAACACTTGCAAAGCATTAAATCTGCTTTTCTCCAAGTCGGCTTGTTGGATCAGGAAGTTATTTAATGTCCACTGAACTGAAGAACACATTGAACTCTGGTGCAGATGCACATTAAAGGGCCCGATCCAGGATTTCTATTCTCTTTAACTGTCTTTAACTTGTTTGATGACATATTAATCAAAGACCGCTTCTTTTTTACTTGCATATAAGAAGTAGGTTATCGTGTGGAGCGTTGTTGGGACTTATCGGAGCTACGTGCTCCACTGAGTGCCTTCGATGAAAGAGGCTGAAAACGATGTTCAACTGAACAAATGTGGAAAGTCAGGAGGAAACTCGAATGTTAGCGTCTCGGTCGGACGAGGCTGCAGCAACATCGGTGCAGTTTGCAACGAAACAATTAGAAAAGCGACAAAATGGTGAATATTACACACGTGGATGAAGGTTTAAACCTCTAATAGCAAACCTGTAGTAGATGCACCTTTTTATCTTATCTGGAACCTCTCTCCTCCTCTTCCTCTTCCTCTTCCTCTTCCTCCTCCTCTTCCTCTCCTCTCTTTAGTCTCTTTCACGGTGTCAGAGCCCGGGTGGCTCCGGACCAGTGAGGCCACCAGGCTTCACCTCTGAGCCGCCGCCAGCGCCGCCCCGGCTGGAGTGACACACAGGGCGAGCGGCGGTGACGGCCACGAGACAAACGACCAGTTAACGATCTCTGTGTCTCTCTGCGTGTTGTCCTCCGTGTCCGTCTGTCAGTGATCGAGTGGACGTATCGATCACAGCCTGGATGAGAATATGCATTTAACTTTGATTTAAACAACCAAATTACCTTCAGATGGATTAAACCTTTATTCTGCTGCATAGTCAAACGACTGTGACACATTTCCTCGGGTGTTAATTGCATTGCAGATCGATGCCGGAGACTTTTTAGCCCGAAGCTCGACACACATTGACATTTTAAGACACTCTGGCATTTCAGGACATTCTGTGCCGCAGATCTCGCTGCTGCTGGTGTTTAGTATTTCTTAAAGATTTTTTTGATACCACACACAATATTGTTGTTGATTATTTTTGGTTGACTGGCAGTTACGTGTATGGTGTTAATCTCTCGCAAGTGATTTGACTTCAAACTAATATCACGGGATAGTTCCCAAACTGTAGTTTTTGGTCCGGCCTTCTCTTTGGAAGAAATACGTGCTTTTAATTCCATGAAACATGTAAATCTGATTCTATATCAAGAACATAAATATCTTGTCTCTTCACAGACATTTCACATTAGTTTCTTAAACTGAGCACAACTAGTTTTGCCTTCATCTAAGACGAGGACATCCACGTTTAACGACCTTTTATCTGAAAGTCCTCAGAAGCACTGATTCACTGAATGTATCCTGGTTCCCTTGCATCCTGGTTCCCTTGCATCCTGGTTCCCTTGCATCCTTCCACCCACCGGGTGACACATCCACCACCGTGTCACTAATGAGTCCGACCAGTGGCTGCTGTCTGTGGGTTAATGCACCGTGTCCACGGTTTGTGTTGATTTACACAGAACACATTCTAACCACATGACCTGAACTACACAATCCAGACACATGCTTTTATATGTTAATAATCAGTGAATATAATGACTCACATTAGTTATTAAAGCCTTAATCTCTTTGTGTGTCAGTTCTTTTCAACGTGGTTAATGCAGTCCAACTAAGAGCTCTGTTTACAAATAGAATCTGCGTCTTTATGGGTTTTGTTTGCTGTTAAGAAAACAACTTTTGACTTGTTTTGCTGCTGAAGTCAACACATGTTTAGTTTCTATTTTCTATAGTTATTAATTTATTTGATATCTCTGCCGTTAGTTGTTCTGGTTCGATATCAGTGTGCACAGTCGTCATACAGAAACTCTATGATCCAGCTTCTCTCTAGTTTCTTCTTCTCTGAACCAAAATGCAGAATATCTGACATTTCAAACTTTCCTTTTTTTTTTTACCACAAAGTTAAAAGTCTTATGAATTTCTCATTAATAATTCAAATCTTCTGTCTTCTCCCCTTTGCCTTGTTAACTTTAGTTCAGTGAGTAAACAGGAAACATGAAAGAAAGAACACTGTGTTGGGTTTGGATCCAGTTCATCCAACCAAAAAAGAGATGACATCAAAATTTCATAAATAAGAAATATATATATATATATATATTGAGTATACTGTGAGTACATATGTGTCTCTGTTTCTTACATGGTCTGTGTTTTCTCTTTTTGTCTTTCAGTGAAGAAAGCCAAACTACATGGGCCTCCAGGTGAGAGCGAAAATCATATATCATATAATATCATATCCCTATTATTTGACCATGTGGAGCTGAGGGTTTGCAGCTTTGTGAATGATGACTGTATTCAGATGGTTAGATTGATTTTTTTTACCAAACAGTTCTCTGGAGTTCTCTGCCTTTTCAGTGAGACAGATATTATTGATAGATATTGTTTTGAGTTTCCAGTGAACATAAGGTTTGTTTCTCTAAATAATCAGATCTGTGTCGTCATTTATTTTTAAAGACTGAATTCCCCCAGCACCTGAACTATGATTAACGAGAAAGATAAACACTTAAAAGTTGAGGTCCGACACCGAGAGCTGCTGTACGATAACTTGGATTTGCAAATGATGAATATTGACTCAGCGGTGACGGTGGAAGTGTTTAGTCATCTTCACCTGTTTTGTCATCGGTCCAGATGCTGATTTTCATATCACAAAGCTTTCACTACCTTATTATTCTAACCGTTAGCAGTACAAGTAAAAGCCAAATCTCGAAAAATATACGATTTCTCAAACCCTTCTCATCAGCGAAGCATAAATCCTGCAGCCAGTGGAAAGTGGAACTCTCCGCCTCGCCCCCCCCCCCTTCCTTTATTCCTGTCCTTCTCCCTTTGTGCTTCCTTTGCCGGCTGCTGCTGTTTGTCCCTCCATCCTCTCTCCAGGCGATGATGAGGGGTGAACAACAGCGACAAGTGGGAGAATGAGAAATCAAGCCAGAGGAGGACAGTAGCAAATCAATAGATCATCACAGACAAAGGGGCCACCTGCTCGCCCGAAATGACAACGTGTCATCCCCGGCATAAAGGGGAGATGGAGACAAATCCCTCACTGTCTTCGGGAGACAGAGACAGACGCCAGATACAGAGGATGATTCGTCATTGGCCGCCTCCGGCCTCCGATCGCAGAGCAGATTTCCAGAGCGGAAGCATATTTTGATTGGCCCCTCGCAGGGTTCATGAAACGGGACATGAGTGATGGTGCTGCTGCCGAACATCCACGGCTGAGATGCTTCCTTTGAGTCGTTGGAATTACCGGTGTTATCTGAAAGTTATACGCCACCACAGATTTTTATTACAGATACAAACCTTTCTTGTGTCTCTCCCATCCGTCCTTCAACTGAATAATTAGACTTTATATATTATCAAACCAAACATTACAACATATTTGACAAGATCCAACGTCTGTGTGGTTTGTGCGTGTTCACATCTTATTCACGGGTTCAGAAGTCAAACATACTTCTGTGTGAATGTGTCGTCAAAGAATATGATGATAAACAAAGCAGCGTGATTCGTACACGAAAGAAAGCAACAGTCTGTCGCTGCTAATGTTGTATTTTAATGTTTTTGCCTCGTGTTCACGTTCACTGGATGGTAAATTGTTATTGGGGTGAGCTATTATGTCTATTTATTATCTGTTGTTACCTCTGGAGGTTTTTGTTTTCAGCCTCTCGCTCCTTTGTTGGTTTGTTTGATTTCACAGAAGCTACTGGACAGATTGTTGTGAATCTTAGTGGACGGATGTGGTTTTGGGTCAAGGAAGAAAGTGTGGCTGCACATCACCGAGTCACATTCTACTTTATTATTTTATTGTTTACTTTATTTAGCTGGAAATAGTTTGTTCTTTGACGCGAACGTATTCAGAGAACATGACGGCAGCCAGTGAAAACATCACGTCATTTGAAGAACAGGATCAAAACTAGTCAAGAATCAAATAGAGGACAGTCAAAGATAAATAAAAATATCTTTCACGTTCTAAATGTTTGCATTCTACTCTTAAATATATATAATATACAATTATACAGTGAACGAGTTAGCAGACTGCTGGATTCCATTCATGTCGTCTTGTTGAAACATTTCCTGACTCGTACACAAAGAAAGGAATATCAAGTTTGCGTCTGTAAATTTCTATTTTAAAATTTGACCTGAAACCTCCTAATTTCTTCCTCGGGGCTGTCACACCCCGCCACGCTGGCGGTGGCGAGTATACCCAGGATGGCGTTCTGTCACGGGACACGATTATTAGTCTGAGGTCAGAAACAACTAGTAGACTTTGTCCCACTTTGGGAAACCTGATCTGATTTGTCTTAATATGAAGAAGCAATAGATTCTTCGCCCTCGGGGACTCGGCGGCTGTGGCTCCTCTGACGACCCCCGAGAGACGAGTCCCGTAAATGTGTCACTTTATTAGTTTGGAGGATTTAAGGCACGTGATCCTGTTTTGAGCTGTGACGGTCTTTAGAGAGGATGATGTGAACCTGGTTGGTCTGATCTGATCCAACTGTTCCTGCAGTCCCATCGTCCCAGAGCAACGCTAGAGGCTCATTTGATTATAGTTCATCCTGTTCCTCTGGTTTCAAGGATCAGTGATATCAGCCGTTTGAATGAATTCCTTCTCTTTGGCTTGAGGGTCACGACACAACTTACTGAACTTCCAACTCTCTGGACTAGAGGTTTGAGAGGAGGGTTTTTAAACAGAAGGAACATTTCAGCAGGAAGTGTGAATTAGAAACACGAAGGACAAGGCAGCAGGAATCCGATGTGAGTTACTGACGGCAGACGAGCGCTGCTGCCGCTGGCTGCGGAGGAGGAGGAGGAGGAGGAGGAGGAGGAGGAGGAGGAGGAGGAGAGGAGGAGGAGGAGGAGGAGGAGGAGGAGGATTACATTTTTACTTTGGCTCATTGTCGTTCCTGTTTCTCTTTTCAGTGCAGAAAGTGAAAAACTAATTGGGCTGTACTTGTTGTAATAAATCATTAACCTTGAACAACAGGTCTCCAGGTGTGTGTGAACAGGGGATTGTGGGAGCTCGCCGCTCATCAGCAGCGCTGGTTATCTCGCTGTGACGGCTCCCTGCAGCCTAATGGATGCACAGGAATCCCTGAACAATAATGAAGCGGTGGCGTCGGTGTAATGAGGCTCGGCCTCGGCTGTTGTTCTGTCGACTGCGACGGCTCCTCCTCCGCACATCGGTGTGTAAACAAATCTTCACTGTACGACTGAAAAACTGAACTGTTTGGGGAACTCAGATTTTCTTTCAATTAGCTGTTATTATTACAGGTGAGACTCAGCATTGTTGTGGTCATTTAATAAAATGTATTCATATCCATTTGAGCTCAGTTTGGGTCTCCACCGGCCCGTGAGACCAACGTCACCAGATTGTCTCTTTGTCGAATCTGTGTCGGAGCGTGAGCAGCAGCTGGAACAGAGAACGGACCGTCGTCTGTAAATAAAGATGGACGACGCATCACCACAAGCAAATATATGATCCCACTTTATTAAGCCACTCCTCCTTCAGCTCCCTTCACCCCCCCGAAGGTCTCCTCCTCTCCTCTTCCTCCTCTCCTCCTCTCTCTCTCTCCTCCTCACCCTCCTCCTCCACCTCCCTCGACACCCATAATAGAGTATTCATTACTGAAGACAGCCCAGTAAATGTCATCTTGCCTGGCCGTGCTGCCGACGTCCATGTGTAACTGAATATAACTTATTTATTTTTCACAAGTCATTGCCTCTTAATTATAAATGACGTGGACCGCCCCCCCCAGGAGGGTCCTGCTGCATGCTGGGATATGTCCTATCCACTGTGCGTGTGTATATGTGTGTGTGTGTGTGTGTGTGTTTATGGAGACCTGTCATTCAAACACCTCTGATGACAGCCTCGTCGTGTGTCAAAGAAAGCAGAAGCTAAATTTAGACCGTTTTTTGTGTTATTTGTTTCTGCTTTGTGCAGTTTCTTGTGTTTCTTGTGTTTCTTGTGTTTTGTTTCTCCCTCGGCGCTGTCGGCTCAGGCAGTAAATGGAGCTGTCTGCACCCTGTCAGTCCCTCGTCCCCCTCATCACAGACCTGGCAACCCCCTTAAGTGAATGATGGATTATTCCAGATTAACCCTTTCACCTCCCCGTCTTGCCTCGGTCATTAGAGCGGAGACATTTACACTTGACATTTCCTGAGTCTCGCAGCAGGATCCAAACGAGGTGCTGTTTAAAAGATTAGATTCGTATATGCGTGTGTCTCCATTTGCAAAAATAAGAAGTTTGACTCCGACTCCAGACACCGGGAGCTTCCAGTCTGCTGCAGGTGGTGGTTTACATCGTCCCCTGTGAACCGAACCCTGATCTGCATCAGACTGTTGGAGGAAGCCGGAGTGCGTCTCACGTGTATTTACTTAGATCTGCTGAATCAAACCGGATCCTTCTTGTTGTATCAGTCGGTTCTGGGGAGCTGCCAGATGTGTGAATGTGTGACTGAAGCAGGTCAAGTGTCGAGTCGACCCTCCCTGGATAAATACGGATTAAGACACAAACACAGGGAGTCGTCTGTGCTCTGTTGGTTCGGGAGTGTTTCTGTTTCCCCTGTGAGGTTTTATTAGCTCAGCGCGGCTCGGCTTACTTTACTGAAGCAGCACAATGTAATCAACAAACGGCTCCGGGGGGATTTTCAGAAGGAAATTGGAAAACGCAAAAGAAATACATCTGTATGCAACAGTGTGTTTACTAAAACATCTAATGTGGGCACTAAGGATTCCATACGCTCGTGTTACATCTGCATTAACCTTTATTCCTACAGGGGGAAACTGATTCTGAGTCTGTGGTGGGAGTCTCCTGCAGGGCAAAGGGACTGTAAAGCACCGACAGGGACAAGGCTTTCTGTTACCAGGTGGCAGTTTGCAGGTTTTCATTGAGGGGCCAGTCTGATCCTGGATTTTTAAAGATATAATATCAACAATTCATCATTAAAATGTGTTGAAAACAACAGGAACCTATATGTTGTGTAGTTTGTTCTTGGACGGTGAGAGGAACCGTTAACAACTATTCCTCCACGCCTCTCTCTGCTGTTTCTGTGAATCCATCCAGTCGTTGTTGCGTGATCCTGCTAAATAACCGAGTAAACGAAAATAAAACCTTGTTGGCGGAGGTAATAAGGACGAAGGAATCTGTGGGTAACACCTCCGAGCTCAAACACCTCCCCCCCCCCGGCCACTGAAGCACGACGAGGACGGAACAGGAGTATATGGTTTTATCACGGGGTGTTTTCAAAAGTGTTTATCATCTAATGCTTCAATATAAAACAGGTCTTCTATTCATCTTTTCATCATTTTTGTCAAAGCCTCCGTCGCTGCACCTTATTAAAAAGCTGTTTACTATAATTGTCTTGGATCTAAATCCTTATGTGCAATTTTAAAAACCGCCGCAGCCGTGCGTCTAAGGTCCGCAGCACCAGGGGCTGATGTGAGCGGCCGAAAATTCAGGCTTTCTTGCTTTAATAGCTAGAAAGCCTTTAATAACATTCAAAAATGTATCAAATTCATTAAATGTTTGTTAAATTAACCCCCCGACTGTGTTTTATAGTTAAAAACGATGCTGATACATTAATACGAGAAGCTTTAAAACATCACGAAGACTCAGAGCTTAATGAATTCAGGTACTTTACCAACGAGGAACCACATTCACAGTATTTGGAAGCGGACCCATGTGTGTAATGTATTCATGAACACATTCCTGGCCTCACCTCATCTTCACCCCAACTCCACCGACGCTGCCCTCAGCTCCACCGACTCTCTTCACCGGAAAGTGGCTGTGGGATTGAGAACAGCCAGATGAACAAGGACACACAAACACACACACACAGCCGCATCCCCGGCGCGCTCTCAGGCTCGTGCACGTTTCTGCTCGTGTGAAGTCGGGGCCTCTTGAGGCAGGTAATCAAACGGGGATTAGGCGGCTGGTGGTTTATGCTGATGTGTGTCAGTGAAGCAGAAGAACAGGATTATTCATCGGCTTCACTTTCTGGACCCGGAGTCTACGTCCGTTTTTATATGCAGTTTATGATTTGGGAGAAAAATAAAAGATTGGGATATGTGCTTCCAGTCATAAATGTGCAACCAGGCTGAGAATTAAAAATAATAGAACATGCACAGTAGTTTCAGTATATAAGTAAAAAATAAGCCGATGTATTGAAGTGCGTTATAATGTCCACATTTTTAAAAACAATGATCTCTGACCCCGAACGAGATGAAGGAGAAACTTCCAGTAGAAAGACGATTATCTTTGCACCAGCTGATCTCTGTAGAATAACCAAATGTAGATTTAACATGACAGGATGTGAATATATTAAAGTGTGGATCCGTGCAGCGAGCTGGACGGGTTCGTGTAGTTCAGCCGTCAGCGTGCGACGGGGAAACGTAATGAGACTCTGAAGTGGTCAAAGTGTTCCCTGTTTAGCGCCGCTACACTTAATGGCAGCGCTTTCTTGAGAATGAGCGTTATTCAAAGATGCTTCTCCTCTCGCTCTGCGACCCGGAGCGCTGTCAGAATTCACCGGCTTAACGTCTTAAATGTAGTTTTACAACGTGAGGAAAAACCCCCCCGATCTCACCTTGTTTTACAAGATGTGTAATATGGATTTTCTTCTGGGGCCATTGTTAAAACCGACCTGAATATATAGAATATTTTATACTGGACGTCATTATTACTGGACTCTGTTTCATTCGATGGCTCTAAAACTGACTTGCATTTGGTGAAAGTTCTGCACAAATAAAGCTGCACACTGGTTTATAGTGTTTGGTGATTTAAAGCAAATAGCTCAGTATTTTGTGGTCACATCCTGCAGCTGAGTGAAGAGTTCAGCTTCATCTCATTTATATTAATATCAGAAGATATTCTGCATAAAAGCTTCTGTCTTACTGGAAATATCTTCATTTCCATGCAGGTCATTTATTTCTCTCTCCTCACCATAGTGGGAGTTTTAGTCTCAGGTTTATCTCCGTCATCTTTTCTCGTGGATGTTTTTCTACCTGTTGCATTATGAGTTTGAGGCGAGATTTGTATTTTCACCTGTGGTTCAAACAATAACTGAGACGAGGCAGTGGAGCATCAGAATGTGTGTGTGTTGTCAACATGGGACCATTTTTCACTAAGTTAAAAGATCAAAATTAAAACCACATCCTCTTCTTACCCTTGATTTGTTTTTTTTCCCTTCACAGACAAGTTCAACGCCTACGTGACGTTGAAGGTGCAGAATGTGAAGAGTACGACCATCGAGGTCCGCGGGGACCAACCCTGCTGGGAGCAGGACTTCATGTTGTGAGTTGGTTTTGTTGAGTCCTGAATCGAACGTGTGTAAATGTGAAGATCAGAACCTCAAGTTGTTTAATTCACGGATTAACACATTGGATTCAAAGCTCGTCGACCCATGGCCCGTTCAATAAACACAGCGAAAACACATGTTAAATACACTAAATTTTATAACAATTCACATCACCCACAAAACAACTTTTTTTAGCAGAATAAACAATGCAGTATACATTTTCTTAAATCCAATTTGTATTTGGTTGTATTTGTGTTTTCTTTTTATTTATAGTTTTTTTTATGATAAACTTTATGGTTAAACTGTTAAATATAAAAACCTCAATTACATTTCATGTCCTAAGGGTTTGATAACAACATCTTGGGAATACTTTTTTTACTCCCTTGTATCGTTAATGGCAACGTGCCTTATGAATCCATATTGATTTAAACCGTGTATTTGGTTTTCAATCACATGTGCGTTGTTATAGTTTGTAGTTGACTTGAGAAGTTGATTCAGTAGATTTAATCTGAGGTGATGAGAGATTTGAGCGTGTGTGTGTGTGTGTGTCTGTGTCTGTGTGTGTCTGTGTGTGTGTGTGTGTGTGTCGCTGCTCTCTGCCTCAGCGGTGTCACTGTCCCTGGCAGCGACAGCCTGAACGTGCACCGGCCTCTCGACGTGTATTAAGACAGATGCAGCTTCGCGGTGTGTGTCAGCCCTCACATGAGAAGCTGCCAGGTCGTCCGCTGCCGCCCGACTTGGCTTTAATGGGACTCAGTGAAATTGAAAGGGAGCCTCGGCCGCCTGTGGGACTCCAGCCTGGCTCGGGTCACTAAATGGAAATCTGTGGCTGGAGCGGGTCGGATGGATGGAAAGTGAAATTACACGCTGAGCCCAGATAGGTGGACAAGTCGGTGATAAATCTAATGAATTGTCCAGACTCCACAGAGGAGGAGGAGTCCAGATGCAGCTGATTAACGAATCCCACTTCGCTCTTTATTGTCCCTGCTCCTGGTTTCCACGCACATCGGGAGGTATGTTTGGAGAAAGATGTTTTTCGGGGGATGTTGTGCACGAGGTCTAAGAGGAAGCTCCGGGACACAGGTGTAATGTGAGGTGCCGGGGCTCAGAGGGGCCGATTGGGCAAATCTATTATTTGACAACTTGTTTTCTGAAATGCTTCTGAAATCTCTTGTTCAATCCTCCACAGAAAAAAGTGTTCACAAAATGAGACTTTGCTCTTTCCCACACTTTTTGATTCAAGACAGTTTTTAGACATTTAAGATAAAGACGCTTTTCTTTCAATGGTACCCGTGTTTTTGAAATCTTGTAAAACACAAGCACGAGGCGTTCACACGAGTTCCTCTCCTCTTCTTCCTTCCTTCTTCAGACTCATCCCCCCCGAGACTTGATTTGAGGGATTGTGAGATTGACTGTGGATCCACGTGGTTACATAACTCTCCTCTGAGACTGGGTTGCTCCTCACCTCCTCCTCCCTCTCCTCCTCTCCTCCTCTCCTCCTCCTCTCCCCTCCTCTCCTCCTCTCCTCCTCCTCTCCTCCTCCTCTCCTCCTCCTCACCTCTCCTCTCCTCCTCTCCTCCTCTCCTCCTCTCCTCCTCTCTCCTCTCCCTCTCTCCTCTCCTCCTCTCCTCCCCCTCTTCCTCTTCCTCCTCTCTCTCCTCTCTCCTCTCCTCTCCCCTCTCCTCTCCTCCCTCCCTACTCCTCTCTCCTGTCGCTCTCTTCCATCTCTTCCCCCTCCCCCTCTCTTCCTCTGTTCCTCCCCTCTTCCTCTCCTCTCCTCTCCTCCCCCTCTCCTCTCCTCTCCTCTCCTCTCCTCTTCCTCCCCTCTTCCTCTCTTCCTCCCCTCTTCCTCTCCTCTCCTCTCCTCCCCCTCTCCTCTCCTCTCCTCTCCTCTCCTCTCCTCTCCTCTCCTCTCCTCCTCCTCTCCTCTCCTCTCCTCTCCTCTCCTCCTCTCCTCTTCTCCCCCTCTCCTCTTCCTCTCTTCTTACATCACTTCTCCCCCTTTGCAAACGAAGGCCTTCTCCAGTAAACCACCCCCCATATGGCCATAATGATTGAAAAAAGAAAGGGTGTATAATTATACATATCTGAACCCCAGGCCCCCGTCTGCTAAACAGCTAATTACCTCCCCGGCCTCGTTAGCAGCACTTGGCCTCGCTGGGGGGCAGCGGCTGCACCGTCGGAGGTTTCAGGTTAGAAATTGCAGCTGATTTTGATTCTCCTGCCTGAAAGGTCTCAACCAGAGGAGCTGAAAGAAGGATTCAGAGGCCAGAAACACGTGTAGTCAATTAAAAATGCAGGTGAATGCCTGGAGCCACATTTAATCACGTGGATCTGGTGAAAGTGAAAAACATTTATTCAGGTTTAAGCCAATAACTCACAGGAGGATGAGGAACTGTGTAAACTCAGTGGCCGATTCTCCAGATTTGACCTGCAGGTCGTGATAAGCGGCTCAACTCTACCTCATCTGGTCGATGATGAATTCTTCTCAAGTCGTTATCCATCTTCAGAAACTTCTTGTCTTTAGCTTTTTTCATCTGAGGCTCAAGCAGCTCCTCACATCTGTAATAGTTTTCCAGCTGTGAACGTTACTGTAACTTCATCTGCAGCTCAGTGGCCTGTGCTGCATTCAGGCTCTCGAGGCAGAGTCAGTTTTCTAAGCTTCTTTACATGGGATTACATGTTTGTGTGTGTGTGTGTGTGTGTGTGTGTTGTTGTGTGAGAAGCCCCTGCTAATGCCTTGCGTGTGGTCAGGTAAGCGGTGCCGTGGCGTGCTGTCATGTTGGCCTGGACGATCACTGCGGAGTAACGAGAGCCTGGGAGACGGATGCAGGGTTGAAATATGAAATGTAGTTTTTATCTTCAGTGTGAGTCGGAGTTGAGTTCGGACCGAGCCCGGATTGTTCTCACTCATCCTGCCCAGACATCCAGAGCAAGCAGCCGCTGACGTTCTCTCCATCTCCGTCTCGCTGCCTCTTTCCCTGCCGACTGTTAACCTTTCTGAAATCCTGAGTGTTCCAGCTGCCGGCGAGCCATTAAAGCTGGTGGTGATAACACACACACGGCTTTGAAGTGTCTCCTCTCAACGTGAAGCCCGATTCCAGGCGATTGAAAGAGAGGGTGAAGCCTTTTTCTGATTGTGTGGATTCATATAGAAAAACCCGAGTCACAGCTTCCTACCGGTACTAACGTAGCAAGAAGGAAGTGGAGACGCATTCTCCGTCTTATTTTTCAAACTAAAACGTCGTGATGTGGATGCAGCCTGAGCCCAATGTCTCTTTGCCTTTTGTTTCACAAACTAAATATTCTCGAACAACTGCTTTAAAAAAAACCTGCCCTCAAATTTAACTCAAATTGAATTGTCCTCATTAAGTAAACGAGCAGGACGCCTGCATGCACACACTTAGTGGTGGATCGCTGCTGCTTCTCATTGGACGCACACCAACACAAGTTTTTGAATGAATGTGTCCAAGGGGAATACAGTTTCCTCTCTATAATGAAAATGCTTTTAGTTAAAGAAGAAATGTTTTAAATGATTTACAGGAACAGAAAAAATAACCTTTTACCACATTTTCTGTGACAATAAAGAGTCTCAAACTAAAAGGTACTTTTCAAACCCCTGTTGTCAAACTGTTGATTTAAAGGCACAAATCACTACTGGAGACATTTGGGGTTGTTGGTTTGGTCATTTCTCTACATCTGCTGCCTTTATCGGAAAGTAGCTGTGGAAAATGCGAACGGATGCAGTTATTACCCCGTCAGCGTTGGGCACATTTCAAAACATCTGCAGGAACATCTGCACCCGTTGTTTTCGATATCAGCCCTCACATGGCGTCTCTCTTTCCTTGTTTCTTCGACCCGTGTCGGCTCATTTCATCTCTCTGAATTGTTGCATCCCGGCTCCGTCGATTCACGACTTCTTCTGCTGCCACATGTCGGGTGTGAACCAGAATGGGATTAACTGTACGTTTACGTTACCACCACAACACGCAACAAGCGGCAGAGTTCTGCATGTGTTCGAGTGTCTGTGAAAAAAAGAGACAATCTTTTCGACAGTGTTTCTCACATTTGGAGAAACATTCGGTCTTTAAAGGCCGTGAGGCAACAAAAAGAAAAATATCCATCATCCGTGGAAGAGGCAGTAAAATGCTCATCCAATCATTTTGTTCGACCTGGATGATTGGATGTCCTTTTTCATCCGTCATGTGCAACACAACAATGCGAACGTCTGTCGTGTACGTTCATCTCACTGGCACGACGCACATTCGTGTGTTCTGGCGGCGCGGCGTCGCCAACTTAACCTTTAACCTGGTTGTATTTGTGTCATCTGTCGCTGGAAGCCTCATCTTACTGCACAGGGTTTTCACCACTCGCATCTAATCCGGGTTTTTTCCCACAAAGTTATTTTTAAACCCCTGAATCTCTTCTTATTCAGGCCTGATTGTCACATTATTGTCATCGTGCAGGATCTCTCTGCTCATCGTCTGCCGCCTCTTATTCTTACTCTCATCACTGTGTGAGAGAGTGTGTGTGTGTGTGTGTGTGGTGTGTGTGTGTGTGTGTGTAGGGGTGTGTGTGAGAGAGAGAGTGTGTGTGAGTGAGTGTGTTTGATAAGGGGATAAGCAGTTGACTGTTGATCCCTCTACACTCGGGTTCACATGCTCGTCTCTGTTCTTTCAGATTCAATATCTGTCTCTCTCTCTCTCCTCTTCTCGCTCTCTCCTCTCTCTCTCTCTCTCTCTCTCCTCCTCTCTCTCTCTCTCTCTCTCTCTCTCTCTCTCTCCTCTCTCCTCTCTCTCTCTCTCTCTCTCTCTCTCTCTCTCTCTCTCTCTCTCTCCTCTCTCCTCTCTTCTCTCCCTCTCTCTCTCTCTCTCTCTCTCTCTCTCTCTCCTCTCTCTCCCTCTCTCTCTTGCCCGATCTTCCTCTTCCTCTCTCGCTCTCTCGCCTCTCTTACTGGATTTTTCTTTGACCGATCATGCGCAGGTCATCGTTCTCTCTAGCGTTCTCTGTTCTGTCGTGGAATCCAGTCAAGCTCCTGTATATGTAGGTTAACACAGTGTAGCTGTCAGGAGGCAAATAGTTAACATGTTATATCACTAAACCCATTGTTGGTGCCAATGCTGATATTAGGTTAGGATACATGTTTGTGAAAGACTCATATCTATCAGCCAACCGATTGGTCCGGCTCTGTTTGTCACGGTTTATTCTCCCAGTTCACGTCAGGGAGAATCTTTCCTCTCGTCATCTTTCTGCCTGACAGCTTCTCCAGGGATTGAGGTCACAGTCGGCTCTTTTCTTCCAATTCTCTGTCAATTAAGTTGTGTTTAAGTTTAAAAAATGGTGACCTTCTTCCTTCGCTGCACGTGAACCTCTGTTCGTCTTTATCAAGTCACTGTAACAGGAATGATTCACTGCAGCCGCCCCCTCGCTCTTATTCACACATCTGGATTTAAAGAAAACCCGTTCATTCACTTTCATTCTGTGCTTTGTTCAGGTGAACATTAGAGCAACATATGAACCATAGCTCATAAACAAATACATGTGAAAACATCTATAAAAAGAAAACAGAAAAATCTTTTTCATCAGAGGATTTTCTCATCTTTTTTGTTACCCTGGTAGTTTCTATAGACGTCTGGGAGAAAATGACTCGATGTCTCAATCGCTAGTTTCAAGTCTTCTTCCAAACAGCTGATGTTCATTTTGTGAATTATGATCCATTTAGAGACAAATAGACCATAAAGCACCGGATGTGTTGTGGCGTTGACACCGTGTGATTGACAGCTGTCCAGTGGGGGCAGGTTGCAGCTGTAGGTGGGCGTGAAGTGTCTGGAGCTCCCAGTCAGGCTCCACCCCTTGCTCCTCCAAATATGGTTACTTCTGGCCAGTGGGTGTCGTCACGGTGCCACATTATGAGAACATGTTTGTAAAACGTTGTGGTTAATGACAAATTAAAGGGACATTACACACTGATCCGCAGTGTCTGTCTGTGTAAAGCTTTTCTTCTCAGGAACATGTTAAAAGCTGTTTCCACCAGTGAACTGTCGACCGCCCCAATTCCTCCCTCTCAGTCCATGATTTCCACAAAGCCTCGTGCTGAGCTGTCGCCTCTTCCTCTTCGTCCTTTCCCTCATTTTTCAATTTCTCTCTTAAACACCAGACGACAGAATGTACATGTGCACGGACACGTTGGGTCAGATTGTGGTTTCTGAACGATAAAAATACACCATTTCCTTCCACGCTACAACAAACTGTCCCCTCAATAATGGATGGGCTGTGATGGAGGGCAGAGTTGGATGTAAAGCTACAAGAACACACATGCACACATCTGGTCTGAGTCACAGACCGGTTGGCGACAGGCTGCACAGAGACAACGTCAGACCTGTTTCTAATCCCATTGGGGATTTCATATTTCATGGTTTCAATTTAATAATCTCATGGATTAACATCAGTATGACTGTCATGTTACCTGATGTAAACACAGAGAACTCTGAAATGTTTTTACTGTTCCACATGACACAGATATCTGGAATAGATCATTTAGATGCTGTGGTGCCCCGTGAGAGGCGTTCTGTTGCTTTGGAGGGTTTTTAATCATGATCAGAAAAGAAATGGATCTCAAATATGTAATAAAAAAAACTCAAACAGTCAGACCAACTGTGTTTTCACAATAAGTATTTTCATACCATCATCCAGTGATCCGTGCTCGAGCTGATTTCTGTGTCCAGGACTCAGTGAATTGCGATGCAGGTGATGGCTCATGGTGCCTCCGCCTCGCGGGGTGAATGCCAGCTGGCTTCTCTGGCCTCTGCTCCCAGGTCACCTTTCTCAATTTAACAATCTGTCCTGGCACAACAACGTTATAAAGATATTTAGAAGACTTCAGTCTCACAACAAGCCTGTGAACAAGTTAACATTTGAATGAAGACGGTTAGTGGTAATCATATACGAACATCATGATTATGACTCGATGTGTTCAGCTGCCTGACTTCTCCAGTTGGTGGCAAGTAGATGCAGTGCACACACGCGCACACACACACACACACACACACACACACACACACACACACACACACACACACACACACACACACACACACACACACACACACACACACACACACACACACACACACACACACACGCACACACACACACACATCCCGCCCACCCTCCTCTTTCTATCATCCCAGCTGGGAGGTGTCATCAGAGATGACTGACAGCCAAACTGAGGCGATATGAATATGAATGGCTCTGTGAAGATGAATATGCAGATGAGGAGACAGTTGTGTTCTCCTCTCTGTCAGAAAGCGACGGCTGTCATCCTTCACCCTCGCTGCTCTGCGATCGGCCCACTGTCCGACCTGTCAGCCGGGGAGAGGTATAGACGGCTTCATTGTGCCAAGGCCACAGTCAGAGAGCAACTCTGTATTAAACACCACAATGGAACATGTAATAATCGGCTTTATGTTACATTTTGAACATTTTAAGGTGAGTTAGACTGAAATGAAATAAGGAGGGAGTCTAGATTATAGGATTGTGAACTCGCCTACACAAGACCCACAGGACAGATTAGTACGAGACCTGGTGGAAGGATGTGGGACCGGTTTGGAAAGAACTTGTTAAATTGGGGCCAGTGTGGATCAGATTGTGGATCCGGATTATTATAGTTTTTTTGCACTTTCCTTAACAATGCGAGGTAATGCACTTTTCAACATTTCCCCTAATGTCTCAGAGAACAATTCATGTTTAGAGGACAAATATCTATGGGTTTGTTTATTGTTATTGTTATTATGAGCTCTACTAAGTGCCATTCTAGTTGTTTATGTTTAACAAATAAGGCAAGAAACATGTAGCTGCCCCGAAAGTGTAGCTGCGATAATGTGGATTCATTAGAGAATGAACTGTTGCTACGTTACTTCAATTACTTCTGAATTAATTCCAAACAAACGTGATGGATTTGCTTCAGACTTTAAGGGACTGTCGGGCCTCGGTGGAGGTTTGAGCTCCGCTGAGTGACATTCGTGTTAATCACTCTAATCACGCTAATGTAATCTAATGCAGTTATTATTTGTGTGTTTCCACAGTGAGATCAGTCATCTGGAGTCGGGCCTGGTGGTGGAGCTGTGGAATAAAGGTTTGATCTGGGACACGATGATCGGCACAGCGCTGATCCCGTCGGACAGCATTCGACAGTCTGACGCGGTAACACACCTCACACACACACCTGCAGCACACACACACACACCCTCATTAGTTCATGTACACACACAAATACACAATGGGCTTAAAGTGAAAAACACAAGATTTATGTATTTCCTGAGCTTAGAAACGTATTTATTATTATTGGAAGTAGAGATGTAAGGATGTCGTCTTCGCCCGCCCTCGCTGTAGACTGTAGTGTTCGTTAAAAATAAACAGAATTAAATAAATAACAGAACAGAATGTGCTGCTTAGGCGACGACAACCCATCCAATGAACACACACTTACACACAAACTCAGCGTCCACCCACCGGCTCTTATTAAAACATCTTTACCTGTCGGCTGAAGTCTGGAGAAGCAGTTTCCAGCTGCAGAGACTCGTCTCTAGATCTCATTACGTTTTTCTGAAAAGTTTTAAAGAGACGCAGCAGCGCCTTCGTCCTCATGAATAATTCAGCCTCGATGTTTGGCTTCTCCAGACGACTGTACGCTCGCTGCCATTTGGTCTGAACTGTTGTTCCTGCGATCTTCACCTCTTCATCTTTGGTTCTCATCAAGAAAATATTGACATTTGTCTTCGTCCCTCGTGTCCTCCCTCTTTCTCTCTGTCTCTCTCTTCCCTCCTCACTCCTTCAGGAGGGACCAGGAGAGTGGACGTCCCTGGACTCGGAGGTGTTGATGAGGGAGGATGAGATCTGCGGCACCTCCAACCCAACTCCACACCAAGTGCTGCTGGACACTCGCTTCGAGTTACCCTTCGGTGTGTAGATGTACACAAACACACGTTTACTCACAAAGTCGCAGTCACACAACAATCATTCTTATCTGAGCTGAATGGTTTCTGTATGAAGTCAAAACAAAGTGCACAGTTCTCCATGAGATCAGATCTCCAACATGAAGTGATGAGAAGGTGTTTATTTCCATCTCTTTGTACTTAATTTAATTTCAACTGTATTAAAAAAGGTCTCATTAACAATTAAACGAGTGTTTAGCTGCAGACGTCCTGATTTGTTCTGATGCTCTGCTCACCTTCAGTTGTTGGACTCTTCACTTCATCAGACACAGTTTTATAACGAGTTGTTGGAGCTTGTGGTCGGCCTCCACGTTCGATTCCCATGAGCTCCCCCCGTAGAAGCCCTGTACGGTATATCCGAGCCCGTGGACGTACCATTAGACTTCATGAAGTTTTTATGAAGCATTTCTTCACATCGGCACTTCTTCTTTCTGTTTCTTCCCCCTGTCTTTATTCCCGGAGTGTGATCACTTAAACGGCAGCACTTCACCGGGCCGTGCACTTTGTTTCCCTGTCAAGCCGTTAATCTGCGGCAGCTGTCTGAGGAGCGTGTTGTTGAGCCGCCGGCTGCCCTCACGCCGCCCGGCACTCGATTCATCACCACTCACCTGGTGTCACGGCGCCACAGCTTCAAGCTCCTCTCGCACAATAGGTCTGAAAGATGGAGATAAGATAGTAGTTCCCCTATTTGGGGCAAATCTGACAAATGCTTTAAAAAAATAATAAAATCATCGACAGCCTTTTGACACTCCTGATCAATCGAGAGATGCATCTAAACTGACACACATTGTAATGTCTGTGTCGTAAGCTAATGGAAAATATACACTTTCTGAACATTTAGATTGTTAAGTACATTTAATTATGATTAATCTTCCTTTTAGAGTAGTAATATAATACATTGAATGTATCTGTAGTTTGAAACTTTCACAAAACGTTGACACACTACTTTAATATATAGAATATAGACGAATATAGTTTTTACACTTAAATGTGCTTTAATGTAGTAATAGTATACATTTAGGTACTTTCAAGAAAATGAATATCAAAATATTTTACCACAAATATTAGTCACTTAAATATAGAAAACTCTTACATGTAGAAGATTGATCAGGCGTGTAGCTCTGCAGCTGCTCACAACAAACTACAAACATCTTCTGTTTGTAACATGTTCAAGACTCTGGACAGAAATACATTTAAAAAGTTTAAATTTTTAACTTTAGACATGAGATATTTTATTGCTTTGGAACGTGGCAGAGGCTGAAGTCCTGATTTTATAGTATCTCGGGGCTTTGGGGACGACCTGTCAGGCCAATGAGGAGGCTGCTCTTTCTATTTCTGGGCCCCCGACAGGAAACGTCCTCATCTGCTATTAAACACGTATGAATATGAGATGGGATGAGACATCGTGGATGGGATGAGACAGGATGGGATCGGGTGGAGCAGAGGGTGGAGCTACAGCGGCTGTCTTTTATTTGTTCTTGTACTTTGGCTCAAATTCTGTATTTTCACTCTCCGTCTTCCTCCATTATTGACCTTCTCTCCAGCCTGGTCACCCCGTCCCTCTGTCCCTCCATCCGTCCTTTCATCCGTCTCCATCCCATGTGTCCGTTCCTCCACGTCGCCGCTTCCACCACTCGCTCTCCTGTCACTCGTTGGATTCCTCTCTCTTTTAAACCTTTTACTCCTCCTCTCCAGACATCCCAGAAGACGAGGCTCAGTACTGGACCAGCAAACTGGAGCGGATCAATACCATGCGGATACACGACGAGGTAAGTTTAGTTTCCTGTTAATAAGAAATAGGTTATTAAACCACAAGTTGTACAATTACAGCAAATTCTAACTTGGAATTTTTTTTTTCCTTCACTTCATATGAACTTTCGATTTCACTTAAAAAAACATCCAAGTACAACAAGATAACTTTATTCTGCTTCTGGGTCCAAAACATGACAAACATTGTGCATTTACAGTTTCCTGCATCCGGGGACTTTGAGACAATCATTTATTCTCAGTAGGAAAATCTGAGGAATCTGAAATCAGTCAAATTTAGTTTTGTTTCCTTTTTATATTCGATAACATTGCCAGATTTCTGCATCTTGTCCAGTTTGCTGTCACAGTTCAGTTACTCTGATTCTATCTATCTACAGTGAGACATTCTCTTTATTCTCTGCTCCCATCTAGTGGCAGATAATGGTTGTTACACAAGATGATGTGACACATTTCTATCTGAGGCCCAATCCTCCCTCTGGAGCAAAGCAAGATTTTAAACATGTTTATATGATAACAGATTCAAACAGTCGGGGTTTATGAGGTCACAAACCAAATAACCAACATATTCATAGAACCCAGACACGACATGAGGACGGTGTGGAGTTACATTTAAGAAACTTTAAGGGCATAAGGGGAATTTTCTTATGACAAAACATGATGAATGTTTATTTTCACTGGGACAAAGAAGAGTAATAATCGACTGGAGTTTGATTTTAAATGATTTCTTCTTCTCTGTTTCCGTTTGTCATGGAAGTTTCCTCTGCAGGAAGAAGTCCAGAGACAGCGAATGGCGTCCGCTCCCTCTCAGTGCTGTAAGTGTAAAAACCTGGTAAAAACTTTTCATGCCAAAGTGTCATTCCACACTTCTGACTCTGATTTGGACCAAATACATTTCCCTCCTGATTCCCCAGTGTTTGATGAGCACAGACAGAAATGTCCCTTCACCCTCAGACAGAGGCTGATGTGTAGAGCTGTGGTTAAACTACTTTTCTCTGTCGCTGTTTTGTCGTGTCACTCTTTATCGATCGTCCTGGATAATAACTCGGTCTGATCGAGCTTCGTTCATTTTCTTATTCATCTCTCAGTGGAGTCATTCGTCCATCAAAGCACAGTCACAGGTGTTTTTCATTCCCATCACACGTCACATACTCATCAACCATCCAGAGTTACAGTTACTGGTTTGATTCTTCAGTGAGTTCACTTTTCTCCTTCGAACACTTGCCTCCACGCCCTCAGGCAGTTGGAGTTATTTTGGATGGAGCGACCAGCAGAGTACGTATATGTGATGTAAAGTATAATGATTGTTTTTTTTATTTCTCCACATTCTCTCCTGCATGACACTCGACTCTTTCCCACCTGTAACGGCCTCTGTGTGTTTCGTTCAGTGTTGTTTTGTCTCGTGCACATTTTGCTGTCATGTCTCACTTGGTCTTGTTGAAGTTGCATCATTTGTTTTCCAAGTCCTCGTCAGCTTGCTGTTGATGCTTTGCCACCACAAGAGGGAGCTGTGTATTCAACCTGTTCTCACTGAGTGGAAGTCTGAGGAGTTCAATCATAGTCTGTCTGACAATCATCAGTTTGTTTAAATCACACTGATCTGAGAACAGCTGCATGTTTCTACAGTGAAAGCTCAGTAAAATGGACGAAATGAGAATCTCCCAGTTCCACAGTAATGATGAGCAGTGAGCAGATCTAATATCTAATATCTAGTATGGTTTCCCAGAGGGGTTTTCTACCACAAGTCAATATATAAAAATATATATACGTGTGTATGTATGTAATATACTCAATTACACTGCAAAGAAAGTAATATTTGTCTGCTTGTGTTAACTGAATTTGTGTTGTTGTCTTTCATGCAGCTTTGGATGACCATGACAGTGCCATGGACGACCGGGACAGTGACTACCGCAGTGAGACCAGCAACAGACCTCCACGTTTTCACAACGCCTCCCAGACCAATTCATCGGTGCACCAGTACCCTATAGGACGCAGGGTCCAGCATCCAACCCCGTCCCGGGAGTCTGACTCCATACAAAGCTATGAGCTAGACTACAGAGAAATGAGGGGGGCCAGGTAAACACACACACTAACACCCTGTGGCACCACGTACATGTGCAGAGCTCATGAATAACAGCTATTGCATAAAAATACCTCCTGCGTTTTTTTCCATCGGCCTGAATCAATATGCTCTCCAGCTCGTATCAGAGAGTCATTTGTATTTGTAGATATAAATAGTGGAGTTAATAAGAGCAGCAGAGTCCAGATGGTACAGAGCTCGAAACGGACTTTTCTAGATTTAACTCTATTGATCAGTTAATCAGATTTATTGATGAGATTGTAAATCTTTCAAATGAGAAATCAAAGTAATCTCAGTCAGACAAACAAACAGCATCAGCTCACCTTCAGCTAACGACTGCACATGAGGTGATGGGTTATTAAACTTGTTTGTCCTTCCACATCATTTTCTTTTTTGATTTGCTATTCCATTTCCTCTGTTAACACTTTCTTTGCATGCTCTTCTGTTTCTGATTTCATGTCTAATGCTTCAATTCTCTTTCTTTCTTTTTCGTTGCATCTCTTCCCAATGCTTCCTGCATGGCACTTTGCATTGTTCTAACAATTGAATCCAGGCGACCGAGCTCTAAGCGTGGAGTCAGAATAATCCCAGTAGACTCGGGTATGGGCGTGGAGGACTGGGAGAGCAAATACAAAGTGCCTCATGCAGCTGTCCTGGACGATTACTTGGACCCTGAGCAGAAAATGTGGGAGGATGAAGATAAAAGCATCATCTACCGAATCAGTGACAGCCCGTCTGAGCCCAAAGGCAGCAGGTTCTATCAGACAGTGGAATGTGATGCAATGTCCCCGGAGGAAACTGATGAGACAAGTGGCATCTCAAACAGACAGAGGCGTGGATTTGGTAGTGGGGAAGTACGTTTAGTTTATAAAGAAGCCGGCAGCTTTGAGAATGAATTGTCCTCTCCTGAAATTGATATAATTCCCTCAGCCAAACAGCTACGGCGGCAATCAGACAGTGAGAGTTTACTGTACAAGACCAGACTGTGGGCCAAAACCGCCTTAGAGGACACTCTTGAGAGCTACGCAGCTTTCCGTGAGGAGGAGGCTGCTCGAGAAGAGGCTGCGAGGATCAGGGTGAGGAGTGAATATGGCTCAATTTGTTCAGATGAGATGCAGTACTCCATCGGATCTGAAGAGGAACTAGACGAACTGACCTTCACTGAGGGCGATGCTAATTATGAATATGAAAGTTACTACTACCCAGGCAGGTATATGTCTCCATCTGGAGGACAAGGCAAAGGGAGAACAAGTCGTGGAGAAGATCCTATGTTGTCTCCTGTAGAGGAGCCAAGTGATGAATATATAGATCCAATGGATGAACTGCAGAGCCTAGTTCACTCAGTGTCTGAATACCTGGCTGTAAAAGAGGAAGAGATAAACAACTATGAGTCATTGCCCAAACCAATCAGAAGAAAACTGCCGGCGCTGCCAACCGATGCCAAACCCGTGCAACCTGGAGAAGATGAAAGCAATGAAGTCCAACCTGAGGTGAAGGAGGAGAGTGTCGCTGAACAGGGCATGGCTGGAGTAAAGAACGTCATGAGCTCATTGTTCAGTACAATCAAAGGATCAAAAACCGCCACTGAGGCCGACGCCTCTGGTCCAACTCCGGCCCCCCAACCTGCACAGGCCGACTTTGGGATGTCAAAGTTGCTCTCTTTGATTCCTAAAGGTACCACTGAACCCGCAGAAACCTCTGGTACCACTGCATCAGGTCCGCCAGCTTCCCAAGTATCACTCCAGCCTGAGTCTGGCATTTCAAAGCTGCTTTCATTTATTCCCAAAAGTTCTGGTACCTCCCCCCCAGTAGCCATAGTTCCTCCTGCCTCTCAGGAGCCCACTACAGAAAAAAAGTTTTCCCTTCAGTCTCTTTTGCCATTTCAGTCCTCTGAAACCAGTCGGCCACCTGACACTGATCAGACGTCAGCGCATATCGCTACAGAGACACAAGCAGGTGCAACCGCTGCTAACCAGTCCACATCTGGATTTGAATCCATGTTAGGAAGGCTTAGTCCCATGAGACTTTTTTCCAGGGACCCATCACCTTCCAGGGACCCATCACCTCAACCATCAGAACAAATAAGTGGATCTGCTGCAAGCAGTGAATCCCAGCAAGGGTCTTCAAACAGAACCCAGAGTCCGAATAGAGATGGCTCACAAACAGAGCGAGAGTTGTCAGGTGAGATCATACCAGGTTCAGGAAGTGGATCAGTTGAGTTATTGCCAGAATCAGGAAGTGGATCGGTAGAGCTTCTGCCAGAAACAGAGTCATCAGGTGAGCTAGCAGATATTCAGCAAAGAAGAGCTCCTACAATATCGGAAGCGAAACGTGAAAGCAGTTCAGAGGAAACAGGTTTCTTCAGTCCTTTCAGGAAGTCTCTCTCTAACCTCATATCAACAGCTCCTCCTGAAATTTCCCAGCAAACTGACACCAAGCCCCCAGAGGAGTCATTTTTAGGCAGCAAACTCAAGATCCCCTTTTTTACCTCAGAAAATACTTCCATAACCACCCCCCCAAAAGCAGAAGGAGGTGTGTTCTCAGGAATTCTCAAGTTTGCATCTGGCGAAGATGCCAATGCCCAACCAAAAAGTCAATCCCCCATCCCTACAATAGCTCCCTCTCCAAACCGTGCTGCGCTTCTTGAAAATGTACCAAAAGGAAATGCAGAAACTGGCTGGTTTTCAAACCTTTTTAAGGTAGGCTCAAGTGAACCCACTAATGAACCTGAAAAACCACAAATCACTCCTTCTGTGGCTGTAACCAAACCTAGCGGTCTACCTGAAGGGCATACCGAACAAATGGTCCCTGAAACCACAGAAAGCACTGATGGTAAAACAAAACAACTGTGTCAAGAGCAAACAGTGTCTGAAAAAGATCCCCAGACAGATATCCAGCCTGAAGCAGATGTCACATCTAAAGATCAAGGTCCTCCCAAGCCTGTGGAACATCCCACATCACGACCACAAGCCTCACAGCCTCAAGGTCTTCTTTCTGGTCTGTTAAAACTAGGATCAACAGATGATGTGTCATCTGGCAAGAAAGCCCAGGAAGGGGATTGTCCGCCTCAACAGGGTGGGTTACTCTCAGGCTTGTTTTCATCAACCACCCAGCCTTCTAACCAAGCACAACAGAATTCTTCCACACAACAATCAGGAGGACTATTGTCTGGATTTTTAAAATTTGCCTCTGACAGTGTTTCTGCTCCTTCAAATCAGTCCCCTGTCAATATTCCATCTCAAAAGCAAGGACCACCTGTTGCTGCACAGGTATCTTCTGGAGGAGTCTTATCTGGGTTCTTGAAAATAGCTACAGACACAGTGACTGCATCTCAACCAACTCAGATCAGTCACAAGTCATGTCCAGAAGTGGGTGACCATACAGTGAAAATGGAAGAATCTGAACAAACAAGTAGTCACAAGACCACTCCTCCCACTCAGTCAGGATTGATTAAACTGGGTTCAACAGAAGCAGCTCCCCCTGACAAAGGTCCACCTGACCAGCAACTAAGACGACCTGCCAGCGCAGATCAACAACTTGACCAAACAACAGAAGATGTTCCACCTAAAGCAACAGCACCTCAACCTAGCGGATTTTTTGGAGGTTTGTTGAAACTCACAGAAACTGCTACCCAGCCTCCAAAAGGACCTACGGCCACACAATCTACACAACCAAATCAGCAATCAGGTAACATGTTGTCAGGACTCTTTAACAAGATTGTGGAACCTAATCCTCCTCCATCTCAGTCACAGCCTAGTGCTCAAGAGAGTAACCAAAAAACAGGGCAGCAAGCACCTCCTCAGCAAGGAGGTTTTCTCTCAGGTCTTTTTGGAATTGGGGGCCAAGAATCTGCTTCTGTAAACCCAGCCCAGCCCTCACAAAACCAGCCACAGAGTGGCCCACCCGGGCGGGAACCTAATCAGCAAATGGGCAATAGACAGAATATGCAACGACAAAACCAAGTCCCTCCACAGCAGCCCGCAAGTAGTCCTGGGGGGATGCTCACTGGATTATTCAGCAAAATTGCAGATGCTGGCAACACACAGTCATCCACCAGTCAGGCAGAGCATCAGCAGGAACCAAACCAGGCCCTAAACCACCACCCAATCAGCAGGGAGGCTTTCTCTCTGGGCTTTTTTCAACAGGTCCTACTCCTCCAGCACAGCAGCAGCCAACCAAACCAAACCAGCCACAACCTCAACAAGGTAGCAGACAACCTCTTCGGAGGCAAAATCAGCTACCGCAACAAGCTGCTGCCTCTGCACCAGAGCCACAGCAGAGTGGACTGTTGTCGGGGCTTTTTAATAAGTTAGCACCGTCTGATAATGTATCACAACAGCCTACCCCACAGACTGGGTCTCAACAAAGAAATATGTCAAATATCGTTGGACCTGGTCCGTCTGCTGGTCAAAAGTCATCTCAACCCAGTCAGCAAGGAGGACTCTTGTCTGGTCTGTTTGGTCAGACATCACCTCAACAACAACAGCCTGGTAAAACGGCAAGTCCTCAAAATACAGTAACCCAACAGCCTAGTCAAGGTGGAGGCTTGCTTTCAGGCATTCTGAAGCTTGCATCTGGTGATAATGTGCAACAACAACAACAACAACAACAACAACAACAACAGTCGGCCCAGCCTGCAAAGACAGGTCCACCATCTGTTAAGTCAGGACAAAATCCAGCCCAGTCTGAATCAGGAGGAATATTCTCTGACCTATTAAACAAAATCTCAGGTACTGCCGAACAGTCATCCTCACCTGCTGATCAGGTGAACCTCGACGGACGACCACAGATTCAAAGAACCAAACCAGTAGAGGCGCCGTCCTCCAATGATGTAGCCACAGATAAGGATTTAAAAGGTCCAAACCAAAAAGGTTTCCTCTCGGGTCTTTTTAGTGTCACTGATGAGTCATCGTCAAAAACCCCTCAGCCATCAACCTCTCAGCTTGGGAAGGAAGAACTAACAACCAGCACCAATACCACATCTCCTGGTTTGTTATCCAGCATTTTCAAAACAGGCACGAGTGACAGTAGCACTTCTGCCACTGGAGAGGAACGGCAAAAAGGTTTTATAAATCGTTTACTAACAAAGAGTAAAGAGGATGTCCCTTCAAGTACAGCAACACTCACACCCACTGTTGTTACAGACAGGAATACAGAACCTGTGCAATCTCAGGTTTGGCAAGATCCTACAATTCCCCCAACTCACTTTTATCTGAGGAAATTGAACGTCTCCTGTATGGAACAGCACATGAGTACGGCTACAAGGATCTTTTATACAACTTTACAGAACATGGTGTTATTCCACCGGATCTCTATGAGCATCAGTGTCTCATAGAAGCTCTTCTGTGGCAGCAACTCAATGACTATGCCCTAGCTGAAGCCCTGGCTACTGAAGTTCAGGAGCGCTACCAGGCAGGCCAAGGGCACATACCACCCACAGCTAGAGCACCCCAGTGGGAGACTCACAAATGGTTCAATCCTAAAGAAATGGACATCAGCGACTTCAATGTACCCTCACATCCTTGGAGGGATTCTGGGGCCCAGCTTTTTGAGAGCACAAATCGCTTTCTTGAGCCAGATGAAGATCTTGTTTTATTTGACATGAGTTGTAGAGAAAAGAAATCCTGGGGTAGCTGTGACCATTTAAATGATCTTGATATGAACAGAAAACCTTGGATTGTTGGAGGAAATGCTCTGAATCTGTCCACTGAAAAACCAAAGACACGGTTGAGTAGATGTCAGTCACTTACAGAAGTGAAGGAATTCAGCAAAGTAGTGGAAAAAAGTGTTGTTAGCACTGATGTAAAGGATAAAGACTTAAGTTTGAAATCCGCAACTGAGTTTTTAAAACAGCTTGCCACAAAAAAAGGTCCAGTGGATTTAACACGCGGTGCTATGGATTTAAGCAAGTCTGCTACAGGGTGTGCAGATGATGAAATGCTCTTTGAGGATCCTGAGTGGTATCAACAATGGCTTTCACTCTTGGATCAAGGCTTGTGGTGGCCGGCTGAGGCTGGAGACTGTGGATATTACGTTTATACAGATGAGGGATACATTTATTCCCTTTTAACTGACAGAGCTGGCGGACATCTCTATGCCTGTGCTGCACCAGAGGAAGAACAAGCTTTAGGTAACATCACTGAAAACATTGCCAACATTTGAAACAAAAGGAAAAAGACAAAGTGACCCTTTGTGGTTTTAAAATCCCTCTCTACCCTGACGATAATTGCTCCTGGATTCCTGGACAGCAACAGGAGAAGTTTAGGCTGTCGGACCCACCTATGGACCTAACGTACGCCCTTAAAAAAGGGGAAAAAATAATGAACATGAATTTGGAAAGCTTCTCTCAAATGTTTCAAGAATCCATATCTTCTCAAGTGGAGCAGCCTGTCGACTTTACCGTGTACACGCTTAAAAAGATCACGGTTGAATCAGCACAGAATGGTTACACCCTGCCAAGAGGAGCCAATGGAGGCAGCTGATCTTACTTTGAATACACTGAAGGGGGGACATGGGGGGCCATACTGGAAGAATCAGAGAATACCAGATGTGCTCACCTCACCTGCACCTCCTCCAAGGTGCTATTCAACACAAATCTCTTCAAAAACACGTCAGCCAATTCCTGAAATCAGGATTGCAAATATAGATGAAACACCTGCAGACCCACCAAGACAGAAATCAAGCTCCGTAGTTTCAGCCATCGGAGGAGCCATTGGGATGTCTGCTAACTCTGATGTACGTCAACCCTCTACATCACCCTCAGTGTCTACGAAGGTTTCAGAGACTTCAAAGATTTCATCAAATCAGACACCTTCGGCTTCAAAAATACCAGGACCTGTACAAGTGGGAAGGAAACTGCCAACACCACCAACTATTAATAAAGGAGACAGCTCTTCATCTCCTCCAGCACAGCCGGCTTCTGTTCGGAGTCTGCCCACTACCCCCCCCTCAACTGAGTCCTCTGTTTCCCCGCAGAGACCCCGGCTTGCAAGGCAGCTATCTCAGGCAGATAGACACAGAGCATTATCACAAGCAAATAAGCCTTCAGTCACAGGGACGGTTGATGTAAGTAAAGCCAGCAGCACTTCAGCAGTGGACAAAACATCCTCCCTGTCTAAAAATCTCCCTCAAGATTCGTCTCCGAAAGTAACACCAAAGTTACACATACTGAATGAATCAAATTCATACAGTGAAGCCTACCTCTACAAAAGAAGTCATACCTTTGGAACTCCCATTGGTTGTCAAATCAGCAACAAAGTTATGGATTGTTCTGCCACGATAATTAAAGACAAAAATATAAAAGTAAAAGAAGCGAAAGTTGTCAACAAAGATTCAACAAACAAGATGAAGCTGTTGACTGTACAAAGTACAAGCTGAAAAGATTAAAACAGAAGAAAATGGAAACTAAGGCAGATGTTGACTTGCATGTCAACACCACAGTTGCTGTAGACCTAACAAAACTGACAGAGGAAGATGAAGCTGAGTGGCACAATTCAGAATATCCCCCTGTGGTTGCACACAAGAGAGTCCAAAAGTGCCAGATCTGCGTAAACCTTCTCCGACCAACTATGGGCCACTTGATCAGCACAGCCAATCAGGGAAGAGATCGTCCATACCAGTGATTAGAGTTGGCGTTGCCTCTTCTACAAATACCCAAAGACCACCAGTCTCCCAGAGTGGAACAAACCAAACTCGCGTTTCAGCTTCTGGCAAAGGTGCAAAAGACATTTCATCCAAACCATCTCTTAAATCGTCTAGTGAATTGTCAAAAGTTCTGACACTAAAATAAAGTCATCAGCTGCACCAAGCTCTGTTATTACTCATAAAGCATCAAGCAGCGATAGTGATCTCAGACAAACAGCAAAAACTGGAGTGAGGCAACCTGTACCAATTGGGGCAACTGGTTTTACACCGGAGATTCCTGTTGACCCTAGAAGAGGACATTTTACACCTCATTTCTATCCGTCTAATGGAAAAGCTCAAAAATATCAGGAGACCACTGCACCAGCAAACTCAATTAAAGCTACATTAGATATGTCTGCCAGGAAAACAGCCCGTCAAACTCAAACTCAAGACCTGCAAACCGTTGTGCCATCAACGGATTGTGTCTGTGAGGCACTGTCATTGACAAAAAGAACACCACGTATTTCTGAGGTCGGCAGATAAAAGTCCTAGTCATCATGGATCCATTGACTTGTCCTATAGAGGAGACTCACTGGATTCTCTAGGACAAACAGCAGAGCAGATCCATTCACTACCTATTGAGGAACATCGTTCTCATCCTATAGTGGATAATCAGGTCAGATGTTCCATTAGGAAAGAGGAGATTCCATCTGGTAGAATTAGGGCGTCATTACCAAGACAGCAAACTCTTTTCAGTCAGTCCTCTGAATCCCTTGAAACCTGTATCCTGTCCCAGCAAGCCACAGCACCAGCCAACACAGTTAAGGCCACATTAGACATGTCTGCCAGGACAACAACCCAGCAAACTCAAACTCAAGACCTGCAAACCGTTGTGCCATCAACGGATTGTGTCTGTGAGGCACTGTCATTGACAAAAAGAACACCACGTATTTCTGAGGAGCAATATAAAAGTCCCAGTCATCATGGATCCATTGACTTGTCCTATAGAGGAGACTCACTGGATTCTCTAGGACAAACAGCAGAGAAGATCCATTCACTACCTATTGAGGAACATCGTTCTCATTCTAAAATGGATAATCAGGTCAGATGTTCTGTTAGGAAAGAGGAGATTCCATCTGGTAGAATTAGGGCGTCATTACCAAGACAGCAAACTCTTTTCAGTCAGTCCTCTGAATCCCTTGAAACCTGTATAATGTCCCAGCAAGCCACATCACCAGCCAACACAGTTAAGGCCATATTAGACATGACATCTAAATCCTCTGCCCAATGGAAAGAGGTGGTTTTGGAACCAAGAAGAGATGAAGCTGTACCACTAATGAGAGGCAAACCCAGTGTCCGTGAACTTGCGCGAATGAATTCTGTGGGTGTACCACTAGTTGTAGCTATCCCTGATCAGGACCCAGTTTGTGACATGATGATCAGCTCCCCTCAGTGCCACTTGGTTCTATTCTATATCAGCAACAATCTGAGCAAAGCAAACCTGGTGTCTTTACCACTTTTCAAACTTGTCAGTCATCCACTCCAGCTAAATCCATCACAGCTGTAGCACTGGATATGTCACCCAAGCCGAGCCAAGCCACAATGGAGACAATCATGCCAGAATATGAGTCTATTCAAAGTGATGCAGTTTCCCTTGTTAATAAGCCAAGTGCAAGAGAAGTTGCCAGACAAGGTTCTGTTGGTGTTTGCTTTGGTGGTTGAACCAGCACCACTGGAGTCAACAAGCCACAAACAACCTCAGACCATGGTTCCAGTGCAAAAACAGCCAACCCTGGATAGACATATTGATCCAGTTCTGCATGAGCCACTCCACAACAGTACGACAGTGCACTGCTTCAGGGCAAATGAGACAAATTATATGTCACAGTCCATTATCAACCTTATCCACCTCTTACTGCTCCAGCAAATTCTGTCAAAGGCATGCTCGATATGTCAACAAGGACATATACATCAGAGAAAGTGCTAAACATTTCCGATCCAGTATCACTGGTAAGAACAAGGCCAACAAGTTATGCACATTGTCAAATGGATTTTGATGGTGTTCCACTAATTGTGGAAACACAGCCGACTCAAGCACAACCTCAAAGGCAACCGACACCGGTAGGAAGGCAAGAAAAGATGCAACAATCTGTGCACAGGGAATCTCAAGACGCTGAACAAAGACCATCAGCACCTGCTAACTCCATAAAAAGCTTCTTGGACATGTCTCCACAAACACAGCTGAAACCATTAGAAATTGCTTCTGATATTGTGCCAACTGAAGCTGTGCCATTGGTCAGAAATAAGCCAAATGTAAGATATAGTTCCGTTGGTGTACCACTCATCGTGGAGCAATCTACGCATCAACAAGCACGACAGGACTTGAGCGGCATCAGCACAACTGAAACACTGCACAGGCAGATATCTACCCACCATAGCAACCAGGTCTTTTCTGCTTCCAAGACCACCTACAAGGACACACACCAACAAAATAAACCAGTGGACTTCAGTGCAAAAGACAGCCTGGTCACAACTAACATTTCAAGAAATCACATTCAACCAGATGATGGACGGCCCATGAATTACACTAATAAGCCTTCAAGTAAAGAAATGTTTGAAAGAATGCAAACTGAAAAGCAAGTAAAAAAGAAACCATTATTTGGAATCGTTGACCTAACTGTGGATCCTCCAAACAAAACCATAGTCATCAGTAACCAAGATGCAAAAGATCTGTCCTCCCCTCATGTGTCTTCTCAGTCTCAAAGTAGTCTTTGCTGGCAGCAGGAGTATATACCTCCACCCACTCCTCAGGAAGTCAAAGAAGATACAGCAATTTCTCAGTCATTGCAATATATGGAATATTCCACTGAGAAACAGACCACCACCCAACCTGGAGCATATAGCAGAAGGCAGTCAGGAACAGGATTGAACTCTGAACCAGTGAATATGTCCGATTCTTCTAGGATTCCTGTTCGAAGAGAAATGCAGCCTCCTCCTCAACATTTTGCTCCCCAGACGATGCAGGATGGTGCACACACTGTGTTCTCTCTAAATGGTGCATATCAACATGTCACTAATGTATATGTTGAATCCAAGAAGCCTGATCATTTGCCTGCAAACATACCTCAGTTGCAAACACAACATTCAGTCCTAAATCTACAATACCAGCAACCTGGTATCGAAACTGGAATGAATTTATCCTTTGTTCAGTCTCGACCAAAACCTCATGCGTTGCAAAGACAAGATACTATTGTTCGACATGACATTCCCCCAAGACCCAAAATTCTTATCAAGCAGGCAACGGAGGAGAGCTATGGCAGCGCTGAGGAAAGTCCAGCAGAATGTGGATCAATGACAAGTAATGGACAGTCTTTACCCCCCTTTTCTATCCAGCAACCACATGGTATATCCCAAACTGTTCCCACCCCACAGCCACATAGTCAACCACTGCCTGCTTTGAATATTCAGCGAGAGGATGATAGACACAAAATAAATTCTTCTCTTCAATCTTTGAACCAGTCAATGCAAAGCAGTGCAAGTCGTGATTATCGTGCAAAAGAACCTCCTCAACTCTCTAAACAACCTCATCTAAGCCAAAGTCCTGCCACTGTTGAGCAATATCAAAAAGATGCTGGTGCCATGACATCATCATCCATCACAAAACATGAGCCAACGCCTGGTATTCAAGTAAAGAGAAGTAATCTGAACCAGGGCTGTAGAGCTGTAACTGAAGGACCAGTGGTATCCTTACCACCAGCAGGATCCAGTTCTGTTAAGGGTTTGATTTCAGTATTTAGTGGTTTGGGATCACAAACAGGTGCTGTTCACCACACTCATGTTGTTTCTACATCTGTGGATCACAGGACAGACATTACTCCAACACAGACTTCTTTCAGCCATGTTGCAGTTGACATTGAAGAAACTCCCCCAGCAACTCCTGTTGTTAAGACACCAGAGACGATGGTTCTCAGCCCCCAGACGCCTACTGTGCCAAGTACCCGGCCTCGAACACCAGCTATTGTTAGTGTTCAATATGACTCTGCTTCTAAAATACCCAGTGATGGAACATTGCTTTAACCAGGATAATCCCTCTGGAATCCCAAACTGCTAATATTGAATCACAATACAGAGGAAACGGTTCCATGATAGGTGGTGTGAGCCCTCAAACATCCCCATTGATGCCTCCTGTGACCTCTCCCTCCAGTGAGTCACCAGTCTATGGCTTCAAGCTTATCTCTATTTCTCAAGACAATCAGCAACCAGAGGAAACACTAAATGTCAGCCCAGGGAAAGAATTGCCCCATCTCGATTTTCACCAGCAAATCTACCAGATACAATGACACCCAAAGGAATTCTAAGTGAGGGCAGTCCAGAGAAAACAGAAACATTGACTGAGGTCCAGGAAATTGGCCATCCAAGGACAATCTACATTGGCATTAATTGCCCAGAAGTAACTCCTGTTGATACCGAGCAAAAGGCTTACGTTAGACTTCCCCATATTTTTGTCTCAGCTGCAAGTTCACCAGAAGAAGAGACAAACAAGCCTGAACTGCCACCAGTCAGTGCTTCTGAAGAAACCACTCCCACTGCAGTGACACCACTGGACTGTAAGGAATCTTTATCTGCTGATATTGTTGCAGAGTCTGATATTTCTGAGGGTGCTATGGCTGCAGAAATCAAGTCCACAGAAGAACTCTTTGAACCAAAGCAGATCACGACCGATTCATCAGAGATGTCTGATATATCAGAGGATGCTAGGACTACAGAAATCAGAAACTCAGAGATAATCGTTGAATCAGAGCAGGTCAAGACCTGCTCACCAGAGATGTCACCTGAACTGACGACAGGTTGTAAGCATACAAATGAAAATGACTCACAGCACATCCTGACCATGAAAACCTCAACCACAGAGGCTACCGTTTCTGAAGCGAAGAAAGAGCAGAGACTAGAAAAGATTGTGTGTCATCAGCTGAGTTGTCTCCAATGAGCAGAAAATCAGACAAATCAGACATAACCCCAGTAGCGAAGCCCAACACTGACTTGCCCTGCCAGTCTGACAACACAACTGTAGCGGAAGCGCCACAAGAAAGTCCTAAACCTCTTGAAGAGTCGGCCAAAAAAGATGATAGCACATTGTCCGATGTTGTCTTGATAACAGAAGTTCAGGTCTTTGGATAAGTTGTCACAGAAAGAAGATTCATCAGGGTCAGATGTAAAATCACTTGGAGGAGAACAGCAGATTCATGACAAAACTGAAATTGATGTCACTAAATCTTCTTGAGCCCAAACTTGACAAACCTCCCACAGAGGAAATAATGACGTCCAAAGAGGATAGTTTAGATGTCAAGGTTCATCACCCTAAGCCTAAAGAGCACAAGCCTGAAGAGCATAAGCCTGAAGAGCACAAGGCCTGAAGAGCACAAGCCTGAAGAGCACAAGCCTGAAGAGCCTGAGCATTCAGGAAAAGGCTTATTTTCTGTATTTAGTGGTTCCAGTGCAACCCCACAACAGACACCCTCCCAAACTGGATCATCAATACTAGGGGGCATTCTTCCAGGCTCATCTACTAAAGACACTCCTGGCACAGGGTTACTCTCAATGTTTGGTGGATCCAATTCACCATCTTCCCCTGGATCCAAAGATCCACCACTGTCCACCCCACAGGAGCCCCAGGGTAAAGGATTGTTCTCAATGTTTGGTGGACCTAGTAGTCAGCCGCCATCTAGCCCAAGAGGTCCAACTGTTGGAGGTGTGCGGCCTAGAGGTCCTCCTCCCAAAGAACCTCCAGGCAAAGGGCTGTTTTCCATGTTTGGTGCATCTGCACCTCAGCAACCACCCAGTCCCAGAGGTCAACATGGCGTTAGTGCTGCACCAAGAGGACCTTCCACTGGATCTTCTATATTTGGTGGCATTCTCCCAGGTTCTACTGCAAACAAAGATACCTCTGGCTCAGGTTTGTTTTCCAAGTTTGGAGGTCTTGGTGCCCAGCCCCAAGCTGGACCTAGAGGACCCACGCCTGGACCAACAGTTACACAACCAGAACCTAGAAGTTCGGAGCTCCCTGGAAAAGGATTGTTCTCTATGTTTGGTGGACAATCCCAGCAGGCACCAGAAGCACATCCTGCAGCTCCCAAACAACCTGAATCAGAGGGTATTTTCAAAGTTCCCTCTGTGTTTTCACTGGTGGAAGTTCTGATGGTAACAAATCTAAAACAGGGTTTGGCCTGTTTGGAATGTCTTTCATGGAGGAAACCAAAACAGAGCCAGAAATAACTGTAACTGCAAAGGAGGAGATAATTTCAGAACAAGTGAAATCATCAGAAAAGAAAGACGCTCCAGAGGAAGCAAAGACTAACATTGTTGAGGCCACAGAAAACGTCCCCTCTGAGTCTATTTCCCCTCTAGATGTTGAGGTGGAACAAAAAGTTCAAGATTCAAACTTGAACATCACTGAAAGAAATACTGAAACTTCTGCTCCTCTAACTGATCCATGCCAAGTTGACAAAGTAGACACAATACAAGATCACTTACCTTGTGATGAAAATACAACGGTTTTGGTTGATGCTTCTATCATAGACACACCGAGTGTGACCAGTAATCTACACGAGGAAGAGACACATCTGGATCAGAAAGCTGCACAACTAGTACATGAGGAACAGTCAGACAACCAAAAAGAATCCAAAGAAATGAAAGATACAGTGAATGCTGAGAAAGAATTTGCTGAATCAGAAACAGAAGCTCTTAAAGTTAAGAACACAGATGATAATACTGACTTAGAACTAAAAAGCCCATCAGAACAAATTGATGACATGCAGATGCCAGATAGCGTCTTAGACGATAAAGACAAAAACACGAGATCAGATATTACTGAAGTGGAACATGTCAATGCTGCTGTTGGAGGAGAGATAATTCCTGAAGTCGAAAAACAAGCTGAGGAGCCAATGAAAGTTGGAAGTGAAGAAGAAACAGCTGTTGCAGATGTGAAAGAATCAACTGAGGAGCCTTTGGAAGTTTCCGGTGAAGACAAAACAGCAACTGCAGATATGGACAAAATTACTAAGGAACCTATAAATGTTATTGATGATGACCTAGCAGCTGTTGCACAAGTACAAACATGCACTGAAGAGGTAACTGTAGATGATTCAGTGAAAGCAGATATGGAGAAACCTTCTTCAGAATCTGCAATGGTTGCACTTACAGAGACTTCAGTTCCAGAATCAGTAAATTCTGTTGAAGAAGACTTGAAGGCAACATCTGATGAGACTGCAAAGGAGTCAACCGAGACAACATTACTGCTTGGAGAAGCTAGTGTCGAAACCATTCACGGATTGGAGAAACCTACTGAAAGCAATTATGTTGCAGTAGTTTCACCAAAAGATGAAGAGAACACTGTTGGTACCAAGTCACCAGAAATAGTGACATCTCAAGCTGTGGAGCCTCCAAAAGGTCCGTCATTGGGACCTGCTAGTCCTCTACCACATCAACAGCCCAGGCCAGGCATGGTCAGGCCATCTGGTCCACCAGGACAAAGAATGGGAGCACCAAGAATGGGAGCACCAAGAATGGGAGCACCAAGAATGGGAGGTCCACGAATGGGTGGACCAAGAATGCCAGGACCAAGACATCCAGGACCACAGAAACCCCCCGAAAGTGCCCCATTGTCTGGCTTTATGTCTATGTTTTCCACTCCAAATGCCCCAAGTAAACCATCAGCTGTTGGTGGATTTTTTTCTAGTTCCCCTGGTTCGTTTTTTGGATCATCGCCTGCTCCTAGACAGCCACAACAAAAACAACAACAACAACAGCAACAGCAGAAAAGCTTTTTTGGCCTCCCAAGTAGCATTGGCACAGAATCCCTTACCAATGACCTCTTAGGTATATTCAAAGGCTCTGAGGCAACTAAACCTGAGGAACAACAACAGTCCTGACTCAGAGGCTAAACAAGGGGACACCTCTGCAAACGTTACTGAGAGCACTGAAAAGACTGATGCAGAGAGAACACCTTTACCTGGAGATGTGCATGTGAAAAGCACTGAGGAAACTGAGGTTCCTGAAAAAGGTTTAGTGGAAGAGGCAGAAGGAACAGACAAAACAGAGGAAGAAGAAAGTTCTTTGACAGAATCCAACATGAAAACTGATCTCCCTGAGAAAAAAGCTGAGGATGATGAGTGTTTAAGGTCTCCAGGTTCCGCAGTGCCTGACAAAGCTGAACCACCCCCAGCCCCTGAAAGCAAAGGGATGTTTGAATTACCGGGTCTCTCTGCCTCCAAATTCGGGTTTATGTCTGCAGCGGCTGAAGGTACATCATCTATTGGATCACTTTTCTCCACCACTCCATCTCCTGCCACAGGTGCAAAGGCACCACAGCCACAACAGACAGAAGGTGGCCTCTTCTCTGGTTTTAAAAACCTTTCAGCTGGCATTTTCCAGGATGAAAAGCCGACTGGAAAGGAAGAAACATCATCTGCTTCATCTATGTTTGGTATGAAACTTGGCTCAATGTTCGGGAGCTCTGACCCTCCTAAACCCGAATCCTCCACTCCGGTGATCACAGTCCAACCTCAGTCTCAAAGTCAAAAACCTACAGAGGAAGATGGCGATCAGAATCTGAGAAACTTTCCCCAGATTCGGAAGAAACAGGAAGTGCAGATGCCAGTGATACAGAAGGACCAACGGGAACTTCAAAAACGGGAAGCTCTGACACGTTGGCACAGTCGCTGTCTGGCCTCCCCTCAGATTCTTTAGCAGAAGGTTTGGATAAACCCCAGTTAAAAGACATGTGAGGTTGATAAGACTGAAGTTGACACACAAGACACCATGCATGCAGATTTGGACTCTAAGCAGCCGAAGGACCTGTTGACAAAGGAAGCTGCAAGAAGGCCAGTGGAATTTGTACAATAGATGGAAGTGTTGATTTCCCCCGCACCTTTCCTGTTCTTCTTTCCCCATTTACATTTTGACCACATTTGATGTCTGTAGTTCTGTAGTCGTTGTAGTTTCCTTTTCCCATCCTACAAATTAACCTTAGCATATAGTAATATAATAAACTTGCACACAACTATAAATACAAAGCAGTCTGTGAAAATCGTATGTTTTAATATTATAAGCTTCGTGATCGGGGCCGTAGTGAAAAGAAATGATCACAAGTTGCAGAAGAGCTTTTCTGTACATACGGTAGCTAAGTAATAGTTTCCCTGACAGTGATGGAAGTGCAGTGCACAAAGAAACCAGTGATGTTTATTTATTAGCTTTTCTCTTGTGAGGCCTGTATAAAGCTCCCCCCCCCCCCCCCTCTCTGTCCCCTGCAGTTCTCTGAATTATTCTCCGAGCCTCGGCCAATTTGTTTAATATAAATCAAACGCTGATAGATTTATGCTGGCGTGGCGCTGCACACCACAGAGGCCGGCTGGACGCTGGTATAAAAGCAGCAGTGAGAAGTCATTTGGCCGACACCCAAGGAGACGTAAATCTTGCCGGTTACAGCACAGAGCCACTTTCCTCGTTAGCAGCCTCGGTCTCCAGCAGGTCTCTCCAGTTCAGTCGGCCACTTATGATTCTTATCAGCCAGGTTAAGTGTATCCTTGATGCTCTGATCTTTTAGTTTCAGTCTTATCAAGAGCTTGAATACATTTGAATGCATATGTTAGTCACATCTATAAATGCACTGTACAAGAAGGTGTGTCAATGTGGTTTTTGTCATTATTCTGCACCTTCAACTTGCATCAAATCTGTAGGAAGACTATGGATCTCCTAGTTCTGATGTCAGTGCTTTCTTAACATGATTGTTAATAATAAGCTTCATTCAGCTCACGTTTTCCTTTCCTTCCTTTGTGTCGACTTCCCTTTTTAGTCCGAAGTTGCCTTTAACCCATAGTTACACCCAATTCCAGAATCTAATTTCACAGTGTAGTTCATTACTTACATGTTTCTTGCCCAAATCACGTCATTATTCTAAATAACAACCTGATTCACCTACAGCCCACCGGACAGCAGTCGGTTCGATTCCTCAGGGAACCTCAGTCCGGTCAGCTCCCAGCTCAGCTCTGAACCCGAGGAACGCCAGTACCCAGAGTCCTGCCACCCCAGAGGCCCTCATCCCCCCCTCCACAGCCAGCCGTCGACCTGGGACGAGGAGGAGGAAGAGGAGGAGGAGGAGAAAGAGCTGCGTCCGGTCCCAGAGCCTGGGTCCAACAAAGATTTAAAGGACTCTGCGTCGTTCTGCCAAAACCGATCCTGGACAACCATGACAACAAGACTCAGACTAAAATCAGGTATGCAGGTTTCAGGGAATCGATTGAATTTAGATATCGATTGATGTTGGCCCATCTTCTTTCAGCCTATTGATCATCTCTCTGCTTAATGTTTGACAGTTTCTTTGAAGACGGTCCTCCACCCTGCTCCCCATCCAAAGTCCGCTGGCTGAAAGCATACAACAAAGTGAGAGTACAGCTGCTCGAGGTAGGAAGAGTCGCTCACTGCCCACTCCGACTACACACACACACACACACACACACACACACACACACACACACACACACACACACACACACACACACATAAGTCTGTGCACTCACAAGAGAATCAACCCAAATCCCATTCACAGATTTCAGATATTCTCCCTCTACTCTCTTATGTAAAGACACTCTCTCTCTTCTCCCCTCTGGGTTGGTTGAGTTTCCAGCCATGTTCCAGCGATTTGCACCGATTTTGTGCTCCTTGGGGATTCCTGCTTTGATCTGGGAAACCCCTCTTTCAGCTTTGGGTTCCCTCAGATCTGGTTATCACTCCGCTGAGTTCTAAGATGTGTCACGGCGAGTTAAACCCTTCCCTCAGTTTAAAGAACCAAGCACCTGCAGGCGGTTTGGGTCTTTTACAGCTGTATGTGGCTTTCTGCTGGTTTTCCTTCTTCCTTGATACTGGGCCTCTGTGTGTGAATGTGTGTGTTACATTTGCACTTGACATCACACAGAATGAAGGAGTAATGAGGCTGCAGGTCTGAGGGGAGAAGGAAAGAGGGCACATCATGTTGAAGTGCCTTGTTTGTGGGCTAGCAGGATTAAACAGGGATTTCTAACACCGGCCTAATTGAGCTGAATAAGCTGCTACATGTGTTCGCAAATGCTAATGTCAGAATGTTGTTCTAATTTATGTTTTCACATCTTCAGATTTAGTTTAGCAGAACATAGACGGTGCGTTGATTTGTTGCTGCAGCATGAGTTTGACTCTTAGGTCAGAAAGCACATGGTTGATGAAGAAGAACAAGACTGAAGAGGAACCAGGGGATAAAACCTTGGATGAATCTGGGCAAATGTTTTTATCACTTTTGTCGCAGTCTAACCTGAACCATAGTTGTTATTACGTTTTCATCTGTGCTTGTTTGTCCGACCTTTAGCCGGATTTCTCAAAAGCTACTGAACCGTAAATGGTTGAGTCTCTTCAGCTCTGAAACCTTCGATCCCAGACTCGTGTTGAAGATCTCATAGTTTCAGAATCAAACTGAAGCACTGAGAGGAATCTAATGTGGCTGGTGTTTGTGACATTTGAGTAAAGCCACAAGCTTGAATCATTTGGCCCTCAGATGAATGAGGGAGACAAGTGGCTGCATGGCCCTGTGTTGATAATCATCCACCGTGCTGAAGTGTCCTTGAGCAAGACACTGAATCCCTGTTGTTCAGGAGCCCTGTATCCTGACCCACTCGGGGCTCAGGGAAATGACAGCGTCTCCAATAAAGTTTTTAATTATTTATGACTCAGCTGCTGAGCACGACACTTTCTGCCTAAACAAGAAGTCCGGTGGGCTGTCAATCATGACTGTCGTCGACCCTCTGTCCAAACAACTCAGAAGACAAATGGCGTCAGAGGTTCGAGTCCCGAGGCACCTGTTGGAGTTAGAACACAAACTAATCAATAACAGGAGGGGAATAGAGTTTGGTATACAGATGTTTTGTGAATGTAAAAGTTCCGCAAAGTTCTGCAAAGTTAAAAAAGTCCAAAGTCTGTGGTGAAGGGAGTGGAAGTGGCTGACCAATCACAACAGTGAGTGGATCAGCTGGCCAATCAGAGCGACTGGGCTTCCTCAGGAGGGGGTCTTAAAGAGACAGGAGCTACAGTATATTTTAATAAGAGAGTGACTTCAAATTAATACTAATTTAAGCTGATTGTGTCTCATAATATCTTTAACACGACACATGACACATCTTTCTTCTGTCTCTTACTCTGATCACTGTCAGTCTTTCAGTTAATACACAACTTTTTATCACTGTCTGAAAAGGTATATTTTATATATTTTATATTTCTTAGCTGAAAAACTCTCCAGAATGACTTTTTCATCGAACATGAAAAATTCAACACGAGGAATAATGAGTTTTCCTTTCCTCAATTTGTCGGCATCAATCATTACGAGGTTGGGTGATGCTCGTGGCCTTGTTTTAAAAAAACGACATACAGTAAAAAATGAATCAACACAGCAGTCAGTGCTCCTGACATTTGGAAGGAGGAGGATGAATCCACCGGTCAGCAGTTATTCCCAGAAAGACCAAAATAGTCTTTTTGTCTCTGTAGCGTGGCAACGATGTCACATTTCTATGGAAACACAACCGTACATTTCTGTGTGATTAAGGTGCTGGAAGGTGTGTGTGTGTGTGTGTGTGTGTGTGTGTGTGTCTGCACTGGAGTAGAACATGTACACAACATATTTAATGGCTGTTGTGAATAATATTCAGCTTTGAGCTCCGTGTCAGCTCCGTGTTTACAAACCACACTGGAATACAAAATGTCAAATTATTGTCCTGACATTTGACACGTCGTTATTCTGCTGCTTCTGCTTTTTCCATCTGTTAGTTGGAAAAAAAACATTTCATTCTAATCCAAGTCTCGTTGTTCATCACGCTGCACAGATTTGTTTATGATCATCTGATTTCCTGATTTGTTTTGATCATTGGGAAATAATATCCATCCATGAATTTGTGCAGGGGTCACTTATAGGGAGATCACAGTCCAGGTCCAGAACCAGACGCGGTTCCATCCAGACCCGGACGTACAACTGATAAATCCTTCACGATTGTAACTGAACTGATTTCAATCGGCTTAATTGAATTTGGTTTGAGCTCTGTTCTCGTGTTTAACACATTTTACCTCTGAGAGAAAAGCAGCTTGTTCCTTTGATGACTTGTATTCACAGATGTGGTCGGGGACACGTTTCCTGTTTTAAATTGAAATGTGTGGTGTGGGAGGCAGGAATTAAAATGTGGCTCTGCAAACAAGTCGAGACGAAGGTGCTGATATGAGAGTATATTACACTTTTTTAAATTTTTATTTAGAGAAAATTGTTGTGTACAACTCATCCTTTGTCCTTGGCGATGCTTCCCAGTGTCAGACACACACACATTCATATTCACGGTGCAAACCAATGAGATGAGCTCGCTGCACGGAGCGGCAGAGGACAGGAGGGGCGGGCCAGAGAGGATTGTGGGAAGGGAGGCGCGAGGACGAGAGGAGGAGGAGGAGACAATGTTCTCAACTCCTGAGGTTACAGTCACAACAGAGACTCAACCTGAGGAGCTGAAGTTTAACACCTCAACACAGACACAAGTTCTGTTTCCTACGTGTCACACAGGGGACATCGTATTCAGGTACGTTTAGGGGACTGAGATCTATGATGTTAGGTCTTTACAAAGGTCATTTTAATGTCTCCAACCTTTGTCTAGTTTCATATTTCCACTTTCCAGCTCCTGTTATTTTCTGTGTATCTTTCTCTCTCTCACACATTGTGTATTTACTAGTTCCTGAACGTGGAGTTTGCTTTACCCTCTGGATTTGTTTTTGTTTTTGACGTTGTCGTTCCTGGTGTTGACATGAATCTGATCATCAGAAGATATTAAAACCCAAAGCTGGATATAAATACATAAGAACAACGAATTGATTAAAACAAAAGAGATTTCATAATAATCTGTAGAGTTATGTGCGTTGCTCAGTTGAATATCCTGGACATGTCAGAGTTTGGTTGACAGCTCGGTTAAAAAAAGGTCTTAGACGGGTTTTCTGTTTCTGAAAATTCAGTTTTCATTTGATGTTTTAAAACCTTTTGTTGTCTCCTCCCGCGAGTGAGAACAAACCCGACCTCGATCTTATCACGAGAGTCTGAGACAGAAGACTCAAAAACACACATCCGGCCGTAAACACAACACAAGAGACGTTCGTCTGAAGGGAGAAGAACAAAGAGACACGTGAAGGGAAAACACAGGAAGCAGCACCGATAGAAACAGAACCAGGAGAGCTGACGGGGGGGGGGGGGGGGGGAGGAGCAGAATGATAACTCATCATCGACAGAGGGGACATGCAGAGGTAATTGGATACGGTGGGAGCCCAGTGCACCGCCGCCCAGCCGCTTGTCCACAGGTCCAGATGAAGACGCTGCAGAGAGACGAGTGCAGAGGAGACTCAGGAAAAGAGAAAGTGTGAAATAGTTGTTTCAAATGTCAAATATTTTAACATGTAGGCAAAGTTTAAAGGAAATGTCTGATGCTTTGTCCAGTATTTTTGTATATAGGATTGTAACTAAGCCAGGTGAAGTAGAGGCCGACATTTCCTTCACGTATTGGAAGCCGTTGACCAATCAGAGCAGAGTGGGCTTCATCAGGAGGGGGGGTCTTAAAGAGACAGGCGCTAAAACCAAGTGTTTCAGACAGAGGCTGAAAAGAGGAGCTGCAGCGAAGGACAGTCTGTGCCGATGCTGGTTGCAGGTTTCTTTCTGAAAGTGACCTGGAGTCTCCTTGGACCTTTTATATGTGAGACACAGACGGACGGACTTATCAGATCAAAGTGTATTATCTCTGCAATCGAGCGTCTGTTGCCGTTTCGCAGCAGGAAAATAAAAACGTGTCTCTGAGCCGAACTGAGCAGATTAAACACAGCGAGAGTTTATGACTTCATGAATATTCTGTGACGGTGACGCCACTGATCCACAAACACAACATGTCTCACAGCTTCAGTGCTTCCTGATCAGCCGAGGCTGCGACTGCTGAGAACTTCTTATCTCAGCCGCTCGGATGTGAAATGTTGGATTTCAAAACATCAACAAATCGGCCTCCATCAATATATAAAACAGGTTTTCTACCTTTTCCTCATCTTATTATTTATTTTTCTATTCCTCAAATTATCATCATATTCTTCTTTATAAATATTGTGGAGATAGAATTTCAATTGCACTTTATCATTCTTTTAGTAGGGTCTAGAAATCTATTTATCATTTAATGAATAAAAAGACAAATATACACAGCAAATAAACATATTTATAAACCACTAATAAAGGTTATTAATGATTATTTTTAACCTTAATTAAAGACGGAAAAGAACAGTCATTAAAATGTAATTTTTTACAAACCACAAGAGCATCATGAAAAGAGGATTAACTCAAAATTCATTTTCTCTCACTTCTTTTTAAGTCAGACACAATTTTTCTCGACGAGAGAGAGAGAGAGAGAGAGAGGGAGAGAGGACGAGAGAGAGAGAGGGGGGGGGGGGAGAGAGAGAGAGAGAGAGAGAGAGAGAGAGAGAGACCTGAGAACAAAGCAAAACTATAATGGAATTAAGAGAAGAAAGGATAATATCTTTTGTATCTGTTTAGCGATGTCGGCTGCGTTCAGCATACTAACGACACGGCTCCTCGGAGAAATACGAGTCCTGGCGCTGCTGCGTGACATTGGCTCAAAGTCACCATGGAAATCAGGCGTGTGTGTGTGTGTGTGTGTGTGTGTGTGTGTGTGTGTGTGTGTGTGTGTGTGTGTGTGTGTGTGTGTGTGTGTGTGTGTGTGTGTGTGTGTGTGTGTGTGTGTGTGTGTGTGTGTGTGTCTGTGTGTGTGTGTGTGTGTGTCGTACAGGGATAGCAGGGGTCCTCATTTATTCCCTCCAGGACGCCGTCGTTAAATCAGATGTTTGTCCGTCTGCTTCCCCGGATCCGACTGTTGGCTCCGTGTTCACCACAGTGACAGAACATGGCTTCTAACACGGGACTCGAAAAAACTCACAGGCACATACACACGCACACACACACACACACACACACACACACACACACACACACACACACAAACCTTTTCATATATTACTGGGCCTGGTTTCCAGCTTCTTCTCTCAGCCGGCTCGGAGGTGGAAACGACTAACGAGAATTAAATAGTGAAACTTTCAGTATCACTGAATCTAAAGTGTGGTTCAAAGAATACTTTTCTTTCCGAGCTCAAAATGAGAAGACGCCTCTTATCCGTTCTGAAATCACACGTATCACATCTGAGCTGCTGCAGAGATGAAGTGAATCCACGGTTGATTTGTCTGCTCTGCCAGCCACTGTCTCAGATAACCCTCACTTTCTCTTCTGTTTGAAAATGATGCCATATGTGTTTCTAGTCAGTGCAGCTGCTGGAGGAAAAGATTCCCTGTGCGTTAACGACCGGTTTAGAACGAGACAAGACTCTGTTCAGCTTTTTAAACTGAGGCTGTCGTTGTGATTCCTGTTCTTGACGATGATCTGTGTGTGAGGTGATCGTGAAGAGTGACAGAGTGTGGAACTCTGGATGAGACTGAGATCAGTTAAAGTATGATTCTTTGAGACTTTTTGGATTCCACAGATTTAAAATGGTACAGTCTCTATAGCATCGGAAAAAAGTCCCAGAGCAGATCTACAGTCGGATTATTTTAACCCGAAGCAGCACGAATGAAAATCATCTCATATTCAACCTGTAGCTTCAACATCGTTCCTCACAGAAAAGTTGGAACTGACCTTTGCTGATGTTTTGTTGGAGGGGGGGGGAAAAGCCGACAGCACTTTTTATTCCAACTGTTGAAAGCCAACTTTCACACTGAAATAATCACTGTAATAAACCCTCCTCCAGAGCTGGTTGGTTTTCTGTGATTCAGCTCGAGAGCTTCAGCTGTGAACGTTTGATTCCTCTCAGTGTTTTCGAATACTACAAAAAAAAAGCTTTGTGTTAAAACGACCGCAGCAGATTCCAGCTCTCAAAATAAAGTCAGGCAATGAAAGAGATGAAGCTGATTCAAGGAGTCGTGACGTCCTGGCCTTCGGTTGAATGACAACGAGAAGAGGAAGAGCTGGAATCGTATCTCCTCCTCCTCCTCCTCCTCCTCCTCCTCCTCCTCCTCCTCCTCCTGAATCCTTTTCCACCACGTTGAAACACCCACCAATTTGTAAAAAGATGTCTTTTGTCTCAAAGATAATTACACAACGTTTTGTCGTCATTTGTCATCGTTTTATAACCTGACAGCGTTTCTGAGATCAGTGGGAAGTGTGTGATATAAGATACTGAATGTCATGTTTGCTCGTCTTCCTCGTAACAGCAGCATCATGCAGGTTACCGGCGCCGTCTTCCCGGCTGGTTGCCGGTCATGTGCCCCGAAGGCGGCGTAGCCAGCGGCCGTAGCTTTGGCGCTCTGTTGTGCTAATAGCTCTTTAATGAGCCACGAGTCACATCAGCGTCGTGTTGCTCCAAGCTTTTTGTGCCGAGCCAAAACAAAACCTACGTGATTCAACGAGTGTGTTCACTGTTCTTGTCTATGTAAAATAATCTCTCAGAGGCTCCTACTTCACATAACTACACATCCAGTATGAACCAATACTGAAGTGAATCATAATTTACGTCCCTACTATCATGCATCAGAAAAAACACTGTTCAAATCAGTCCAATAATTTATGTATGAAGGTCATGAACATGCAGCTCCGCACTGAGGCTGAGGAACATGTGTGTGCGGCTGTCGGGCGACCGGAGGGTGTGAAAAGTGAAATTCTGTGAGAGAGAGAGAGAGAGAGAGAGAGAGGAGAGAGAGAGAGAGAGAGGGGAGAGGAGAGAGAGAGAGAGAGAGAGAGAGGAGGAGAGAGAGAGAGGAGAGAGAAGAGGGAGGACGTGGGGAGGAGGGAGAGGAGAGAGGGAGGAGAGAGAGGATGAGAGGAGGAGGAGGAGGAGGAGGAGGAGGAGGAGGAGGAGGAGGAAAAAAGCCTGGAAGGAATAAAGATCAAGCAGGAGATGTGAGGATGAGAGAGAGAGAGGGAGGCAGGAAGAGAGAGAGAGAGAGAGAGAGAGGGAGGCGGAGACAGGAGGTGAAGTGACTGCTGGGAGGCGTCTCGCTGAACGCTGTGATCGAGACCGAGAGGACGACAGGAAACACAGGGAAAGTGACAGAGAGTGACACGCCCGCCATCTCAAAGAAGAACCCGGGCAAATTGATCATTTTGAATCCATGTTCCTTCTCCTCGCCGATCCATCGCGTGGGTCTGAGCTCATCACTTCACTTCTTAACGACACGGCGCTTGATTAGTTTCCCTGCTCGTCACTTCAAAGCCTCTCCACTTGCATATCTTTAAAGAATGATGTAAAGTGCTGCAACCGGTGCGACTGCGTTCACTGGGGGATTTTCAGACGCTCGGTTTACGGATGCTTGGATTGTGATGTCAAAGTTTGCTCTCCTTCCTCCTCTTCCTCTCCTCCTCCTTCCTCTTCTTCTTCTTCTCCATTCCACCGTCCTTCTGCACGAGGTAGGTCTTCACTTCTCACTGCAGCTCGCGGCAGAAAGTGCACGACACGAAACATTAATCACAAGTAGAGATGAAGACATTTGATGGAGATCTCTGAGATCAACCATCTTTTCTACGAGTTAAAGACTCTATTGAGGAAACTGAATGCGCTGGAAGAAGAAACACGTTTCCTCTGCTCTCCCACATTGCACCGTCATGCCAGAAAGTCTATTTTTAACTCCCGAAACCAAATCAAAGTCATCGTGCACTTTTCTCTCTCTGCCACTGAAACCGTGTGTGTGTGCATGTTGTACAGTTTCCCTGCCTCCTGTTTGCGTTGAGCTCGCACGCACAACACGTAGTTTATCCTCCGTCCTGTGCAGCGTCAGCAGCAGTCGTGATCTCTCGCTCGCGTCGTGCGAGCGTCTCAGGGTTTCTGGGGCGTTTGCAGGAGCTTCCAGTCTGCGCCGTTAAAACTTCTCCTGTGGAAGAGAGCATCTCTGCTTCATTACAGTTGCTCCTCAAACCTGCGGGTCAGGACCTTAGTCAGAGTTTAGAATGAATAATCATATTTCTAATAATAATAGAAGAGTGTAATCATGCCTTTTTTAAATCTCAGTGGTGCTGATGCATTTTTCATGTGAACAGGCTTCAGGGCATCTCTCAGCAGAGAAGCACAAGTGGAGGAGAGACTGAATAATGACTCGACTGTCCTGATTCAGTGCAGCCACAGCAGGGGGTCACGCTGCCGGCCATTAAACATTAAACGGGCTGGAAACAACAGGCGAGTCGGTTTAGTCGTATTTCTGAGCTTGTTACTGAAGGTTTGAGCTCCAGTTGTTCTGATGGTGGGTTCGTGGAAAGAGTAAATGTTGCTTCAGGTTTTGTTGGATGAGAATCAGAAAAGGCCGAGTGGAGGAAGCTTCTCTTCTGTCGGCTGCAGTGAGAGACAGAGTCTCGACTCATCAGGTGCTTTCACTGTTTCTTCATCAGTTGATTGAATAAACATACATGCACAGGTTGTGCTCATCACCAGCACTTCGTCACTCTACTGCGGATATTTAGCAAAATGTCCTTTTACAAAAACCTTCCGAAAGTGCAGATTGCAAAAAAACTCTGCTTCCTGTGGATCTGCCGAGTTTGAAAGATGATGTCACAGCTATTCTCACATGTGCACTGTTGTGTGATGATCCTGCAGCAGCAACGACAACAACAATGGCGGCTGTACATCTGTTTCCCTGCCTGAGCACTGCTACGTCACTAATTACATTAATTACATTACCGACGTTCATAAAACTTGACCACGTCTTCTCTGTTTGGCTGATGGTTGACTTTATCGCCACCTACTGGCTTGTTTTAGCATTTGTACTAGTTTTTTGTTTCCATCTGACTGTAGATATTTTATAAATGAGGACAGATGATTTTTATTAAGATCCGAAGGAAACCTTCCTTAAAAATAATATCTGCAGTTGTAGTTAATTCTTCAACCTCTTGGTCGAAATACAAATAATGTAAAAATGAGCGACTAAAAACTGTTAATTTTGATATTAGTTTAACAAAAATGAGACAATTGTATTCTAGTAAATGAAACGTTTAGCAGATTTGATTTCATTTTAGTTTTACCTACACTGAGTTTCGTTTTTGTTGCGACAGTAACCGAGGGACGTCCGAAGTGTCACTTACATCACGAAAAATCTTTGGTCAGTGCCCCCCCCGGTGGACGAACTTAATAGTGGCGACTCTGTTTATACATGTATTTGTTCATAATGTTATTTACTGGCCAACATTATTCTGTTATATCTGCAGTTTTATATCAACCGACGAATCAGATTTATCGCTCTTACTTTTAGTGATGCACTCTTCAATGTGCTTTTCAATGAAATATGTAAACTGAACCACAAACTTATACAAAAAATTGACAAAATGAGGTCAAAAGTAAAGCCAAAGTGTCTTGATGCCCCCTGGTGGTTGGCTGCAGTATAGCAGTCCAGTTAAGCAGAAGTTTGTCTGCAGCTGCGACGGAGAAATAAACATTTTCTTAAGCTTCTTAAATCCTCTGGGTTTTTACATTAGTCGTTTGACTGACAGACAATAAATAATTATCTCCAGCTCGCACGCTGACCTCGCTAACGACGGAGGCCGCCGCGGTGAAAGGCCGCGGTGATTTGGAAGCTGTCAATCAAGTGACGTTTGAACCACAGGGCAGCCGGTGGTGGAGCAGGCGTCCGGGGGGAACCCCACACAGGTTCTCATACAGTGGACACGTTGACATTTATTTATGCAGATGTGTGCACAAAGAATCCAAATTATTCAACATTAATAGTTCATGCCTGCCTGTGTTATGAGTCTTTAGAATTAAAATTATACCCGTTAGAAATAGTTACACTTTTGGACGATTGATGCAGGTTTTCCATCAGAATCAAGTTTGAACTGGCTGTAAAACATCGGCTCTTATGGTTTCCTAGCATCGAGCACTGGGTTTGATTTGCAGCGCCTCCTGGAGGCCAAACAATCTCATCTCGCTTTAATCCGACGGAGGTTTGCAGGTTTTTCGTGTAAATACATTTATTCCTCGACTCGCTCAACCCCCGACTTCTCCTCAACGACTCTGCCTGAACCGTTGAAGCTCTCAGTCAGATTTCTTCCTGGAGATTCTAGTCTTATGTCCTCACGGGGAATAGGAATAGAAGGATGTGTGTGTGTGTTCAGCAGGGGTCGTCTCGTCTCGTCCAGACACGACAGGTGACGAATGGGTTCGACGCCCTGAAGCCGACACAGAAAGGAAATGGAGACAACGAGGGTCAGTGTCTGCAGCGCTGCCTTAACATGAAATGGGATGAGGGACGGAGGGGCGGGCGGGGCGGGGGGGGGGGCTCAGTTTCCTGCAGGGACTCAGACACAGACAAGGACAAGAACGAGGCAGAATGAGACCACCTTCATATCTGAGGTGTGGCTTGATGTAGAGATCACAAAGTGCCGTCTGTATCCTGGCAACAGTTGGAACAACTTCACAGAACATCTGATTCTCAAAGCGACACGGTGTGAAACCGTGATTTGCTCTGATAGATTCACAACATGGATTCATCTCTTCTGTGTTATGGTCCCTTTCGTTTAAAGTCTTGATGTCGGGAAGATAATTCCCCTCAAAATACAATTAAACGAAAGTAACTGATTTGGTGCGCTAGAAAAATTACTTTTCAAATAAAGTACAGATACTTAACAAAGCATTAAAATGTGTTTCTTCCCACCTCTGAATATGATGTGATATGATTGGCTGCAGTGTTTATACCCAAATCGCCAGAAGTAGCTGAGCTGTAGCTCAAATTAGAATAATGTCACATTTCCGTGGTCTCACTTCTGTTTGCTCACATAAACGTGACAAAAGCGCTTTTGTCAAAACTGTTAAAATACATTATTTCCACTGGGCTCTGAGCTGCGGATGCAAAATGTAGCTTTGGCAAAAATCTGAAATAGGACAAAGAGATAAAAACACCCTGTGAATCAGGTTTTGAAACGTTGATCTCGTATCTGCTGAAGCTTCGGGCAGCGTCGTCCACACGAGCATCATTTATCACAACCGGCTGAGAGGGACAAGCTGGGGGGGGGGGGGGGTCACATCCTGAATTGGCAGGGGCAACAAGTGGCATCATTGTTTGGCATCTCTGAGAGAGAAAGCTAAATCAATTAGCCTCAGGAGTCCGGGCATTGTCATTCGCATCAGGTTACCGGTGGAGCGCGGCCAGGACCGGCTCGGGGAACAGACGCTCGCTCGGGGGAACAGCGAGGAAAGGATTGAGGGGGAGGAGCCGGAGCTGGGCCGGGTTATTTGATTTGCTCAGGAAAGTGATTTTACCTTCCGCTCCCTAACAACCCTCCCTCGCTCCCTCCCTCGCTCGCTCCCTGCCTCGCTCCCTCCCTCCCTCCCTCCCTCGCTCCCTCCCTCCCTCCCTCGCTCCCTCCCTCGCTCCCTCGCTCCCTCCCTCCCTCGCTCCCTCGCCTCCCTCCCTCCCTCCCTCCCTCCCTCTCCTCGCTCCTCCCTCCTCTCCTCCTCCTCCTCCCTCCCTTCGCTCTCCCTCCCTCCCTCCCTCCCTCGCTCCCTCCCTCCCTCCCTCCTCCTCCCTCGCTCCCTCCCTCCCTTCCCTCCCTCGCTCCCTCCCCTCCCTCCCTCCTCCCTCCCTCGCTCCCTCCTCCCTCCCTCCCTCCCTCCTCTCCTCCCTCGCCCTCCCTCCTCTCCCTCCCTCGCTCCTCGCCTCCCTCCCCCTCGCTCCCTCCCCCCTCCTCCTCCTCGCGTCCCTCGCCTCCCTCTCCCCTCGCTCCTCGAGCGTGTGAGCTGCTGATCCAGGGGCAGCTCGTCCTCGCTGCTTTTACAGCTTTGCTTGAGAGCCCATCCGAGCCTTCAAGTGCAAACACTTTACCTTGTACAGTGATCTGTTCATGCTGCCCGGAGGTGGCCTGTGTGTGTGTGTGTGGTGTCTGTGTGTGTGTGTGTGTGGTGTGTGTGTGTGTGTGTGCGTGTGCGTGTGTGTGTGATTAATGGAATGGAGGGCCGCTCATGTCTTCCTCCAAATGATATATTGAATGTGTGTGTGTGTGTGTGAGTGTGTGTGAGTGAGTGTGTTTGAAAAAATGACAGATGCGCTTGGACGGAGGTGGAGTGGCGATGATAAATCAATTAGAGTGAGCAGGAGAATCAGGCTAATGAAGGTGACGGCGGGGCCACAGTCCCACTCAGTCATGACTCAGTCCTGCTGGTGGGCGTGAACCAGTGCACACACGTGTTCTTACTGGATCCCACTCACCAGCGCCGCTGGGGCGTCAAGTCCGGACAAATCACAGATACATTTAACTGAACATCACAAAATCGTATTTAAAGTCCTTAGATCTGGTCTTAAATGTCTTATGTCGGTTTTTGGATTGACAACACAGCGGAGGATAAAGTCCAACCTATCACGGTCTTGATCGCCCCCTGGTGGCTGGTTGCAGTATAGGCCGTAATCCCTGCCTCCTCCATGTTAGCACATGGGTACACGGGCAAAACTAAAAAAGTAAAAGTTTGAGTCATTTTTTTCCATGGAAGGTTTCTTTCATTTCTCTTACCTTGGATAAAAATGTGGATTTTTGAGAATTAGTGGAAACACTTACAAAATATGTAATGTAGATTTGGTTGTTTTAGACATTTTAATAAAGAGTTGTTACGTATATTATATATTCACGGTCTAAATACGAGTCTAAATGAGCTTGTTGCGTTGGTTTTTCAATAGTAGAAGTTCACTTTATTGAAATGTAATTGGTATGAAATTGGACGCATCGTGGATTGTGATTTAATTACTGCAGATAAATGTCAATCACTCTGATTCTAAATCACTCAGAAGAAGAAGAGAAGCAATTCTACATCGAATCTACAACGATTCCACTCGCTGAACATATTGCGTCGCCCGTATTTTCTTTCTCATAATCGTATTTATAAAATTACTTCTGTGATTGCAATCAATTTTTACGTTTCTTTTTTCAAGCAGCTGTTGTCACGCTGCTCTTTCTCCTCCCGTCTTTCTTCTGGGAACCAGCTGCCCACCATTCTTCCAGCTGTCATTCTTCTCTTCAGGATTCATGTCCCCTCCTAATAGTGGTATTTATTTTCTGTCAGGCTCTCTTTGTCCCAGACAGAATAACATGCTCATTACGCACATTCACAAGATGTTTGTGAGCATGTGCCTCTTGCATAGAGACACACACACACACACGGATGAGTCTCTGTCAGATTGTTACCAATCAGCTGTAGTTATGTACTTTCCCGGCTCCGCTGTGTATTTTTCTTGTCCCTGAGGATAAGTGGCAGATCTTCTATAACATGTTTTACTGAGCCATTTCCAGCACAGAGCGGAAGATTTCATCTCTTAGGTATCGACAGTAAAAGACGATTTTTTTTTTTTATGCCTCTGTCTCATCTTGTTGATGGAATCATCACAGGTAGTTTTCCGTTTTTGGGGTTTTTCTATTTCTAAATCATAATCCAGAAACAGCACGTTTCCCGGATTTTGGTTTTCTGATTGTCAATTTAGAGTTTCCAATTAACCTCCTCCCAGTCTTTGGACTGTGGGAGGAAGCTGGAGAAAACCCACGCAGACCCAGGCCGAACAGGGATTCGAACCCGGAACCTTCTCGCTGTGAGACAGTGTTCAGTGTAATTGCTGTTGGTCACAGTAAACATTACATCTGTCGCACAACAGCAGCGACGGTGACACTTCCCATGAGGTTCCCACTAAACGCTGCAGGTCATGTTGCTCTGGTTCGTTTTCTTTCATCGGTGATTTGGTTTGTTCGGAGCTGGACCAGCTGCCGGAGCTGGACCAGCTGCCGAGTGGACATGACGACCTGGGTCTTCTCTTAGTTCACATGTTGTTTGTGTTACTGCAGCTCAGGTGGTTCGGAGACAGGAAGCATTCGTCCCTGCTCAGAGAAGTCGAGCAAAACAAAATGAGGGATTCTCATTTGTTCATAACTGAAAATCCCCTACATTTGTTTTTGTGACAGGCGACTTCTTGCAGCTCGATGCAGTAATGATGATGGCTCTGTATAATTAAATATATATATATATATAAGGTGGGAGTACATGACGTTCATATTTTAGAACGAATTTTGGGCGACAGGTAGTTTTGTCGCCTAAGCTCAACAAGCTCTTCATCATTTTGTTTATTTTTCAGTTTCTTTGTTATTTGCTTCTGACAAATGGACGATTTTGTCCTTAAGGTATTTGTGGCAAAAAGAAAAATAGGAAACTGCAGTTACATATGTCCCTCAGGTTATTATAACTTTTGCTGGATTTGTTTTGATTCCTTTGCAAAACAAAATGTGTAAAGCAAGCGTGGTCTCAACTTGTAGATTAGGGCGTTCACAAACAAGCATAATGGGTAATGTAATGTGTAGAGCTTCATTTACACAAAATGTATAATCAGGATACCAGCAGGTGTATTTTCAAATCCCGACCAATATACTGACAACGAGTGATGGAATATTGCAGAAAACACGACAGTGAATGTAACAGATGAGACAGACTGGTGAGAACTGGGTGCCCATGATGGGAATCAACACACCTCCAGCCGAAGCCAAGACGAGACCGCCTGTGAGGATGGTAAAAGCTTTACGGGTGTTTTGACAGCACACTAGTGTGTCGGTGTTCCTCGTGGTGCTGGAGAGAGGGACGGCTGCTACATTCAGGAAGTTAATGGGGAACACTGGAGTTATGGGCACTAAGGGGCCCTGTGAGCCAACCGCAGACTGTAAATCAACATGGACGACATGTCCCCACTTCCTTCTACTATCCAGAAATAAACCTAAAATATCTCGGATATCAATACTGGAGCGATCAGGGTGATGGAGCGAAATCCAGTTGATACATTGGCTCAACACTTTTCAGTCTGCTGTCAATCATAATGTTTCAACCCATTTTATATCATCAAATAACTAATTAAAACCAAACTAAACCTACTAATAACTACCTCAGATGATGAAAACCATCTTTGACTATTTAGCATTGTCCATATCCCGTCTGCTAACATGGAGGAGGCAGGTTTTTATGTCATATACTGCAGCCAGCCACCAGGGGGCAATGGAGATGCTGTGGCTTGACTTTTAAGGAGCAGTTCATCTTATTTGCATTATTATACGGAGACGACACAAACCGCACCTGTGACTCAACTTAATAATAAACACTAACAGTACGTTTCTTATTGTTTTTTCTTGTTATAGACAAAAACACAGCAGAAACAAAATGGGCAGAACAACCCAGTCTCATCCTTTACTCAGCTAAAAGAACCTGAGTTATAGTCGTCCCCAAACCTGGGCGCTCCTCACTAATGGCTACCTGGGCCGCAGCCAGGCCATTTCCTATTAGCTTGATGAGTCACAGAGTAGAGATGTGCAAGATTTGTTGCCCCCCTCCGCCGACCGCCCCGCCCCCCCCCCCCCCTCCATCACCTCGGTCCTTCCTCCACCTGGACTTCGTCCGATTTCCATTTAATTGACAGGAAAATGTGTCGTTCCTCCTCTCGGAGAGATGCTCCCCAACAGACAGCAGGGAGAGGAAGGTTACGGGTCTTGGAAGCAGAATCTACCACTCGTTCCAAGCTCCTCATTTCATTTTCCTATCACCACAAATTTACTGCCACAAGCTTCCAATCATAAAAAAAAAAAGAATGCATTTGAAAGTCACAGCGAGGAAACAATACGTCCACTCCTCATCCTCGTCCAGTTGGATTTCGGCCTGAAACATAAGGTGCTGATAGACAATTGTCCAGTTCCCTTTTTCTTTGTCGATGTAAATCTGTCAGGACTTGCAGACCCGTGCAGCAGAACAACGATAATTCCTCCTCCTCTTCTGGATCTTTCAGGGAAGCGTAATAACATTGTTTTATTGTAAAGCAGCTCATGAAAACAAGGAGTAATTGGCCCTAAGCACTATAATTTTGGCCGTTCCATCAAGTTAGAGATAGAGTTGTCAAAACCCGCTCACGTCCCATTCCTCCACTCTCTTCCCTGAGGTGACGTGAAAGCACGCGGCAGAATTACTCAGCCGGGACGAAGAGGTAAATCTCCAGAGGAAAGTAATCCTTGTCGTCTTCTGGCACCGGAGCAGACGCTCACCTCTCTTTGGCTGGAGAGCGAGTTTCTCCTCTGGGTCGCGTCCAACGTGAAACGACAGAGAAAGAAAGAGAGTGAGCGTTGGCAACAGGACGACATAAATAATACGAATAACATGAAGGAGGAGAAGGAGCCTGAAATGCTGCAGGATGAATAAACCCGATAGTATGAAGGCGCTTGCTTTTGTAACGTCGTGCAAATTGTAGGTTTTCTTAATAAGGTGCTGTGAGAATGAATGGGCTGCACAGAGAAACACAACGAGCGTCATATTCATGGACGACTCGGAGTCTTGCTGTGGTTCAGAAACCCCTGCACCTGCCGGAGCTTCCTCCCGACCTCCCTCACTAATCAGCCGGACGGGGATGATGGAGGCTCCTGAGCTGCCGTCAGCCAGCTGCTCTGCACCAGGCTCACGATGAGCAAGGCAGCCGTGGTGCTGCTGCATGTGTGGGTGTGGTTTGGGAGGATTTGATTGACAGTCATAGCACAGTGTGAATACGTTATTATTTACATTTGAGACAAACTGTAGATTTAATTTAAAACTGATTAATGGTTATTTTTACGGATTTTCTAGAAGGTATCATCTTAAACGTCAAATCTTGGTGCACGTGACAAAAGTACAAGATCAGGGAATTAGTATTTGTCCATATATAGTTGATTCCTCTTTTTATGCTTTTGAATATCTTCAGGTTTTGACTTTAAATAAATTAACTTTCTCACATTTGCTTATTGTTGAACTGACATTTCAACAAAGAGAGAAAGTTTCATGCCAAGTCTCCAATTTTATCAAATTTTGATCTGGTCTTTAAAAAAAAAAAAACAACTAGACCTTTTCCCCTCACTTTTTAATCCGAATCTTTTATTATCGACCGTCTGATTGTTGCGGTGAAATATCAAAATCCTTTTCCGTTGCGCTCTAACGATTTTTTAAGGAAACAACAGATTTCCCCCGGCCTTTAATTTATTCATGTATTCCGAAACTATAAGTTTCAACCTTGTGTGTCTGCAGCCGCTTCACATCAGTTTAAAAAGTTTCCTAACTTCTGTTCGCTGAGTCAGAACGTGTGTGTGGCGCCGCGCTGCCCTCGGGGGGAGATTGATTTAAGTTTGACTGCAGCACATTTTTACTCCACTTCCTTATTCTGAAGCTCGATATCCTTTGGCCGGCGAGCGCTCAACACTTTCTTATCTGCATCACTGTTCCCAAAGTCTTCATTATCTCAAGTACTTAATTAATCTGGGCTGAGTTCTCCTATCATCACTTATTATAAATCAGTGCAGTGTAATTATCTTCGCACTCTGGTCAGAAATCTTGCTTAACGACTTTACCCCTTTACGTTAAGAATCGTTTCTGTGCTGGAACACAACATCTGTTCCTTCGAGGTGAACGCTGTTCTCAGGTGTCTGTTGGTAAACATGGCTAATTCGATTTTAAAGAATTTAAAGACCCATGAGACCCATGAGACCCACAAAGTGTAAGTTCCAGCGTCTTGGAAATCAAAATTACAAACAGCAAGTACTAAAAAAAAGCAGAGGGGTCCGAGCTACAGCTCCCCGGTGACCACGGAATGAGCCCGTGAAAGAGAAGAGCCTCGGAAAATGAATTTTACAACAATATGATCCATGTGGAGGGAAGATATCACTTTTACAAGCAATAAGAAGCAAATAGAGGAAAGGGACATGATTTAGAGAGAAGAGGCGATGGGAAGTTTCATATCCTCAAATTATGTGTGTGAGAGTTTGTAGTTTTTTTTCCACATTGAACCTTTAACATTTCTTGGATATATTTAAGATGTTATTAGTATAATTAACTATAGAGCGAGAACATTTAGTCTTACGAGTGAACTGCAATCATCTCATTATACCGGCAGCACATCTGATAAGGATTCGTTGATTACTCAAGTAGTCAATTGGAAGAAATATCCCTTTTTTATAATTGATAATAATCATATAATTTTCCACCTAATACACCAAACATCTTCTAGTTCCAGCTTCATATTTGTGAGTATTTGCTTCTTGTTGTTTTCAGATATTACACTTCCTTGACCGTGGTGATCGTGGTGCTGAGCCGTGGTATCGAGGTCCCACTGATACACGTGTTCCCGTCAATCACAGCCCAGTCTCAGCTGTCAATCATGATATTTCACCTTGTTTTTATTGCATCATATAACTGGTTAAAACCAAAGCGTTCTCCTGGTTTCAAATCGGTTCCACGTGTTTCTATCTGTGTCCTCAGCTGGTTTTAAGTGGGTCTGTTGGGTTTTCACTGGGTCCAGGTTGATTATACTGTTTCCAGCGAGCTCACTTGGACATTCATCACTGAAATGACAAAAAAAACATCTTTGAGATACAATAATTAACGTCCATAGTCCTAACCCTAACCATAGCCATGTATAACCCAACCAGTGTTTAATACCTATACTGCAGCCAACCACTAGTTCGTGATCACGATGATTTAGCTTCACTGTCTTGTCGTCTATCTTCTCAGTCGATGGCCAAAACAGTTTCTGAAACTTTTTGCCTCGAACTTGATTCCAGTCGTTTGTAGGATTTTAAAAGTGCGACTCTCCTTTCAACAAGTTTGTTTCCTGTGAGCTCACAACAAGCTCAAGGAGAATGTCTGTGTCAGTTTTTAAATCCGGTCGCTCCAGCAGTTCTCTGCGGAGTGAGAGGCAGTTTTATTGAGACTTAAATTCCCCATATTCCTCCGTGATAGTCCCTAATCAAGCTTTCATGCTCCCTTAAGTCGAGTTTTAACGACACGTCTTGTTACACGTCATTTTCCTACTCATTACACATAAAACAATTTTTGCCGAGGTCACTTATTTTACTGTGCTCCTTTTTAAAGATCTCCGTTGCACCAATTTATATTGTTTGTTGTTTCACGAGGATCGTTAACCGCTGTTTAGAATTATATAACGGAAAAAACATTTGACAGCTAATAAACACATGCCGGTCTTGATATGCGGTTGATATTACAGTTTACAGTTTCCTTTGACGTTTGCATTTGCCTCAGTTGCAGTGAACGTAGAACTAATATGTCAATCATTGGATGTGATGAAGCCGGTAGTGTGAGGGTAATAGGTCGTTGTACAAGTCAACAAGCCGTGTGCTGCTCATTCCTCGATGTGAAACATTTCCTCACCACCGTTTATGGTTATGAAATACTAATTTCCAACTCATCCTCTGACCCGAACAGATGTTTATGTCGTGTTGGTATTTTGTGTATTAGATGATGTCCAGTTACAGTGATTGAGAGATAAAGAATCGTCCGATGCACAGGATGGGTCGTCTGTTTCCCAAAACATATTTAATCAACAGAAATAGTCGTTTTAATTATATCTCACATTTGATACTAATAGACAATGAGTAATATATCCCACCTAGCAATGACTAAAAAACCCAAATGTTATAAGATTGAGTTCAACAGAGTATTCACCTTCAAAATATACAACATATTCATATGATATCATTCCTAACCTACACCAATCATCGTATATTCATATCATACGAATGGTTTCTGGTTTCTACATAAGCAGAGGAAATGTGTTTGGAAACCCAGCACTTACTCTTTCGTGTTTTACAATGTTTTGAATTCGATTTTTAAACTTACTTATAACTTATATGAGTATAGATATAAGATCTGAGCACAACATGTTTCTTTAATGATGGTGAAGAGGTCAATCTTTATTACAGAAGGAACATTACTCCTCAAATGTCTTCTTCTTTTCTCTGGTTTTCTATTGACTGGGATGTTACAGTGGTTTTGGTGCTTACAACTATTTTATCTCTGTCTTCCCATTTTAGCCACGGACCAGTAATATTAACACTTTGGACTAAATGCTTTTTTAACAAATGAACAATGATACCAGGAGCGTTTTGATTGTAACTCACACCGACCATGTGGGTAGCTAGATAAGGACAGGCCGCTCTTTTGAGAACATGTTCTCCCGGAATCGCTTCAACGGACAACATGGAGCAGGTGTTTCCCCTAAAGGAGGCACCAAGACTAAAGTCCAGCCACCCAAAAAGAGGGCTCCGAATCCTCGAGTAGCCCTCGTCATCCGGGGTAAAATACATCGTCTCCTGCAAGGATCTGCGGACCACCATGTCCCAGAGTCCCAACACTATTATGCAGGTATTGAGGATGAGGAGGCGGCATCGACAACAGAGGAAGGCAGGCAGGAGCATAGAAGGACATATCCAAAGGTCAGCCAGAGGACTGGAGATTACCCCCCCAAAGTGCCAAATGGTGAAGAACATGGAGTGGCGTCAGGGCCCCCATGTGTTGGAGAGGTGGAGCTGAACAGAGAAGGATGTATAAGAATACCTTGCACTTTGCAGCATAAAGTCTGCAGATCCCCAGCAAATAGGAAGCGTATCTCATTTGAGAGTGGAGTTCGGACAATTCCTGAGCAGATGCGACCGCCCTACAGCCCGAGTAGCCCGGACATGAATGGTTCTAAATATGCAGGAGCAGCTGGAAGGGATTTTGCTTCACCCCATAGTCGGCCAAAGAGACCATACTCTACTGGAGACTGTGTGGACTACAACTTCAACAGAGCTCTCCCAGGAACACTGCTAGAAGAGGACGAAGACAAAGAGGAGGAGTCAAGCGCCATCATTGAGCACATTCTAAAAGAGCTGAGGGGGATCAACAAAATCCAGGAGGAAATCTCCGACCTCAGGGATTACCTGACCTCAGTGCGAGGGTCAGTTGAGGAAGTGTCATCCTGTGTTGATGCTGTATTGTTAGAGATTGAGGGCATTCGTTCTAATAAGGCTGGTTCAGGGGCACATGCTAGTACGTGGTCAGGGGCAGGGGGCAAAGATGGATCATCTCCTCGCAGAAGGCCTGCTAGTGCGTATGGCAGTTTAGGGAGCGCAAAGCCAAAGTCTGATTTAAATCTTTTCCACCAAGTCTGCAGTGAGCGCCATAGCGTCCATGGAGAATTGATGTTACCAAGGGCTGAGGAGTCTACTGTTTCGCCCATCGCTGAATCAGTGGATCATCAGGACCTGGAGGAACCTGATGATAACTCTGACCACAGTTCAGATATTCCAGTAGGTGCTATAGCAAGGAAGCTCAGCTTTGGCTACCTTGGGCAGGATGGCCAAGACTATCCAAGCACCAGCTCCCTGTCTTCTGGTCACAGTTCAAAGTCTGAGTCAGACCTAGATAGACCATTATCTAGTCATGGGAGGAAACAGCAAAGACCTGAAGACAGGGAGGAACACTGGACAAACACTGGACCACCACACAGTGCCACTGCGGAGTCTGTGTGGCATCAGGAATCTTACCTCAGGGACAGACGTCGGGAGTTGCATGAAGATGATTGCAAAGGTGCTGGTAGCTGGGATCACTACAGCGTAGGAGGATATGGTACATTGGGGAAGTGCTCCACAGGAAGCCCAGAACATCTCTCTGGTAAACATTACAACTCACCTGCCAGTGCTTCTAGCAGGGATGAGTGGCAGTCACGGAGGAGAAGGTCTCAGACCAAGCCTGGGACTCATGTTCCAGCAGATACCAACCTTGCCAACCCCACTGTAGGATATGAGTGTGCTGCGGATTTTTCCTACCCTCAAAGTTCTGGTTACCATTCAGTTGATGGGCACGATGGAGAAGCAGAGTTTGACTATCAGCAATCAAATGAGCAGAGCTACACATTAGACTCTCAAGCTGATACATATCAGGAAAGGTATCTACCCTACGAAGAGTCTTCAGAAGTGACATGGAGTGAGGCATACTTGTGTAGCACTGTAGGTGGTGTAGATGGGCCATTCGTTCAAGAGCCTGAAGTCGGTAACTTGGAAAACTGGCTTCCTCCTCCTGGCAGTGCAGACGTCCCAGCTGCGGTTTCAATGTCAAGCGTATAGGTCGAGCTGTACTGGATTTTAGCTCTGCCTTACGGGGGGCACTGCGCAAGCTCGAAGTACCTGTAGCTCAAATCCTGGAGAGGAAACAGACTTTGATATAACGATGCCCTCTGACCGACCCACAGCTGAGTTGCCTTCAAAACCGTCATGCTACGACACACGATTCGAACAATCTGACGTACAAACATCTGGTAAAACCCCGAAAACACATATGGTCGATAGCAGTTATGTTGTTAGGGAATTGATCAAAAACGGTTCTCTAAACAAATCAGATCCTTTCTCAGAGCATATTATTGAAGAAGCCACTAAACGCCTTATCTTGGAGTCTATGGACACCTCCACACATCCTCCTTACTCAGACAAGGTTCCCTCAGGCCCGGAAGAGCTGGCAGTCTGCACGGACCCAATCTCCAGTAGCACTGCCGTATTACCTCCACCTGAAAGCCTTACAGAACAACCTGCCGGAGGCCATGTAGGAGGCCATGTAGGAGGCCATGTAGGAGGCCATGTAGGAAGCCATGTAGGAGGCCATGTAGGAGGCCATGTAGGAGGCCATGTAGGAAGCCATGTAGGAGGCCATGTAGGAAGCCATGTAGGAGGCCCTGCAGAAGGTCTGGAAGACACACCTGCAGATCTGAGTGGAAAAGCCCAGATTTCCCAATGCACCACCACGGAATCTCTCTCGGTCTCCCTCTTGGCTGATGAACCTGTAGCACCAGAGCAGCAGGGAGAAACCGAGGTGCCACTTCCAAACCAGTTAGCTACCGATATCGCCGCCTCAGAGGGCAAAGCAGAGGGAGATGCAGGAGAGCCACATGTGGACTTAAGCCAAATGGAAGAACGCAGGCTGAAGTGCCTGAGGGGTTTCCAGCAGATTCTGCGGGAGAAGAGAGAGACCAGACGCAACCTCACCAGTATGACCATGTCCAGCCTCTCTCAGGAATACTTTGAACCAGGTAGTCATAACTGTTGAAATCATCTTTTTTTTAATCGTGAAAAGCATTCTTCTTTTCGAATTTAACTAAATAAGTCATTCTTTATTTTTGTCTGATTTGAGTTTGTCCTCAATCTTCATCATTCGGCCCCGAGGCTAAAAGAAGTTTATTGAAGTTCTTCTTTGTGATTCTAAATGAAAAGTATTTCCTCGTTCCACCTTCGAGCTCCAGCCTCTCGCTGCTGCTGAAGCTCTTTGATCCGTCCCAGTTGCAGTGGGATGTGTACTCTGATGAAAGGATAGCCACTGGTATTCTCTTTGAGGACTATCCACCAGCGGATATGAATAATCCCCCTGTACCGAAAGGTCTCTCGAGTATTTACTTTGCCAAATGGTCTCTGCTGATACTGTAATTTTATGCCCCCTGGAGAGCAATGCATCAGCCGCCACTCGCGAGCCCCCTCCTCGACTCGGAGGCTCCTGCAGTAACCATTTGCTGAATTAGAAAACATTAATTATCTCCCTGGAAAGCGAGCCTGACATTAAAGAGGAAGGACAAGGGAGATATTAAGAGTCATTTTCATGATAAATTATACATGTTAATGAAACATTTATGACCTCAGACCCCATCTAGCGGGGAAACGCTGCTTTTAGCGGTTACCGAAGCATTTATAACAAAATGAATAATCCAGGGTGAGTCTTGTATTCCGATAAGTCAAACTAGTCCATGACTGTTTTCCTTGTTTCTCTTGTGCTGTTTTACAGATGGAAGCCAAGATGGAGATCAGGTTACCTTCACTGTGGTTTCTCTCTTCCATTAACATTATACACATGTCTTCTCATAATCATTTATTCCTTCTTTACAGTTTTCTTTATATTCTGTGGACATTTACTCCTGTTGGTGTTACTTTCCGTTTCTATTCTGTTGTGACAAATACTCTGTGTTCGCCTTCACAGCTAATTGAAGAGCTTGTGGTTTTATGAGACGTCGGCCTCAAGGCACCGGGGGCCTAATAAGAACATTTGTGGTTTCAGTCATAAATATAGAATTGCCACACAGGAGTAGGTCGGTATTGATCAGGACATCGCATTGATGAAAACGAATATCGATGCGGAGTCTCTCAGGCTTCCCGTGTCCGTACGGTCACGCTGGTACTTTCTTTACTAGCTGTCGGACAGAAAATACACTGAGAGGAAGCACGAGTCGATATCTGGCGTGTTCACCGGGAGTAGGTGTGGCTCGGTAGGTGTTTACTTTACAAGGTGGATCCAGATTTATGATGCTCACATCTGTATGAGGACAATATAATTGATTGAAATGCTTTCTCCGGCATTTAGTGCTGAAACTCAACCAACCCAGTGTTTTTTCTGTGTATGTGTATGTGTGTATGTGTGTGTGTGTGTGTGTGTGTGTGTGTGTGTGTGTGTGTGTGTGTGTGTGTGTGTGCATGCTCTGTGTCATGAAACCAATAAATGCTGTCAGCCTTCAAGTGGCTAAATGTCTGACCTCTGACCTCTTGTTTCAGAGCCGAGATCAAGACGGTGACCCCAGCAAGCACCCGTGGGCCCAGCCAGGGTCAGTAAACACCTCCTGTGTGATGCAGGGTTTGGATTTATTTTTCTTTATTCAAATAATCATCAATGCATGTTGGTATTGTGTGTGTGTGTGTGCGTGTGTGTGTGTGTGTGCAGGGGAAACACCCCCTTTGGCATTGACAGCATGCCCGACCTTCGCAAGAGGAGGCCCATCCCCTTGTTAGTGAACTGGTGAGTGCATGCAGTGTCCACCTCCTAAATACAAACATCCAACATATGATATAATAAGTTATACAGGTCCAACTGAACTCATCTATTTACCATTAACTGGGAATGTGTAGATAATCACATTCAGCTGTAAAACTACAAGATAGAAATTAGAACAAACACCTACACCAGCTTTAAAACCCTCGTGTGTGTAGAGATGTAGACTCAACACCGAATTAACTGATACTGATCAAGAGACAAGCCATGAATATCATTCTTCTTAACTTATTTTTATTGTATTTATTGTATTTTGTCTTATAAACTAGTAGCGAGACTGTAAATGTTGTTTTCCTTTGCTGCTGGACTGACTCCAGCCCGGTTGAGTGACACCAGAGTTCGATCCGTTCAAACTAAATACCTGTAGGTGCCCGTGCTGTGCTGTCGTGGCCCCGGCTGTGAAATAACATGTTTGCGTTTGCCAGATATCTGGAGGGAGCCTGCTCCTCTGTCTCTAACCTTCTCTCTCTTCTTGTTCTCTCTGCTCTCGTCGTCTCGCTCTCTCCTCGGCGGCCCTCAGGCGATGGTGAGTAACCGAGCGGTGAGATCTCAGCTGCTGCGTTTTGCCATTTCTTTGTTTTGCTTGGTTTCAGTCAGACCCTCTAATGGTTCCTGCAAAGCACTTCGATCCGCTCACTGGGAAGGTTTCAGACATCTGGGCTGAGCACGCACACATATTGAAATACAATACAATCAAAGTAATATCTGGTAGTGTTCACCTATACTTCAATATATATTCTGACAAGCACAGGAACGATCTATGTGCCTGTGAATGCTTTCAGCTTCCTGCAGCCGGTGGGCGCTTAGCGAGAGGCTTTTTCTGTGATTGGTGTTTTAGCTACAAGTCCTTTAATTACCGGGCTTGTCTTGCTTTGATTCAGTAAGTCACCAGCTCCATTTCTTTAATTACACACCGTCCTCTCTGAGCAAACAAACGCTGATAAATGCGACGGGCAAAGTGAGACTTTATTTCCCCTTCCTTCAGTCTCACGTCACTTTGAAGTAGTTTAGTGAGATCTCACTCGCTGAGATCTGAGGGACTCGACTCGTCTGATTAAAGAAACTTGTCTCCTTTGATTTGAGAGGATCCTCCAGAGTGAAGGTTACTTTCACAAGGGAAGAAGTGTGGGGTGCAAACTGCAGCCGTGAGGGGTGAAGGAGGTATAGAGCCTCCGGGATAACATTGTCTAACTTCATTAAGTTTAGTGGAGAGTGGAGGAAAGGAAAAACCGAGCGAGATGAACGGACACATTCTGCAGGCGAGCAGATGTGTGTGCGATCGCTCACGTTAAAGGGATTTTCAAGCCAGTGTCATTATCAACGAGGATTAAAACTGGTAAAAAACAAAACACTGGATTCAGTTTGAAAAAGGCAATGAAGCCGAGCAGCTTCACAGCGAACGGACCAAAATGTCTCCTGATCAACGTTCCCTCATTGTCCTGTAAGACGGACCTCTGGCTTCAAACTTCACGACCAGGGTCTAACAGGGATCTCTGTACGGTCGCGGAGTATTCGACATCCTCATCTGTGATGCCAGCCAAACTAAACCGAGCTAGATTCAATACAGCAAACAACTTGCACGTTAAAATACAGTTTGAAATGAAAAGTCAAGCTGGTGAATCACAGAGTAAATCAGCTTAACTTCATGAGAACTGACAGCGACAGGGTGTCAGGGAAATGCTGTGATGGTAAAAAAAAAAAAACAAGCATCTGTTTCAAAGACACTTCTCAGGTTTGTCACCGTGGGATGAAAACTGCATTTTTAAAACTTCAGCTTGTTTTGTTTGTGTGCTGGAAATGAAGAAAACACTTTTTCTGAGACGTGTCAGAAACTTCCTGCTCGTCGTCAACAGGTCCTCAGATGTTACACAAGAGGCCACAGTGACATGTTAAAGGAATCCATGAAGGGAAAAGCTGCAATAAATCACTCTTACAGCTTCCAGGTTACATAGGGGGCGCTCATGAGGTCGCCTATGGAGCTGTGGCCCCAATATGTAGCTTTTATGGGGTAAAAAAAACATCTGTTGATAAGTTTTTAGGCTTAGAAACAATAGATATAGTTCCATTAGATTTTATTTACACCTTTTCGATAATAGTGGCTTGTCAAGACTGTTTCTGTGCGAGTCTGGAGTGAAGTTAAGTTATTAACTCCACCATGAGCAGTTAGCAGCGGCTACATTAGCCTGAGTTACATCCGCAGCCAAATTTTGGTTCAGCCGGATTAATAGGAAAAGGGAAAACTCTCCGTCTTCTCTTAATGGAACCGACCAACCGCAGCCCGACACCGAGGATTGATCTCCTGATGTTTTATCACCTTCTCTTTCTGTTTGAATCTCTGGTCCTTTCCTGTTTTCTCCCTTCAGTCTATGATACAGTCCAGGAAAGCTGGACTCGCCCACACGCTGGCCACACGGACGTCCCTGAAAGATGAAGAGCTGGTGAGCGGTCCCACTACATACGACACACACACACACACACACACACACACACACACACACACACACACACACAGAAACCACGACTGTAGTTTTCTACAGGAAGACTGATGGGACACACACAACCCACTCCCACACACACCTTTTCTCTCGGAGCAGAGCTGTCATTACTCTGCAGCCGCATTTTTTTTATATGTTTGTCCCAAAGTATTGTGCAGCTTCCAAAATTTAGCTGAGTCAGCGTCGGGGGTTTAACGGAGCCAGCGACAGCGAGACTTCTCTGACTGGATGAGATTCCATGTTGGTTTACGACTCTTTGTTTCGGGCCTCTCCTCCACTGTGTCAAATCCGAATGGTGATTACATCACATCAGGGAAAATTGAGTTTTAATAATTTAATATTTCGGTTTAAGTACTTTCTTAAATATTTCAGTTTGGTGCATATCGACATTGAAATAGTTTTTTGCCCCCGAGGTACATGTGAAGTTAATCTGACCCTGGAAACACGAGTTCTGAATCTGATTCTGCTGCAGTTATTCATATTGTGATATTTATTTATTTACTTAGAAACATGCACGATACTCAGAACCTGCACGTTCCCTGGTTTACAGATGGTCACAATACAGGAAATGATCAAGATGCTCTCTCTCTATATCGTTTATATATATATATATATATATATATGTATATATGTATATGTACTGTGTGTTCAGACTCAACTGACAGATGGAACGAGCATATGTAGTGGAAATATGTAAAACTCCCCTGAGGTTTCAGCACAACAAACACACATCTCGAGCCAAAACCCACATTCACCGATGGACGAGCGACAGCAGCAGAGTTCTGTCCATTCCGTGTCGATGCAGCTTGTTTTCTGTTGATTTTTAAATATGATAAAAGCCACAAATGTATCTGAGACTCGGGAACCCTTTTGAACATTTCCCAGTAAGGAGCCTGCTCAGGAACCTCTTTTCTCGTGTCTTGCCCAATAGCAGTTACACAGGCTTCGAACAGAGATTGTCCATCTGTGAGAGAATTAAAAACCTGAACATTGTGGGGAAAACCGATTTTTTGTTTCCAGCCCATTCATCCAAACTTTTTAAATCATAATAATAATAATGGCAGCAACAATAATCGAAAAGCTGTACAAGAAAATCTCTTTGTCCTTAAAGTTACGAGATGTTTTTACGGTGACAAGGAAGTAAATCAGCGTTAATGAAGCAGAACAAATAAACAAACATAGACGAATAAAAGAGAAAGTATAGAATAGACTGAATGAAACCAGAGCTATAGATGTCAGAGTGTAAGTATAACATCATAACCACGACTATAATAATAACATGAGGGATAATAATGACTCAACGTGCTGTTTAACATTCAGTGTTCACCAAATCCGCCTACACGGGACAACGCAGATTACTTCATCAGAGGAGAAGTTGAGAAAGATTAAAAATGTGCACCGTCACACATAATCACATTTCTCCATAATCCTAATGGAGGCCACCTGAGATTGTTCTTTAATTAACAATCCAACACCTTATTCAACATTATGATTCTGTCCGAATCAAGAGGAGTGTGGGTCGTATAGTTTCCAGTGCTTTCATTTCTTTATCATTATTACGACCTTGTCTTTGTGCTGGTTTGTGTCTTTTCCGTCCTTGTTGTGTTGTCGTCTTCGTCCCTCTCGTTATTCCTCTGATCCGTCCGTCTGTGTTTCTCTCTTCGACTCCGTCAGAAAACCCACGTGTACAAAAAGACCCTGCAGGCTCTGATCTACCCCATCTCCTGCACCACGCCCCACAACTTCGAGGTCTGGACCGCCACCACGCCCACGTACTGCTACGAGTGCGAGGGGCTGCTGTGGGGAATCGCCCGACAGGGCATGCGCTGCGCCGAGTGCGGGGTGAAAGTGCACGAGAAGTGCCAAGAGCTGCTGAACGCCGACTGTCTGCAGAGTGAGTAGACGTGTATCCGACCCCCGGAAACGAATCCAAAGAGAAGCGGACATACCTGCGTCGCACCACAGAACTTCCCACATGAAGGAAGAAGCCAGTCATGCAGAAGCTGTGTAAGTTTTATCGAGAACATTCGGTTCATTTGATTTCCTCCAGAGAATTGTTTTTCAGGAGTCGTCGAAAAATGCAAATAGAAACAGTTGCACCCGAATGTGAGAAGATGATTAAGTACTGGGTTGACGTTTTTCTACCTCCAGACTCGTTATCGACCTACGTGTTCCCCCCCCCCCCCCCCCTTGTCTTCTTCAGGAGCGGCCGAGAAGAGCTCCAAGACGGGGGCGGAGGACCGGACGCAGCACATCATCATGGCGATGAAGGACAGGATGAAGATCCGCGAGAGGAACAAGCCGGAGATCTTCGAGGAGATCCGGAGGGTGTTCGACATCTCCAAGATGATCCACGCGCAGTACATGAAGGGCATCAAGCAGAGCGTCCTGGACGGCACCTCCAAGTGGTCGGCCAAGATCACCATCAACAGTACGTCTGGTTTGGACTGGGACTGGGATTGAACTGGGGACCTGCTTCACATCAGAAAGTCCAGACCCTGATATCAGGCGTCCTTAGCTTTTCCTTTTATTCTTAAAAGACAAAAATGACCGTGCTCCTTTTAATAAACAGTAAGAAAATAAGATCCATTAATTATTCCCTGGAGAATGATCCTGCTCAGTCGTTAATCTGCCGACTCACGGGTGAAGACATAAGAAAGCTCTTTACAGCAGGATGACTGTTTTAACATATTCAGTTCTGAGTCACATTCATAAACGCCGGCTGCAAAAAACATAATGTAAATATCACTAGAACATATACAACCTGTTTTTGCTTCTCATTTTCCTGTCCCTCTCTGTCTTCTGGGTTTTTCCACTGTTATTAATGTACCTGCCGGAGCTGCCTGACAACGGGGTCCACCGGGCTTGTAGCAACAGGATAGAGAGTGTGTGTGTGTGTGTGTGTGTGTGTGTGTGTGTGTGTGTGTGTGTGTGTGTGTGTGTGTGTGTGTGTGTGTGTGTGTGACCTCACTTACACATGAGTGTGTGTAACACTCATCTCTCTGTGTCGATCTGCAGAACAAGCTCCAAATTACATCTCCTTGTTTCATTCTCACAGTCGTCTTCAGGCCGTTTGTTGAACCTGCTCATTTCAGTTTATTTAATAATGTGAATAATGGATTTAATCATTGCTTTTTTTTACTCAAATGTTCTGTTTATTCAAAGAAAGTTATTGATTAATCAGGGGGGGGGGGGGGTGCAGGAAGAGCTGGAGTAAAACTCATCAACAGGAAAAGTCTCATAGAACCTGAAGAAGAAGCTCGTGGGCGTCAACAGCTGTGGAAACCTGGCAGCTGAACCCGAACCCGTCAGGTTCTTCTTCCGCCTGTCAACCTGATCTGAACCGTGAAGAAACTTTAAACTGTTTATCTGCATCATCACAACCACCGCTGTTTCCATAGCAACCAGCAGACACACATGGCGGCGGCAGCGTTGCCACGGCAGCCATCACACCTTGTCTCCCCGATCAGCGGTGATGAGCGTCGTTAGAGACGAGACTCGGGAGCCGGAGCTTTGTCGAGAGTCGCTCGTGGTCCGGGGTTGATTTCATCGCTCGCTCTTCTGCTGATCAACGTCAGAACACATTTTCGTTCTCACTCCAAAAGCTGCAAATGGTCGCGGACGTTTAGATGAGCAATTACAAAGTTTTTCATAAATGTGTCACAGAGAATTAAACCCTGGAGCTGAAGATATCAGAACGTCGTTAACTTCACCAGGAGGTTGTGTTCTCGCCCCTCGTGTGTTTGTTGGTTGTTTGGTTGTTGATCACGATTACGATGACACAAAATCAAACCTGGTGGAAGGATGCAGAACAGCTCATTTAGGGTGTTTTATTAGCATTTTCCCAGATTTCCCAGAGAATAATTCATGAATCTTTAGAGAGTGAAATCTGGTGCAGCTTGATTTCAGGGATTGTTTGGCATTGGCAGAGGAATGAGCTCCTCTGAGCGATGTTCTAGTTTGTTTGTTTCTCAGCAGGTTTCTTGGTTAAACCTAAGAGGACAGATTAACAGAGGTACGTCCTCTATTGTGTTCTAGTTTTGAATCTAAATGTTCGGGACAGAACAACAACGCTGTCCTTCAGCAGTCGTGCAGAAACTACACGACTCTTGTCCCATGAATCAGTCGTGTCCCTCATGTGAAACACAATCAGACGCACTTTCAACTCAAACCCAGTTTTGTATGTGAGTCAAGCTGCGATTGAACTTGAGGCTGGACCGACAGTCGCTTTGAAAAGTGTGTTGACTCCTGAGGGAACATCTGCTCCGATTGATATTCAAATCTGTCTCTAGCACAGATGAGATGCAGCAGTCGCAGATGCTGAATTAACCAATAGCAAAGTTATGTGGATATTTTAAGCTGAATTAGAATTTTGCATTTGAAACACACGACACAAGCAGTTATGTTAACGAGCAAAACGTCCGTGAGAAGTTTGCATGTTCTCCTCGTGTCTGGTTTTCTCCAAAGTCTAAAGACGAGGAGATTCTGATTATTACGTTATTAAAAAGGTTCTGTATTGATATTGAGCTTCTCTTGTCCCTGCTCTTTCTCTTCATCACACTTCACTCACACTGTCCACACAGCTGTCGGGTCAGTATCTCGCCGGGGGGGGGGGGAGACACGGGATCGAACCGCCCACCCTCTGGTTGGTGGACGACCCGCTCTCTCCCCTGAACCGCAGGAGATAAAGTGATGTGATCGTGAACTCAACAACAACAACAGTAATAACAATAACGTCTTATTTATATAGCACTCCTCAAAACAAAGTTACAAAGTGGTTCACGGATAAAAACACATCAAATAAAAAACACAATCATAAAAGAATAATAATAATAACAGTAAAGATGTGACAGATATTCCGGCCTGACCTCCCTTTGCCGTCGTAAAAACTAGAATCACATCCAATCAGGGAACGTGTTTGGATGAAACGACGCTTTGAGCTTTGATTTACTGACGGTCTGCTGCCGCTCCTCGGTTTCAGAACCAGTTATGAAGCGTTGATGTTGTCAGACATGACTTCAGGTCCAGAACCCGCCTGCAGGTTTCAGACGGCGTGCACGTGTTGCTCAGCTGTTCAGGCTGCAGCCGGAGTGAAGACGTGCAGCTATAAATAGTGACACTCATCAGTATCGGCTGCAGATCGCTCGCCGGCCTTCTCACCTGGACGAGAGCAGGAACGAGTTCGTCCTCCAGTTTGAACCTGTCGTTCGTCTCAGAGAAACGTCTCCGGACGTTCACCAGCGTCCGTCAACGCCGGGTTCTCTTATCGTTCTAAAGATGGATAGATAGATAGATAGATAGATAGATAGATAGATAGATAGATAGATAGATAGATAGATAGATAGATAGATAGATAGATAGATAGATAGATAGATAGATAGATAGATGGATACTTTATTAATCCCGAGGGAAATTTGGAAAGACGTTTAAGACTAAACGTCACAGAATCTGCTTCTTCTTCTTTAAACCTTTCACTGCTCCTCTCTGACTCCAACTCTCTGAGCCGTACATAGTTTCACTTGTTGCACAGAACAGTGAAACATCAGGCGACAAGTGTTTCGATTTAATATGATGAGGAATATAGTTACTCAACATCTGGCTGTGAGTCAGGAGTGTTGTGTTACGAGGCTTTGCGTAACTCTGTGGGTGGTATCTCTTGTTTGTGTGTGTGTTTGTGTGTTTGTGTGTGTTTGTGTGTGAATGAGAAGCAGAAAGATGAAGGGGGAGAGTAGGTGTTTGTTGTTCTTATGTAATTCTAATAGTCATCTTACGTGTTGTGCAGTGTGGGTGTGCGTGTGTCAGTTGTGTGTGGTGCCATTGGTGGGTGTGTGGTGGGGTGTGCGTGCGTGTGCGTGTCCTCAGTCGTCAGTGCACAGGGTCTCCAGGCCAAGGACAGGACGGGCTCCAGTGACCCGTACGTCACCATCCAAGTTGGCAAAACCAAGAAGAGAACGAAGACCATCTACGGAAACCTGAACCCGGTCTGGGAGGAGAAGTTCAGCTTGTAAGTTCAGGTTCCTTGTTTCCAGCTGGAGGTTTATACCATAGAATAAACCGAGTTTTTAAATAGTTGTGAACGCCGAGTAGCTCCGGGCCTGAACTGTAAACCCCCCCCCCCCCCCCCCCCCCTGTCCCCCCCCCCGTCACCGCAGCGAGTGCCACAACTCGTCGGATCGGATCAAGCTGCGCGTCTGGGACGAGGACGATGACATCAAGTCGCGGGTGAAGCAGCGTCTGAAGAGGGAGTCCGACGACTTCCTGGGTCAGAGCATCATCGAGGTCCGGACGCTGAGCGGAGAGATGGACGTCTGGTACAACCTGGGTACGTGTGTGTGTGTCTGTGTGTGTGTGTGTGTGTGGTGTGTGTGTGTGTGTTTGGTGTGTTGATTTAATCATCATCAGTCGGGGTGTTTGCTTCTTCAGTTCTCATCATAGATTTAAAATTTTACTCTGAGTGCTTTATCAGTTGTGTGTAATTGTGTGTGTGTGTGTGTGTCTGTGTGTCTGTGTGTCTGTGTGTTGTGTGTGTGTGTGTGTGTGTGTGTGTGTTGTGTGTCTGTGTGTCTGTGTCGTGTCCGCAGAGAAGAGAACAGACAAGTCGGCTGTGTCTGGGGCCATTCGTCTTCATATCAGTGTGGAGATCGAGGGAGAGGAGAAGGTGGCACCGTACCACGTACAGTACACGTGCCTTCATGAGGTAACACACACAGACACAGACACACACACACACACACACACACCACACACCTTGTGTTCGAGCACCAGTCAGGGTAAAGACCGTGGCAGCAGAAAGCCTCATTATTTTCATCATAGATTAATTGTCGAGTTATTAAAGCGAATCCTCGCGTTGCAGGAAATTAAACCCAGTGAAAACTGTGTCTGATTAATGATGAATTCATAATTAATGAATGATGCTACTTGTTCCTGAAGATACAGTCAAATAGTGAGTTTTTTATAATCTGCAGAGACGTAGGTTTGATTTCATGAACAACACGTGCTTCAAATTAATAAAAGTCCCCAGATTTTGATAAATTCTGGATCAGCGTGAAAGATTAAATGTTAACAGGCAGGTCACGAATGTCTCTAACTTCTCTCCCGTACATTGGATGTTTCTGTAAATGTCTCCTCTTAGTTAGCGCTGACCTGTTCGACCTCCCTCTGTCCAGAACATGTTCCACTTCTCCACGGACGTGGAAGGCGGCGGCGTGGTGAAGATCCCGGGGGCTCAGGGCGACGACGCCTGGAAGGTTTACTTTGGCGAGGTGCAACAGGATGTCGTGGACGAGTTCGCCATGCGCTACGGCATCGAGTCGATATACCAGGCGATGACGTGAGTGTTGTTGTCTGTGAACGGTGTGTGTGTGTGTGTGTGTGTGTGTGTGTGTGTGTGTGTGTGTGTGTGTGTGTGTGTGTGTGTGTGTGGTGTGTGTGTGTGTGTGCGTTAACGTGCACGTGTTAGTGTAAGTGAGGGATCAGTTCGTTCAACGGGCTGCGATGACGTCAGCAAATAGTGACAAAATCCAATCAGGAAATGTTTTCAATTAGTTTGATTGTGTTTACAATGTGTGTGTGTGTGTGTGTGTGTGTGTGTGTGTGTGTGTGCGTGTGTGCGTGTGTGTGTGTGTGCGTGTGTGTGTGTGTGTGCAGGGTTGTCATAAAAACTATAAACAGAATGCAAATGAGTTTATCTCATCTAATGAGAAAAGATGATCCGTCTCTTTGGAGATTTCCCAGATGTTTGATCGGATCACTGGATCGGCAGGTGGAGAGAAAGTCTCACACACACACGCACACACACACACACACACACACACACACACACACACACACACACACACACACACACACAGAGGTTTAATTGCATTCATAATGTTGTAATTTGACCTTTGAGGGACAGAGTTGTGTTTGTGTGTTGGAGGAACATCGCACTGGGAATGAGGGTCCAGTGATGTTTCGTCTGTTTCTGTGTCTGTAGTTTTTCAGATCAGTACAGACAGCAGGCTCCGTCTGTTTCCGTGTGTAACTTCCTTCTCCATACGTCTCACCCTTCTTGCCTCCAACCTCCTCCCAACACATCCGTTTCCCTCCCGTCTCCACATCACACCTCCTTCCAACCCCTGCTCGGCTTCTTCCTCTCCTTCTGTCCTCCTCCTCCTCTCCTCCTCTCTAAACCTTCTCCTCCTCCTTCGTCCTCAGCCACTTCTCCTGCCTGTCCTCCAAGTACATGCTGTTGGGGGTTCCAGCGGTGATGAGCACCCTGCTGGCCAACATCAATGCCTTCTACGCCCACCCCACCGCCTCCACCAACGTCTCCGCTCCAGCCAGATTCGCAGCCTCCAACTTCGGGGTAAGTGGGACGCGATGATATATATTCCATATATCTTAGATAATGTAAGTCCACATAATGTAGAACATGGGTGATGGACGTTTTAATGGAGAATTGTTCTTTTTTAAACACACTAACCAGATTAGAGTAGAAGGAGGTTGAGATTAATGAGTCCCGGCGTCGCGGCAGACTCCAGTTCTCCGAGCGGTCGCACTCAGACTCCAGTGATGTACGAGCGTGTGCTTTAATGGGTCAGGGGGATGGAGACTGGGAGCAACTGGGAGGGTCTATTTCTGGGTTTGCCAGTTGGCGATGAGCTCGTCTGGATCGCTCGTCACATTTCAGTGAGTTTAGTCCTTTGTGATAATCTGAGAAACAGTTTCATGAAAGTGTTTTCTTTCCCGGTTTCATGACAGAGAACATTAATATCACTTAAATAACCCGACGGTAATAAATGTATGAATCTGAATCTTTTAATGGATGAAACAGTCCAGAAAAAAACCATACTGATAAATGACTCATTGACTGAAACATACAAACTGATTCAAAACTAAATATACTTTGATAATTCGATGAACCTGTGAGCTTCAAACTGTTTTACTAAGAAATGAAGCCGGTTTATTACAAAGCACATTTCAACAACAAGTCAATTCAAAGGCTTTAAAAAAAGAAAAAGTCAATAAGTCTGAGAATAAAGACTTATTGAAAATGTTCTTTTTGCAATGAACTCCAGCTTGTTATTGTTTTGTTTTGTTTTTTAGGACATTTAGTGTTTTGCTCTGAGGAAAGGACACAGACGAACAGGAGGTGGTTTCGTTTTTTTTAGTTTTTAACCGTCCGTCTCTTATAGAGCTCGAACATCACAAACGTAATCTCGTTGTGCGTTTCTTGTTTTTGTTTTGTGTAATTTTTATACCTGTCGCCGTGGTAAATGAAAAAAGGAAATGATAAAACTTCCGTCTCTCCTCTCTCTCTCCTCTCTCTCTCTCTCTCCTCTCTCTCCTCTCTCTCCTCCTCTCTCTCTCTCCTCTCTCTCCCCCTCCCCCTCCTCCTCTCTCTCTGTCTGAGGAAGATGCAGTGACATCTGTTCTTCCTCCTCCTCCATCATTCACGTCTGAATTCATGTCACCGTCTGACAGTTTTAGAGACAGTTTCACCGCCTGTTATTTTGCACAGGTGTGTGTCTGCGTGTGTGTGTCTGTATGTGTGTGTGTGTGTCTGTGTGTGTGTGTGTGTGTGTCTGTGTGTGGTGTGTGTGTGTCTGTGTGTGTCTGTGTGTGTGTGTGCAGGAGACTGCAGACGTGTCACACCTCCGTCCCCTGCAGCTCAGAACTTTGCCTCTGGGAACAAACAGTTGCATATTAAATGTCCTCGTATCTTTACAGTATTTGGTTAATGGTCACATTTAATGAAGTGTTTTCTATCATGTTGAGGGAATTAAGTGAAATAGTAAAACATCAAACTTGTGTGTTTTAATGTGTATATGAATAAGTTTAGCTTTGTTTAAATAAATCACTCTCAAGTTATTTGATTTATTAACACGGACTGAAATTTGGTCTGTAATTGAAATACATGAAGTCAGTGTTTTAGACATAATACAATTTTTGCCAGACGCAGCACAGACGATTCTGTCTGTGCTGCGTGACTTCACTTTATTAATCAGAATTAATCAGGAACAAAAAGCAGAGAAGTCTCTGACGTGAGTAAATCCTGCTCCGGAAAGTTAATAACTGAGAGTGAACTGAGAGAGTTCTGGATCTAATCGATGACATTGAGTGTGAAGTCTGTGATTCTGCCAGGATATCGATCTCATCCATTTTTTTCGAAGAAGCACTTTCATCACATTTTGATTTGTCTTCTCTGCCCATTTGTGACTTTGCTTGAATGTGACTAATGAGTAATTCCTTGGCAGTCAGACGTCTGGTGACGTGGGATCATTCAGCAGCGAAATTAAAGAATCCAGCTGTGTAATATTATAATTTACAGGTCTCATAGTGTCATAGAGTTGATAGATATTTATATATATTTGTATATTTGTATCTAGGCTCCAGGGGAAACATGTCGTCCATCTTGAATACCCACTACCCACTTCCCTGTGTCTCTGCTTCCTGTTACACAACCGTCCGTCTCACCGGGACGCACAGACAGACTCGGGCTTCAGAGGAAACACTCACCGGGGTTGATGAGAACTTGGCTTCTTCCACTGGGCTTCGGTGCCAGTTAGTGTTGGCCACGGTTCATTCCTTCATCCTCAGTTGAAAAACGAAAAAAGGGAAACCCTCAGTACACAAGTGGAAGACTGAGGCGCGGCAGAGAAACAATCTGAAGACAACATTGTGGGATTCACTGCAGGATGCATGTGTTTCTTCTTCCACCTCGTTTCTTTCTCCGTCTTGTTTTATCACCTCCTTCTCCTTCTCTCCCGGTTTCAGGTTGTTTTACTGGCCTGACTTGTTAAAAAAACGACTCTGCTGCCAAAGCCGATGAAGTTAGAATCGTGGATAAATAAATGAAAAAGAGGCGATGGGGAAACCGTCCGAGCTGCAGGCTTCTCCTGCCCGTGTGTCTCCATCGTCTCCAAGTCCAAATGTCTCATAACGAGCGGGTCTCACATGTTCTCCTTATGAGACACATCACTTCCACGTAACCACCTCTAAACGGTATAAAAAGGTTTGGTTGTATATACTCCCGAGGGTTATAGATCACAGAATATCTGGTGCATCCATGTTGTGTTCAGCTCGTACCGGACTCTTCTGTCTGTGTCCACCGGCCTCATGTCGCTCAAACGCTTTCACATTCAGCAGAAGAAAAAGACGCTCTGGGTTTTGTATTATTCTCTTCAGACAAAACATCTCTGCACTCGTCTCTTTTCTTCTCCACACACACACAACACACACACACACACACACACTCAGACACACACAGGCTGAAAACCGCTCCTGCCTGTGTCCCCCCCCCCGGTCTGGAAAGAAAATGGCAAAGAACCTGAACAAAGTGTGTTTTTCTCTTTTCTCCGACAGAGAGATCGATTTGTGAAGCTCCTGGATCAGCTGCACAACTCGCTGCGTATCGACCTCTCCATGTACAGAGTGAGTGTCCACTTGCAGCCGCTGTTATTCCTCCACACACACACACACACACACACACACACACACACACACACACACACACACACACACACACACACACACACACACACATGTGTAGATTAATTATGAACCATCATCATCCCAAACAATTTTTACCTTCTTCTGCTCTTCCTGTGATTTATTTCCTCCGACATGTTCTGAATGTTAAACTTCTCGGGCCTCTCAGACGTTTAATTTCTCCCGTCTCTTCGGGTTTATTAGTTTTTTTTAAAATTCTGCATTCATTGTGACTGTTTGCGTGTAATTAGTTATGCGATGATAAATTAAAAAGCTTTAGTGAACTGGGAGACGTGATTAAAACGACAAACTGCCGAGATTGAAAACCCGACGCTGGAGGAAATCAAATGACCCTAGAAGACCTTAGTCCAGAAAGGAAGAACTTTCATTAACGGTGTTTTTGTGTGTTCTGTGTGTGTGTGTGTGTCTGTGTGTGTGTGTGTGTGTGTGTGTGTGTCTGTGTGTGTGTTCTGCAGAATAACTTCCCAGCCAGCAGCAAGCCTCGCCTCCACGACCTCAAGTCGACAGTGGATCTTCTCACCAGCATCACGTTCTTCAGAATGAAGGTAGAGACCCAGTGAACGATCTCTCTACGACCTGGATCCATTAAACTGTGTGTTGTGATCTTATATCTTGTTGAATCCGTGTGATTCTCATGTTATAACCTCCGGATCTTGCATGTTGCATGAACGTTCGGTTGAGTCAGTATCTGACCTGTGAGTCGTCCGGCTCGTCTCCAGGTGCTGGAGCTGCAGAGTCCTCCCAGAGCTGCCAACGTGGTGCGGGACTGCGTCAAGGCCTGTCTGAACTCCACCTACGAGTACATCTTCAACAACTGCCTGGAGCTCTTCAACCGCAGTTCCAGTCCGCCGCGCCACCCGTGAGTTTCTGCCACGTCACAAATAAATATGAGACTGCAAGAAAGACAATGTTTTTAATAACTTTTAGAATCCAGAAGTCTTCATGAGAACGTTTAGACTGAACTTCTACTTGCTTCCTCTCGTTATAACCTCACCGATGTTGTTCCTCGTGCAGCCCGAGCCAGAGAAGAAGAAGAAGGAGAAGAAGAAGAAGAAGAAGAAGGAAAAAGCTGAAGGAGAGAGGGAGAGGAGGAGGAGGAGGAGGAGGAGGAAGAGGAGGAGAGAGGAGGAAGAGGAGGAGGAGGAGGAGGAGAAGAAGGAGGAGAATCCGCCGGAGGAGCAGGGCCCAAGTATTCAGAATCTGGATTTCTGGCCCAAACTCATCACGCTCATCGTCTCCATCATCGAGGAAGACAAGAACTCGTACACGCCCATCATCAACCAGTCAGTTGCACTTATCCTCTATTTTCCATATTGTATAATAATAATATTCATATGGAAATGAACTTTATTTATATAGCTGTTCTTTACAAACTTAAAATCTGCTTAAGAGAAAGAAGGAAAAACAAGAGAATCACAGAATATTGTAGTTTTTGTGTGACTCATAGTTTAAAATGAGTAAAGTGACATGAAGCCCATTGAAAGTTTATGAAATGAAACACACCATAATTTAAAAAGAAATTTGAATTACATGAATTAAAATAAACCTTAGCACCACTTTTATGTATTTTTGGATGGTTCCAAAAACAGATAATTCAAAATTGGATGTTAAGTGTTGAAGATAGATCAGGGCCAGAGATTAAAGTGATGATTTTACGATAATAAATTTGTAATATCAAAGAAAAAGTGAAAAACTCGTGCTGATATTTACCCTGTGAACTGGAACTGATCTTCTTCTTCTTCAGGTTTCCTCAGGAACTCAACGTTGGTAAAGTCAGCGCTGAGGTCATGTGGAGTCTGTTCGCTCAGGACATGAAATACGCCCTGGAGGGTAAGACTGTGTGTGTGTGTGTGTGTGTGTGTGTGTCTGTGTGTGTGTGTGTGTGTGTGTGTGTGTGTGTGTGTCGTGTGTGTGTGTGTGTGAGGTTTCCTGCCCTTTGCATTCACTCTTTCTTTTCTTCCATCCATCAACTCTCCTCCAGTCTTGCATCAAATCGATCACTGCCGCCGGAACAACGGTGAGACGCATCGTAGCTGATGAACAGAAACAGTCAGAGGAGACAGGGCTCGTGTTTCTGTGTCGGGGTCACGGCGCCACGGAGACAGAGAGAGTCACAACACACTGAGACAACACACTGAGACAACACACTGAGACAACACACTGAGACAACACACTGAGACAACACACGCACACGGACAAACACAAACGAAGAAAACAACTTCATCACATCGACGACACAAGTCACGACACGAGCGCTGAACTCTCTCTGTCTCCGTGCAGACCAGAGTTAGAGCCTTAGAGCGTTAGAGCTGTAGCGTGACATCTGAGACCCAGTTTAACCAGTTTAACCAGTTTAACCAGTTTGACATTAGAGCACTTGTCTCCGCTTAGACCCAACACTCCACTAACGTTCAATCAAGCTGCATCGATCAGTCTGAATATGTGTTTTTCATCAAGATCCATTATTATTGTTCCCGGTGAAACAGGGTCACGTGTCTGTTGTGTCTGTTGTGTCTGTTGTGTCTGTGTCCACTCGTCTGTCCTCCTCTTCCAGACTTTGTTTGTGTTTTTTTTGTGTGTCGTAGCATTATTTTCTTTTCCATCTTCAAAGCCATTTTCATCTCTGCCATCTCCTCTGTCTCTCCTGCTTCCTGCTTCTCTCTGACATCTCGTTGGTTTCTGTCATAAATCTGTCGCCACCTCAGCCCCCGACACGTTCCGCATCCGCAGAGTCGATTTCCACGCTGGTAAGACGTGTGTGTGTGTGTGTGTGTGTGTGTGTGTGTGTGTGTGTGTGTGTGCGTGCGTGTGCGTGTGCGTGCGTGTGTGTGTGCGTGTGTGCGTGCGTGTGTGTGTGTGTGCGTGTGCGGTGCAGGCTTTTTACAGACATATTAAACAGATATATAGAAATTAAGACTTATTTTTTCTATATATTTGGTTGTGTTTGTGTGGTCACAGTGTGGGTTGAGCTGTCCACAATGACAGGAAGTCAGTGTTGTGTAACCTTGTGTGTCTTTGTGCGTGTGTGCGTTTGTCTTTTTTGTACAGAACACGAGAAACATCGTCTCTGTAAGACGGCCGACTACATGAACCTGCACTTCAAGGTCAAGTGGTTATACAACGAGTACGTTCAGGACCTGCCGGCCGCCACAGACGCCGTGCCTGAGTACCCAGCGTAAGACACACACACACAGACACACACACACACACACACACACACACGAATACACACACACACACACACATTCTCCCACACTATTCTCTCATCTTGTTTGATCATTTCTGCCTGTTAGTGGATTCACGCTGATGGACACACACACATACAAAACACACACAATATACAGACTCCTACACACTCGTACACATCACTCTTTGCCAGGTATGTACATTATAACAATTATACTATAAATATTGGTAATAGAGTTATGATAATACTCATGATGGTACATTTTATTCAGGTAATAATATTGATAATACATTTTACTTAGATAAAGTAACAAGGTGAAACAATGAGACAACAGAAACAATGAAACTCGTGAAATCAGTCAATTAAAAGAAATTCATGTTAGACCTGGAGATTTGAATGAATCTGAATATTAAACATAATTCGTACTCGTCAGAACTAAACAACACACTTGACCCTCTTATTTCATTAAGTATACATGTTCCTCGTGTTTGCTGGTGTGGGTCACGCAGCCGGTCGGTGACCCTCTTCTGTCCTCTCGCTGCTCCAGGTGGTTCCTGCAGTTCGTCCTGGCCTGGCTGGCCGAGAACGAGGAGGTGTCCATGGAGTTCATGCACGCAGCGCTGGAGCGGGACAAGAGAGAGGGGGTGAGTCCAGGAGGACGAGGACGAGGAGGACGAGAAACAGAAACTGTTCAACCAGAGAAACGCTCTCAACATGATTCTGTCTATCTGTTGTGGTGTGTCTAGGCAACACGTCCCAGCCGTGACAGAGACGCAGTAATCACCTGTTATGTGGATGTAAACAGGACGTAAATTAAGTACATGCCGTCACTTGGATCTCGCTTTGGCAAACATATATTTATTTACACATTATGACAGCCACCGTTAAAACCACTGGTTGATGTTTATTTGCAGTGGAAATCAGTTTATGAATAATATTATCCCTGAAACGTGTGAATCACACTGAATATACAGTCGGTCGCTCATCGGCCGTTTCTCCACTTGAATGAAATGTAGTAATTTACTCTGAAGTTTGAATCTTGTTTCCCGAGGACAGAGATTTAATGAAGTCACGAGCGGAGCTGAAACAAATCTTTATTTTTTAATTATAAACGCACTTATGAGGGGATATCAGAGCAAACGGAAGGAGACTCACGTCTGGAAAATATTAAGTTTGGAAAATCCTAATGAAGATCCTATAAAAGTCACTGCTGCTAATGAACGCTGCTGAATGTTAACATGCAAAATGCAATTAATCCGTTTGATTATAAACTGATATATCCGGTTTATTTTTTTACATAAAACCTGCTCAGAACCAAATCCAGCTTCGTATGACAGCTGCGTTCGGACGGTTTCCAGTTATATTCTCCCTCCTGGACCAGAAGCTTCAGTTCACTCAGGTGCAGCAGACTTCTGCCTCTGGACAGGATGATGGACATGTTTGTCTCTCGCCCTCCTGGACGTCCCCCCCGGCTGCACTTTCTGTTCAGGAGAAACGTCTGCAGAACAGAAACTGAGCAGTTTGACTGAACTTGTACTGACTCAACTGGTTTTACTGGTTCTGTTCGAGAAGCTGTGGGACTCGTAGGTCGCCTCAGCAGCTCCTCTGGGCACCGAGCACACGTCCATCTGAGCCATTTGACTGATGGTCAATTATGATCTGTGATTAGTGCAGCAGCTAGAAATAAGAATGGTCAGGGTTTGGGTTTGATTACAGGGGAAGGAGAGAAGGAGAGAAGGAGAAGGAGAAGAGAGAAGGAAGAGGAGAAGGAGGGAGAGAGAGGCGACACGACGGCTGCGACGTGAGTCGCTGGCAGCGTGATCGCGCCGCTACTTGCGACGGCGCTGCTGCCGGGCTCTCGCCTGCTGCGCCCGGCGCTTCCTCCGTGCGCCTGCGCCGTTCTCGCGCTCTCTCCGCCGTCGCGCTTCCGGCTGCGTCGCTCCTCTCTCGCCGCGCTGCGCTGCGGCTCTCTGCGCTCCGTCGCTGCGCCTTGCTCTCCGCGTCGCCTGGCTCGCCGCGCTGCGCTCTCGCTGCTGTCCGCGGCGTCTCTCGTCGCTTCTCTGCTCTGCTCCTGCTCGCCGGCGCTTCGCTGCCGCCTTCGCGTCTCGCGCGCGCGCTCGCGGCTGTCTGCGCCCTCTCGCGCGTCGCCCGCTCGCTCGCGCCGCGTCGCCGGCCCGCGCCGTGCGTCCGCCGCGCGCGCGCGCCGGCGCGCCTGCGCGCGCGGCCGCGCGCGCGGCTGCGCGCAGCGGGCGTCCGCCGCTCGCCGGCGCACGGAGCACAAGGACGCAGAAGGACAGTAGTAGGAAACACCAGCTCTGGTCTTGAATACAGAAATGTGCTCTTCCCTCCTGCTGCAGTTCCAGCAGACGTCTGAACACGCTCTGTTCTCCAGCTCCGTGGTCGACATCTTCACTCAGCTCAACCAGAGCTTTGAGATCATCAGGAAGCTGGACTGTCCCGACCCGACCGTGGTGGCTCATTACAACAGACGCTTCGCCAAGGTGACGCACGCCACGTGACAAAAAACCTCAACGACACCGGGTTTACACGTCATCACATAATGTACCTTCAAGCACACGGAACGAACGTGAATGAAAGTACTTGTCTCGTCACTGATACACGTTTAAAAACTCCCGTTCTCCCAAAAAAGTTCTGTTTAAATAATAATAATCGCTCCATTGTCTTTACTGCTCGACCTTTGAGGGTCGTGAGTGAAACTGGAATCAATACATAAACAAAATGTTGGATTCATCGTTCACTTCAGACCTTCACGTCCACGACCGTTCTCGTACCTAATGTGGTATAAATATGTGGCAAAGGAGTAACTGTACTATTTTATTATTTTACCTAAAAGTTTCTTTGTGTTGCAGCTTTAAATTGTGACTTTTAAATCTCTTGAATCCTTTATTCCTCTGAGACACTGAACCTCCGACTTTCAGGGACTTGAATTCAGTGCTTTTGTCCTAATTGAGCCTTAGATTTTATTTATTTTTTTAAATTGAAGGCAGTTGCTTTTAGTCAAAGACATTAAATCTAACAAACGTTTCTCTGCAGGAGAATTGTGTGCACGGAGGTTTGTGTGTGTGTGTGTGTGTGTGTGTGTGTGTGTGTGTGTGTGTGTGTGTGTGTGTGTGTGTGTGTGTGTGTGTTGTTTGTGGTGCGATGGCTCGATCGATGAGGGACTCATTAAATAAAGAATAGCTAATGTAAGACATCGCTCTCAGCCGCCCGGCTCCACGTCCCCGACCCGCGACTCTCGTCCCAGTCGGAGCCGCCGCCGCCGCCTCCATCTTGTCTTCTGAGCTCGGATCATTTCTTTATTTCTCTACACACGTCTCTGTTCTTTAAATCGTTGTCATCCATTTTCTGTCTCTTCTATTTACCAGTACAGTAATAGTTTGTTTTGTTAAAAGTGTGAAATGAGAGTAAAGAAGTGAAAGAGGACAATGAGAGGAAACCGTACGACGTAGTGCAGGCAGCGGACAGGCCACATGTTTAATGCATGAGTGTTAGAGAGCCGTCTGGCTGACTCAGCACAAAGAAGTGGATATAACGGAGCAACAGAAACTTCTTTTTCACATCAGAGCTGATAAATGAAATCGCTGATTTGTTTCAAAGTTTAATGTAAACAGGCCGAACGTCGTTTCTCACCAACCTGGACTCACGTGTCCTTCCTCATCTTACAGTTGTAATACTTTATCTTTATGTTTTTAAAGCTGCATCATTTGTTCTCTGTCTTTCGTGGGTGAAACTGATTTGATTTGATTTGAAGGAGAGAAATTGATATAAATAACAAATAATAGATTTAAATGTAAAAAACTTGATTTGAAATTCCCCAAAAGACCAAACGAATGAGAGCAGAGCATCTTCTCAGTCATCGGGGTTCGAACAGAGCTGGTTTGGACCTGATGGAGGAAGCACCAGGTCCTGAAACACCAGGGTTCAGATTCACTTCTCCAGATGTTCCCCTGAGAATCGAACATGTCCCGAGTGTTTGTTTTGTGTTTCCCCCGCAGACGATCACCAAAGTGCTGCTGCAGTACAGCGCCCTGCTGGCCAAGAGCTTCCCCTCCTACTGCGAGAAGGAGAAGATCGTGAGTAGCTGCTCCAGACGTCCTCACTCCTCCTCTCTGTGGAGTGGAGGGATCTTCTAGCTGCTGCTGCCCACTTCACTGACTCTGGAACTCCCTTAACTCGTTGTCTCGTTTGCTTGTTTTTGCCCCTCGTCGTCTCCGTCGCCCGACCTCCTGCAGCCGTGCGTGCTGATGAACAACATCCAGCAGATGAGGGTCCTCCTGGAGAAGATGTTTGAGTCGATGGGAGCGAAGCAGGTGAGTGAAAGGTTTATTGAAGACTTCCCGCGGAGAGGTTTTCAGTTCGCTGATTTCACTGAATACAAGTCATCGACAAAACAATCCAACACGACGACGGTTAAATACGTTTTAATCCAGCGGAGCCAGAAATAATGAAAGTGTGACAATGCACATTTATCTGATTTATCTTTACAAACCCGGGAGCAGCAGTGAAGCAGCCTGAGTGAGAGAAGAAACATCAATAACTCAAAACTATAATCCCTGTAGTCCACTCGTTTATTATTTAAAGGCCTGAATATCGGTTTTCAGCGCTGGGGACAGATGTGCAGCTGGAATCCAACACAAAGTTATTCCTTCAAAGTTTCTGATCGTAACTTACAACGGAGTTTTATGGCCACTTATCTAATCTGAGATAACAAGAATAAAGTCAATAATATACATAACTCGAGGCTACATGTCGCGTTAGAGGCAGAAAGTCAGAACATGCAGTCCATGTATGTCCAGTATGTGGGTCGCCTCAGCGTCCTCGAGCTGTGACCTCATTCCTGTGATGGGAGATCCTCATGGGACCGTGACAGCACTGGTGATGTGGTGTCGGGCCAGTGGAGCGGCGCGGTGGCAAAGCGGCACAGACTGGAACGACAGCGGAGACAGATAAACTAAAATAAACTCAGGATTCGTCGGGTGATATTTTAAGCTTCGTTGATATTGTCGACATATTTCATCCATTCATCTAAACTGAGGACTTCAGGGTCAACGCACAGAGACGAGCATTCACACCTACGCTGGTAGAACGGGAATTGAACCACAACCTTCTGGCTGCGAAGCCACTGTGGAAACCGCTGCACCACAAATTACACTGAAGAAGTGATTAGTAACTTTGCCTTCATATGTAAAGATCCCAGATTTAAAATGACTTCACGTTCAGATCAACAACATGAACAGGAAGTTAGAGGCACACAGACGTTCTTCATCTGGTTCTTCGTTCACTTGACTTTTCACTTTTTACTTGTATAGAAATAACCTGGCTTCTGCATTTCTGAAATAGAGGAGCAACCTCTTAGAAAGGCTTTTCTGAGGATGTGCAGCAGGAATAAAAAGATGTGCGGCCTTGAATTATTTTTTATATAAGATGGGAGATTGATAGTGTGTGTGTGTGTGTGTGTGTGTGTGTGTGTGTGTGTGTGTGTGTGTGTGTGTGTGTGTGTGTGTGTGTGTGTGTGTGTGTGTGTGTGTGTGTGTGTGTGTGTTTCCCTCTACAGCTTACTGCTGAGGAGGAGAGGGTATGTCGAGGTTTATTTTTTTATTTTGTGTCCTTGCTCCCTCGCTCCCTGTTGCTCCTTCAACATATTCCAAACACACAACCTGCTCATTAGAGCAGAAACTCTCCCTGAACCTCCTCCAGCTGTCAAGCCTCGTATCCACAGTAGAGTTGTGTCTATTTTGAGGTTGATCCCAATTTACTCATAAATGAGATATCAAATAGAATCCTCACTCCTCCTCCTCTCTCCTCTTCCTCCTCTCCTCTTCCTCTCTCCTCCTCCTCTTCCTCTCTCTCCTCCTCTTCCTCTTCCTCTCTCCTCCTCCTCCTCGCTCCTCACCTGCTCTCTCTCACCTGATGTCACCTTTATGTCAGAAACACTGTTTTTACATTTTGCCGTTTCTTCCTGAAAGTTGGAGAATGAGGAGGAACGTGACGAGGAGGTGGGTCGACTTGTTTCTCTGTCACAACCTCAGGGTTAGATTAGTATGAAGTGACTTGTGATATATGATTATGATATCCCACGTTAATCCCAGATGGATCTTGTAGTTTTGACGTAGCATTACAGATTCACTGGACGAGTATGTTGTTGTAGACATGAGATATTGGGAACGGAGTTAGAGTCGAGAGACGACGTCTACAACTGGATATTTTTCACAACTAGCGAGATCATACTTAGTTTCCAGTGTTGGCTTTGGTCCAGACGATATTTTGGCTCATGTCTATCAAGAGATATTTGAATATGAATACAGATAAATTGAAAAGCAGATGCGTTTGTCATTAAATGGATCTACAATAAGTCAGTTTTAGTTTCCAGAAGTTCACAAGCTCTCCTGGTTTTAGTTTCTATTTAGTGTAACTTGGTTTTATTTCCTTGCCTCACCTGCATCAGGCCTTCTCTGACAACGAAGGGGAGGATGACATGGTGGGTAAACTGCATCATCAGCAGAAAAGACTGGACGTCACTTTTATTTTTCATTTAAATTCATACTGTCTTTATGTTTTATTACAATAACTGTCTCTTCTTTTGGGGGCTGTGGGATATTCTTCATGGCCGCCAGTCAGAGGAGTCCAAGGTGAGGGAAGGAGTCGAGGTCACAGCCCCTGAGTCTTCAGTCTTTATTATTTCCTCAAATGTCACTTTTTCTTATTTCCTGTTCTTATTGTTTTGTCCGTTTCAAACAGTCGTGCTGCTCAGACTCTGAGGATCTGAGGTAAGAGACCGAAGAAGGAGAAATAGAGTAAAACTTCATTATTTTATTACCTCATCCGTAGACATGATTAGCACCTGACACACGGTGAAGAAAATAGTTCCCATGATCCTTAGCTGCTTCACGACATCATCAAACTAGGCCTTTAGTTGTTGTTTTGACCCCTAGTGGCCAAAGTCACATATCGTACGTTTACGTGAAAAAAAAAACCTGGAACCCGAGACATGGATTTGAAAACGCTTGATTTTCTGCTTCAGGAGCTTTTCTCAAATCCAAAATAAATATTTTACGACAGAGATTTGTTTCCACGTTATCAAGTGACTTTGACTCGTCTGAATCGCCGTCTGCCTCCTCCTGTGTTAATGAGTCCCTGCAGAGACCTGGAGCCACAGAGCCTCTGGTTCCATATGTCAGCAGGGATCTGAACACATGTACAGCTGGAGCCCTGAGACACAGCGCTTAATAGACGCCACAGTGGGCGGCCAGATAATTGAATTTGATCTCGTATTTAGCTTCAACTAAATGGCGACTGTGTGTCAGAGGGGCCGGGGGGGGGTCTCTGACATGTCGGGGTGGGGGGGGGGAGATAAAGTCTGGGCTGTGCTGCTTAACGAGTAAAGTTCCTCCTCGTCAACAGATGTTAGGGGAAGTGAGAGAGGAGATGAACACTGTGGTCGGCGGTTTTGCTCAAGTTGGAGCTTTTATTTTGTGTCTGAGGGAACGAATCGTGTTTTGTGAAATCATCTCCTCCAGTTTTATTAATGTGCATAAAGCAACTCGATGCTGTTGTTGCAGCTTAAAATATAAATTGGAATCAGATATTGTTTTTTTCGCAATTAAAAGGGTTTTTGTTTATGCAGCAGATGTTTATTGATGATTTATCCGACTGCAGCGTGGGAATGTTGATTATATTAATCTGTATTGAATTTGCTCCGTGAGCAGATTATTAGTGATGGGAAGTCAGGTTGGATCTTTATTTGGTGTCTGTCTGTTACTGTCAGGGGAAAGCAGTTCACTCAAGTACCTTTGAGGTATTTTTACTTTAGTATTGACATTAATCTGTAACGGAAAAAAATATTTTTTACTCCAATACATTTACCAGGATTTATGACCTATGCTGCAGCCAGCCACTAGGGGGCGATCAATACGTTTTGGCTTCACTTTTTGGGAGCCGTCGTTAACTGAAAGTTGAAATGATGTGAAAGTGTTATGATGAGATTTTAATTTCTCTGAATGAACCAAACACGTCTCTCGTCCTGTTCGTCCTCAGATCGACAACAAGGACAAGGACAAGAAGGTCGGTCCGGCCTCAGTCATTCAGGACGTTTGTGGTTTGTTGTGGTGTTTGTTTGTGTGTTTTTATGTGTTATAGCAAAGTGCAGTAGAATATCAGTAGAATATCAAACCTTATCCTTATTAAGTAGAACAGTAAATATATGTATTTCGTGTGTGTAGAAATCCCTTGAACTTATTCCAGTGTCGTGCTGTCGAACGTAAAATGATTCACGTTCGTTAAAATTTCTTCCTCGTGTCTTATAATGGTTTCGTCCATTTCAATATTTAACGTTAAGCATAAACGAGCCTCAGAGCTGATGAATGAATGCCCATGTGTGCCTGCAGGGGGCGCTGTGGCTCAGTGAAGTCACATAGTGTTGCTTTAATCATGTCTCCTATCTGTGTGTCCTCTGTCTTTTTCTGTTTTTAATGTCTCGCTGTTTTTATTGATTCCTTCTTAATAAGACTGACAAGGAAAAGGTGAGGACCCTCATGAAACCTCCACGATGGCTCATTTTATTTTATTATCATTTTCTCATTTGTTCTTCATTTGTGTTTTTTCTCTCCTGTTTTACACCTTCAGTCTGAGACTAGGAAGGAAAAGGTGCGTTGGCAACTCATTTGTGTTACACAATGATATCAGGCATTTAGAGGCGTGTGTGTGTGTGTGTGTGAGTGTGAGTGTGTGTGTGTGTGTGTGTGTGTGTGTGTGTGTGTGTGTGTGTGTGTGTGTGAGTGTGTGTGAACTGGATTTAATGGCTTTTACCAACTGTACATTGGTTTTTAAACGATAAGCCACGGTTCGATGAGACTGGGTTGGACATGGAGGAGGATGATAATGAATAAGGACAAGAGCCCCAATAGGAAGAGGACTGACAGTTCACATTATGACCACTAGGGTGTCTGAGAGAGGCCGAACTCTACTTGCATCTACAGGTTGTTCTGAATGTGTTGTGGGTGGAGCGAGTCATTAGTGGAATGGTTCGGGTGGAAAGACGGACTGCAGACTCCTCAGAGATACTTAAGTGTATTATAATCCCAGGAAGCCAAGTTCTCTGATCGCCCCACAGAGGAGGGATGTGAAAACCTCTGAATCAGCACAACTGGGTCTGTGAGGGGGGGGGGGGGGGGGTTCGGCTAGAAGCAACAATAAGCTTTATTTATCTGTGAGTCACTGCCTGGAGGAGAGCGGCTGAAACAGGAGGGGAACCTAATAAAAGATCCCAAAGAACCAAGAGTGTGTTCGAGTGTGGCTGAGACTGTGGTGGAGTGTGGTGTCATCGCTCACAAGTGTGTGTCTGTGTGTGTGTCTGTGTGTGTGTGTGTGTGTGTCCTTGCAGGCTGAAAAGAAAGACAAAGAGAAGCAGGTTGGTTTGTTGATGCTTCTTCTGCCCTTCACCTCCTCTTTCTGCTCCAAAGCTTCAGTCGCTCTACTTTCTCTAAACCCGTCGCTCTCCTTCCCCTGAAACTCTGATTTATTCAATTTGAAAGGCACTGGTCTATTTCTGTCGCTGCACAACATAGTTATGAACTTTATTTTGAATCCCAAAGAGAAAAATAACAGTGTTTACTTTCTTTCAACTATTCTCCTTCTCCTTTCCGCCCAAAGGAGGAAACTAAAAGCAAAGAGGTGAGTTATGAAGGAACATTAGCTTCAGGTGTAGCCGTAGCAAAAGGTCCGACACCATCCAGCTGTTTAAAGGTTCGTCCTGTATTCTTAATTTATATTGATGTCCTCTTTGGCTAAAGGCCTCACGGTAGCTTTGGACTAATTCTCCCGTCGAACATAAAGAAAGTTCGACATCGATAAGATCCTTATTGTGCGCACGTGTGTTCGTGGGTCTCCCGATGAGCACGGGTCCAGCGAGCGAACGACCCGACCTCGTGACTCGCTGTACGCTCGGTCTGCCGCCCTCGTTACAGCCACGGCTGACTTGTCGGTGACTCAGACGTTTCCCAGAATCCTCTTCTAAGAATCGTTCCCGTTTGCCAAAAAACACTCGGCCCCTGGCAGAGGCAGCAGAGCTTGATTCAATTTACACAACATTTATATATTTCTTGTTTGTTTCCGTCTGATTTGAACTCTTCACGGTCAAACTGTTTGCTCGCCCTCGCCCTCACGTGTTGTGTTGATGTGAGGGACGTATTGAACAAGCTGAGGACACGTTGTGTGAGGTTTGATTCTGTTGTTTTCTTTCTCACCAGTCGAAGGAGGAAGTTAACAAGGTTAGTTTGACCCTTTCTTCCTCTGGAGTTTCTCCTTCAGCTCCTGACTTTGATCTCCTGTCAGCTGCAGACGTCCCCGTCTCACGTCCCCGTCTCACGTCCCCGTCTCACGTCCCCATCTCACGTCCTCGTCTCACGTCCTCGTCTCACGTCCTCAGCTCCTGACCTCGTCTCACATCCTCGTCTCACGTCCCCATCTGACGTCCTCGTCTCACGTCCCCGTCTCACGTCCCCGTCTCACGTCCCCGTCTCACGTCCTCGTCTCACGTCCCCGTCTCACGTCCTCGTCTCACGTCCCCGTCTCACGTCCCCGTCTCACGTCCCGTCTCACGTCCTCGTCTCACGTCCCCGTCTCACGTCCTCGTCTCCTCCGTCTCACTCCCCGTCTCACGTCCCCGTCTCACGTCTCGTCCACTCCCCGTCTCACGTCCTCGTCTCACGTCCCCGTCTCACGTCCCAGTCTCACGTCCCCGTCTCACGTCCCGTCTCACGTCCCCGTCTCACGTCCCGTCTCACCTAGCAACTAACCAGTTTCATCTGAACTCACGACGTGCTGCTCATATAATCGCATTATACGCACATATTTCACATATATAAAACATAAATATTGTATATTTCTATTTTATTTTCATATTCATTGCATCACATCTTATCACATCTTTTGAGATTAATCAAAGGACACATTTTGGAGGGTGACACTACAAAAAAAAAGCCGCCACTGTATATTTTTAAATCTAATTTTCTAACATCTAATCTATTTTTATATTTGTTATATTAGATTTTATTTGAGTGCAGTTCATTTGCTTAAACTTCAGAAAGGTGGGATATTATTCAGCACTTAAATTCTGAAACCATCATCAGTGTTCTAACACCGGCACAAGTGTTGAAACCAGAATATTAAAAAGCCAGGAAGTGGTTTCTCAAAAAGCCAGGTATTAAAAACACTTCTCTTTAATAACCACTCAGAGCACTTTGCATTCACTCACACACACATGCAGCACTTTCGTCCCACGTGATCCGCACTGGGGATCGAACCGCCGACGTTCTCGTGTGCGACCCGCCGCACAGCATCCGATTATTTATTCAATCGGTTCCTCCACGTATTTCCAGTCTGGGATGAGGTCAGCGTGCAGCAGTTCCCTCTTGTCCTGAAGAATCCCAATAAACCAGAGGCAATAAACAAAAAGCTTTTATTAAAATCGCCCACTCACCACGACCCAACCCACCAGACAATATCCAGAAACACCCCCCCCCCCCCCCCCCCCCCCCGAAATAATAACAATAAGACTCGTGCTGCTCTCACCTGCTGCGCTCCCTTAAGTTACATTTAACCCTCGTCATAGTCTTTGTTTGCGTCAGATCATCGATGTCTTTTACTTTTCTTTTTACTTTTCTGTCTTTTCTCCTGTTTTTTCCTTTTCTGTCTTTCCGGGAAGACCGAAGCCACAGCTGCCACCAACAAGTTTCTGCGTTAGCTTGTGTGTTGTGTGTGTGTTGTTGTTTTGTGTGTGTGTGTTGTGGTGTGTGTTGTAGGTTGTGGTGTGGTGTGTGTGTGTGTGTGTGTGTGTGTGTGTGTGTGTGTGTGTGTGTGTGTGTGTGTGTGTGCGTGTGCGTGTGTCTCCTTTTCTTCCTTAAGCTCTTTTTCTCAGTCATTCACTTTCGTTCTCTTCCCAACGTCTCGAGGAGTCGGAACCAAGTGAAAAGAGGATTTTCAAACAGATCTGGAGTTTCCGTTTTTTTAAAGGACGTTGAAACCTGCAACAAGCCGAGAAGTCAAGATCACGGTGGCTTCGCAAAACTTGAAAATCTCAAGTCTTATATCTCGTGAATGTCTTCACGTTCGACTGCAGGGCCATATTTATCCAAATCCAGACTTCTCACGCTCTGAATCCACTGTATTTATCGACTCTTCCGTGTGAGTGTGTGTCTTCATGTTGCCCTGTACTTTCATCAGTCTTCCGAGGAGACATCACGTGCACAGTCACGTGCGCAGTCACCTTCAAACACCTATAAAGATGTTTGACTGCTCCACACTCACATAAACACAACTGTGCTTTTTCATTTTTTTTTGGACTCGGCCCAAGAACACACTTGTCCTAAAGACGCTGAGTGGATGGTCCAACCCTTCACTTTACTCAGTGCAACATTTTTCAATTAAAATGCAAGATACTAAAAAACGCTGTCACTTGAAAGTCACAGGCCTCCGTTAGGCCAATTAAATCCTGTGGCGGTTTGCCCACCGTCCTCCGTCTAATAACTCAGTCCCACGTTTATCGACAGCACACTTCCTCTTTGCGATGTCTTCTCCTGCAGTGGTCTGGCCTCTCGGCTGGCGGAACATGTGGAGCGCACTTCAGATCCAGCATACCGATGAGGTGTCTCACAGGTTCATTCAAGGTCACGGCCGGCTCCTCCCTTCACCCTGCTGGACTCACACAAAGCTGCACGTCCGGCAAATGGAAAAGATGGTTGACTGCTCCTCGTAGCTAAGAATTCAGTTTTAAAAGCCACGTGCACCAGTTGTTCTGACTGATTTAGACGTTTGCTTAGTTTGCAGTTTGGCGCGGCGACCGGACGATTACATAAGATCCGAACGCTCCCATAAGGAGGATCAATGTTTGGGTTGTCGGAAAAGTCTCATTAGTAGAGAGAGGTGTTCGAACCTGGTCGAAGTGAGCTCAGAGGAAGCGTCGAGGAGAAGGAGGTGACGGCCTCCTGCCGCAGACGACCTTTACTTCACACTCGAGTGTTTTCCGTGTGGATCCCTGACTCAGACTCTTACTCTGTGAGAAATGAGTCTGCAGGTGTTACACGCTCTTACTCAATCTCCTCTACGCCGTCACAAAGTATTCCTGCGCTACGTGTGCAATATTTAACGCATCAAAAACCATTACAATCTGGTTTGTGCATGGTGGTTTTGCTGTGGGAAACAGTTGAGAGGTTCGAATCCATCGTGGCTCCGCATTGTGGGGGGAAAGTTTTTGACTGAGAAAAGAGGAAAAAGTGAATCTGGCTTCAGAGGAGGCGACAGACGCTGGAGCTGCAGCTCAGATGTGACATGTCAGATTTCTAGGTTTTGGCACCGAGTTGTTTGCGGTTCTGCATAACTGACTGTGGAGGCTGGAAATAACCAGTGTGTGTGTGTGTGTGTGTGTGTGTGTGTGTGTGTGGCAGATGGATACAGAGGCAGCTAACATCCTCAATGAGCTGCAGGTGAAGCTGAGCACCGTCCTGGACAACTTCAGCATCGTGTTTGCCAAGAGGTAACACACACACACACACACACACACACACACACACACACACACACACACACACAGCTGAGGAACGGGCCTCTCTGAGGGTTTTCTTGCAGGAGTTCACCTCCGCCTCCTCTCCCTCCAGTTTCCAGACTCGTATCACCGGCTGCATGCGTCAGATGGCGGAGATCCTCTACCAGATCAAGGGGCCTCCCAGGCACGACACCGCGGAGGCAGATGCCGACGCCATGCTGAGGCCCCTCATGGAGTTCCTGGATGGGAAGTGAGTCGCACACTGTTCTGTTGTTCTCTGCATGTAGATGACTGCACGAGTGGGTCCTCACAGATACTGTCTAATGATTCTTTTAATGGACGACGCTGAACCTCAGGAGAGCTGCCTCCAAAACAAAAACACAAAAATGGCCTTTTTAAACAATAAAAAAAGAATAATGTGTGCGTGTGTGTGTGGTGTGTGTTGTGTGTGTGTGTGTGTGTGTGTGTGTGTGTGTGTGTGTGTGTGTGTGTGTGTGTGTCACCCAGCCTCAGTATCTTCGCCGACATCTGTGAGAAGACGGTGCTGAAGAGGATCTTGAAGGATCTGTGGAAGATCGTCCTGAGCAGCCTGGAGAAGTCCATCGTCCTGCCGCAGAGCAACGACAGCCTGGTAACCACGTCAACACTGAACCCCCGACCCTTCACCACCCTACACCTTTAACCCCCCCCCCCCCCCCCCCCCCCCGATTCTGACCACGAGAGACACACACCACACTGATTTACCGATGTACAAAACCGGATCAGACTGGATTCAGCGATGTCCAGATTCAGAGCGTCACAACGATCCGCCTCCGGTTTTAGAAAGTAAATTCCACATGTTTTAGAATTTTCTTGAACCATTGCAAATGATCCCTCGACCACGATTTCCTGCGTCTTCTTGAGTTTAACCTGGTCATTAATAAAGTGTTGTGATATAGTTTGTTTCTTGTATATTACATTGGATCAATCTGAGGCAACAGGATTCTCGTGGTTGTGGTAAACATTTCCATGGCAACAGCCGTCTCCATCAATCAGACATGTCAATATACACCTGAGGATTGTGGGTAGTGTAGTACTTCTTAACATCGCTAATGAAACACGTGTTTCTTAAAACACAGTTGATATCAAGCAGATTTGTGGCTTCGACAGGAGATTATAACGTAGCTCGTGGTGGGTCTACCTCGGATGGTTAAAATATTATAGCTTAATAATCCAAATCTGTAAAAGGGATTTTTACTTACTGGAACCTCCGTGTTGAGTTCTCTTATCCTTTTTATTCTGCATATTCTTCTTCCTCGTTGTCATCTCTCACGACCTCTCTGTGTACAAAGATTAAAACCAGAGGCGGTGCTCTGCTGCCATCTAGTGGTGTAAAGTGTTTCCTTTGCTGTTGTTCCAGTTTGATGTGATCATGTTTTTATTCCTTTAAGGGAAACTGTGATGTGTCTCTGTTTCTCTCTGCAGGGAGCTCAACTCCTCACGGCAGCTAAAGGACTCTCCAGTCTCAAGGTGACGCATTCATCACCTTATTGTGATTGTTATCGGGGGCAGAGGCGTCGGGTCAATCAACCAATAACCTCGTTAAAAGCCTTAACACTTTATTAGTGAAACAGAAACTGATTCACGACACATTAGAGGAAGCAAAGACCAAAATTAAAAAGATTTATGAACCACTGCCTGTGAGTGACGCTTGTCTGATGTGAGTGTGTGAACTCTGCAGGGAGGAAGTGAAGCCAAAACCCTGACGCCCAAACAGTGCATCATCATGGACGCAGGGCTGGAGGCCATCAAGGTGAGTGGACACCTGCATATCTTATTTATTTCTTTAATTATTTGTATGTATTTGCACTATTTAATATTGGTATCGTATTGTATTATCTGGTTGTTTACTGTCCATCCATTCAACCTGATGCCTTCTTCTTTCAGCAATACTTCCACGCTGGAGGAAACGGGCTGAAGAAGGCGTTTGTGGAGAAAAGTCCTGAACTGGCGTCGCTGCGTTACGCCCTCTCCCTTTACTCCCAGAGCACCGACGCCCTCATCAAGACCTTCGTCACCACGCAACACTCGCAGGGTGATCACACACACACACACACACACACACACACACACACACACACACACACACACACACACACACACACACACACACACACACACACACACACACACACACAGATATGACTTGGTCAGTCGCCCCCTGTGTGTTTCTAACTGATGAAATATTTCTAAATGTCTCTTCCTGTTGTCTCAGTGCATGATGGGATGGGCATCAGAATCACCGGCAATGAAAAGATTCGACCTGATCGGGGTGAGTTCACGACACACATGTGGTTCCTCGGGTTCCTCGGGTTCCTCGGGTTCCACAGGGAAACATCGGGTTTCTTTGTGGAGGTTCCTTATGGAAAACTCCACCTCAGAGAAATCTCTTCCTCACCCATGAAAGCAGTTATGAATCTGCAATGGGATTAAACTATTCAGCTTTTTATTAAACTGGTTTGTATTATTCTTTTAATGAATAATTACCACTTTATCAAAAACTAAATATAGTTTAAAAAAGACTTTTCATCATGAGCCTCTGGAGAAATTATAGAAATTTGAATTCTAAATGTGTTGAATGTAATATTGTGTTGACCGGTGCAGGTTCAGGCGTCCAGAGGCCGATCGGAGAAGCCGTTCTGCAGATTGACATGATGCTCGGGAAAGAACGTAAGGTCAACGTCAGAGGTGAGTCTGTTCGGAATACAGTCATAATGTTTAAATTAAAACTGCAACTAAATCCACAACAAGAAAAAGAAATTCAACATGGATTGTTTGTCCATCCAGTCATCGCAGTGAACGACATGAAGTGGCAGACGTCAGGGATGTTCCGGCCTTTCGTCGACGTCTCCGTGGTCGGTCCCTTCCTGGCCGACAAGAAGCGCAAGCTCACCACGAAGTCCAAGAACAACAGCTGGACGGCGAAGTTCAACGAGGCGTTCCAGTTGTGAGTTTCAAAATCCCGACGCGTGCAACTTGAAAATGGTAAATAAGAGGCCGATTTTCAATTTGTCCCTCTGCCCCACAGCATCCTGGGTAAGGAGTCTCCAGACTGCTACGAGCTCCAGGTGACGGTGAAGGATTACTGCTTCGGCCGGGCGGACCGGGTGGTCGGCATGGCCGTGGTGCAGCTGCGCGACGTCGCCGACCGCAAGAGCTGCGTGTGCTGGTGTCCCCTGGGGCCGCGCATCCAGACGGACGAGACGGGCATGACGGTGATGCGCATCCTGTCCCAGCGACCGGCCGATGAGGTGGCCAAGGAGTTTGTCAAGCTGAAATCTGAGATCCGTCCTGTGGAGGAGGGAAGATGAGCAGAGGCACTGACACCGGCGCTGGAAACTGGATCGTAAATCGAGATCTGGGTTCAGAGTCAGGGCTGCGTTTTAGTTCTTTCTGTCGTCCTCAGCGAACAGAGGCCATCAAAGTGTCTGAGTGATAATATTCAACATGGGGGAGAAGGACGCAGGAGATATAAGTGAACAGAAGATGTTCTCTACAATGTCAAAAAAGAAAAAATGATTATCGGAGATCATTTAAGTTCCAATGACGGACTATTCAAGTCGTCAATCACATCCGGTGTCTGTCACCTGTCGACCATCTCGGGTTCTGTCTGCCTGACAGAACGATCAGATGCAAACGGATCTGACATCAACTGAATGGAGCCGTAATCCCACATTATGAATATGATCAGTGATCGGCATCACTGCTGACAGTTTCCCACAAGACATCATCAGAAACCTGCTGTCAACCAGCGAAGTGAAGTCAGAGATAACAAAGTAGAAACAACAATAAAACCGCTCATGATAGAAGAAGTGCTTCAAACATCAGCACCAGAATCAGGCGCTGGTTCATCCACGAGCGAGCGACTGCCTGTTGAGCAGCTGCGAGGGGAAAAGGGAAAGTTCACGCTCATCTCAGGCTCGTGCTCGTGGAAGCACTGAGATACATTCAGACATTAACAAATACAACTTCCCAGAAGACGTCACTAGATAGAAGGAAAACTGCACCAGGGCTGCAAACTAAAAATAAAACAGCTCACGAGAGAAGAAGTGCAACAAACATCGAGCGACTGACATCTGTAGCACCGGAGTCCTGGAGGTGGTCGGGACACAGCCGCCGATCCAGAGCTTTTCTGGAGGGTCGACTTCAGACGGGGACGGATTCTGTCCGGACGCTGCTAACGCGCGTTGCTTTGTAACGACGAAACGCTCGTCAGAGTGAAAATATAAAACCTTGAAAAGAAAGAAAACAAGACGCGCTGCGGTCGGATTGCGCATTGTTAATGTTAACAATAACGTAGCCTTAAAAGAAGCCAGCTGGCTAACACAGCTAGCTCACTGTACTCCTCCCTAAAGCATGAGTGGGTTCGTCACCATTGACATTTAAGTAAAAAATACTTTTTTCCCTGAAGCAAAGAATTCTGGGCGTCGCAGTTAAACGAGTAAGACGAACAAAATTCAGCTTCTCTGCCTCGTGAGAAGAAGATGTGACGTCAGCGGTTTTGAATTTAGCTCTTCTGTGTTAACCAGGTGTAAATCAAACCGTGACTGCGACGACTGTTGACCTGTCGACCTGCTCCGAATAGAAAACCAAAAAGACGACACCTGTTTTTTAACGGTTCAAACGTGCGAACACCTTCACGGAGAGAACCTGGAACGGTTCCGCTAACAATTCAATTTTATCCCCTTTTTACAGTTTTAAGATGAAATGTTTCCCGATGCCACAGCCTTGCCGTGCATGCACAGCCTGTACGGAGCGTACGAGTCCGAGTATCTGATTTTCTACCACAATCTGATGGAAAAGGATAAAACACACATGCAGGTTTAACGTATAGCCGATCCACACTCTTCTCTGTTTACCACGTGCCAAGGAACTCGAGGGTTCCACGAGCTCCCTGTTGGAATTCTGGGTTGTTGGTCGGACGCACACGTGGCCACGGTGAACGTTCCCGCTTTCTGCTGCACGTCTGCCAAAAAAACTAGCTGCACTTTGGCTCCGAACTCAAACGGATCTGTTTGGTGGAGACGAGATAGTTCGGAGACTAGTTTAGAGTTTTGTCTTTTGCTTCTGTTGTGTTAAAACAAAAATCGTGCGTCCACAGTCGAGTATAAGTCGGGTTTTTTCACAGTGGCCACAGCTGCGGCGACAACTGAGCTCTCGCACTCGGTTTAAAACCAACTGTAAGTTTGTAAAAAAAATTAAAATAAATAAAAGGAAAATGCCTGTGAGCAGAGCATGTATTTATTGTATAAAACCTAACTAAAAATTGTGATCTTTTTCATGTCTGTACTGTGAAATATGAAGAATGATCAAATGTATGTAAAGTACTCATCCTTATTCTAATGTGACATATGTTGAATATACTTGTAACGATATTTTGTACATAAAATATTTATGAATCAAGGCCGCGGGTGCTGTCCTCTGTGTGTGTGTGTGTGTGTGTGTGTGTGTGTGTGTGTGTGTGTGTGTGTGTGTGTGTGTGTGTGTGTGTGTGTGTGTGTCCAAACTAATCGACTCTTGTCAAACAAGTCGTCGTTATGTCTAGATTTGGTTCAAACAACCTACGTCTAAAAGTAGCATAACTTTTGTGTTTTTAACGCTAACTGGTCTTTGAGTGTGAACAAATCATAATTGACATATTTTAGGATATGGTCTAGTAATAAGTTTCAATGATTTAATACCTGAAGCCAAATGAACGTGACATTTCCACACAAGGCGATGACACAGATTAAAAGGATCTATTAAAACAGATCTGAAACTCTCTTCTTCTCTGCATTCAGGGAAACTCAAACTTAGATCAGAGATCTATTACAGCATGCTCACGTCACTAGATTTTTTAGAAGCCGAAGTTTAATCCATTGAGGAGGGAAACATTTGAGCTGAGCAGCTGAAATGTGAAATGTTTAAAATGTGATGAGGAAACATTAACTCGGTGTCAGCCTCTGTTACAGGTTGAAATAGTTTAATGTTTGTCATGGGGCTTTTAGAATCGGTTTACTCTGGAAGACGTTGGCTCTCTGTTCTGTTTGCCAAATACTTTATGTCTCTTTTCTCCACACACACACACGCACACACACATGCGCGCGCACGGACACACACACACGCACACACACACGCGCGCACACACGGGAATGTAGATTATGTCAACTTCAAAGGAATCATAGAACTAAAGATCTTAAAGCATGATGTGGATCCGTCTCCTATGATGTTGGTTGCGACTCGTCTATAAACCATATAAAGAGGAAGAAGAAGTGCTATAGAAAATAGACGCTGTTTGTCCCAATTGTGACACATTAGAGGATCGATTTACTAGAAGTTATTAAGGAGGACAAGGAAACCAGAGGGGAACTCAAATGGAGACTGGAGACAAAGAGGAGAACATGGAGACGAATATAGAGATTAAAGTATTATTATTTTTGATAATTCTGTGCGAAATGTATAAGATAATTACCCCCCAGTTTTGTTAAATTGGTTCAGCTACAAAAAGCACATGAGTAATAATTGTTTTGTTTCACAGGAAAGTGAATCACAGCAGGCGAGTGCAGCTGCTCTACAAGAAGCCAGAGCTGCACTGGAGGTGACCGGTCTGCCACAGCAGATGGACGGAGAAGAACTGATCCGTCTAACTCAGGAAAACCAACGTCTGGCTTCTGAGAACCAGAAGCTACGAAGTGAACTTCTGGATGCTCTACATGAGAAAGACCTTGCTCATCAGGCTGCGATCTCCCAGCAGCAGGAGGAACTGGACCTGCTGACTCTGGAAAATCACCTATTTTTTTCTGAAAACAAGGAGCTACAAAGTGAACTTGAGGATGCTCTACGTGAGAAAGACCTTGATCATCAGGCTGCCATCTCCCAGCACCATGAGGACACAGATAAACTGAACCAGCTGACTCAGGGAAATCTCAAACTGGATTCTGAGATCAAGACGCTACGAAGTAAACTTGAGGATGCTCTAGGTGCCAAAGACCTTGCTGATCCGGCGTCCTTCTCCAAGCAGCGTAAGGAAATAGATAAAGTGATCCGCCTGTGTCCGAAAATTCTCAAATTGGCTTGTGAGAAGAAGAAGCTACAAGGTGAACTAGAGAATGCTCTACGTAAGAAAGGCCTTGCTCATCAGGCTTCCATCTCCAAGCAGCGTAAGGAAACAGATAAACTGGACCAGCTGACTCAGAAAATTCGCAAATTGGCTTCTGAGATCAAGAAGCTACACGGTGAACTTGAGGATGCTCTACGTGAGAAAGACCTTGCTCATCAGGCTGTCATCTCCCAGCACCATGAGGACACAAATAAACTGGACCAGCTGACTCTGGGAAATCTCCAACTGGATTCTGAGATCAAGAAGCTACGAATTGAACTTCAGGATGCTCTACGTTACAAAGACCGTGCTCGTCCGGCGTCCATCTCCAAGCAGCGTAACGAAACAGATGAGGTGATCCGCCTGTTTCGGAAAATTCACAAATTGGCTTCTGAGAAGAAGAAGCTACAAGGTGAACTTGAGGATGCTCTACATAAGAAAGACCTTGATCATCAGGCTGCCATCTCCAAGCACCATGAGGACACAGATAAACTGGACCAGCTGACTCAGGGAAATCTCAAACTGGATTCTGAGAACAAGAGGCTACAAGGTGAACTTCAGGATGCTCTACATGAGAAAGACCTTGCTCATCAGGCTGCCATCTCCAAGCAGCAGGAGGAACTGGACCTGCTGACTCTGGGAAATCTCCAACTGGCTTCTGAGATCAAGAAGCTACAAAGTGAACTTCAGGGTGCTCTACATGAGAAAGACCTTGCTCATCTGGCGTCCTTCTCCAACCATTATAAGGAAACAGATAAAATGATCCGCCTGTGTCGGAAAATTCACCAATTGGCTTCTGAGAAGAGGAAGCTACAAGGTGAACTTCAGGGTGCTCTACATGAGAAAGACCGTGCTCATCAGGCTGCCATCTCCAAGCAGTATAAGGAAACAGATAAAGTGATCCGCCTGTGTCGGAAAATTCACCAATTGGCTTCTGAGAAGAGGAAGCTACAAGGTGAACTTGAGGATGCTCTACATGAGAAAGACCTTGATCATCAGGCTGCCAATCTCCCAGCAGCATAAAGACACCGATAAACTGGACCAGCTGTTGACATCACCAGTGTTGGGACATGGTTTTTGTGAGACCAAAGTTCGGCCTATATGTGCAGTCAAAAGCCTGAAGCCGCATGTCCCTTTGTTCCGGAGAAAACCAGACCCTCCAGGACTCAGTCTCCCAGGGGCCATCAACCTCACATAGAGGTGTGAAAACCCCCCAGGGACACAGGTTTCAACTCCTATTGGTCACTGCACAGCAACTCTTTTCCCCTTTCCACGGACGCTAACACAACTGGGCATAATAATTATACTAGGCTAAGCAAAGACTGTTTATTCAATAAACGATTCGATAATAAATGTTTTCCTTTCACAAATGTTTTTTCATTAATGTTGCATAAGTGCATTTTGCCAACCTCTACACTGTCAAGAACTCCATATCCTTCAACTTAGCTAACTATCTATATGGTAATTTTGGTTATAGTTATTAATTTAATTGTTAATCAGAGTTCTAAATGTGTAGTTAGTACTTTTATGAGACTTAATCAATAAATTGGCTATCTTTCCCCTTCCTTTGAAGGGTGGTGCCCCCCGAGGTAACTTTAATCAATTCAAGTTATTATTTAATATTAATAATAAAATATTAATATTTAATATTTTATTTTGATAACCAAATTTATTGAATGCCGAAAGGTATCACGTTTAATGCATTATTGCACAACACCAGCTTACATGCAAAATGTAGAAGTATAACTTTATGTTGACTATTACCACAAAGTGTTGTCTGCTTTCATCTGACGCACCGAGAATCTCGTTCTCTCACGTGTTCACGCGAGACTTCCCCGTGACGCTTCCTCCACATGCACCGCTCATAGAGCGACACTGACACCTACTGGCGGGTGACAGGTGCTGCTTCCTATCAATGACACTGGCACGTTGGGGCAATGAATAACACTGTGCCCTCAATTTGAAATTAGATGGACACTCGTAAATTTCCTGTAGAAAAGCAGATTGAATGTAATATAGTGTTATTGAAGGTGATGCTTCGTGCCATTTGTGATCGTGCTTCAGAGTCATGCTCATGATATTGATGGAGGATTGAACTGTAAAAAGAAAAAAGAGAACACACAGCGGATTGCTTCTGTATCATTTTATCTTCCACAGTCTCTGTTGGAAGTTGGTATCAGATCACCATCTACATGCTGCGTATATGAAGGTGAAGGGCTCCGTCTCCGAAGGTCATATTTTCACTTGCTTTCTATAACATAAGCCATTTTCAGACATGACCTCCCCGAGGAACTCCGGAGAATTGGGTCCGGACATTCTCCAGAAGTTTTCTTTCACACATGCACAACAGTGATCGGGGGGGGGGGGAAGGTGCAGCAGGCGGAGGCAGGACGATCACAACAAACTCCCCTGACATCTCCGTCAGGGCCTTCGCTTTTTCATCCTGAGATATTTATAGTCTTTATGTTCTTTCCATGTTGTGACCGCTGACTTTACACTTGGGGGCCGGCCAGAGAAGGTCTGCAGAAACTCCGGAGGCTCTCGCTCGGACACGTACATCTCCTCCAGAGATACTGTGGAGGATCTCTGGAGTTCAGTGCACATCTGAGAGTAGCTTCACAAAAGGCATGTTGTTGCCTGTGCTGGAACCTAATCAACCTTCTTCTTGCCCCCTACAGATCTGAAGATGTCAAACACAAAACAGTATTTCCATGTCCCACCTCTGGCTGTTCAGTTAAACCTACAGTTGACAATTATGGATCATTGTTATCAAAGTGCTTTGATTATTTTTTCCAAGTCAACAGCCGATCGCTTCTGTTCACGTTGGTAAGTTGGGTCATTGTGAAGCTGCAGGTTTTAATAGTTGTTCCAAACAGGAAAGTATGCGATGGCATTTTAAAGACGTGAGAACATGTAACACTACTCGGTCTTTGTTTGAAAACACGCTAACTCGACTTTATACTGTGTGGTTTTCATTGGGCTCAAACCGTGGATGATCCAGCTTTTCCCCTTTATGTGGAACGAAAAAATCATAAAAAATAAATACATAAATAAATCATCAACGTATAAGCATGAAGCTCTGCATGAAGTAATTACAGAATCCACTGAAATGCATTGCTTTGAAAACCCGTTTCAGCCACGTCTCACCGGCTCGGTGTTTGTTTTGAGGATTGATTTTGATCAGCACCGGATTATAGTTGAGATCTTATCAAACTGTGTGAGCCGAGCTATTCCTGTCAGCCAATCACTGAGCTGGACCAGACACCTGCTGCGTTAGAGTCAGAGTAGAGATGATCTGAAGCTCAAGTTAATCAAATAACTATTGGTTCAAATAAACAATTAAACTGAAATCTGCTTTAGATCAATGTAGATGTTGAGGGGCCGATACCGATGTTTCATATGCGAGTAAAAAATTCCTGATTCCTGATTCTCTATATATATATAATATATATGTGTGTGTGTTCTGGATATTTCAGTGTGTTTCATAAATGCTTTTCAGTGGAGATTTGAACTTTCTGACTGAGGTCCTGGAGGTTTATTAAAGGGTCGTGAAACGTTCAGATTTAACACTGTTAGTGTGCACACGCTCTTCTGAGGCCACGTCGGACCGAGCTGTGTGTCAGCGGATCAAGTACGTCAGGCTGTGCTCACATGTGGCGGAATATTACTGATCTGACAACACGGAGGAGGCACATGGAGTCGTCTCCTCAGTGACGACAGGTTTGTCCTCAGCTCGCGCTCGGCTGCCGGAGCCCCCGTTGGCCTGCAGGGGCAGTAGGTGGTCGGGCAGCAGGAGCTCGACTGTGAAGCTGATTCTTTTGTTCTGGAAGATGCTGTAGGTGTTGTCAAATCTCAGTACGTCTGTGGAAGAAGAAGGAGAATAGTTAGTGGCCACGTGGGGCTGCAGGGGGCGCTGTCGCTCAATGAATGCCACATCGTGTTGCTAAGCTGAGGGCTGATCGTTGCCCTGGACCATGAACTGAAGCGGTTACTCACAGACTCCGGGAAGTTCGCAGGTCAGAGATCCGTCCTCGGGCACTAGGTGGGCGTTGTAGCGTTGGCTGGGAACGACTTCCTGCATCTGACCCGCCTTCCTCCACTCTCCCCTTTTAGCCTTGAGGAAAACCCCGAAGCCGATGTCCGCCCCCTCACTGGAAAACTGCCACCTGACGGGAAAAAGAACGTTTTCATTCAAATCAGCTGATATCAGCCGTCATAATGACGACATCTTAGGAATATTTGTTCTTTTTTACATGTTTATATCGACCATATATCAGAAAACATTGTATTACTCCCTGATATCACTTTCAGCATCGACCATCAAAGTTATATTCTGTTTATATAAAAGTAGACTCAGATAATTCAGTGTACCTCAATATATAACCTAAAGAGCTTGAACCAGAGAATCAGTTTGCTCACGTCTCCATCAACCAACCGATCACCTAAGATTCCAGCTGTTTCAGCAGCAGCACAACTCAAATGGAGTCGTTCCTCCCTGATGTCTGCGACTGACCTGAGGACGCAGCCCGGGAACAAGATCTCATAATCCAGCTGCTGCGAGGATCCTCGGCTGACGCTCAAACACTGCTCGTAGTCCTGCTTCACGTGGTCCCGCACGTAGTACGACGGAGGAACCGGGCCGACGTGATGGATCTGTGACAGAGACAAAGACAACGGGTCAGACAGCAGGACTCGGGGGGGGGGGGGGTTGATGAATGAAACTGAAGCTGGAGAAAGAGAAACAAAAGCTTCACTTACTGTGATTCTGTGTCACTCTGAGCATAAAACATATAAAAGTGTGAGCAAGAAAAAAAACCAGCGAGGGTTGTTTTCCACTCTCCTGTTTATTAGACATAAAACCAACCCCCCCCCCCCCCCCCCCCCCCCCACACACACACAGAGCTGACACTCAATCTGCATCAGAAAACCATTCGACTTATTCGTGTTTGAAAACTGTAAATGGTGAAACAGAAAAGTTGAGGAGTGAAACAGAAGGAAACAACGAACACAGTCTGACAACAACTCTGCACTAACCCCTACTGGTGAGGGACGGCAACTGCAAGGCAAACAAGTTGAAACTTTCATTTAATTTTGTACAGAACCATTTTAAGGAGTAACACAGACGCAGGCTTAATATCATTTTCATGTTTTAAAAATATTTGATTCCATGTTGGAGCATGCAGTGTATTTTCTGTGGAGCCTTTTTGAGGCACGTGACGACAGAAGTGAAAAGACTGTGGACTTTTATGTTCCTGTTGACATGTTTGTCTGATTATGACTCATGTCACATTACATCCGACAGCTGGTTGTAAACTCAGGTCGTATGCAAGACGTGTACGTGTCGATATAATGTGAATAAGGTCAGAAACAGTTGTTTTAAGCCGTCTTATTATCATGAGAATATCAATGTCCATGTAAACGTCCTGCTTTCAGCTTCATTTATAACGCTCACTAAAGGTCCAGTCGTCCTGAGTCAGAGTCTCTGTCAGAGTCTGACTCCTCCCCCCCCCCCCGACCTGCACTCACTTTACACTTTAACAATAAACACCAGCACTGTTCACAAGTTGTCAGGACACGTACAGGACTGACTCTAAAGTTGACGAGACACATGTTTAACCTGCTACACAACACGAGACGTGACGCGCACAGTCAGCGCTTCTGGGTCTATATGAATATTAACTTCATTTGTTGCAGAAGAAGCGACGCCCCCCCCGTTCATCCAGGGACATAATTATTCATTTGTAAGTGTGAGGATTAGAAAACGTCAGAGGAGCAGAGTCAGTCCTAATGGAATCGTGAGTCTAGTGAAGGTGGTGGACACAGTCATCACAGGTATGCTCATGTTCCAGTTGTACTGGTTTTACTCTTGTGTCGAGCGGAGTGGTGATAATCAAAGGACGAAGCTACCAGTGCCTCCAGTTCACAGCTAATTAGCCTAAACAAATAAATAGTAAACGTGAGTCTTGCTAGCAGACGGACAGAAGGTTAAACAAACAACATCTAAATGACGTTTTCCTTCCATTAGAGTGAAAGAAAAAGGCGACATGAAGCAAAATAACCAAAATCTCTAAGTGAATATCCATAAACTGCCTAATTCTGACTGTAGGCTCCTCCTCTAATAACTATTCATCCTACTGCTGTTGAGTATTTAACAGCTGTGTGAGTGTATTCAAATATATTGTTAAGCTACTCAGAGATTTTTTTAATATAAATAATTATTAGAGGTGCCCTTTTTCTCACTTGAGCCCCTGCTCCCCTAAAATGTCTGTGCACGCCCCTGAGAGTGGTCTCCTCTGTGATAGGATTTGATTTAAAATAAAAACACCACACAGAATAACGTCAAAGACACAGCTAGCTCACTAAGATATCAGGGAAACAACAAACAGAAAACACTCTGAGGCTTTTGCGTCTTAATTTCTCGTCTCCTGAACGCGGCCCGGAAATGAATTTCTCTTCCTTGTGTTCCTCATCTGTCCTGGACGCAATTATTTATCTACAGAAACAGTGACAAACACACGTCAGTTTTCTCATCTAGAGTCTTTTTTCTATTATGAGGCTGCATCCGTACTTTTTCATTTGATAACCCGTCTCTGTCCACACGAGCAGTTTGAGTTTTAATTCCCGTTCAAACGAACACAAATCCGCTCGTCCAGCGTTTCCAAACTTCCCCATTTCAGTGTCTCTAGAACTCCGGAGTCGTGTGGACGTGTCCGAGTCGATGTGTTTTCAAATGAAAAGGTAGACGAGTGGATGAAGCCTGAAGCTGCTGTTGCCTCAACACTACGCCGAGGCTCTGTTGTTTCTACGCAGCGAAGCAGAAGTGTTTCAATTTTGCAGCTTTCTGAGGATTGTCTGCAGAAACAGAAATGTTGTCTCTGATCCAGTCTTATAGAAGAAGCCTCGTCCACTGAGTTTAATCTGACGTGTTTCAGCCTGGATCAGACTCTACTTTCCTGTTTAGGCAAATTTATTCTCCCCTTGCCTGGAAGAACTGGTGGGATGAGAACATAGTTTGCCAGTCAAATCCTCTCATGTAAACTCACAGCACTTCAGCGGTAAACATATAAAAACAAAGCTGTAGCTGCCAAACTAAACACGGGAAGGAAGCCAGCGAAATAAAACTACAGAGCAGGAGGGAAAAGAGACGACGGATATAAAACTACTCCAGAATAATGTGCACAGACGATTCCAGCTGTGGGAGGAGGGCTGATGGTTCAGAACAGACGTGGGTCCTGTGCACGACTGAAAGTAAAGTTATCACTCTGAAAAACAAACCTTTGGATAAACTTAAATGATAGTTTAAGTACTAAGATCCTGCACTGTGGGTGTCTCCCTTTAGTTTCCCTCTACGTGCATCTACTTGTCCCCTCCACCCTGGCAGCGCTCTGTTCTACAAAGCACGCTACAGGACGCCGGGCGCCGGACTCACCCTGGTGCGACAGCGAGGATCTCCGTCGGGATCCGTCAGTTTGCCGCCGTATATCATCGGCAGCTCCTCCGCGTCGATGTACTTCAGTAAAACCTCCTGCCAGTTCGCTGTCAGACCCGGGAAAACAGACGACGTTAAAGTCCATCTGAATGAAAAGGTTCTTTGAAATCTGATGCAACCGCACGAGGGCGACTCACCTCCGAGGATATTGATCTTGTGTCTCGTGTTCTCGCTCAAGAAGTGCTTGATGAGGTTGAAGGCCACGGGGAAGAGTTTGGGGGCTGATTAATAAAAATAAAGAAAAATCCAAACGTTAAACCGACAACAATCAAAAATCATTTGTTATCATCGTTAAGTTTTTCAGGAGGAATTCACCTTTAATGACAAACAGCCTCTTCAAACCCTCGGGTAGTTGTTCTCAAACATCTGGAGGATCTGGTGACGTAGAGAAGGTTTGAAGATCCAGACGAGTGTGCGTGTGTGTGTGTGTGTGTGTGTGTGTGTGTGTGTGTGTGTGTGTGTGTGTGTGTGTGTGTGTGTGTGTGTGCGTGTGTGTGTACCTCTCCATATGTTTCTATAGCAGGCTTCCATAAGTGTTTCAGACCCAGACCTTCAACGTCGTAGATCATCGTGATGGCCTCCACGTTCCTCCCCAGCTGGATGAACACACCGGGGTGAGAGATAATAATAAAACACATTAAAACAAAAGGCAACAAATTATTGTTAAAAGGTTATTTGGCCAAAATGTTATTGTGAAATGCTCCTGTCGCTCACCCTCTCTGACTGGAGGCTACATTCCTGCTGCAGCATCTCACAGTCTCGGATCTTGGACTTGATGAAGTCCTGTTTGGAGGCGGACAGGAAGAGGCCCTTGGGATCCACCGGCCCGATCACGTCGTACCAGATGGGGCTTCCCTCGCGGTCGTGGCCACACATCCCCCCGGACAGATACTTCTCTATCACCTGCACACGGCAGACGTTTCCACCATCAGACCATCAGAACCTTCGTTCAGTTGTTCACGTGTGTGTTGTGTGTTTTTACCTCCGGTGGACGCCACTCAGTGACGTATCGTGTCCACCTTCATCTGTCTCCTGAACTCCACGTGCTGGAAGACAAGATGGACGTTACGTTAAAAAGATGAATGAGTTGAGTTACGACCGTAGACTGACAGACTCGGTTTCTACGGCAACAGATCGGCCCCGAGCACAGTGGAGCGAGCTAAGTGGCTTAGGAGGCTTTCGACAGTAGATGATGTGAAACCTGCTCCGTCAGCAGGACAGGGATCAGTCGAGTGGCGCTGTGCACACACACACACACACACACACAACACACCACCACACACACCACACACACCACAAAACAACACAACACACAGTAACCACGCTGCAAGCACATGTTCACAAACACTCAGACAGAAATTAAAAGATTCAAACTGTCTGTTCTGATTTGTAAACGTCTGTGACGAATGCAGCGGCAGCGTAGATGTAGTTCCCACAGATTGTGAATCAGTCTGATTCAGAACAACCTGAACAAACAACAATCTGATTTGTTTCCTAGACGTTGTTGAGCTTTCAGGGCCACCATACTTTTATTATCATTAATAAACCCTGAATTTACTTTGCTAATATTCGGCTTATTACTCTGCTGGTGTCGCCGAGAGCAGGACACGGTGATAAGCTTTCTTGGGCGTGTTTCTCCTGATGATGAACTTTGCCACGCTAACAGATACACTGGGGCCTATTGTGGAAAGAATATGATGATGATTGATGATGATGATAGAAGAAGAAGAAGAAGAAGAAGAAGAAGAAGAAGAGAAGAAGAAGAAGAAGAAGACAATAAACAATAACCAGTAGATAACCGCGCCCCTCGTCAGTTGGTCGTGGTGTGTCCCCCCCCTGGTGGTTATTAATCTGTCCCTGCAGCTTTAAGTCGGGAGGCTGTAAACCTTATCGTGTCGTCTTTATCTGATCCCCCCCGGCTGCAGCGATGACTCAGTTTCCCCACAGAGAAACGTTACCTCTGTAATCTGCTGCCACTCCCGTGCTGACGGACTGAACAGCCTGTGCTGCTGCCGGGAGATGAACTTTCACACCCCACAGATAAGTCAGTGAGGTAGAGGGCATCGAGGTTCTACCCCACTGTCCACTCACTTCTACAGGACGCCTGTGCTAAAGAGGAAAAAGGAGGATCCATGTGCGTTACCTTTCTCAGCATGGCCTCCGACTTCTGCAGGTTGAAGTTTCTGGCTGAAACAGAGAAGAACAGAGATCTAAGGGATGAGAGATGGTCTTTAACCAGAAAACAGACACTACAGTTACTGCTAGGCTATTTTCTATATATTCTATATATATACACAGCGCGGCAGCTTCATGATTTTAAACCTGGTTATTGTACATTTGTATTAATGGTTTTATTTTCTGGTCTTTCTCTTTTTCACCATCCTCTCCTCTGTTCCACATTTCCCTCCCCCCCCCCCCCCCCCCCCCCCCCAACCAGTCGAGAGGCAGGAAATGAGAATAAAACGTATAAACCTAAAGAATATAGTTCAATAAATCGACCGAGGTTCTAGTTATTTTTTAAATATGTTCACTGATTCTTCTTCTCTGAGACTTTACAGGAGGCCACTGTATCTCACTGGCCGTGATATTATGAAATGTACGATTTGAAAATGACTGACTGACGTAACTCGTTCCAAGTTACGCAACTGAACCATATCTAAAAACGATAAGCAAGGGGAAGATAGAGACGAGTACTGTGTGATAACAGAGCCTCTTTAAACCGTTCTTAGAGTTTACAGAGACAGATGGACGTGGATATGAAGTGTCAAGGCCCAACAGTCTATGAAATCACGTTTAAATCCACTAGATTCAGATTTGTATTTGGATCTGCACCAAACCACACACTCATATATCAGTCCTCGCTCTCTCTCTCTATATATATATATATGTATGGATCCAAGAATTATTCTCCCTCTGATCCGACTTCTCGTGTCTCTTCCTTCCACCAGTTTCTTGGAAATCCGTGGAGTAGTTTGTGTTTAATTCTGCTGACAAACAAACAAACACACACCTTCTGGGCCGAGGTGATAAGACTGTTATCGGGAACAGATTTTTAAAAGGTGCCGCAACTAAACATCATCAGATCCTGTTTTAGTTCGAGCTTCCATGTACCAACAACTACAACGTTTAGCGTCTGTTTCATAAAACCAGTCGATTACTAAATCCCCATCATGTGAGAGAGATTATCCGCCAACAGTTACACAAGAGTTCTTTGAAAGTTCCTCAGCAGGAACCACGACACACGAGAATCTCTTCCAAACGGTGGAATTCAATTTAAAGCCCCGGAGAATAATGCTCCTCTCTTCTCTGACATTATTAAAACCACAGTGTGACTGATGGGGAACGCAGTGCACACACTCTGATACTGCACTGTGTACGGTGATTAGCTCTGCAGCTCACAGACACACAAACACAACCACAGACACACTACTTCTCCTGCAGTGGATTCAAGGTGAGGAGTGACCGGCAGTGACGCGGTGACCGGCGTACAGGGCCGGACCTGCAGACGGAGCCAAGTGCTGGTGTGGCTCAGGGATAAGTGTCGGGCTACAGTTTTAAAAGATGTAATCATGTTCATGAACATCACTGAGAGATTTCAGATTGATGTTTTGGGAGATCAAGAGGGTTTGTCTGGTATCAACAAGGCCGGTGGTTCGATCCCCGGCTGCAAGATACTGACATTGCCCCAACTACAGACAGCGTATGAATGGGTGAATGTAACTTGAGCAGTTCATTCTTACAATATTAAATACTTGGTAATAAAGAGAATATACTGTGTGTGTGTGTGTGTGTGCGTTGTGTGGATGCGTGTGTGTGGTGTTGTGTATGTGGCGTTCTTGTTCATTTGTTTGGTTGTTCTGTGTGTGTGTGTGTGTGTGGCCACTTCTGAACACAGGAATCAAACCTGTGATGTCGTCTGAAGTCTCCTTATGAAACCACATTTAAACGGCTGATTCTTTTATTTGGAAACACCGATGAATATGATGTTTTTTCATCGAGATCCATGAATTATTCTCTGATAAATCACAGAAGTGTTGAGAAACCAGATTGATAACGGAACCAGGACGAACACACGCCGGCCGCCTCCGGCCTCATTCTGACGTTTCATATCAGACAGGAAGCGTCTTTCTCTTTTATGGGCTTTTATGGCTCGGGCCTGCGCTTCAGTATTCGTTACAACACGATGTGATTGGCCGAATGAACCAGTTCGGCCAACACATCACGTCACCACAATCGAAGAGAATTCTGCGTTTCTGTTACACAACAACGTGGCGTTAGACCTGATGTGTGTGTGTGTGTGTGTGTGTGTGTGTGTGTGTGGTGTGTGTTGTGTGTGTGTGATCCTGATTATTATGAGGTCATTAGTTGTCACTGTGTCTGCGGCCTCGGGCGATTCTCTTCAAATCAATGAATGGCCTGTTCAGACGGAGACACAGCGGCTCAGTGTCGCCCTGTGGACGAGCTGCGGCTCATCGTAGTCAAACGTTTTACTGAGATTATCGGGGGGATTAGCCTGACGAGTCTCCTCCACCTCAAGTCACGAGCAGAGAAGACGCTGGTTCCCGGTGGAGCTGCAGGAACATCTGAGGTTAGAGTTTCTCAACCACAGTGTTGACATGCGTTGCTTCACGTTGCTTCACGTTGCTTCACGTCGCCTCACGTGATCAACTGCAGCTTCTGCTTCCCGCACAATGACGGCAGCAGATTTTCACTGTGAACGCAAACTAACGATTGGGAAGAGAGGGACGGGGGGGGGGGGGGGTTCCTGTTTTCTACCTCCTGGTAATGAGAATGATCAGATCAGGCAAAATTCAAGCTAGATTGTTGGCAGTTATTTAATTTGAAAATATAAGGAAATTGGATGTGACAGGAGATGTTAAGAAGCCGTGGGATGACACCTCGGATCTCCTCGGCACGAGGTTTCACTTCTTCCACACACGAGCAGGTGTCGTTAGTGAACTCACCTCTGAGCCAGCGTAACAGGAAGTGGTCATGCTGTGCGGGAAGTTGTGGAAGAATGTCTTGTATCCTCTCTCGAAACTGCAGAAGAAGAGGAAGTAGGGATTTTATCTTCAACCAAATATTTACTGTTCCACTAATGCTGCAAAGACTCGGTGACTAATATTTGACAGACTCAGGACAATGTTCAGCGACAGATGCCTGTAAACAGTTTTTGGTTTTTGAACCGTCATCATATTTGAAGTATAAACTACGAAAAGTACACATCAACACTCTCAACTTTACTATAACAAAAGAAAACAAAGAAAACTAAACAGATTTGCTTTAAAAAATGATTTGAAGAATAAATCTGACACCGGGGGGGGGGGGGGGGGGGGGGGCACGCTCCTGCTTACTTCGGTTCACTAGATGTTGGAAACTGGCTTCAGGGATTTGCTCCCACAACAAGAGCATGAAACTTTGAAAACATTTGTTTACACACACATCTGGAGAGAACACAATGCATGACTCAGCAAATCAAGTTTACACAAGTCTATAAATACTCTGGTGATGTCAATAACTCATTTCCTGTGTCCATATATTTTTGGTCATGTAGTGTGATTCACTTTATCTAAATATACAAACTTCACCTCAAGTCAGACGGACTTTAGGTTTTAAAGCTCTAACCTCACGTGACAACAAAATAAAGTTCTAATAATCGATTATTAACCCACTGATGTATAAATATAATTAGTCATTTCTCTTGGTACAGATGAAGGAGCAGAGTCGCTGGATTTCATTTGTTTACATATTTAAGCTTCTCTTCACTGGTCTAATTGATTTGAAGAGTTCACTGCTGACCTTTGACCTGAGGTCGTCAGTGAAGGCCCCCCCGCTCGCCATCCCACCGTCCAGAGGACCAGGAATGCCCCCCCCCCCCCCCCCCCCCCCCCCCCGCCCCTGTGGAGCCATCTCCCCGAGGAGACGGCTCTGGAAAACTCCTCATCTTCCTTTACACACATTTTTATGCTTTCTCTTATTTCTGATCTCACTTCATCCATTTTCTAATGTCTGTATCATTTTATTATTTCTGTATCTGTGATCTATTGCTTCATACATTTTTATTGTTTCTTGTCGTTTGCTTTCTTTTCTCTTCGCCCTCAATTTTTCATTTTTAACTTGTAAAGCACTTTTTCACTGCGTTTTGAAATGTGCTGTCGATAAAGTTCATTATTAATATTAATATAACACCCCCTCACTAAACACACTAATATTTATTAGGTTAAGAAAAATGAAAGATGGACAAACTAAATGAACTTTATTAACCATCAGGAAAGCCTGATTGGAGGTTATGTAACCATGACGATGGAGCCGAGGAAGTAAATGATGGTAAAGAGATAAAAGGATATTGTGCTTTATAGTTATTGTCAAACAATGTGACAGTAAGTAAACAGTAAGATTCACACTGGAAACTGCAGAATATGACATCTAACAAATTATTAATAATATTCATATTGTGATGATGATGATGAGGATGATGATGAAGGTGATGGTGATGAAGATGGTGCACTCACCTGCTGTAGAGCTTCGGTCTGTTTCGGACTCAGGTCTCCAACTCTTCCGCTCATGTCTGAAACCAGAGGATGTGACGGAGCGGATTGAAACTCGGATCCACGGACGCAGCTCGTTTCCACCGTCTCCTCCGGCAGCTTCTCCCCGGGATGCAGCGCTCCTCCTCGGCGTCGTGTCGTCCGGCTGACCGCTGCTGCAGGTGGAACAACACATGTAATCACCAGCTTCCTCTCTGTCTCTCTCTCTCTCTCTCTCTCTCTGTCTCTGTCTCTGTCTCTCTCTCTCTCTCTCTCTCTCTCTCTCTCTCTCCTCTCTCTCCTCTCTCTCTCTCTCTCTATCCCCTCCCTCCTCCCTCTCTCTCTTCCTCTCTCTCTCTCTCTCTCTCTATCCCCCCCCTCTCTCTCTCTCCCCGACCAGCTGACTTGGCCGAAGATAGGAGGAATGGACAGGACGATCACTCCGAGCGAAAAAACATGCACCACAGAGGAGGAGGAGGAGGAGGAGCCCCGCCCCCTTCTCAAAGATGTGTTTATGAAGAGATGACGTAACATTTTTAAACAAGATGGTTAACTGCTAGCATTAGCATTTACCATCAGCTAATTATACAGCATCACATTGAAATGAGTAATATTGAAAGGAGGTGCCACTGTTGTTTTTTTTCAACAAAACATCTGTTTGAATTTCAATAAATGAGCAAAGTCTTTGTATTGTTTTATTAATTTTAAATACAACTTTAGCGCCATCTAGCGGTGAAGACCCGTCGTCTTTAATCCATCACTAAGCCAGTAATCGAACTACGGCGGCCGAAACGCGAAAAGTCAGAGACTGGTTTGTCCCTTCTGAGCTACCGTAGTAACAATGACGCATCAACATGGCGGACTCCGAAGAGCACCGTTGATGTATTTGAAAGACAAATCCGTGTGTAGATGCAAAATTATCATTATAATGAAACAAAAGAACAATTATTGTTAGTTCATTTCTGATTATACAATAAAGATAAAATAATCGTGAGCATTATGTCATTATTTATGTCGATATACCTGAACCGTGCAGGACAAGATCCTAACTCCCCCTCGTTTCCGGTGGGACCCGGAAGTCGCCTGTGCTTGTTTACATTCTCGGAGGAAGAAGAGAAACGTCACCAGCTTCCGCTCGAAAACAACAATGGCTGACGCGTTGGGTGTCTGTGTTTATTGACCTTTTCCTCCGCGTCTCCTCCGCGTCTCCTCGGACCATGGCTCCTTCCCTCCGCCGCCGCTGCTGCTGCTGCCTCTGGGTGACGCTGCCGCTGCTCGGGCAGCTGCTGGCGGCGGAGCTGCTCGCCCAGGTGGAGGTGTTCCTGGAGCAGCGGCCCGGGGTCAGCGCGGTGCTCCGGGGGGAGGTGGTGGAGCCGAGCGGCGGCAGCAGGGGCCCCGAGCCCCGGGGGGAGCTGGACGCGGAGCTGCTCCTGGTGAGTGGGGCACGTACCGGTGCTTGTTTACTGACATTTAGTTTAAAATTAGACAAATTATACATTATATATTACACATTCATATTAATAAATGTGTGAAATAGAAGTATAAATACTTTTTCTGAAGGAGACTTTATTGTTATTGTTATTATTTTCTATTTCAATCAAATCAAGGTCACAAAGATGCTTATTTCCTGTTCAACTTTAGTAAAGTGAATAATTTGTTTTTTTAATTAACTTCCTGTAAAACAGATTAACTGTATTTTGCACAATCCCCCCCCCCCCCCCCCCCGGTGCTTAGAGTTATTTTTATATTGTTATTCTATGAACAACTCTCTCCTCCTTGAACAGTCGCTGTAAACAGTCCCTGAGCAAGGCAGCTTCTTCCTCTGTCTCTACTTGGCAACCTCGAGCTTTTAAAGGAAAGTTAGATTTGACAATATTTGCATTTCTAATCAGTTTGTTTCTGCTCAGGTTCCAGATGAGGAGCCGCAGCTGAGCGGAGGGAAAGCGGAGGAAGACGCCAGCGAGCAGGAGCCGTGGATCGGGCTGGTGCCCGTGGAGATGGACGACAGCAAAGCCTCCACCGGGAACCAGGAGTCCTTCGCTGATGGAATGGTGAATAAAGTGAGTGTGGTCGTACTCTGAGCTGTTTACATTCGGAGCTTCAGTTGAATGAAATGTAAGATTGTCTCGTCTCTGTCCAAGATGAAGCGAGCGTTGGTCCTCGGAGCTTCAGCGCTGATCATCCTGGCTCTCAACCAGAAGACCGTCAGTGAGGTAGACGTACCGGAGAACTTGTGTTACTGATAACAACAGTTTGTGTGTGTGTGTGTGTGTGTTATTAGCAGTGCAGCTTCACGTCATTACATGTAACACGATCATTAGATATTGTTTTAGGACAGAAAATCGAGGTGTGAAAACGTTGTGGTGTCGGTTCAGCTCGTGTTTATGAACCAATTCTGCCTCTTCGTGTTTCAGATGGATCTTTCTCAGGTTCTGTCGAAGCCCATCATCGTGATCCAGACGTCTGAAAACGTCACGAAGCTGATCGGAGCTCTGCTCAGGTAAAACATCGTCACCACTCTGTTCGTGGAAACTCAGTTTATCTTTTAATCTTCATCTAGTTATTTAGAACAATTCATTCATCGTTTCATCTCCTGCGCTGGATGATTTGTGTTTGTCTGTGTTTTCCCAGGGGCCTTCAGGCGACAGCGAAAATCACGTACAAGACGATCCTGCCGGACAACCTGGTGAGCGCTGTCCACAATCAGCTGACTGTGTGTTTTTCAGTTGTTAGCACCCTCCAGTGGTGAGTGAACAGATGACAGGCTGAGCTGACAGTGAGCACGTGCTGCTGTGTGTTCGGGCAGGGCGCCACGCTCACGCTGTGGTCCAGCTGCGGTCGATCGAGAGGGGGGCGCTACGGAGAGTGGCAGGGGGTCATCTGCACGGGAGAGACCAACTCTCAGGTCCAGGTGGGGGGGAGCAGAATCAACACAAAAGCATCTTCTTTTATTGAACTGGCACAAGAGAAATCTGAAATCCAATATCAAAGACAATGATAATATCAATGAAGTAAAAGTTAAATATCGAGACAGAAGCCGAAGTTAAAAGACTCTTCCCTCGCTCTGTGTCTGTAGAAATACCTGCAGCAGCTGTGGGACACTGTCCTCCTGGTGGCGCTGATCCTCAGCACCGGAGTCATCGTTCATGCCCGGTGGCAATACCAGGACCCCCAGCTCAACGACGACCTGGAGGTAACAGCTCGTCGCTCATGGAGATCCTGTGGCTTCCACTGGCGCCAGGGACATGTTCTAAATGTATATATTAGCTACACAGCTGCCTGAACTTCTGTAAAACCTCTAATGTAATATTTAAATGTATTTAAGACTTTTTAAGATCAAGCAGTCTCTGAGGATCCTTAGGATATCTCTCAGTCCTGTGAGGTGCAGCCTCTGTTTTGTATTGATGTGATAAAACCAGCCCACTGAGCTTCGGACCTTAGGGTGATGACGTTATGTGACGCTCGGCTGCGTCCTGTCCCTCAGCTGTTTCCCAAACAGGACGTTCTGAAGAGGATGTCGTCTCTGAAGACCAAAACATACCGTCAGCCCAAACCCTGGTGTGACCCGTCGCAGCCGGTGGAGACGGACAACTGCGCCGTCTGTCTGGAGCCGTTCAACAACAACCAGGTAGAAATGACATTAATCACATAACTGACTCTGCGCTCGAGATGAACACGAGATCGAGCAGCTGTGACTTTCTTCCTCATCATCGTAACACCCAGAGAACGAAGTGTGTGTAACCTGCTGCAGGACCTTGTGATCCGTGAAGTGTGCTGATCATGTTGTGTTGTCGTCCTCTCAGTGTCTGCGTGTGTTGCCGTGTTCTCACGAGTACCACAGAGAGTGTGTGGACCCCTGGCTGCTGCTGCAACACACGTGTCCTCTGTGCAAGCGCAGCATCCTCAGTGAGTTCACAACATCGCACACAGTCGCACAACTCTGTCGTCGTGTCCTCTCTGACCGATGCACAGGTTTTATATCGAGCGCTGACATTTTCAAATCATTTACACAGTTAAATAAAATAACATTAAAGTCAGTTCCACTTTCCCGTGTTTCTCTAAATCTGTGTATCTCCGTCTCCTTAGGCAGCGTCTGCAAAGACAGTTAACGGTCGCCTCACCTCCACCAGCATCGCCACAGCAGCAGGGAATCGACCCCACGTCCTCAGTGACTCACCTGTAGCCGTTTTATTTTTTACTGACCTCCCCGCTTCCTCCTTCCAGCAATGAATTGTGGGAGCAAATACTTACGGCAGCTGCCTGGCTGATGGGACTGTGGAGCAGTGGGTCACAGACTAACAGTGGAAGTATTAACACAATACTATGAAGTACTGTAGAATAGGGCTGGGCTATTAACTGGAAATCTTATTTATAACCTCTAACCGACTGGGTGGGGGGGGGGGGCATGAAGTAAGCGTTCATTAATCACAATGGAGGGAAAAGCTTGTAGTAATCGTGATATTGATTTGAAGTCACGCAGCCCGGCCCGACTGTAGAAGTACTGTTGTGTATGAACAGTTCTGCTCCCTGGGATCATGTTACTGTACAACTGTGGAAATATTAGTTTGACACAAACACAAAACATGAACGTCATTAACCAACTTAATGATGTGGACTAACGGATTTTAAGAGTAACTGACGCCCCCTAGTGGCCGAGCATATTTCAGTTAGATACGAGCGGTAGCGCAGAATTCACAGTCGATAGCAGACGTGAGAAAGTGTTTGCACTCGTCCGTGATTTGCCTTATTGCACAAACTCGCCTCCTGACCCGTTGGAAACGTGATGTTTGTTCCAGCGGCTCGTTCAGTCGGAGACGTGCGACACGTAGTTTGAGCCTCTTTGTATTGTTTCTATGTTCAGAGGTTTGTTTGACTCGTCACGTGACTCATGTGACTCGTCATGTGACTCGGCCGCAAAGCTAATCTGATTATTACAAACATTTTGACCAGAGCCCGACAAATATCAACCTTTTACAGACACCTTTTGTTTAGTTCCCTAATTCAAGTTCTATATATTTGGTAGAATTTTAGTTTTCTTTATATTTATAGTTATTTATGTTTAAGTCAATTAAGCCTCAATTACAGTTCTATGGGTTTGATAACATCTTAGAAATCCTTGCCAATTATTTTTAAATATATAGATCAGTATGAGATTTTTTTTTTTATCCTTAATATCGGCATCAGCCACGGAAATATTATTATTAATATTTGTTGGGCTCTAATTTGAAGTTTAAACACAACATCTGAGTATTAGATGTTAGCAAAACATTTCCTCCACGTCTGTGTGGTTCTTTCTTCACAATCTTTTCAAAGTCCTGATTTTATGAGACAAAACTTCAAGTGTTTTGTTATTTGTGAAACCTTTAAAGTAGAAGATGCTCCACATTTTAACATTCAGCCTCTAACATGATATTTAAAATTACAACTTTTTTCTGGAACTCTCAGAATTTGATTTCCTACACCATCACCCTAATACTCCGTGGTACTGTGCAGGGACAGTTGAAGTCAGAGTTTATTTCCCATTTACAAATGAAACAAGCAAATGTTGAAGTATTGGAGGATTTATGGAAACTATTTATTCACAATTTCGCAGCTCCACAAAATCAATAACTTGCCAAAGGTGGTTGAAGGATGCAGATAAATCACTGATGATCATTTCAGGCCAAACTGGAACAACCCTTCACGTTCTTCTGCTAAAAGCAACGATTGTTTCTGCTTCTCGCGAAAGACGAGTCAAAGATCGTAGTATTATCGTATTTATTTTGTTATTTTTGCGACGTCAACTCCAAAAAGCCAATAACACGTGCTTTCTTTGTTAGAAAATGCAAAATGATAGATCCGTTCTCGTGGTAGAAAATAGTCTGTGCATGGCAGCGAGTGCGAGACGGGAGGCGCCACCGAGCAGCGCGTGCTTCCAAACACAAACACAGCAGCATCGTAAGCAGACGCTCGTAGAGGCGTGTTGTTGGGGGGAGGCTGCACGACAGGGACAGGCGGGACGTCCAGACTTTAAACACCAGGTCAGTGATTGTTCTTCCAGCTACAGACACAACTGCAGTCTCTGTAAAACCCCGAATGTCTCGTCCTTTGTTATTTTCCTATGTTGTCTTCTCTCTCTCTCGATGATGATGATGTCAAAGAAACTTCTCTCAAATCACTATGGATCTTAATAATAAACTGATTTGTTACTTGGCAAAAATAAAGCTCTCATTCTTTGTCCTCAGAACTTTGGTTATTGATGAGCTAGAAAAGAAAAGCAGATGATCAGCGTCTCAGTCGATGAGCTGCTGAGAAAGTCAAATAATTACACTTTGTCTCCAGCGACTGAAAAACCTTCAGCAGCTTCCTTCAGGACCGGAGCTCCGTCGAGAGTCCGTCGAACCAGAACCTGCTTTTTTTCCGTTTGTCTCTGTCGCACATTTCATCCACCATCGGTCCGGTCGGGTCGAGCAGCAGCAGCCGTCACCCGGGTCAGGACGGGATCATGCCCTTGTTCCTCTTGCGGTCGGCCATGCTGCGCCGGTTGTGGTTGCCCACGCGGGTCTTGTTGGCCTCCTTCTTGCGTCGGTCCAGGAATGTGTCCGTGCTTTGTCCTTGGCCTTTGGGTTGGCCGACGACGTTGCTGGTTCGCTCCGGTCGGAAACTGGAAGAGATGGACGAAGGGACAAGGACGTCGTGTTTTCATCTTCATCCGATAACTACTCAACTGATTGAATTAATAGACATTCAGCTTTTATTCATAGCTTATATTATAGTTTAATTTATGATTTGCTGCAGAGGGCTTTACATCACTACAATACTTTCTAACCTTAGATCCTTAACTTAGAGAATTGGAAAGAAAAGCATGTTAAATCTGTAAATAAGTAAATTTTCAGAGGAAAACGTTTGAAAGGGAGATTTAAAGAAAAGAACAGAATCTGCAGAGGAGGTGAAATCTTTACCCTCGTCTTTGGTGCATCGCCGCTCTTCTGGCTTCCGCCCTCTCCCTCAGCAGAGCCGGGTCCTGCACAAACTGGTCCCGGTTCACGTTGCCCTGAAATTAAATGGATTCACATGTAAGAAGTGGAGTCACGACAGAAAACAAAGTAAAACAGGAAGCTCACGCGTCTGTAGCCGTTTGAAAACCAATTAATCTCCAATAAAACTTGATTTGGCAAATATGTTAAATTTATAAAAGACATTGGCTGCTGCATTGATATATAAATTATGATATTTTACACAAAGAACCTTATCGTTGGTCTCTTGTAATGGTGAATCATTTCAGTACCTGTAAAGGCTCTCCCTCCTCTTCATCTTCACCCTCCTCCTCTTCCTCTGGTTTGTTTGCTTTTCTCAAAATCTGTGGGATTGTGAACGGTCTGCAGGGAAACACAAAAAAGTTCTGTGATTATCATCACAAGGACAAGATGATCCAGATTTAGAAAGTTTCCCGTCTCAATCTCCCGTGGTTCACCTTCGGTTCAGTACACTGTCTCTGTCCAGGTCGTTGGCTCCCACTTGGCTCATGTCGTAGGTGTCGTCGTACTCGTCGTCGTAGTCGTCGAGGCCGTAGTCGGCGGCGGTTTGACCGGGTTCGATGACGACCTCGTCCACCACGGTCTCGTAGGTCTGATACCGAGCCCGCTGCTCCTCGATGTGCCGCTTGTCATTCAGCATCTCTCGAGGGTCCTCCCCTTTCCTGCAGGAGACAGAAAACGTTAATTTCCTTTATATGTATTCACAGGTTGAGTTGTGGCCCCTGCATAGTTTTAAATAGAGTTTTAAAGAGACACCAGGCTTAAAGATAACTAACCTCTGTATACAACAATTTTATATCCTCCTCTGTCACCAGGATATCGATGGTTTACTTTTTCATTGTGCCCCTGTGGGTCCAGGATGTTAGTGTTTGATTAGTGGGCGTGTCCTGTTTGCTCTTTACCTCCTGCCCTTCCAGACGCGGGACATGTCCACCTGGTCCCTGCGGAAGACGTCAAACTCATCGTCATCAAACACGTTGGATCTGTCGCTCAGAACATTTGGAATCTCCTCCTTCACAGGCCTGGAAAGACAAACAGAAGAAAATAGCAAACAATGAACGTTTCACAACATATTTAAAAGTGATCAGACAATAGAGGAGAGATTTGTACAGTTTTGTAATCCATGGCCAACTAAGGAAAAGTAGAGATTGTAGTTTGTCCTTGTTTCATGTGAATACTGAGAGTAAACTCAGTCAGGAGACAGTAAAGTTTTCATGGTGTGAACTCTACACTAATGTTTGTGTTCAAGAGATTCTACATTACATCTTAAATCATGTTGTTGGGTTTTAACTGCAAGATAATGTGTTAAATTAAAGAAAATTCCTGAAAATGAATAAACTAGAAACAGCCAGTATTGTCACGAGTCCACTGACAGAAGAATAGATCAGTGTAACTAAACACTTTATGGATCATACTGCTTCATGGACAGCGGCGTGTTGTGTCACCTTGACAGAGCTCGGTCCAGTTTGTCCAGACCGGGAGTCAAACGATCCTCCAGGATGTTGTTGATGACGAGCTCAGAGTTGTAGTCGTACGCCTCCAGACACGCCAGCAGGAAGCCTTCGCCCAAGTCCGGCAGCAGGTCACTGATGCACGACAGCAGGGACTCCAGCTCGCCCTCGCTCAGCGGACACACCACACCCTGAAAACACGTTTACACATTTGGGGTTTTAGATTCTGAAATAAATGACTTTAAATTGAACATGTTTGGTTTATGGACTGTTGTTTAAACCACAGTAGACGTCTGAAGGTCACACTGGGCTGAGAGAATCCTTTTCTAATTTCCTCAGCTGATAATCAGTGATGATGAACACGCGACACTGAGCTGCCATTAAAACATAAATCAGAAACTGTAAAAATCACAGAACTCACGTTTTCTCTTCGCGGAGCATCCAACATGGCCTCCGCTCCCCTCACACTCCCCTCTCCTGGTTCTCGGACCTGATTCTGAGGGTTAAAACCGGCTGAGGAGGCGGCAGCAGCTCCCTGATTGGCTTTAGGCTGAATCTGGCTTGGTGGTTTCCGCCGCCCGACGCTCTCCCAGGCACTTTCCACCCCCTGGAGCAGGTAGGACGTCCTGGTCTCATCGCTGAACAAAAGCACAGCTTAAGGAAAGAAAACGAATGAAACGACTTATAACTAAATAAAGGAAACACTGTTTAAGGACCCAGGTTTGGTCGTTTACATGCACCTCTACTGTCAGACTGTTACTATCAATAGAAATGTGTTTGTGAATGAGGAGGATACATGACGGGGACGGCCTGGTGCAGGAGGCTGATGTCGTCTGAGATGGGAAACTGCTCATCGTAGTCCGACAAGAACCTGAAACCCAAACATTCATCCTTCAGAAAAAGGTTCAATGGATAAAATCTACTTGATATTATTATAGATTATTATTTTATATTGAATTGGGACCAAATAACACCCCCCCTCTGCCATCTCAAATTACTGCTGAAGAAGCCGCTGTCCTCACTTTGGAAATCACTGCTCTAAACTCTTCTTCTCACCTTTTTTCAGGTAAAAAAGACGTGAAATGTTGCAGAAGATCCTCTGCAAACGTTTGCATGTTTTCTCTCCTGCAAAACAACAAACATCAGCAGAATTAATGCGTGTATTAATACTTGTAGGGATAATTCTGCTGAGCTACATGTTGAGGGTTTGGACTCACCCCTCCAGGATGGGTTGCAGGCAGGTGTGGTGCAGCAGCAGGTGAGCCATCTCCACCATCTTGCGACAGGAGTGGGACAACCTCTTCCACAAGTCGTCCTGAAGCCTGGAGGAGGGTTTGGGAATTTATTTACCATCATCCGCCACGTGGGTGTTCAGATTAACATGTCTCTTCTCTTTTCTGAAGCAGATTCTCACCCTTTATCATCAAAGTTCCTCTTCTTCACCGCATTCTCCAGATCAGGCACAACGGTCTCATAAAACGAGGTCAGTCTGACAAGAGGAGAAATACAAATGGTCATGAACAGATTTCATGCAGATTAGACAGACCATAAACAGCCAGGTTCTGCCTCGGTTCTACCTGCTGAGGAAGCCGTTGGAGTAGAAGATGGAGCAGGCAGCAGGGAAGATGTCCAGGAAGGCATGGATGGTGGTGGTGGAGTCACACAGGTACAGAAGTATATCTACAAGATCCTAAGAAAAAACATGCATGAACATCGATGACAGGACGTGAAGCTGCAGTGTGGAACCAAGTGGATTTCATTCTCTGTGTCTGACCTGCGGGCTCATGGTCATGGCAGTGGGCTGCTTGTGGTGCGTTCAGCTTCAGCGGCTCCATGGCCGCGGCGCCTTCACAATGAAGACCACACTTTTCCAGGACCGAGTCAAACACCTGATCGACGGAGAAATCATGATTTATATTATTTTGTGTAGGACGTGTCTTGAATTCCCTTTTTGGAAAATCTAAATGAACCCAAACGTAATATTTAAGCCAGTTTTACACTTTCTGTTTGGGCTGAATGTTTAAAACGTGATTGTACCTGTAACACCGTGGGAACGGTCTCATCCAGGTCACTGTAGTACGACGGCTGCTGAGTGAAGATGTTGTCTGACACGACATCAATATGAAAACAAACAAGATTAGACACAGGACAATATTTCACATTGTACTCGTGGTGCACAAAGCAGCCTTTGAACGCAGCTCACCGATCATCTTGTGCAGAAGCTGGCTGTTGCCTTTTCCAAAGAGCACACACAGATCCAAGATTTTGGGAATGTCAAAGAGGAAGTTTTCATAGATGATTTCTCCAAACACTGACGGTGTGAGGAAACTCTCCTGAGGGACAAGAAGCACATGAACACACACACAACACACACACGGCAGCAGGTTAAACTGTGTATCAAGGCTTTATACCTTTAAAATACAGACAAACCTCAATGTCTGGGATCTACGATGTTCTAAATCTCCCCCAGGATCAATAAACTCTCTGTAGTTAGTTTCACCATCTAGGTGTTGGTCCTACCTTAGACTCTTTGTGCGTCGCCATCCTCAGGAAGGTCAAGAAGACGACCTTGTGGACGGAGCGCTGCATCTCGGCCACCGCCGGGGAGGAGGGCAGGGCGGCGAGGTCGAGGCTCCGGGGAGCGTGATGCAGGTACGAGTCCAAGCACGACTGCAGGGACTCATCGAACACCACCTGGAAGGAGGGAGGGGGGGATGTTAGACAGAAGAGTCAAGGCTGAAGCCTGTTTGTAATAATCTCTATGAATAGATTCTATGTAAAAAAATGAAACTGAAAGTAATCCTACGGTTGTTATGATGAACATGTATTTAGTAATTAAGTTATATTATATTTGTACTTTGTGCTTCTTTTGTATTTTATTGGTTTGGATTATTTACTTAGAAACAGCAACAACACATGTTCAGATTTGTCTTTATTCTGTTTGTCCTGTTCTTCACTGATTTACATAATGTTTTTCTATATGTATTATTCATGCACATCATTTTGTGAAGTCTCCTGCTCCCTGATCCTCCTGGATCTCTCATTCCCGTTGTGGCTGAATTAAAACAACAGAAAACGGGGCTCAGGAAGATGCTCTCGTGTTTCTCTCACCTGGCACCAGAACTTGTCGTGGGGCAGAGCGAGCAGCCACTCCAGATCCTCTATGATAAACCGGGCATATTCCAGAAACTCCTCCACCACCGCGGGAGAGCCGTCCTCCGGCGGAGGCTTGTAAGGCACAAAGCAGCGCTCCTCCTTCCTCTCCGGGTGCTGAGGTGGAGCAGGGAGAAGCAGGTTGGACTTGTTGCTCGGAGGGAACTGTGATATTAGCTCAGGGGAACCAGGAGAACCAGGAGAACCAGGAGAGTGGACTCACCAGTGCTGGCAGCGAGCGCTCCCTCCCCAGCGGCCCGGGCTCGGTCACCTGCTGCTCATCCAGTGGCACTCGGGCACACGCCATGACTTCACTTCTCTGAGTTTTATCTATCAAATCATTTTTGGACAAAATTCTAAATACATGTAACATCTGTAAAACAGTTCATTCAGTTATAGGTACATAGGTTTAACCTTTTAAAGACATGAAGTATTGTTCAGCGAGCTTCAGTACCTCGTTATAACGCAGGTCGCTGGTCTGTGGAATCAGGAGCCGTGGAGTCTCGGGATTTATAAGAAAATTGACTAAATAACAGATGATGATTCACATAGATGCTGATTAGATGTCTGTCAATCACCTCATCCATCAATCAATCAACTAAGTCTCTACAACACAAGTTAGGAAATGACTTTAAGACGTTTTACAGCAACTTCTCTTTAGGACACTTTTAGCATTTGACCTCATTATCCTCATTATCTGAATCCAGTCTCACTTTAATAAAGCTCAACACTTTATGATCTTATTCATATTTTAAAGAGCTGCTCGCACCAGGTCACAGCAGTAAATGACTCTTAGAAGTTTAACAGTCATTTCTCTTTAGGAAAGTTTTGATAATTGCGCCTCATCATCCTCATTATTATGTAAATATGAAGAAGAAACTGCATCTGAATCCAGACACAGGGTTTGAATGAAGTCTCACTTTAATAAATCTTTATGATCTTATTCATATTTGAGTCTTTTTTAAATTCACAGGCCTTTTAAACAGCCCCCCCCCCCCCCCCCCCCAGGTACCTGCAGAGGTGTGTTCAGCTGGAGCTAGCTACACAGCTAGTTAGCTAGTTAGCTGCCCAGGTTAACCGGTTCAGGACTAGTTAAGCGGTGACAGCCCCTGCTGCTCGTTGAGCCGGACGACGGGTAGTTAACCTGGTTAATCTGGTTAATTGGTTTAATTGGTTTAAAGCGCTGAGCTTCCAGCTGAGACCAACCTGCTCCGACGGGTGACAGCACGTCAATGAATGGCTGCCGGCTAACGTGGACATACAGCGGCTAACTTTAACCACCCGGGGGCGTTGTCCTGTCCCCCCCCCCCCCCGGGTCCCTCGTGTCGGAGCAGCGGGGCGTGCGACGTGGAGACGCGTCCTCACCTGTCGCTGTGGTCGTCCGCGGCTCCTTCAGGCCATGGCGTCACACGCCGCTGGGAACTTTCCAGATGCTAACGCTAAGCTAACCAGCTGAGTTGCTGGCAGGAAGTGACGCGGGGAGCAATTAGAAGTGCGCGTGGCTGCCTCTGCTGCCCCCCGTGGGCGCCAGAGGGCAGAGCAGCATCCCCCCGCGTGGTCAGCTGTGTATTAAAGTTATAATATAATAACAAAGATACAAAATCCAGACTTTAGGTTTCTGTGTTCTTAAAAATAAACACTTTAGTAAAACTCAGTGGTTTTGATTGTTTTTTATTTATTCAAATTATTTATAACAATACAAATCACGAGCCATGAATTTAAATTATGATATTAACAACCTCGTGTAGTTTAAGTGCCAAAAGTACACTTCTGCACTTTTATTAAATTAATATTATTTAAACTATTAATTTTCCATCCATGCAATTTTAATTTCATATATATGCAATGTTTTTCTACTGTATTATTCTGGTTGCATTCTACTTTTTTTTTTTTTTACACATTATTGGGTTTATATTGTATCTTTACATGATACGTATTCTTTACTGTTTCTGATTGTGTAATAATAATAACTAAAATAACTTATAGGATAAAAACAGCTCCATGTGCTTAACAACAGAATGACAGAAGCTTGGAAATATGTTTAAACAATAAAATGTTTTTACTTTACTTAAGCAATCAAATTTACCCGTAGTACAAGTAAAGGATTATTTTATTGTATCTGGATTTGAAGACACACTTTGGTTTGTGAGACGCCATCTTTGTGAGAGAGGATGAGGTGGAGAAGGTTCGAGTGCATCTACAATTAATTAATCATAAATCCTGCAAACTGGAGTTTTCAGGTAAATGAAGTAAAAAGTACAGTTTGAGCCTAAATTACAGTAAAAGAACACTTAAGTAAAGTACAAATATTCCAGAGTTGTACTTGACTGAATGTACTTGCTTTCCACCACTGTCTGGCAATAGTTATATTATTTTAACAATGTTATGAATGCAGGATTTTGTCTTAAAGAGTATTTATAAATTGTGATTTTGCATATTTTAGAAAGATCAGACTGCTTCCTCCATTTGGAGAAGAAATGCTCATGTTTGTTGACATCTGTTCGTATCATTATACTTCATATAACACAAGAGAAAATCTAATGTGCACATCAGAGAAACGTCAGTATTAGTATCAATAATGAATATTGCACCTAATGATAAATACCTTGTTTGTACCTAAATGAAAATCTAATCACATCTCAGTTTTAACATTCAACATTCAATGACGACACTTGACAACGTTTTCTTGTAAAATTATGTTTATAAAAAAAGGGACTCCCGTGACACACAGAAGGCTTATGAGGATTCACATGAATTACATCAAGTACAGCATCTTTTTTTAAAGAAGATTACAAGTATGAAAGAGGATTTATAAATTGTTTTTATAACTGTTAAAATCTTTCATAAAGATAAACGTTAGCTTGTTGGTTGTTTGACAGCAGGAACACTTTTGTTGTTTGGTTGGCTCCTGGTTGTTTGTTTTTGTTTGTTTGTTGTTTGTTGTTCAGCGTGTGAATCGAACACTGAGGTTTGTGTGAGGCAGCGAATCTGACTTCAGATAAAATATCACAACGAAAAGAAATGACAATCATCTCGGCCGTAAAGCATAAAATAAATATTTTATGGCTCAAGCGATAATAAATAACCTCCCGTACATTAAGAGTTATCACATAGCAGTAATACTGTACCACATGGTACCAGTTGTTTTAATGGCTTGACTTTTCCAACCAGAATTAACGGAAACCTCTTTAATTTGTTAGTGCAACTTTACAAACATAACATCCAATCACTTCTTCTCTGTTTCTGTTTCTAATAAATAATATTCTACAACTCTAATCGTTACTCACATTGTAGCTTCGGGTGACTGCTGCTTGAATTTTGAATATTGTACAGTGAAGAATCTGTGCAACTGATCTGTGTAAGATATCAGCTCAAATGAAACTCAGCAGAGATCACACTAAATTTTGTAGTGTACACTGCAACACACACCGTGACGCTGCCGCGGGTTAAACAGCTGCTTCACGTGCATATTTAATAAAACTAATGTTTAGAGTTAGTTGACGTAGAACCAGTCACATTTAAACAAACATGACAAACACCAGCTACACGTCTCCTGAATGCTGCAGAGGAGGAACCAGACGTTTCAGCTCTGACACTCACTGGATCCCCTCCGGGTTAAATCACACTACATGGCCAAAAGTACGTGGACACCTAAACGTCGTATTCGCACACCCCCCCCCCTCCGTTCGATTGGCTGCGGGTGTCTGCTCCCGTTCGGCCACAAGAGGATTATTGACGAGTTCGTCCAATTTAATCTGAGAAAATCATCTTTTTATCTCACTGATGTTTGTTCAAGTTTGGTTTTAATTAGTTATTTGATGAGAAACTGTCGTTCACGGCTGAGACTGACTCGTGATTGGTCGATACCGTGGATCATCACTGCAATAAGGCAGCGTTCATATCACCGATATCTCCGTCTGCATTTCTGAATGGTTGCAGGAAGTGGCGACGCGTCATCCATCTTTATTTACAGTCTATGCTTGGAGCACAGAAGCAACATTTCTGGGGCTACAACTAATAGTTTGTCTCATCATTGATAATCTATTGAATATTTTCCTATTTATTTATTCATTTAATCCAAAATAATCCATAAATTCAAAACCCATATTAAACTGTCACTCTTCAAGTGTACTGTCATAGCTGATGATAATAAGAAATGTGATTTCAGAATCTAACCGATCACTAAAATAGTCAAATATAAATTTTAAAATGAAACGATTAATAAACAAATCGATTCATCTTATTTATGCTGAATGATATCAGAGCAGGAATGAGTGTTTTCAACTGATCTCATTGCTTCTTCAAAGATTAAAACATGTTTGTCTCCATACTTGTGGCCACGCAGTGTTAAGTACAGTAACTAAATAAAAAGTACATAATCTCATTTTTCTGTTATTGTTATGGATGATTAATAAAGATAGGCGCACAGACCTGACCAGGAGGCAAAGTGTGCGTATACGTATACGATTCAGTTACAGTATCATGTTAAAACTATGACTGCACGGCAAAATACTTTGGGAAAAGTTGTCTATGAGATGTGCAAAGAGCAGATCTAAAAAAAATACAAGGAATGGCAGAAAGCTGCAACTGTTCAACGTGATATGAATGAAGGGCACGGATGGTTAAATATGGAGAAGTGCTGCTGGGGACAGTGGGTCGTTGTGTTGGGTCTGGACTAGAATCAGACTCTGGACTCTAGAGGAAACGGCCGAGGCTTCGGGAGGAGTTTTGATCTGCCTGTCGAGGATGGAGACGAGTCGGGAGGATGAAGAGTGCCCCCTCCAGACGTCACGGAGTAGCCCTTCATCGTTTCTCAACGCTCTGCCTGTATTCTTCAAAAGACTGATTCTGGTTTTTTTTCACATTTTTTCACGTGTAAGAAAATATAACATCAACACACAATCGACACGGTCCAGCTGGAAGTCTGTCTGATGTCAGCAACTGATACAAATTCCAGTTTCAGTTCCGTAATAATTGGTTTTTGGTGCGGAGTGAAACACGGGGAAGGGGGGGGGGGGGGGGGGGGGGGGTCTAAAAAGACACAAAGATGTCATTTACACAGCTGCTGTTACCTGATTGTGCTTTTCTCACCTCCTGAGGGAACGTTACAGCCGCAGAGGGTCGGCGACGCAAACACTCAACATCTAATGAGTCTCAACAGACCCTGGCTGATTAGCAGTCTGAGGAATAACGCAGTTTGGGGCGAGTATTGCACGTTCAGCGCATCTTTAGTCGTCTTTGTAGGCTGAACAAGTTGATGTTCCAGAGGGAGCAGCAGCGGCCTCCCCCCCCCTCTGCCTGGGATATACTGCATGTAGGAACAGCTTCTCGAATATGTACCGCAGAGGAGTGTGCGTACCTGCCGCACAGACAAACTCCCCAAACTCCAGAGTCCTTACAGTCTAAGAAGGGAGGGAGATAAAGAGGAAAAGAAGGTTCGGCTTCCCTCCTCTCCGAACCAGTTTCCACCGGCACCGACCAACCAGCAGACGTCTGGTGCTAGCCCAGCTGCATCTGTCCAGAGTACGTGGTGAGGAGGAGCATGATGGAGAAGCCCGTCAGCAGGCCGGCGTTCTGGATGGCGAAGGTGAAGAGGAAGCTGGTGCCGCCGGCGTCCTCGTCCTCACGACTCACCTCATTCATCTCTGGGAACTGAAGAGTGAAAGACAGAGAGAGAGAGAGTTAAAACGTTATCGTTATTTTGCTTCACATCGAAGAGGAACACCAACCGATTGAACACATGTAAAAGTTCATTCACTAGTCTCCAGACCAGCCTGTGAAATGTGCAGTGTGTGTGTTCTGGCTCTGGAGAAGCAAATCCTCCCCTTTCCCCCAAACACGTACCATGTCTGCCAGAGAGATGTAGAGGAACATTCCTCCTGCCAGGGCGAAGATCCAGTTGGGTGAGAAACTGTTGCCGGCCAGGATGCCGAAGCCCATGCCCAGGTAACAGCAACAGGCCGACAGGAAGTTGAAGAACAGAGCCTGTTGGATGCTCATGCCGGCGTTCAGCAGGATCACAAAGTCTCCTGGTGACAGAACAAAAGGAGCTGCATCAAAGATTTGTCTGTGCAGTGTAGATTTCTGCTGAACAAAGTTATTAATCTGAGATTAGTGACAGATATATAAAAAGTAAACGTTCCTGTCCTGACTCACCCAGCTCGTGGGGGAACTCCTCACACAGGATGGCCACGGACGTGCTGACGCCCTGGAAGACGGACGAGGTGAAGGACGCCCCGATAGCCAAGCCGTCGATGAAGTTGTGCAGACCGTCACTTAGCGTGATCATCCACGCCAGCGTGCCGATGTCAGAATAGGTCGTCCCCTTCAGCCAATAGCAGCCACCTCTGGATCTCCTGGTGCTCTCTGGCCTCTGGGACTCCTGGAAACACGAGGATGAAGCAGCAGCATGAACAAAAAACACATCATCCCTCTATTGACCCAATTTTGTCTTTAATAATCACACAATGATTAACCTACATCTAACTTAATTGTCCCCAGTGATATTTTGCCAGTTGCTTTATGTGCCTCAAGTGTTTTATCGTGTCAACTTGTTTGGGAAACAGCAGTTGCTTCAATCCGCTGCAGAAATCCTGACTGACCTCCATCCCCGCGTCAGGCCTGTTCTTACCTGCGGCGTCTCAGCGGGGCTGAGCATGAGCTCGCCCTCCTCTGCGTCCACTTTGCCCGCAGCCAGACTGAGGGCTTCTCCGTTCAGCTGCAGCTTCTCCTTCTCCTCCTCCTCCAGATCCTTGTCAGGTGACGGGCAGCGACCTGCAGTGGGGTAGTGACTGTGGCCGTGGTTCTGACAGACGGGGAGACAAACAGAATCTTACAACAACAGCAGAGTCACTGCTCCGGAGCTTCGTGCGTGAGGTTGAGTTCATCAAACAGAAACAAGCGTCAGTTTGAGTAAAAACAAATTCAGCAGTGTTAATATTATAAAGCAGAATTGTTAAATGTTCTGAAATGAGTTGAGTGACTGGTGTAGTGAGCTGGAGAAGTCGGCGGCAGCGATGTGAGAGCTAATGTGGGTCAAAGGGCGTCAGTAATTGGATCAAGCAGGTGGTTGTGCTGGACGTTTATTAAACTGGCTGAACCACGTGGACCCAACCAGAGGAACCACTAGGTGGCGCAAATGTCCCACAATCCTCCACTTCTATTACTAACTGCTGCTATTTGTGAATGAAGCGGGCAGCGCTGTCAAGACCCGGTTACTTCCTACAGCACGATATTAAATCAATACAGTTCCCCGTATTAAAAGGTGTGTTACATAAATAAATGGGTGTGTTACATAAATAAACCTGTTTTAGTAGCTGCCGGATACACAACTAGTGCACGAAGGCAAATAGACAAAGGGATGTGACCAAGAACCACAAACAAGTCCAACTGGATGAGTTCCCTGAAGAGTGACGGAGAGTACAACTGAAGATTAATGAACTGGAGCGATATGAAAAAGAGGAACCGAGGCTGGCTGGATATACAAAATAAATAAAAGGGAAATAAGTATAACAAATAAACAAACTAATGTGAAATCGTGTTTAGGAGGATTCCAGTTAAAGTTGCAGGTAATTTCCGATATTCACAAATCAATGTATATTTCATTTTAAATCAATTTATTATTTATTAATTGTGTAAAAAAAAACAGGAGGCACAACTTTCTGACTACAACACGAGGACGTTCACTTCATATGTAACTCTAATGAAAGTCTGTCTCCATCCAGACGAGCACGTGCATCAGAATCTATTCACGTTGACTTGTTGGACACGTGTAATATTTCATATTTCCAACCACCACTTTCAGAAGAACATAACAAGTCCCACCTCGTGAGTCACTGACACTCACCCCATTTTTCTGTTTGAGCAGCACTCTGAGGATCTTCTCCGTGAAGAAGAAGAGGTAAAAACCTCCGAACACGACTGCGGACTTGGACACGTAGAAATCCACCTTGGGGTCAAAGCCAAACGCCTAGCACGCAGGGAAGGAAGACAGAGCTGGTTAGTGATGCACATGTATATCAGCTGCCTGACATCATTTACTGGACATGTGAGGTGTTATTTAGAACGTCTGTGTGGATCATGACTGCAGAGGTTTTAGGTGTAAACACTTAGTGGTTGGTAGATTGCTTGATATGAACTCTACTGTGTTGTCAGCTGGTTAAAGCATAGTTAAAAACCCTTTATCTCTGCTGCTTTTTTTGGGGGGGGATAGTTTCACTTTTGTCTATTGTTTCACGAATATATGAACAATATCTTCAAATATTTTAAGATCTTGAAGCGATATATTTCCCAGCATCCTCTAATCTGAGAGACACGTTGAATCATGGATGTACAGTAATCGTCTGCCCTGGAGCAGACACACACACGCACGCAGACACACACACACACACACACGCGCACACACCTCCAGGGTGTACAAATCTTTTTCTCTTATGATTCATCTTAATCAAACTGATGCTGCGAGTTACACAACAGCTTTGGTGTCACTGCTGTGAACCTGAAGGGGCGTGTGCACACTGTGGAGACGGCCTCTCAAGGCGTGTTGGGCAACTGCTTGTGTTTGTGGGTTATGCTGCTCTGAAGGGAGTGTTCATCTTTTACTGATCTGTTAATGTGCATGTGAGCTCAAGTGTACGTGACTTATTAATCTGTCTGCTGCTTATTAAGCTGCATGTTAAAAGTTCAAATTAAAACAGGTGTTAAATATACGTTACGTATTATTTAAGGGTACTTCCGTTGCGTTTTTAAAACATTAAGGGTTTAAAAACGTTGTATACTCAAAGTAGTCACATTATTTAGACGTGTATACGTGTTAATCGCACCTGCTTATTAGAATATTCACAGCATTTTGGGAGATCAACATATGACACATGACCTCGGTGCAAACAAGATGGAAAAATTAAAGATTTGAGAGAACGCACCCCACATTTTATCGGTAGCATCGTACATTTAACTTTTTAAGGTTGGGATTTTAAAACTGGTGGAATAATGTCGGACATAATGACGCAGGGGACTTTCTGTTATCAACTAATCTTCTGAATTAGGTCAAAAGTCCGAATATAGTCGTAGTTGCTAACTTATCCTACTTAAGGAGATATTTATATCTTAGTATATAGTGAAATACGAATCTTGACGTGACAATCTAATATCATCAGCAGCTGTATAGCCCCCCCCCTGCACTGAGCTACAGCAAAGTGAGTCACAGCAGCATCGACACTACCTCTGGGATGAGCTGAAACAGGGCGTTGGAGTAGAGCGTGCCAATGGCCAGGGCTATGAAGTAGAGCAGCAGTCGCTTGTAAAAGGTTTTCTTCATGAAGGGCACCACGCAGGCCCCCAGCAGCGAACACAGAGAGATGAGTGTCACACTCAGGATCCCATAACCCCACACTGATCGACAGAGAGGAAGCAGGAAGAAGAGAGGAGGGAAGGTGAGAGAAAAAATGGCAGATTAATTCAGAAATGAGTAAATACCAGGATGAGGAACAAAAAAAAAAAAAAAAATGAAATAAAGAACCCCAGTTAGTTATTCCCCTGAAAAGAAAAAGATTGTTGGATTTCATCAACCTGAGAAAAGAGATTTTTTAAAGACACCTGTGAGGATCCCCGGAAACAAAGGGTCGTTTGATCCATCGAAACAGAAGTGACACCACCTTTCATTTGCCAGTGAAGATGATGATTGTCTCGGTGATCGAGTCCCATGCATTTCATTTGTTCAGAAACAGGATGCAATTAAGGTGAAATTACAGTTTACGGAAAGCACACACCACACACACACACGCACACACAACCACACACCCACGCACAACCACACCCACGCACACAGATCCTTTGTCGTGGTCGACTCAGGTGCGCCTGTCACTGCCTCAGGGGTGAACACTCGCTACGGGTAAAAGACACAGGAGGTGGCAAAATAACTTTGAATAGCCCAACTGTAGCAGGAGAGCTGCTAATGAGGGGTCACATTTCCATAACGGTGCCGCGCTCCACTTCTCCCTCGGTCAGAGGAACAACAGCTATCAAGGCTGTGCAGTGGTTTCTACTAGCTGCAGGGCGCGGGGAGGGAACGGCACTCGCTTTCTAAGAACATCGACAGAGCAGGCCGACTTCTCAATGCCTGGAAAGAGCACACCGCACACACATCACAACACACACACCACACACGCACACACACACCACAGCCAGATGATCTGTGACGCAGTGAAGGTAGAGCAAAACCAAAGAGCTTTCCCCCGGAGCTTATTAGAGCCTGTGACAACCACAGAGAAAAGAACAAAGGCAGGAAGGAAGGAGATATGACAACGGGGAAAGGCAAAGGAGCACTTGGCCAAAGGTGTGCGGGTTTTATTAACAACCATGTGACACTACGGTGAACTAAATAGGCTTTCAGCTGCTGAGCTTGTGTCTTTTAGAAGCTAAAGGTTTATGGGATGTGATCAAATGAATAGATAAAGGTGTGTGGGCAGCTGGCAAACCTCTGGCAGGAGCTGCAGGATGGCAGTGGAGAACAGCGTGCCGATGGCAAGAGCGATGAAAAAGACGATGGCGTGTTTCATAAAGCGTGTCTTCAACAGAGGCACGCTGAGGACCGCGGTGAGGGCGAAGGCATTGATCACCGTCACACTCAGGAAAGAAAAGCCCCACACTGGGGGTTGGGGTGATGGAAGGTGGAGCATTAAAACAAACATCGAGCATGATGTGTGAAAATACGGCTGCGAACACAGCATGAAAAAATGGTGTAAAACAATATTTTACTCGCACTTTAATGCAAGAAATCCACATTAGCACATTAGCAGTTGACATATGATCTAATTTGTGTAACTGAGCCCTTTTAAAAAGGACCAAAGATAAACCTCAGGAGATGATTAAGCAAATAAAATCACTGCTGCCTTCAAAATCATGTCCATTATTCTGACCTTACTCTAAATTTCACTCTTTATGAAGGGAATATCAATATTTGATCAAACCCCACACCTGTAGAAAAAAAAAAAAAGGATTGTGGTTATGAGATAAAAGTTTAAGTGTCATTTCTGTCCAAGCAGCACCTGAGACGTTCAGGAGAAATAAGGTTAAGTTATGGAAGATTAATGAAATGTTCTGTGGTGTCAGACAATGTCTTCATGCTGAGAAGGGAAACCAAAAACAGGGTTAAGGTGAAGTGCAGTGAAGCAGTCACAAGATAGAGAGAGACATTTAATAACGTGAACAATGCAAATCAATTATATATTATTATACTGTCTGAACACAAGTTCTACAGATTACAGGCATGTAGAACGCTTTTCTCCAGAAGGGTTCAAATCAAAGCATTTTTTATAACAACTGGAAAACAGAGAGTCTGCAGGAAAAAGATAATAATGTGCAATAGGTCTGCGGAAAAGAAGTAGAGGACCAACTTTATAGAGTTGTTAGGGTCAAAGGGGTCAAGGGGTCAAGGGCACAAGTAGTAAGACGTGGGAGAAAGACTCATCATCATCATCATCATCATCATCATCATCAAAGAAAACTTGAGGGCCTGCAGGCGAGCTGAGGGGATATGAGTGAAGATGAGGGGAAACCAATGCGTGAGTGGAGACAGACAGACAGAGCAGAGCTCTGGGACAGTAAAGCCTCCGTCCTCCTCTCGTGCCAAGGACAAGATAAACTGGGTTAAAAGGACGGAGTGAAATCTGTGGCCGTGTTAACAAGGCCGCGGCACGACAAAGTCACGAGTTTACAAAAGAAGATTGTTGCCCAAAGTCGTCACTTACATTTTAAAAAAATAAATAAAAGTGTTATCTTTCTCTAGAAACTGAAGCAGCCTTCAAAGCTCGAGATCACTTCAGGTCACCGGCTCTTCCAGTCTGTCACTAACACCATTTGTATTCCAGCTTCAGACTTTAAAGCCACTTTCAGTTCGAAACTAACTCCAAAGCTTGTTAAACAACAGGTTACAGTGAACTGCCCGTTTCCAAAACTACAGATTCGATGCAGATGCTAAAACGTCTTTCAAGGCCCTGAAGGAAATCTGACTGGGGACAGGAAGTCAGCCGCCACTGAGAGAAGGAGACACTCTCCTATCTGGACTCTGTTTACCTGGAGGAGTCTGCTACGTGCTGGTCACGCTGACTGAAGCAGGATCGGGGAAATTAAAGGACGTGTTGGCTTTTAAACCAAACTGAGAATTGTAATCGGAGCCTTGGCTCAGCCTTGTGAATGCTTATTTAGGCTGTGATTTCCTTTGGGGGGATAAGATAATAGCACTATCTCCAGGCAACAACACAAACATGTGGAGCTCTGAAATCAGTTTGAAAGGTCTCATTGATCCAAGAGAGAGCACACGGGAAACCTGTGATGGAGTTACAGCATGTACTCACTGTAAGAGGAGAAAAATACAACTTTAGCCTATACATTATATATTGAATGTACTGAGTCGCAGGGCTGTATGTGTGAATGCAAATGTCAGAGTGAGAGCGTGTGTGTGTTGACAATTCTTACAGATGCAAAAATTGAAATAAAAGAAAACAAATATCTCCGGATGGAAAAGCAGTGACATTCACGTAGAACAACCGACAAAGAATTTATACATACATGTTCATACGTACAATTAACAGAGAACCTGAAAGTGTCAAGTCGGAGCTCACCTTCGGCTCCTGTGGGCCTGAGGGGGGGTTCGCTGATCGGCAGCTCCTCGTGTTGCACCTTGCAGGACCCAGCATCCAGCTGCTGCAGCATGGTGGGGCACAGCTCGGTCAGACCCTGCCCATCCAGCGGGGTCTGCTCACTGATGTTGTAAATGGCCAACGTGTCTGCAGGCAGGCACTGGTAAGGAAAACAGACCAGTCAGTGAACCCACAGAAGTTCTGACTTCAAACAACTGAAACACCTCTGGATGGTTTCAGTGAAAATGTAAGTCCACAGGTCAACAACAAATATAAGAAAGGTATAATAAGAGATTATAAAGATCTCTAACTTATTGTCTGGCTCTGTTGCTGCATTGTATAACAACGTGCTGCTTTATTTATCTGTAAGTTTTGACCTTTCACACAGTCAGAGATCATAGTTTCAACCACAGTTCCAAACCAAGTACAAGTGAGATACAGTATAAATATATATTTTTACATTATTACACACAAACCATCTTGTAATAGTACAGGGAGATGACATAACCAGGGAGATGACATAAGTTACAGCTGTCACAGATAATGATCTCAAAGGAGTTGCCTCAGTACAGTAACTAGTCATGTAACTAGTGAGTACATGTGCAGATGTGAACTTTTGCCCTCCAGAAACCTGAAGAACACCTTGTACTTCTAGTAAATCTATTGAGAACCAGATCAGAAGTAGGTGAGACAACCACACACGTCACTGAGGCCTGTTCAGACCTGGATTTGAATGGAAATCGCCAACACAAATGAGAGACACGCATGATAATACCATGTATGAACTTAAGTATGTGAGAAATGCTAAATATGTCAACTATCTGAAACCAGTAGCTCCCGTTTCTTCCAGACAGGACTGAGCTGGATTAACTGTTCTGCTGCACAGTTACAAATGTGAATTGCTCTCGGGCTGAAATATTATAAAGATGCTGTTGTGAAATGTTGTTGCTGCTTTGGCATTGATTCAGTTTGCACCTGTTGAACCAACAACAAGCACATCCAGCCAAAGTGCTAACTGAAGATAAGACATTATGTTCTCACCTTGGACCTGTTGGCTTTAGGAGGCGGGCTTGTTGGTGTTTCAGCCACACCGCTGCTTTCGCTGTGACCTTCAGCCTGATCCTGGCTGAGGGCGGCCAGCAGGGCGCGCAGCTGGGGCACCGTGATGGTGCTGTTGTCGCCATAGCGGCTCAGCAGGTCCTGGAGCACCTGAGCAGGAGACTGGGCCTGGCTTTCCCCCTGAACCGACACTAAGCCCAAGGGGCAGAGCAGCACAGCCAGGGTCAGGACCAACATGAGCTGTGACTGGAGGGAGGGACGGTGCTCATGACACGGCCATGAGGGAACGACATGAGCAGCAGCAGGAGAGTCCTTCACTGGCGGGAGGATGTTGATCTGGGAGAGGAGGAGAAGGAGGTGTAAATAAAACAGTTCTGAGATAATTCAGAGATAAGCAGTGTTATATAAACACTGCACGTAACAAACACTGCTCGCTTGTCGCTGATAGACCTAAAGCACAGAGTGGAATAAACACTGCTGCCAATTACAGACAAGGAAAGCACACACCCATCAGACAACACACAATCACTGGCAGTGAGACAAATATAATCAACTCACAAACTGATGCAATGACTCCAGTAAACTCAAACCAGACATGCATCCAGGCCCTCGGTCGTACACAGCCGAGGCCGATCCAGCTCCCACAGAAACGTAGGGCCAGTTTCTACAGGAGCACGATAGAGAACTGTGCCACGGTGTGGTCAGCCGCACGGCCGCCGAGCGTAGAGACCGGCACCGAGTGGTGACAGCGGCCCGGTGCATCACTGGTATGGAGCTCCCGACCCGGGACATAATCTACGCTGGCCGACTGAAGAAGAAGAAGAAGGCCACAAACACCCCAGGACACTACATTTTTGAACGGCTGCCATTGGGCAGACGGTTCAGAACACGAAGATCCTCCACCAACAGTTTTTATCCCAGACCCCCCCCCCCCATGCCCAAACACACCAAAGAATGTGTCACACGCTTTCACTGACTGCTGAGTGCACATACCATACACACCCAGGACTGTGACTGAGGACTGTGGTGACAATAAAGACCTTGAATCTTAGGCGTCAGCTTCTTCTACCCACGAGCACACGTCTCATACAGAGCGCTGTAATGTTCACGTCCACTGCTCACAGAGCCCCGATTCATTTCAGTCCACCCAGCAGGGCACCACGCCACGCTGAGGTGAATAAACACACCATTCATTTCAAGAGCCCGTCTTTCTACGGAGCCACTAATGACAGATATGTGTAAAGCAGCGGTGTGTCTGCCCCGAGGCTCCGAGCTTCGCCGAGCGATGCCCACAGGATACCTGGAAGCAGAGTCGGGAGAAATAGCCAGCGGAGGGAAAGAAATGCCCGAGGAGACCAGAGGGCTCCTCAGGCATGCAGTGAACTGTGGAGGAGAGAGAGAGACACAGATAAAACTAAGGTTACGAGCCACCGGTGAGAAGAAAGGAACAAGGAAGGATGGAAGGAAAGAAAAGAGGCAGTGAAGGAGAAACGAAACCTGAAATGTCAGTTGCCAGATTAGATTTTCTGTGTTTTCTTTCTCTCCATCGATTTGCCTTGTTCAAGTTTCAATGTGACATTCAGACCACAGCCCAGCGCCGCCAAATCCTCATCATTCCTTCGTGAGCACTCCTCCTTCATTCCCGTGTCTATATTAAGAGAAGGCCATTTAGTTGACTGGCCGGGGAATCGTACAGGGAAACATTCAATTCAGCGGCTGTACAGAAAACAGCAAACGCACAGTGATCAAGTTTCAGTCAATAGCTGTGTCTCAGTTCAGGGACGTTCAGGGACGTTCAGGGACGTTCAGGGACATTCAGGGACGTTCAGGGTCTACAAGGCCCGAGGGGAAAAACTACAGCAAACAAAACCAAAACAAACTTAATAAGCCGCTTTATGCTCGTGTTTTTATTTCTTCTCCACATTCTCTCTTTCGAAAATCCTTCTAAAGTTGCAGGGGTTTTAACCCTTGACCTCCTTCCTGCTGGCTGGTATTGTTAGTGAAGTCTATTATTTTGATGATTCATCAATCATTTAAATACTTTATCTGGCAAAGATTATAAACATCTGCTGCTTCTTGCAGGATTTTCAGTTTTATATCACTGCAAAAAGGAATTCCTATGGGTTTTGAACTGTTGGTGTGAAAAACAAGCAAATAAAATGGGCTTTATTAAATATAAATACTATTTTCAGGGATTAATCAAAACAATTAACCATTAATGTGTTCTAAATATTACTGCCCTTGTGCATAATATATCTAAAATGCAATTGAACATTACATAAGTATAGAAAAAGACACTGTGCCAAGTCAATTTTCTTTACAGCTCACTTTAGTAACTAATTAATAATAAATGTCTTTCATATCCACCAAACCCAGTAGAAGCTTTTTCCTGGTAGTGTAGTTGTATCCTGCACTGGTCCAGAGTTTCACAAGTGGATTAACACACAACAATAAGCTCTGCTTGATTCTCTCCAACGCTGCCAGAGGTAAAACAATAACCTCGCTCCACATCCACGTTTATTTTTCATGGAGGTGTGTCAGGATTTATTCGTGCGTAACACACCGCAGCAGCATATTGATAAGACACCCTGAGACAACAAGCACCTTCTTGAATTGTTTAGTTTAGCTCAGTGCCCGTTGTGTACATGCTCGTACATGCGGAACGAGCCTGTGGTGCTGATGGTAACTGAGCTGGAGTAATCGAGCCACAGCGAGAAAAGACCGGCTGCAGACTGGTGTTGATGCAGTACAGGTCATAAACGCCTGCCTCCTCCCCGTTAGCAGATGGGTCAGCAAATCACATGCATATCTTTTCAAAGATGGTGTCATTTTAAAGTCTATAGTGAGATTATTCAAGGAAAATATCTGCGCTGGAACGTGACATTGTCATAATCGATGATTTCCCTTACACTGATGAGTTCCAGTTCCCGCTGCAGCACAGATATTATAAAAAATTAACTAAATACTGAACGTTTCACATGTTTAAAACACTAATCTGCAGATTGATCTGTACAGAAATAACCATTAGTCTGCAGCCATACTTACAACCCTAATTTCAAGTGGTTAAACTTGTTACAGCTCTTTGATGACAAAAAGTTTTTAGAACAAATATCAGCCATTATATTATATATTTAACTTGTTGCCTTCAAATATCCATTATCATGCTCTCAGAGGCTGTAGTAAAAACAACAAGTGAATAAGAATGGCCGCCGCCTGTCAACACGCTGCCTCGGCTATGATAATTACCTGGTATGGTAACTAAATATACACGTGTGCTCCTGAATTAGTCATTGTGCTGCTCTGCAGGGTAAACTGAGCGGGCAGGAGCCGTCTCCACTGGCGGACCTTTGCCTCAGTGTGGACGCAGTCCAATGAAAACAAAGCAGAATCTACTTCAAAATGTCAGCATGTCAGGTTCAAATGATGTCAACACACACACAACACACAGGGTCACCACGTCTGCTTGTTTGAAGCAGGAGAAGAAGGGTCCAAGGCCTATTTGTAGCAGGGGAGATAAAGAGTGGTGGGAAGAGACAGGCAGTCTGCAGCAGAGACGTTAGTAACACAACGGTGAAGGCCTCTGCCCCAACGTTAAATATGAGGCTCACAAAAGGAGCTGGCAGCAGAGGAGAAAGGAGGGAAGGGAAGCACGGGAAAACGTTTAGTCACGGTCTAGTGGACTCAAATCCCAAAGGCATGCAGCCAAGTGTCCTCCGCTCATCCTTTCAGATCTTTCTCCGTTCTTAGAGAGCTTGTCCTGGTTTGTCTTTATGTCCTCGTCATGACATTCTGTCGAATGAGAAACTCTTAAATAAATTGGCCCAACCAGATGAAGCCACAGAACACATTCCCTGGGATCACCATAGTCACATATATTAATGAGCACAAGGAAAGAGCAGCTACTGGTTACCGCTCACGGGTCCTACGCCCAAGAGTCAACAGAGCAGAGTGAAACATTTCCACTTCAGTGGATGACGGAGCGGAAAAAGAAATCGGATTGGTCACAAGTGTTGTAGGAGAGCAGGCCGAGAGGCATTTTAAACGATGACACGACTGTTCACCAAACGGCTGTAGACACCACGCAGGAAACAAACAATACCAGAATCCAGAAAGATAAGCAAGGATTGATTTAACCTAACAAAGACACAACTCCAAACTCGCACAACCTTTAAATAGGAAGATATTAGAAGGGCACTTAGAGAGCACATACCTCCTTCAGGGCAGATTGGCCACTTAACCACCACTATCAGATAAATCTGGATCCAAAGCTAATTTCACCTGCTCATAGATATTAGCAGTCTACTTCAGCTCCGCATCATTCCTGCAGAAACTCGAAATGTTAAAGAAAGTGAAAGAAGATCCTGGATCGTCTCTCTAAATCAAATCCACTCCAACTGTTAATGGGCTCTTCCTCGGCCATGAAAACACAATCACTGTCGATGGTCGCCTACCAAACTTTGTTATTACACAAAGTAAGTTCCCACAAATCGTCTGAAATGTCAGTTTCTTCTGCTGATTCCAAAACAAAAATCATACAATACCTTTGGGTAAACAGAGACACAGAAACAGCTCCTCGGCAGCTTGTTGCTCCGAGCAGACTCAGCTTCTCCCGCTCACGTCTGCACACTCAACTGTCTCATCCCAGGTCACTTTATATACCACAGGAGCAAAGGGCAGGTTAAGCTGCACATCGGCTCATCAACCTTTACCCAAGGCCTCTAATTATGACTTCCCTGCCCTCAGGCTGATATCATCCGCCAAGACTGTCATTAGATGAGAGGGCGATAGCCGTGGGCACCATGTTGGTTCACCGAACACATTGCCTGACTGTAAATTGACCAGAAATTGACCAGTAAATTAAAGGGTTGCAGACGTGACCTGGTCCGGCTCAAGCCCTCACTTTTACCCGAGGCCAGCGTTGAGGTCACAGGAAGACGGTGGCACAGCGAAACGTTCCAAAGCAAACACAAGAGCTCATCAATATTTTAGGAAGTAAAGGTCAGTTACATAATTCTCACAACTGCAGTTTTAGTTACTCAGCAAAAGATTATGTAAAAAAAGGACAAATGTGTTATTTGAACAAGCCACGCGGGAGAAGTTCGGAGTAATGTTTGTTTAATGGATTTCCATGGCTTTTAGGGTTAGGGTTAGCTTTTAGGGTAACGTATCTTTATTATTATTATTATTACTATTATTATTACTACACTACCTGTATCAGTCTTACATGAATCATGTTTTCCTGTGTGACGGCTGGATGCTCATGTTTAAAACCCAGACTCTGTTCAACACTAATAAAATCAAATGTACAAGTCATGTGACGAATCCCAGGAGGAGAGTGAAGCTTTCAGGTTTCATTTAAAACGTAATAATATTATTATAACTCTTATTATTATAACTCTTATTATTATAACTCTTATTATTATAACTCTTATTATTACAACTCTTATTATTACAACTCTTTTTATCATAACTCTTATTATTATAACTCTTTTTATCATAACTCTTATTATTATAACTCTTATTATTATAACTCTTATTATTATAACTTTTTATTACAACTCTTTTTATTATAACTCTTATTATTATAACTCTTATTTGTATTATTCTGCTGTTTGCCTTACGTGGCTCAGTTTCATTGTGCGTCGGCTGAAGACACGTGTTCAAACCCAGACTTCCGTTAACACAAATAAAACAATGGTTAAATTAAATGTTCCAGTGTTATAATTAATAATTGTTCACCTAGCTGCTAATAAGCGAACACTGGGCAGATCCCAGGAGGACAGTGGAGCTTCCAGCTGCATTTAAAATGTGCTTTATGGATATGATTATGAATATTCCGCTGTTTATGTCGGTGTAACGTGGGCTGCACACATGTTTAATCCCAGATATGATGAGTCTCATCGGGCTAGCTGCTCCAGGTTAGCCGCGGTAGCTTGATCTCTTTATATTAAAAAATAAAGCTGAAGCGCAGAAAGGGGGGCGCGAGTCAGTGAACGTGTAAATTATTATTATCAACATCATAATTTATCATATTAACTGCTGAACGCGAGGGGCTAGCGGCTAGTTAGCACAGAGGCGCACATCTACCCGCATATTAGCCGTTAGCTCACCCGGGGATGATGCCGCTGCCGCTGCGGGGACCGGACGCGTCTCTCTCCGCCGGGCTCCTCTCGACACACACACCGGCTCTCGGGCTCCGGCGCTGCGGGGATGTGAGACGTGGACGGCGGGCAGGAAGTCTCCGGCGTCCTCCGTCACTCAGCGGAGAAGCGGAGGAGAGTGAGAGGGGGGGGGGGGTTACTCACACACACACAGAGAGCGTGGAGCTTGTGGTTATGTGACGTCATCGCTGGTGACGTCCACACGTCGGAGGGCTCGGGTTGTTGTTGGAGGTGTCGCCCCCAGCCGGTCAACAGGGGGTCCTGCACAAAGTACACACGGTGTTTATTATAGGGGGGGGGGGGGGTTCTATTTCTAATGTATAATTTACTTTATTCAACTTGTAGCTGTTTTATTCCCAGAAGAAGAAAAAAGAGAAATAATAAGGAATAAATACAGGTATAATGTATAAATGATTTGATTAAAGCTGTCCAATGAGAGATGAGACAAACACATGTACCAGGTTTATGTGCTGACTCGATCCATATGGTGGAAGAACACTACGTTATGTCTGAACAGTGACATATCTATATTTGCTCCTTTTGATAACTAATGTAAATCATAACACGTCATATCTAAGAGCAGCGTATAAGGAGCAGATTGATGCAGATAGTATTAATACTCAGAAGAAGACAGTTCATAGTTATACGTATTTCTCTAAATGATGTTTTTCTCCTGATGGATCCAAGACAAGGGCTCGTCCGGGATTTGAACCCGGGACCTCTCGCACCCTAAGCGAGAATCATACCCCTAGACCAACGAGCCATGAAAACTAATAAAATGACGACTAAAAACATCCAAAACACTTTATTTATCCTGATTCTCTGTTTTATGATCCATGTGGGATGTTTAGATCTGATCAGGAAGTCGACTGCAGGTGATTCCAGGACTGAACCGATAAGAAAGACAGTGAACACGAGTCATTTCTCATGATCTCACAGTCAATTCAATTCTGCTGTAGTATTCTTTTTAATCTCTGTTTTGGGATTAGAATCATGACGGATTTCAATCCAGGTTCTCACAGTTTATGCTACTTGTTGTTTCTTAATTTGTTTAATTGTGCACCACATATCAGAGAGGAAACAATGAGCCACTCAAAACTGAGAGGAATGTAAATATTTGTAGACAGTGGATTTCTTCACTCCTGTATTATAAACACAGAGGGTATATAAACTGTATCCATGTAGAGTAATATACATGTAATTCTGCATTTATTCGGACATATCCTTTTTTTTTAAATAGCCCTCAATCTTTCTAGATGAACCCGGGACTTATATAATCATAACCCTTGATTCAGGAGGACAAAAAAAGAACATGACCTCTGGCTCACTGACTGGTCACAGAGACACGTGGACGGATGATCAACTCACCTCACCTCTGATTGGAAGTAGATCATATATATATATATATATATAACACACACATATTTATTATGTCTGTATTAGTTACTGCACTTCGATCACGGTTCTTTTACAGTTACAGAAACTACTCTTACTTTATAATGTTGGTAAACTGCACTGATGTTCATGTCTTGTTTCTACTTGTGTCTTAACTTGCTCTATGTGCCCTAAGTTTACCTATAATTAATAAATAATAATAAATAAAGAAGTTGTTTTGATTTTGAGCTAATTTCTAGTGAATCAAAATTAGTATAAATCCCTATCTCAATCCTTAAAAAGAAGGGCTCGTCCGGGATTTGAACCCGGGACCTCTCGCACCCAAAGCGAGAATCATACCCCTAGACCAACGAGCCATGATACGGTGGGAAAATATATCCATTTATAAATAAAGAAATATATATATACGAGGAGATACATAAAGAGGAAACATCTTCCTCAGCTGCAGCTGGTGACTGGATCTCCTTCACTTCTCTGAACCGGACCGGAAACTGTCCTGAGACACGTTGGAAACCTGTGCTCTGAACTCATGTTCATCTGAAGGCTTTATCTGTTGTGTAATATCTCATCTCACAGTATCTCCATCATGTCTTTATTGAACTGTTCATGTAATATATAAAAAAACACAACAGCTGTTTTATTCTTAAGATCCAGATGTGACTCCTCACACGATCGTCTGATTTCTCCTGGTACATCTGTCCAGTGAACATCTGTAAACAACCACAAACATAACGAGCTGCTCATCATCACAAATAAATATATAATATAAATTTCAATCCTCTGACTGTGGAATGGACACAAAGAGAAATGTCACCACTTATATAAAGGTTTTATCCTCTTATCAACATCTCAGTCCTCTTTGTTGAGACAATTACAAGGAGACAAAGAAGGAAATTAGATTAACAATAACAAGACTAGAAAAGTTGTGATGTTTCCTTGACCTTGTGTATTCCATCGGGGGGGAAGGAGGCGTAGTGGTTAGGAAAGGAGATGCAGACTGTGTCCTTCCTCTGTTTAAACAAGGAGAGTAAAGATGGCGCCTCCCTCTGGAGAGGCCTGTTCCAGCAGCAGGTTCCAGGTCTGTCTCCAGGTCTGTCTCCAGGTCTGTCTCCAGGTCTGTCTCCAGGTCTGTCTCCAGGTCTGTCTCCAGGTCTGTCTCCAGGTCTGTCTCCAGGTCTGTCTCCAGGTCTGTCTCCAGGTCCAGGTCTGTCTCCAGGTCTCCCTCTTGTTGTGTTTCCTTGTTTGGTTGTTGATCTCTGGATCTTTACTGTCGATGAATATCATGAATGCTTGAAAGGGACATTTTTTTATTATAATGTCTTGTGTTTGCAAACAGAAAAAGTTTGTTGGTTCAAAATATTTAAAGTTGCTCTATAGTTGAAGTTGATTCACCTTTAAATAAACGTTTCTACAGCAACGTTTTTACAAAATGAAATAAAATAAACAACAGAATCACTGAGGGTCGTACTTTTACATTGAATAACATTCAATGATTATTGTGTTTGTGGGCTTAAAGCCTACTTTCCCTCCTAATACTTTAAACTCAGTGAGGTTAGGGGAACAGTTGTTGTTGTGGAGGAGAGGGACACATGTATTTTACATAAGGCCTATTTCCCCATGATGTATTCATTAATCTGTGGTTGTGTGGAGACGATACAGAAAACTTTGACGAAATGGGGAAGTCACTAACTTAACCGACGCTTTGCTCTTCTGTCCTGTGTTATTCAAAAAAAGAAAAAGGTTTTCTGATACCCTGCAGGAGTTATTGGAGGAGAGATGAGGCCTCGTATGGAAAAGTCATTGGTTCAAACCAGTTCAAACTGCTCTCAGCAGCCTGTGGAGAAGGAGTTCAGTTTTAATGTTTCAACTGAGGAATCACGAACTGGAACACCAGAATTTCCACGTTCTTCTAAATATAAGTCAAGTATTTCACAACATCTGTACCTGCATTCTACACTTTCTGGACAGATGCTAATTTAAGGTGAATACAATTTCTATGAAGTCACGAGAAATCGAATTAATGTTCCACAAGCAAAGTATTGTTGGGATTGTATCTCACTCTTTAGTTTAGTTTGTAATATTTCTGCTTTTATATATCAGGTATTCTACGGTTACTTTCGGTGGGAATGTTTGAATTTAACTTTTTTAAAGGTCTGGTTTCTGTTTTGATTTATTAAAATCAACTAAAATTCAATCTGAGGCCTTTGAGGTAATTAATGAATCAATGTTTATTCGGGCTGATGAAATAATTGATTAAATGATTAAAAACGAATATTTATTCAATTAAAAAACACGACATCCTGCCTCTCTGTTCTCACTCTGCAGGTTTCTGACTCCACAGCTGCATGTCTGTCACTCAACTATCATTTTTATCATTTAAAACATGTTTTTATCATCATTGTTGCTATAAAAAATTGACACTGCTATCATTGCTGCTGTTGATGTTACATTATTGCTTGTATTTTATTACTTCTTCCACCATCGCTGCTACACTGTGTTAAATTATATTGTGAAATAACATTTTGTTTGTCATTTTATCACCAATTAAAGTGTGTTGTTATTACTCAGAGTTTATTAGATGTTATGAAATCCGGCCTCCTCTACCCAGCGGATTCTTTCCAGCTCAGTGGCTCCCTCGATTGGGAGGAGTCAGTATTGCAGTAAAGTAAAAATGCTCTTGTTTTCCTCACATAGTGTAAATGTCCTGTTTCCATATATTTTTTGTCATGTCATTAAATATCAGCTCTTCATAAAAAGACAGTTTGCTGCTTCGCTCTACAACCTGTGACCCGCGAGGCTCTAGAGGAGTCAGACTAATAGAAATGTTAAATGTGTTAAATTGCACACTTTATTACTCCATTTTAATCCATCATTATTACCTTATGCTACAGAGGCAATGACGTGTAGCAGTTATTTATCTTGACCGGGTGATTGAATGCTGTGTGGACGCCTGCTTTTTAATTGGTTACCCCCCCCCCCCCCTCCCCACCACCACCACCACCTTTCCTTTTGGCGGTTGCATGGATTTTAATTGGGTGCCTTTGTGTTTCACCTCACTTCCCTCCCTGCACATAAATCCCCTCACCTGACGGGCTGACTGGAGTGGAGGTTAATTCAGTCTCAGCTCAGTCGAGCCTGGTGAATTAATTCACCGTGCAGCATATGAGCCGCCATGAAAAAAAAGAGCTACAGTAAATATGTTTTAGTGGCTTGATACTCGGATATTACGGCTAAATTACAAGCCCAGTGGAAATGGCACAGTAATGCCACTGGCAATAATATCTGCAATAATCTCTGCTCTACACGGAGGCACTGGCATGTTTAAGAGTTAAACAAATGAAACCAAACAATATTCAGTTACTAGCAGTTTCATATTGTTTGTTTGAAGGAAACTGTTAAATGTGACTGTTAAACTGAAATGTGATTCAGCTCCATCTGTTATTGGACTCCTGTGAGGTTCACTGGTATCTCTCTTAAAGGACCAGTGTGTGCAATCTATTGGCAGAAATTAGAATTCATAATTGTGTGTATTCTTTTGTGTACAATCACCTGACAACAAGAATTATTATTAAATAATCTTAAATCTCTTAAATGTGCACACTTGAAGTAGAGTATTCACAGTATATGTCAGCTCCTCCATTCTCCAGCTCGTGTTTTTAGTAGACATTGAGCTCATTTGAAGTATATTTGTGTTTTATCATTTTGCTTAATATCACACTCAAAACCTTGTTTAACTTGTATTATTCCATCTCTGCGACCAAGAGTTGATTTCCCACTCTAGCCAAGGAGGTTATGTCTTGGCCGTTGTTTGTTGACTGGTTAGTTTTCCATAAACGTCCATGATATTTGGTGGAGGGACGGGACCCATAAAGATCATACGTGTTTGATCGCGCCTCAGATTCTCTGTTCCACAGTGGATCCAAAATCAAAGTGCTCCTCACTGTCAAACCCCTCCACATCCCGGTGAGGCCCCCTACTCCTTCACCGACATGCTCCACCTCCCCACTCCCTCCACCTCCCCACTCCCTCCACCTCCCCACTCCCTCCACCTCCCCACTCCCTCCAGCAGCCTCCGCTCCTCCGAGGCCGACCTCCTGTCACCTCCACTCAGGACCAATAGCTGCTCCCTCCCTCGGGGACCCTCTCCTCAAACATCTCCCCGACTGCACCGACCCTCACTCCTTCAGAACTTGACTTAAACCCACCTTTTCAGAACTGTTTGGAATAAGATAATCAGTTGTTACTGCCACTCTGGAGAAATGTTCCATGTCAAATGTGTCATTAACAATTAATAATTTATGTTAATCGTATGTTATTATTATGTTTTTTTCCCCAATTTTTAACCTATCAGTGGTTAAAGCATTGTATGAATATGAAATGTATTATTCTTATTATAAATGTTGGCCCTGATCTGGTCAAAGGAACTGATCCAGATTTTTATTTTCCACTTTCATTGACCTTGAAAGTGTTTTCTTACATTTCCCCTTATTCCTCAGGGAACAATTCATGGATCTTAATGAAAGAAATGGTACAACAATATTTAGGAGACTGAAATTTGATAAAAATTTGGTGCAGCTTTATAGAATTTAAGGAGACTCCTTAATATACAATATGTCTCCTCACATATTACTGACAATAACTCCTCAATCTATTTATCTTTGCTGTTCCCTTCATCTCTATCAGACATTTTCTTATGTATGAATATTTTAAACATTTACACTCTTTTCCATTATGTAGAAAACTGTTTCTTCTGATCATTGTTGTATAAACTGTTATTTCGTGGATGTGTTCAGTTACACGCAGCATCTACTTGTACTCTTGTTGAGGGCTAAGAACAGATGACGTCGCCCCTTGTTAAGAGAAATTGTGATTTGTGAATATGAGCTGCATGAATAAAATTTGATTTTGGCCTTGGTGGAGGTTTTGTGCTCTACTGAGTGACATCCTGCATCCTAAAAAATAACTTCCCAGCAGATACAAACCAGTGCATATTCTTCCAGATCAGCTCCTGGTTGGTTTGTGGGTCACAGGGGGTTCAGCTACAAACACCCAGGAGCTCACATGGAACAATGAGCTTCAGATAAAAATGTTTTATTAATAAATCCAGTGTGGACGCAGGGCAGCAGCAGCAGCAGCAGCAGAGTGATGCCCCTGTCCTCCCTCATCTCTCCCCCGCTTCCAGTCGGTTTCCTCCCAGAAACAGGACTGACTCCCGGCGGGGAGGGGGGGGGCCGGTGACCTTATAGCCTCCAGCCGGGCACCAGCACAGGCACCGAGCAGCCGAGCCTCCAGCCGGGCACCAACACAGGCACCGAGCAGCCGAGCAGCTGAGCCTCCAGCCGGGCAGCAGCAGCAGCTACAGGTCTCCCTGCTCCGCGGTGCTGTTTTTATAAAAACCCCCATCATGAACTCGGACAAGCGGAGCAAGCAGGTGCCCCCGGGGAGCGGCGCGCCCCTCTCCCCGCCCGAGGGCCACACGAGGCCCGCCAGGATGCCCAAGTGCTCCCGCTGCCGGAACCACGGCTTCGTGTCCCCGCTGAAGGGCCACAAGCGCTTCTGCAACTGGCGGGACTGCGAGTGCGTGAAGTGCAGCCTGATCGCGGAGAGACAGCGGGTCATGGCGGCGCAGGTAACCCGGCCATCACACCTGTTAGCGCGGCTAGCTCCGTGGGCAGAGCCGGGGCCAGGGGTGGAGGGTGGAGGTGTGACTCAGGGAAAAACATTTTTTTTAAACTGTGGTGGAGAATCATTTAAATCCACGTTTATGTGCTTTTTAATATGTGGAGATGAGTTTACTTGTTGTTTTTAATCACTTTAATTTGTGTACAAACATGCTAACTAAAGTGTAGCTTAGATTACACACAGCTAGCTTAACTTTACCACAACTTTATGTGTGTTTATATGTATTTTATGTTTATTTTATTACTTAATACATTTTGAAAGACAGTTTTATCAGATATAATTTAACACGACTCATCTACATCTTAATCTGTGGAGATGAGTTTACTTTAATTATTGTTTTTATCAATTAATTTGTGTACAAACATGCTAACTAAAATGTAGCTTAGTTTATACACAGCTAGCTTAACTTTACCACAACTTAGTGTGTGTTTGTTTTTTATTGTATTTTATCACTTATTAATTTTAAAGGAAGTTTATTAACGTGACTAAAGTAAACCCATCACCTGAGTTTACTTTACTTATTGTTTTTTCTCACTTTTATTTGTGTACAAACATGGCTAACTAAAATGTAGCTGTAGTTTAGTTTACACACAGCTAGCTTAACTTTACCAACACTTTGTGTTTATGGACATTTTAAGCGTATTTTATTACACTTATAATATTTCAAAGGCTGTTAATTAATAAACAAATTAATTAACATGTGGGTTAAAGTACATAAATTGGGACTGTCGTAATTTATGCTAATTTACTTTTTAAATTTTGTAGCTTGAAGTATTTTATGTGTTTATTTATTTATTTTATGTAGTTTAGTTAGTATGGAGCGACAATAAAACAATATCAATAATTGGTCAATACAACAAAAGTTTAATATTATATCAACATAACGCCCTGTTAACTGAAAACTTGCAATAAGCCTGGAGTGTATTATTGTATAGGTTTAATTTATCTCACGACAATCTGTGTAATCATATTCTAATTGTGCGTAGTTATGATTTTGTAGCCAAGCAGATACTGTCTGTTCTCCAAACTCCGGCGCTCCTGCAGAATGTTTGTTTTCTGCCAAGCGGCCTCATATCAGTTCTTTCCTCTCCTCCCCCCCGCAGGTCGCCTTGAGGAGGCAGCATTTCCAAGAGGAGGAGCTCGGGATCTGTAGTCCGGTGACTCTGCCGGGACCCGAGGTCATGGTGAAGAACGAGGCCGGAGCCGACTGCCTGTTCTCTGTGGACGGACGGTCCCTGACCCGACCAGCGGCACCTCCTCTTCTTCTCTGGCTTTCACAGGTACGGACCCGTAACTGTCCCACCCGCCCTCTCATGTGTCGCACCCCCCCCGGCCGCCAGCGGAGTATAGAGGAGCACCGTCTGCAAATTCACCTAAATATAATAAAACTGACTTCTCAACAAACTTGTCTTTAGTGGAGCGAGATTACAGCTTTCAAAATTAGGAGGATGGTTTTTATCAGTTGGATTTCTATAGATTGCAAATCATTGCATTCATACTTAATTTTAATCACTTTGACATTTAAGAGTATTTCCTCTTATTTTGATCAGGGTCAAAAAGATAGCATAGAATAAGAAGCCTTTATTGTCATTGTATTGTACAATTATAATCCTGGTTGGTAAATAAAAGCCAAGAAGAACACATTGCTCACATTATATCACGCTGTTATAACAATCATATATAGATATAAATTGCCATAAAGGATGATGACCAGTGTTGACAATGGCAACGAGAGCTGATTCTCTAGTTCAGGGTTCTGTGAGTCGAGCTTCACTGATCTTTGAATACACAAGATGAACAGCTCTCTGTGCAGCACGTCGCTGTGGACTGAGCCACGTCAAGTGAGGCACGGCTGCAGGACTCAATTACTGCAGGTCACTTTCACAGTTTCCCTAAAGAAAAGCTGCATCCAGCATCACCACAGACCCAGTTAACAGCCCATTCCACTCAGGCAGGTTTAGAACAGCCACTGCACTTGTGTTTTCAAGTTCAATGAAACAGTCCATGTGACAAGATCCTCTTCATAAGCACTGTAGATCCCATTTTCATTGGAAAACAAGCGAAACATGAAGTTGATTTGGTGACCACGTCATTAGGTATCTTTGCCTTCTTTCTTGTCGTGTGGAGGCAGAAACAGCAGATACCGAGTTCCCGCTCGGGCCTGATAATACATTTCAGGAGGTGGAACATGACTGGTCAAGGCTGCTCCTGTCCAGCTCTGTCTCCACTTTGTATGTGTGAAAGTGTGAACCTTTGGTGGCTGGCTTGGCAACAGAGGGAAAATACTGAGGTGGAAAAAGGAGTTCAGCACTCGGTGAATCACTGATGACAAGAGTGTGAACGGGGACAACAAATGTCAGTATCTCTGGCTTCAGCGGTGCACAGTGTCTTCGTTGTGTGAGCAGCTTCTGAGAAGAATGTGGCCTTGTTGATAAGGAAAGTACAACAGATAATAAGTAATGAGGATTTAATGGTCTTATTTGTGCTGATATGAAGCCACATTTCTCTGCTGTGACGCTCTGGTGTGTCAGTTGGTTTTTCAGTATATTCAGGTGCCGCCTGCAGATGGTGCTGTTGACAGTAGTTTGAGGGAGGGATGGCAGGACCTGGAGAATCTTGTAAAGTTCAATAAATGTGTTTTTTTCCCCCTTATAAAAGATGAATCAGCAGATCTGATTAATATTGTAACATCAATTATAATGTTAAAGATAAAATTCATTGATTTGCCCACCAGCAAAGTTTAGTTGAGGTCTGCTGCTGGATGCATGGAATCAGAAACACACATTTACAGCCTGACTTCTTTCCTTGAGTTGTAACAAGCGAAAACTATTTCACATTTCATCCTCCGCTCCGACGGCAGTGAAAACACCAACACATCACAAAAACATAAAATAATTTAACGTCTGTGTGGATCGTTTGTCTTATTTGTTGTGTGTCTCCGCTCTGTATGTGTGTGTCCGTCCAGGGAGTCGCTCGGCATCATCCTCCAGCCCGTCGGCCGGCGTCAGGGCTCATGGTGAGGGGGGGTCCGACCTGCTGATGGAAACCTCCTATTACAACTTCTACCAGCCGTCATGCTACCCGACCTACTACAGCAACCTCTACAACTACCAGCAGTACCAGGTGACTAACCATATCCACTCTGCTGGGTTATCAGCTACTGAGGTTATAGCTGGTGTTAATACTGTGGCAGCCGTTCTACTGCAGTGTACATATTAATATTCCCCGTCAACATTAGATTAACGTGTTGGTATGCTGTGGAAACTGTTGATACTGCTTGTTGGTAGCCTGCAGTGTGTTTTGATTTGGCTTCAGGAGAAGGATGGGCTGTGTGTGCAGTTTTATAATAATATTTATAATCTCCTCTTATGTTCAAATAAGGTTAATTTTCATATTATATTTGATTTGAGTTAAAGATATAATTCAGCGTAGGGCTGGGCGATAAAACAATATCAATGATTATCGTAATATAGCTTTCATCAGTAGCAACATAACAAAGGTTCAATATATATCGATATGTTGCTCATGCATTGTTCAAGCACATGAGTTTAATATTATCAACCTCAGATTTATAAAATGTTTTATCGAGTGTTTGTCTTTCTCAGTCGATAAAGAAGAGTTTGAAACCACGACCTTTGCTCTGGAGCAAAAATTAGTCTTTGAACTTTAAAGAAGTAATAATGTGACCTTATCTGGATAATTATTTATTTTTATTTATTTAGATTTGCTTTTGAACACAATCTGACTTCTACTACAGGAGTTTCTTTTAGAAACTTAAACTTGTGAGCACAGAAAAAATACTTGTACTCAATGTGCTTACAGAAAAAATATTAAAATACTTCTCAACTTGTAAAATTCATTAGTTGAACATTCATTACTTCACTTTTCATTATTTCATAAAGGACCTTCCTTCTCCAAACACATGAAGCAAACCAGCCAAATGATTGAATGATGACAAAAACCCATGAAAAGATTATTTGAAAACATTTAGGTTTGCAAGTATCTATTGTTGTAATGAATTTAATAATCAAGTAGTATCTAGAATCAAAATCAGAAGCTGGAGTGGAGAAATATTTTGCAGTTTTGCTTGATAAGAATCAATTTCAGCAGCAATGAAAGGCTCATGTTCTGATTTAGAAAATAACAAGAAAAAGGTAAAAAGTAGAAATCATTTGCAGATAAAAGCAATTTTTGTACATTATATAATGGCGAGGAAATTATTGCTGTGATAAGACAGTGATGTAACACACAGCAGATGCTCCAAGTGTGTGTGTGTGTGTGTGTGTGTGTGTGTGTGTGTGTGTGTGTGTGTGACCTTGTGAGCATAACAATGTATATAAATTACCATCTCATGAAACAATGAACTTCTTATTTCTTTGTTTTCGTTAGAGATGGATGAGAATGTCGGTTTTAGTGCCTCATGGTATAACATAGGTAGGACACATCATGGAGATAGTGCACACACACACACACACACACACACACACACACACACACACACACACACACACACACACACACACACACACACACACACACACACACACCCACGTGTATATTCACGCTGATTTATGCTTGAATGTATCTCTACTGTGTCAAATGGGATGACTTTGTGCGTGAAGCAAATTAGATCTATAACTCTCCAGTGTTCTCAGAGGAGGTGTTTTTTAGTTGTTTTTTTTTCCTATGAGGAACGTTTGTCCCCCCCCCCCGCCCTCCCCACCCCGCCCTCCCTCCCCAGTAGCAACATCTACTTTTGGGGTCACTGCCCCCGCTAACCCGCCAGCGCACAGCAGCGCCTGAATTGCAAAGGTTAATGGTATTGTCTGTCGGCAGAGGAACAAACCGCCATGCCTCAGCGCCCGAAGGAGAAAGTGAGCACATTAATGCTAATCAGTTAGCACTCTTTAGCATAATTTGGCCATCCTCCTTTGTGATTTATGGTATTTTCAGGGGAGATGTCAGGTTGAGAGGGCTACGTGTTATGGTTATTCAAATTCAGAGACCACTTTTTTTTGTATTTGCATGAAGAGCTGATTATTTGAAGATGAGTTTCGGTGCCACAAATACGTAGTTTGCAACTAGAGATTGATTGTTATTGTGATTGAATATCACTGTAGAAATAAAACGAGCACTTAATCATCGTTTATCACCTGAGTTGGAATAATTATCCCTAAAATCTCTTTATTCTCGTCTCCTCTACCTGTCCCAAACCTCCACTTTAATGGGCTGTACTCCGGTGGGATAATCCTTCACTTACTCAGTTGAGATTTTGTCTCCAAAGTCCTTATCTGTGTGTTTCTCTGTCAGTTGTGGGCTGTGACGTGTTTTATCAGTGACTCTCATTCATTCAGTTGGTTTTTGGTGGTGGTGCTTTTTTTTCTCTCCATCATAACATCTTGTGAAAGTGCACTTTATATCCATGTAAAGTAAAGTACTACAAACTTTTTAGTTTTAATAGTTTTATAAGGTCTCATGCCTTTGCTATGCCTGATGCACATTTCTTACGAGGCGAGTTGTTTTACAGACTTCATAATGTGCATGATTTGTTTTTATCAGGTCATCTGGCCACTTTATTGCACATATATACGTTTTGAGATCAGATACATGTACCGCGTACGTTTCTAAAAACTGCTGACATTGGTTCTGCAAAAGCACAAAGGCCTTTAGTGTATCAGCTGATCTTGAGCCTGCACGCCATCTTGGATCAGCTGATAAGTCGACTGTTGACGAACAGCTCTTTGTGCTTTGGCAGCGCGTGGCCACAGACTCTGGATCGACTGACCAACTGAGATCAGAAATGCTACAACTTTATTTCCATCTCAGTTAAGAGGAAGTTTCCAGTCACCAAAGTGTAAAGTAATAAAAGTCGGATTCACAAAATCTGGATCAATTTCCGGATTAGCGCCAATGCACTTAGATATTCACAGATATTAGAACTCTGCACACCCCTCTGCAATATTTCTTACATTTCTTTTAAATGGCCTACCTCGCAATCTCATTCGTTACGGTCTTTAAAAGTATTAAATTGAACTTTTTGAAACCTGCAGAGCTCCTCTCATGAAATAAGCTCAGAAGTGCAGTGTAATACCGATTTGTTTTAAAGAATCGAGCTAATCTAATAGTGATTGTCATTATAAAGTGATCTACAGGTCCTGTGCTCTTCTCACCACAGAGGAGCACAGTGGTCTTTATCAATGTATCATCTGCCAGCTCCTCTCCTCCACTGTGCACTCACTGGTGCTTGGCTGTCATGCAGGTGGATGATGATAATAGTATAAGGGTGGTGTTGAGCTTCCAGACAGGAGATGGTGCCAGATAAGGAGAGATAGGCCCACTCAGGGAGGTAGGGAAGCCCCCCCAGGAGTCGGGGAGTTTATACTTCGATATGTGGCATCTTCCTCCTCAGAGAGAAAAATACCTGTTAATGTTTTCAGATTTTAACTCACTCGGGTAATTCAAAAGCTCCTGTAGTGTCTTTCCTTCTTTAAATGATGTCACTGGTGTTTTTTGTTGTCATTAATATCTACATGAAACTAACAATTCACAATTAGCATCTTCAGGTCATTAATGCGTCTGACAGCAAATGTGTTGCTCCTGTAAAAAATAAGAATCTTAAAAGCGGAGGCTCAACAGTCTGAAGAAGAAGACGCTTGAACAAACATCGAGTGTGAGAATTACCTCAAATGACAGAAACCATCTTTAGAAAAAATGTATTAACATGAATTTGTATTTTCTGATTTGGCCCTTGTCCCGTCTACTAACATGGAAGAGTTGGGGTCTATTACCGATACTGCAGCCAGCCACCAGGGGGCGAGAGAGATGATTTGGCTTCACTTTAGTGGAGCTGTCATGTCGTCCATGTTTATCTACAGTCGTTGGGTTAGATAGCTAAAAATGTTCCTAGAATTTGTATCTGCAATCGCTGAGTTTTTAATAAATATTTATTTGGCGTCACACTGACAGTTGAGGTTCCTCTAATCTGCGTATGATTCTGTAAACATCACCAAACCTGGCACCTTTCACACGAGACGCGCAGCTCAAAGTGCTTTAAATACAATATAAATACAAATAAAAACCTGTTTTCTTGTTTTCTTTCTTCTTCTGGGAACAAGCGGCCCCTTTGTCCCGGGCGCTGCATGTGTCCTTACAACCCGTAAGCTTAGTGCACTCAAGACTCCAGTCCAATCTCTGTTGTATTTTTCACAGCCCAATACAAGAGCTGAGTGTAGCTTAAATAACAGTTTATAAAGCTGTCGGAGAATTGATGGTGTGGACAATACGGGTGACGTATTACAGGCTGACAGAAATCAAATTCCATAAAAGTGAAATTGAAAACCCTTGCTGAGGCGGCCTTGCTGCTGAGTAGACAGCTCGTTTGAAAGTTTTCTGAGGTTCTGGTGAAAGCCAGCGCCGTGTTGCAGCTCATTTCTAGAACAAGTCCACGGGCCTGTGAAATCAAACACGACTAATTTTCTGTCACCCTTTATGTTTGTATTCCTTCTGGTCAGTTTAGTGAAGTCTGTTGATATCTGATGTCTGATTTGGAGGATTGTTCAAGTATATGTTAACGGGGAACAATTCTGTTTATATTGTATTTGAAAATATCAAATGTACAAAAGAAATATGGATACAATTGATCAGCGATTGCAATGTATATCCAGTGGTGGTTTTATAGATTCTTATGCATGGATAATAAATAACAGGGCAGATATTATAACCAATGTGAACACACCACAGAGTTTTACATGTACAAAAAAAAAATCTGTTTCTAAAACTGTGTCCTGATTAAATCGTGAAGAACTAGTTTAACGACCGTAGTGACAATGGAAGTAATAACTTGTATCATTCTGTTTATGATTTCACCTTGAGTCTGTTCCTGCAGAAAATTAAAATGTAGCCTCTGCAAACAATGAATGACCCGAGCAGCAAAGACCTTTTAAAGCCAGAATGTGCCAAGTTTGTTTCTCCAGCATTGGTCATCAAGAAATCATTTTTATGGGTTCTAGTGATCACGAGCTTCACCTCATGGCCATTCGACACGATACCATATATTATAGATATTGTTTTATCATATTTTTGACTATTGCTCAGCAAAACAAGAACATTTGAAGCTCTCAACTTTGGCTTTAGGAAACATTTTCACCATTTTCTAACATTTTGTAAGCTTCACATTTAGTTGCTCGATTGAGAAAACAATTGTCAGAATAATTGATAAGAAAAACAATCATTCTCACTCTTAAAATACCCAAACATAAAACCATTGAAACCTAATATACGTCTTTATATTATTTAATTCATGACGTTGTTTGTAAAATTGCCTGTGTGTGTGTTCTCTAATGAAGCAGATGTCTCACAGCGACAGCCGCCACAACGTGTCCTCTCCGTACTGCATGCACTCCTACTACCCCGCCGCCGGCTACCTGAGCCAGGGCCTGGGCTCCTCCAGCTGCGTGCCGCCCTTCTTCAACCTGGAGGACAACAACAACAACAACTCTGACACCACGGCAGCCTGTGAGTCACACACAAAGACACATGCACACAAAAAAACACACACTCGCGTGTCTTGGGGCCCCGTAAAGTGTGGTTTAGTACCGCTCGAGTCAAGAGAGCCACAGTTATAAGAGGAAATCGGCCTCAAGTGAAGCTTTTTTACTTTTAGAATTACCTTTCATTTTACTTCAAATTGAGCAAAGTTAGATTTCTGTACTTGCCTTTCTGTTATCTTTTCTGTTTAGAAGATGACGCACAGTTGATTACAATGATCACTGAACTGCAGGAGGACTTGACAGTGCAGCTCTGTGTCTTTTCTCGAGGTTGAGGGACGAATCTGATCTGATCTCAGATTTCTAGATTTCTGCCTCACTTCACCTCCACCAATCTGAGCTGGGAATCTCCGCTGAGCATTACGACTGTGTTTGCCTCAAAATCAGATTGCGTGTATTGCTTAATATTTTCAGGAAAGTATTTGAGGAGCTTACGCAATAATTCATACGAGCACACGATGAGAGAGAGAGAGATAAGAGGAAAAGAGAGAGGGAGGGATATTAATGTTGTTTCAGTGCTTTTTTTTTTTATGGAGGAAGAATGTTAACTTTTATTTACAAGAATATTTTCCTGTATTCACCTTTAAGCAGATTTAAGAGTCAACAGTACAAAGATATGGCTCAGCCGAAGTTATATAACGTATATTATACACATAGTATGAGCAAAGTAACTACAATATACAGTAAAATACGTCAATTTCCTTCCATAACCTATCACCTCCTCTAACTGGCTCACTTGAGGATGTATGTTTGTAAAGAGAAGTGTTCACATACCTGCATGTGAGAACATATCTTCAGTTTCCTCACTTTAACTCGAGCTCTGCTCTCCTCTGAAGCACCTGTTGCAAACTCGGCTGGACAGAAATCCTCCTCAGATATTAGAAGTCATAACTGTATAAAATCTGATCTTATTTATCTTCTAATTAACCAGCGAGTCTTGAATGTCTGAAAGAAGGCAGCTCCTGTTAGTTCTCTTCAAGGTTCAGGGTTATGGTTAATATCTATCGGTTCATTAAAAATATTAACAAATGAACAAAAGCTGAAACCACGGCTGTATTTGTCAAGAGGACATTTTCTCCTCAGGGATCAAACAATGAAGTGGCTGCTTGGCCGTTAACAAAAGTGGTATTGTATATTATTACTCATTTATATCGGACATAGGGGAAGAGTGTCATTAGTACAAAGACAACATCCTTCTTTCAGTGAATCTGCTGACACCACCAGCATCACTTAAAACCTAAAGACCCCCCGCATCTCCCCTTCTACCTGTGTTTGTTTATGACTTTCACCTGTCCGTTTCCTGTGGGCCCCATGGCGGCCTCCTGCCGTGCGTCGCCATGCTCCATTACAGCACAACAACACCCTCAGAGGGTGGTCCCACATTCGGTGGTGCCAGAGAAACAAGCCCCCTTCAGATCCAGAGGGACATTCCCCTGTAGAATTTAGAATTCAAGATATGTATGTATGTTATAAATTAGTTTTTTGAACATGTGGATAAATGTGAGTATAAATTACAATGGAAAAAGAGACATCTTTGTTACCAGTGATACACAAAACCATCTCAGTCATGTGCTACTGAACTGGTTTCATAAGTCAACACTCATTTCTGCAGAAAGTGTTCCCAGGACCTTTCCCATATAAAGTTCAAGCTATAATACCAACCTTTCAAATTCATGACAGAAGGAAATTCTTGTAATTATCCTTGGAAACAAGGTGTTTAGATACTACTACTTAATTATCTACTTTATTAATATACACTCACTGTACGTGGGAGCGGATTCATCCACTTATCAGGGACAGATCAAATCTTGGGGACAGTGAAAGTGTCCAAATAAATCCAACTTTCAACACTCCCCTAAAAATCTGAGTTTAATCCTTGAATTGTTTCAGTTTGACTGAACATGTCGAGTCGCTCGAGTCCACGCGGAGGAACTGTCTGCGAGCTGTGAGTGTACCTGCCCTCCCCTCCTGCCTCGCTGCCAAACACCACCCTGTCAGATTTATCTCCCTCCCAGGAGAGGGCTAATCAGTTGGCCAAATACAGAGATCCAAATAACCTTCAGGAGTGCCACGCTGTCCTTTCCCCTCCTCGCCTCCTCCTCCTCCCCCCCCTCGCTCGCCGCCCTCCCCCCCCTCCGCAGGCCGCGCTGTCTCCGCAAAATTGCCTTCTGGAGTTAGTGAGCGGGAACAGTTAAGATTTACAAACAATGATGAAGCTTGTCATGCGTCTTTCTCCATCCGTCACGGCGGGCCGGGTGGAGCTGTGGGTAGAGCCGTCCTGGTGTTCTTCATAAAAGCCAGCTCTCTGTGAAATACGCCCCCGGCCGGCCTGTTTACTGCCCCGCGCTCGTCAGCAGCCCCGCCGCCGTAAATCGCAGAGCGGGAGGTGACAGCGCAGTCCATCAAACTCCCACCCCACCTCGCTGCCCTCCCAACATCTCACCTCGCTCTGCCCCCCCCCCCACCCCCCCCCCCCCCCCCCCCCATATCTACACACACACACAACACACACTCGTGCTGTATCTCCACAAACACACTGCTTCCTCTGCTGGATCTAAGCGGGGAGGCTCAGATGAGCTGCCCCAGAAGACTTATGGCTGCTTCAGTCTTACAGGAGACAGCTTCAGGCCGAGTCTCTTCGTGTTTATGTTCTTTCTTTTTCGTCCTTGTCTGGACTTTTTTTCAAAATTGAAAACTGCTCAAAGTTTGCAAGCTGCTGCACAGCAACTTTCCTCTCATGTGCTTTTTTTTTTTTTTTTTTTTAAACAAACAAGATTCATACCGAAGCCCGATCTCAGTCGAGCGCGGCTGTGCTGGCTATACATTTGTCTGTTTTGTTATATTGGTGTCAGCACAGAGCGTACAGTAATTTAAATGCAAATCAGATTGTTGAGGTATTGCAGATGTTAATCCTGCTAATCGATGGACCTGTGTGAGCCCATTAAGTTAGAAATCCATTACTATCTTTCTAGATGATATTCTATTGATTTCACTGGCTTGGATCTATACCGTACTGTACACCACAGTGAGTTACTGCGTATAAAGTCAGTCGCTTCAGGTTCTCCGCCTCCTCTGGAGGGAAAAAAGGTGGAAAGAAACGACAGAGAGATTGGTGTCAGTAAGTTTCTTTGTTTCGTGAGCAAAATGGGCTTTACCTGCTTCCAGATCAGATTACTTTCAACTTCACAGTTCACCACACACACACACACAGTTGAGGAAGTCCCTTCAAACACACACTCACTGCATGTACCTGAACTCACGCCGGGGCCACACTCATTCTGGAGACGTCACAAAGGCCCCTCACTCTTTAGGATTTATTAAACCTGAAACTAATCGGTACTTCCAACCTATGAGGTGACCTTTCCAAAGGAAGTGCTGTTTCATGTCATGTAGCAGCCGGAGTTCGTTTCCTTGGTCACTGACATGCTGAGAACATCAGTCAGTACACGTAGTCAGCGTTGTTTCACCGAACCTGAGAAAACAAAGGCTGGAAGGAGGCTGTTGGTTTGGTGCAGTCATTTTCATGATATCTTTGTTACGCACACATTTAAGTTATAGAACCATTAAATATGACTTTAGATGACATAGTTTAAAATCGAATATTTATTAGGATTTTTGATTTAACATCATTTGAAGTTGAATGATGCTGAAACAATGATTATATGTACAATGCTTTAATGAAATGGTTTGGTTCCGACCAGGGGCTGTTTATAAAGATGGCCAACGTGTCTCCACTTCGTCTTACTATCCAAAAATGAAGCCCAAAATATCCCTGATATGAACTCTGTCATCTTGCACTTTTGACATTATCTGCAGCCGGGTCTGCACAGTGGCGATTGTGGGATGAAGCCGCTGTGGTACCATTCGGATAAGGTACCACTACGTGTTCCTTCTGTGCATCCATGACTAAGGAACCCACTGGAACCTGCAACATTGCCTTTTTGTCAAGTAAAAGCTCAATAAAAACTACAAACACATTTACAAAAAAGAGTTGTTGCAACCTTAAGAACCCTAGAAAGATCTAAAGTTCCCTACAGCCCAGTTTAACAGTTTAGTTCCCTTGTGTTGAGGCGATAGCTTGATTCGAAGTGTAAGTGAGAGCCAGCACTGGAGAAGGTTTCCCTGCTGGGGCCTGTCAGTCCCTGGAGGGGCCTGTTTGAATATGTGACTGATTGAGTGTCTCTCCTGACTCTCAGTTACAGTGGGACAGTCCTGTGTGGCCCCGTCAGATAGTCCTCCTCACCCCGCTGTGCTGCTAAGTGCCCTGATCGCCTGTGGGGCTGTGGATGAGCTAAATATCGGTGTAATTGTCTGCTCAGGGCACAAGCACCTTTGTAATGTGTTGTACAACACCACCATTAGCACAGGGCCCGGGGCTGTGGAGACGTTAAACGGGCTGGGCTGTGTGGTTTATGTCCTCATCCCCTCACTCTCTATTCGTCTCTCACACACACACACACACACACACACACACACACACACACACACACACACACACACACACACACACACACACTGTCCAGCTTTTGGTGGCTTGAAATTTAATGATTCAATATTTCTGGTTTATCTAAAACCATGTTTTTGCAGAGCAGTGTATGATCATTGAAGGAACTCTCAGTTATTTGAGTCTTCATGAAAATACAATTTCCGGCTGAAACCAGTGGATGTTTTTCTTCAGTGTTTCAAAAGGAAAAGATTGAATTCATACATTGTGATTATTAGGCGACCTGTATTTATAATCCTTTCATAAAACGATGCTAGAATTACTATCAAAGAAAAATCAGAAGAGAGCTTCATTATTCTAACTAGATGTGATCTCAAGTAATTCATAATACAAACCATATAATCAAATCATATTTACTTCCAAGGGAAATGTCATTACCTGATACTGTCATATTTAATTTGATTATTTGTTTTATATTGATAAAATGTCCTGCATGTGAACAAAGGGAAAAAAGTGGGAAATCAAAACAAACATCTTAATGAATTTCTGTTCGAAAGTAATATCAAAACTCACAGAATCAGTGCGTTTACTGTTTATCTAAATATAATCGTCTTCATGCGCCGGATATATATCGAATTCCCTGTGCATGTTCATAAACTGGGTGTTGTTGTGCTGATATCTCCGTATTAAACAAACCGGGCTCGTTACGGTGCCTTCCCACCTAATCATGCTTCTGTGGTCCCGTTCCCTGCGTGGCGTGGAGCAGCCGTGGCGTGGAGCAGCCGTGGCGTGGAGCAGCCGTGGCGGCTCGGCGTGGACTGACGGATGATGTAGCCTTGGCAGCTTCTGAAACAGCCGAACGACTTGGATAAACACATCTGGCAGCTTTAGCACCCGCGGGAGGCGTCCTCCTTTACATAGCAATATATTTCACTCTCCCTGTGTCCTTTACTTTGGCATTTTTCTTACCCTGTCGACTCACAATGAATCTCTCGTTCAAAACCCAATGATAGAAAAGTCCCGCAAGTATTGATCGGCCCGCCTCAGCTCATTATTGCATATCCATAACTTTTCGACGGATCGAGTCAAAACGCCCAGCGATAGACTGACAGGCCATTTTGTGAGTTGATGGTGCACAGTAGCCGAAACGGAGATTCAGCATAGGGACGAGGGGCCGTGTCACGCCCCCCCGGCAGACGTCTTCACCGGGGACAGATTGGTTAACAATGCGGGAGCAAAGGGTCCTCTCTGCTTAATTAGCCTTTGACCCCGACACTGATGCCTTCTGTCAGCCTGGGCCGGTCCTCCTCTCTCTTCAGCTCCGTGGCAAACCGATAATGAGCATTGAAGTGTTTTCTGACCCCCCCCCCCCCCCCCGTTGTAATGGCCGCTTAAGAGACTGCATCACTTTGAACAATTGTCTCAGCGGCCCCCCCATTGGAGAGACGGGAATGAGAAATATGGGGAAAATTTAACTGCACACTCGATAAAACGAATAGTTCTTATTCACGATAATGCAGTATCTGTTATTTGACTCTTTACTTGGTTCCCTGATGAAGGTGTTTGATGTGGCTTGAAATTAGCTCGGGCTTCACCACCGGGAGCAGCGGTCCCAGTACAGTGTTGGGAACTTGGAGTATTCTTCTTACCAGCAGCAGCAATATTCATTATCATAGAACGTCTGGTTTGGGCTTTGAAATATCAACTGGGATTATGACGTCTTAGATGTGACGGGACAAAGAAAACAAAGACATTTTACATTTTCAAAGTTACAGTATTTCAAATCATGTCTCAAGAACTTATCATGTATTAGAGGTGAAACGGTATGAAAGTAATTATCAGTGTTTGTTCAAATGTGCTGTAAATGTTCACCAAATTTTATATGGACAAATATATATTATCAATAAAAACGATGAGAGTATTTTCGTTATTTATAAGTTAACTACTTTATGTCTTACGGAGACATTTGGTACAAACTCTCCTGTGGCCCCTCAATTATTTTTTATTGGTCCAATTAATGATTTTTTACGACCAGAGTCTTTCACCATGTCTTTATATTTTTTAACAAAACCTCCATTATTTGCTAATCAGAAAGTCCTTCTCGTTTCATACCCACTATCCACTGATTCCCTGCTCTGGATTTCGTTCTGTACAAAACAATTCACCTTGTCGACATGAAGACATCATCACAGAAGACTTGCTGAATTAAGACTCAACCAGAAAAGGGTGAGATAAAGTCAGTGATTTGAAACTGAGGGTGAAGGTCTGCGGAGTGAACATCAGCTGAGTGACGCGAGCCTCCACCGTTCACTGCTCAGTATTTAAAGCCTTCCTGCCTCGTGTCTGCTCTTTGACTGAGTTTTTCTGGGCCATTAAGCCCTGCTGCTGGGCTGATGATGAGGAGGTAGACGCCCATATCGTTCGCGGGGAGGGGAGCGTCCATCTCGACAAGGGTCGTCCTCACTTGGACACACATGGGACCCTCTCAAACTGGCCAGGGATGATTTTTTTTGGACACAGCTCGTATCATTTTAATGGGAGCAATTTAATCCCGGGCCAACCTTGTCCCGTGACAGGCAGCTCTTCATTCCTGGGAGTGAATTTGAGTTCCCTTGATAAAAGCCTCCACTAAGTGCTGCTGTCCCTGGGCACCACTGACGCACGCTTAAGGCAACATGCAGTCTGTGACTTCTGCAGATTCATACTCTGAGTTAATAACTGCAAAATGTGGTAAACTGCAGCTATAAAAAAAACTTCTCACCCTTTGAAATGCAGAACAAATGATCTGCCGGTGCTTTCTTACTGTGATGCTTCATATCTCTACAAATCTCTAAGCTAAAGGTAAATCTATTGATATATAAATTGAAATGTTGCTAAATAAACACATAAAACAAAAGATATCTAAGTATAGAAACATTAACAAAAATATTTCTTAACGCTCTTAGTAGAGTTCATACTTAGACGTCCCATAATTTAACCCTTATCTGGATTCTTATTTGGATTTGCCCAAATCACACGCATTCCTGGATATTTGTCCCCTAAACATGTGAGATTTTTTAAAAATCAAGATCCATGAACACTTAGAAATCAAGGAACATTTTAAAGTTAAAGAAATGACCCATGGCCTTCCACTGAGGTTTGTAATCTCTCCAGTAGTTGTTGTGTAACCCTGATAACTAACAAACCAATGCAGACAAATACATAACCTCCTGGGTGGAGGTAATAAAAGCTGCTAATTAATTCATAGGTTAATTAGTGACAACATGTAGTTAATGGTAAGTTACTGTCATGACACTAAATAACTGTTTTTACTGAGCATTAGTTGATGTCAAAAATATTCCAGAAAGTCACAAAACTCTAGTTTAATGCAGAATTGTGTGTGTTGTGTGTGTGTGTGTGTGTGTGTGTGTGTGTGTGAGGTGTGTGTGTGTGTGTGAGAGAGTGTGTGTGTGTGTTTACTTAAGTGTTATCTACCCCCATGACCCTTGTGTACGGTGGATGAGTGTTGAGTATGAAACCCACAGCGAGAGCTTATCCCCGGTGGATCAGACTGAATTACCATCTCCTCTCACATCTGGGCTTTTGTTCCCGTCTCTGGCAGCAGCAGAAATGATTGCACCTTCATTCACTGGCTCCCCCCCTCTCTTAACAGGACAAGTGGGAGGTTAAAAAAGCTTCCTTTTGTTATTCCACACAAAGACTGTTTAATAGTTTGGAAATCTTATATAGAGCTCTGAGTGACTGGGGAGAGGGCAAAAGTTCAGTGGGGAGAATAAACTCTCTTTCAACGTCGCCAGCAGGTAAAGTCGGTCTCGTTACAAACGGTTTGTGTTTGAGAACTGAAGCTCGAGTTGGATTGTTTGGGTTTAACACGAGGGCCTCTCTCTTCAGGGGGAGACGTGTGGGGGTTTCACTTATTGCAACAACACTGGGCTGTCACAGAGTCTTATCGATCTCATACCTGAGGAAAGAAGGAAATGGAGAACTGGTTTTGTTGTATCTCTAAAAACAAGATTTTAGTTTAACTCAGTTTTGTGGGAAGTTAGTTTTTACTCTGAGGCACTTGTCTGCTATAGAGCAAACTTAGCTCTAATATTAGGTTTAAGTCAAACTAAATACACAAAAAGACTAATCTAAATATGTAAGTACGGGGTTGATCCAATACAGTTCTTGTACCGATATCAAAAATATATTTTTTTAATCATTCATTGTGGAATTTAAATACGTTGTTGTACAAATGACGGATGACACGGAACTGAACACTTCACATTTAGGGCTGAAACAACTATAATAATTATAATAATAATAATAATAAACTGTCTCTGTATATCACTTGTACAAATTAAGAAAACAAATAAAAGGTATTCAAGTCAAGTCTTAAGCACCAAATCATAACTTGTTAAAGTCGAGACCTTTAAACTGAACAGTTCCCACAATGAGTTTGAACATTGGAAACATTTTGGATCATGTAAGTACAGAAGTGAACACAAGATATAACAGCTCTCGTCATTTTTAGACATCTTCAACCGTAAGTAATTAATAATAATAAATAACAAAGAAACCGTCTCATTGTGAGGCGGCAGCTCTGCTTTGAAACGTCTCGTGATGAATTGATCTTTAAACTAATTCCTTGGTTAGCTCCAGTATTCAAGTGTTTTATCATCGATTACAATGTTCCGCACTTCTCTTTTAAACCAAATAATTATTCGATAAACGAAAAGAAATAATAGAAAAAATGTAACTGAAGCTAATCAGCTAATTGTGTAATTAGTTGCATCCCCGGTGTCATTAAGCGGTGCTCCGGGGGGGCTAATGGGGAACACGGCTTTGTGCTGGTTCACACATTAATCTGTATTAAACAGGAGAGCACAGCCGGACGCAGCAGCAGACAACATGTGTACCGCACTGTGTCGTGATTTAACATCCCCACTGGAACTAACACGTCCAGTTGCCTCCAGCCTTTAATTACATCATAGATTTCCTGCTGATGAACGGGCAGAGAATTAACAGTGAACGGGGCTAATTCACAGCCGCTCCCCCCCCCCCCCCCCCCCCCCCCCCCACATGCTGTGTTATTGCTGTACAAGTAGATCACTGAAGAAAAAAAATAAAGAGCTGGTTGCACTTAGCTACACAAACATTAGTATTAACGATTGTGCTGCCAGTTTGGAATTGGTGACAAACTGCAGACGGGCAAAAAATTGGAGTCCGAAACCAATCAGGAAGTTAATGAGGAGAGAAATTACTCCTCCTCTTCTTCTTCTCTCCTCCCACCGCTGCTGAGGAGGAAGGAGAGAGAGAGAGAGAAGAGCCGGGACGAGGCCGGTCGACTCCGAGGATTCTGGGAAATACTGGACGTTTGTTATGAGCGTGTTTCTGCGATCGGGAGATTATTCACATAAAAATGATAGTTTTTGATAATCAGAAATTAGAAATATGCAGGTTTACTGGAATAATGTTTGACTTTTAACAACAGCCAAACAACTTGGATCACATCTGATCAGTTTTTTGATATTATGTGATTATGGGGATTGTCAAGAATATATATCAAAGCAAAATTATTTGGTTTTTATTATATTTTGTGAGATAATCCACCATATAAAATGTTTTTTTTTACATTTCTTTGGAGAACCAATACATTCATCTGTCTGAAGATGATTCATTTCAGTATTGATTTATCTGTTGATAGATCACAGAGATCACGTTTAAGACGCTGATATGAGTAAATATTTAATATTGTTGATTCGAACTTGATTGAATCGTTTCTGCTCAACTAATGATCCCACATGTATTTTAATTTAATTTTCCTTTGATGAGAGCTGAACATCCATGATTATTGAACTTTAGTACTTCATGAAGAAGTTTTTGCTTCTTTTATTTACCGAAAAAAATATTTATAAGTTTCATTTCATGTACCGACCGGAAATAATAACTGATCATCCATTTTTTACGAAAACATACTAAACAATGATGATTTTAATCTTCTCAATTGAGTCAGTTAACAAATTAATCTGTCAATTATTACAGCACATCATCAAAACTATAGTTAAGTACTTCAAAGTACATGAGAGAGTATTAATTGTAGTGTAGTTTGATGAGAGGAGATGAATCTGGATAAAACCTGATTGAGAGTGAAACGTTAGTAACATGAGCGACTGTACTAACACAGGGTTGTTGTAGAGCGTGTGTGTGTGTGTGTGTGTGCGTGTGCGTGTGCGCGTGCGCGTGCGCGTGCGTGTGTGTGTGTGCGTGTGCGTGTGTGCACAGACCTCTCCTGTTAACTGTAAAAGATCTAATGCTTTTGTTTAGCGCTCCCTCTGTTCCCTTTTTTGCTGACTGACTCAATTTGCTATAAATCCTGAGCTTTGCTTTGACTCATTTCGCCGCGCGGTCGTTTTTATATCAGGTGAAAACGGCACGAACACAGACGGCCATTTATTCTGCAGTGCCGATGATACCGCTCGGCTGTTTTGTCTCTCACTACAGTATTTCTCTTCTCCTTTTTATTTACTCGCCTTACTGTACCGGGACGTTTTTATTTTATGTGTGATGCCGTACTGTCGACCTACAGGAGCCAATATGAGTCCATCATATTAACGACTTTGAGGAGTATCCAGAAAAAAAGATTTGTAGCTCGAGACCCGTGAAAGATTTGAGCTTTATCTATTTTTTCAAAGGCATGAACATAAGTCACGACTGTGGGACAACAATTATTTCTTGTTCTTTTGGTTAAACATTATCCCACGAATGGTATTTTAACCAAACACACAAAGCCCACTGAGCTACATGTAATAGAAGTACTGTAATATCTACACTGGACAAAAATATGAACGCAACGTACACAATCTTTTAGATTATATTATATTTTATAAATCGCACTGCAGATGAGTACATTCAGCGTTCAGTGAACAAAACAACCGTCAGAATTGTCGGGGAAGTTCTCATGTGGAGCTCGTGTAGAGGGAAGTGAACGTTTGGGTCGGTTTGAACTTTTCAGGATCTGAAGTCTTGAAAAACACTTGTTCAGATGAACAGTGTGACATCTTGTTGTGTCCTTGTGTTGTGTCTCGTCTCTGCAGCGTTCTCACCCGGCGGCATCAGCACCGCTCACGACCCCACCATGACCTGCAGGTCCATCAGCTCCCTGCTCAACTCCGACATCAAGGCTGAGAGCGAAGTCAGCGACGAGACGGCCGACTTCCCCCTCAACGCCACCATCGACGTGGAAGGCATCAATTAAAGGAGCTAAGGATTCGACCGAAGCATTTTTTACACTTAATGTTCCTGTGAAGCGGTTTCGTGGTTCACAGTTGTTTGTGTGATTCTTAGTCAAGTTTCTGGAGTTCAGTTCATCAGCTGGAAAGTTTAAAACATGTGAAATCGAGGACGTTGATGAATGTGGAGCCACAAATATACAAATTAACGCTCATGTCATCGTCACATGATATTCACGTTCTGCTCAGTGCCAGTTTCAGCTCAACTGGACGTTACACAGACTCTGGACCGAGGAGCTGGTGGGATGGAATCTGTCTAATGTCCCGCTCAGCTGAGTGAAGCTCTGGGTTTCAGTGCGTGAGAGAAGTCACAGCCTCGCCGACAGGGCAGAACTGACAATGACAAGTAGCTGAGGTTTGTAAAAACACAAACAAACACTAAACTCTGGGCGAGGTGCTTTTCTGAAGCAGTAAGGAGACCGTGCCCCCAATTTTTTATTTTGAAAAGAGCAAATGAGGGAACTCCCAAAACTCTGCTGGCTTGACTAATATCTCTTTTACACCTAAATTAGTGGCAATACACAGGTTTTTTAAAAAGTGGGTAAACCTGCTATAAAAATGCAACTGATTCCCATCACCTGGAGCGAAGTGTTGCATCATGTTCAGAGTCGAGTTCACCAGCTGTCCTGTTTCCATCGCCGCCGCTCGGAGCCGATGGAAACACGTCTGTGGCGGATATTGAGATATTTGTACTTGCTCTTCAGAATCAGGCCGTTTTGGACGAATACTTTGTTACGAGAATTTATAAAAGTTGACTAAATGTAGAGTAAATACGTCCGACTGGTCGTTTACTGGTTTTTCCTGTTCTGTTAAAGTTCTTAAGTGATTTTTATTACTCAATATAGAAAGTGATGCAATATTAAAAATTCCTTCGTAGTTCACGTTAACGGTAGTTTCCAAAGTGTTTCCATTATTGGACTGTTTTTGACAATCAGACGACGAACGTGGTGTTTTTGCTGAGACGGGTGTTTTTGAGAAATGAATTTTGACAAAACAGTAACTTGTGTATTAATAATCCTCCAGCTGTGCTCCAGTCGTTCTCCGTTACCACTGATTTGGTGTTTTGTAAGTTAAATGTTAAAAGTGGACCCGTGTTGTATGAGTTGCAACAATCAGTTGATTGACAAATAAATAAATAAATTGACTATTTTGATAATCAATCAATTGTTTTAGTCATTTTTTTAAAATTGTGCAGTATTTGCTGCTTTTCTCTGTTTTTATTTCATCGTTTAACAACATATCTGTGTTGGTTGGATTCATAGTCTGTAAATAAAGATGGACGTCATGAGTTGATCCCCAAAAGTGAAGCCAGAGCGTGTCGACTGCCCCCTGGTGGCCGGCTGCAGTATAGGTCATAAAACCCACCTCTTCCATGTTAGCAGACGGGACATGGACCAAACTAAAAAGTCAAAATACACATTAAATACACGTTGAGAGGATTTCCGTCTCTTTTCCGTAGTTCTTATCACGTCAAGTGTTTCTCATCCAGATGATTGTTAACATTTCTCTGAATCTGAATCTGAATCAAAGCTCAAAGAACCTCTGGGACAGAACCTCTGGGACAGATCCTCTGGGACAGAACCTCTGGGACAGAACCTCTGGGACAGATCCTCTGGGACAGAACCTCTGGGACAGAACCTCTGGGACAGATCCTCTGGGACAGAACCTCCGTCAGAGGACGAGTGCGACTCGCGGCTTCGCAGGGAGGAAGACCATCTAACAGGCGGGTTCCTCATGAATCATGTTCCCCTGCGTGTGATGAGCATCGGCTGCTTATTTATGACGCTGATCCGGCCTCTTCATCTGTTCCAGACAATCTGCATGCCTATTGTATATTTAACCCCTTCAGTCCAAAGAGTTCAGTGATTCACACGGTTCATACGACACACGCATTATAATCCTTATAATTATAAGTTTATTTATCAAGTACTTGTTGTTTTTTCAGTTCTGATAATTTGTCGTTATCTTAAATGAGAGGAAATTAAGTATTTTTGGGGGTTTCGGTCAATTTGGTTTTGGAAATTTTAAGACTGATGAATTGATAACAAAAATAATTACTAGTTGCAGACACAGACTGGATGGATGACATGACGGCTTCCCCCCCCCCCCCCCCCCGGTGGCTAGCTGCAGTCATAAACCCTGCCTCCTCCATGTTAGTGGATGGGAAAATGGACCAAATTAAGAAATACACAAAATGATTGACAGCTGGGAGTGGGGGGGGGGGGGGGTTGCATTAGTCTTTCAGACCTTCACTGACGTCTGGAGGAGGCAAATGTCGGAGAAGATGAAGTCGTCGCCTTAGAAACACGATGAGATTTGAGTGATCAGGGACGAAGCCGGTGTCAATGTGCCGTAAACAGAAATACGATATTTCATATGTAAAAAAAAAACAAAGTCCCAAAAATACCTGGACCCAAATGTCTTCAGTAAAGGGAGACACAGACTTGCTTTCAATGTAAACAGCAATAACCCCCGAAAACAAACTCAGAAGGTGAAAGTAATCTCGCCTCGGCCACTTTTGAGTTGTGGTGTTTTAAATGTTTATTAAAAAAACAACAACTCGACAACTTTTTCTGCCACTGAGGCTGAGCGCCGCGCGGCTGCGTAATGTATAGTGTTTATGTGTTTTAGTGTTTTATGGAGACTCGCTCCCAGTTGCAGGCTTTGAAAGTGTTTTGTGTTTGAATGAGAAAGTAATTTGGAGCCTGTGAGTTTATGTCGCTACAAGTTTTCGGGGGAATAAAGTCGCTCTAAGTGATGGAGTGTAAATGTGATGCCCGGGAACAACAATATAAAAACAAGAGTAAGAAAATTACTTGTGTTTTCTTTCTGCTGCGCCGTGGGAACATTCATTGGATTCTGCCCCATCTGTTGTAATCAATAACGTGACCATCTTGTTTTTTTATGAAACGCACTTACTCTTAATTTCATCCACCAGTGGTTTTAGAGAGAAGAATGTGGAGTTACCTATAAGGCTTTGACATTATAAATCACCTCTTGAGACCGGATTGTGCAGCAGTATCGATTGATCCTGATATATCACAGAAATTTACTGTCACTTCTGTTTTCAATTAAAGATACAATCAGTCAGATAATGACTTAATTGGATTTTACAGAAGATTGAGTTTTATTGCCCCGTGCTTTACGAGTTTAGTTAAGGAAGGCCGTTTTATCACGGTTGTCAGGGGCGACCCGCCGCCGCCGCCGCCGCCGCTGCCTTGTCCTTCTGTAGCTGCTGCCCTACAGCGCAGGGGAGAAAGTGTCACAGGATTGGTTTTCCTTGAGCTGCCTCTGCCTCTATGAATCACAACCCTCCCATAACAGATAAAATCTGCTCGGATCCCTCCGTGACACCTCCCGCTGGAGTGATGGCGGCTCGATACAGACAGAAAGTCTGGAGGAGGACGCCGGGAGCTCAGAGGTGGAAACTTAAGACTAGAAGTGCAAACTTTGAAGGAGCAGCTCACTGCGACGGCGTGCGTTCAAAACAGAGACGAGGAAAAACTAAACCGGCTCCGGCTGAAAGGCAGGAGGGAGTTTTGAAGAGGTGGATTCCTTCGTGTATTATTGAGGCTTAACCATTAAATATTTACACGTGTGAACAGAACAATTAAACAAACAGAATCTAATTATTTCATTCTTTAAAAATTATTTTCTCCTCCATAGCAACGGAACCAACTTCCTGCACCGAGACTCAAGAGCATCTGAGATTTTGTTATTGAGACTAATTTGTGAGTTTGTTGGTTGTTCAGCATTTAAAAGATCTTTATTTATTTTTAGCTTTATAAAGAGAAAATGGCAAGAAAAAATTAATGTTTACCCCCCCCCCCCCCCCAAAAAAATTTTCAATTGGTAACTGGTGGTAATTAAATAAATTAAGAAGTTATATAGTGTTATAAAGTGTGTTTGCAGTTGATAGTCTGTCCCTGTGTGTGTCTGCAGTTGTTAGTCTGTCCCTGTGTGTGTCTGCAGTTGTTAGTCTGTCCCTGTGTGTGTCTGCAGTTGATAGTCTGTCCCTGTGTGTGTGTTTGCAGTTGATAGTCTGTCTCTGTGTGTGTCTTCAGTTGATAGTCTGTCCCTGTGTGTGTTCAGTTGATAGCCTGTCCCTGTGTGTGTATTCAGTTGATAGTCTGTCTCTGTGTGTGTTGCAGTTGATAGTCTGTCCTGTGTGTGTTGCGTTGTAGTCTGTCCGTTGTTTGAGTCTGTCCCTGTGTGTGTGTTTGCAGTTGATAGTCTGTCCCTGTGTGTGTTTGCAGTTGATAGTCTGTCTCTGTGTGTGTCTGCAGTTGATAGCCTGTCTCTGTGTGTGTGTGTCTTCAGTTGTTAGTCTGTCCTGTGTGTGTTTTCAGTTGATAGTCTGTCCCTGTGTGTGTCTGCAGTTGATAGTCTGTCCCTGTGTGTGTTTCAGTTGATAGCCTGTCCCTGTGTGTGTAGTTGCAGTTGATAGTCTGTCCCTGTGTGTGTAGTTGCAGTTGATAGTCTGTCCCTGTGTGTCTGCAGTTGATAGTCTGTCCCTGTGTGTGTAGTTGCAGTTGATAGTCTGTCCCTGTGTGTGTTGCAGTTGATAGTCTGTCTCTGTGTGTGTGTCTGCAGTTGATGGCCTGTCCCTGTGTGTTTGCAGTTGATAGTGTGTCCCTGTGTGTGTCTGCAGTTGATAGTCTGTCTCTGTGTGTGTGTGCAGTTGATAGCCTGTCCCTGTGTGTGTGTGTCTGCAGTTGATAGCCTGTCCCTGTGTGTGTCTGCAGTTAATAGCCTGTCCCTGTGTGTGTCTGCAGTTGATAGTCTGTCCCTGTGTGTGTTTGCAGTTGATAGTCTGTCCCTGTGTGTGTTTCAGTTGATAGCCTGTCCCTGTGTGTGTGTGTTTGCAGTTGATAGTCTGTCCCTGTGTGTGTGTGTGTTTGCAGTTGATAGTCTGTCCCTGTGTGTGTGTCTGCAGTTGATAGTCTGTCCCTGTGTGTGTTTGCAGTTGATAGCCTGTCCCTGTGTGTGTTTGCAGTTGATAGCCTGTCCCTGTGTGTGTCTGCTGAGCCGTGTTGTGCGATGCTGAACAGTTGATAGGACGGCCTGGGGTTGCGGTTGAAAGTCCGCCCTGAGAGCCAAGCACTAATAACTCCGGTGGTAGTAGCAGTGATAAACTGTCCCTGTGTGTGTTTGCAGTTGTTAGTCTGTCTCTGTGTGTGTAGTTGCAGTTGATAGTCTGTCTCTGTGTGTGTTTTCAGTTGATAGCCTGTCCCTGTGTGTAGTTGCAGTTGATAGTCTGTCCCTGTGTGTGTCTGCAGTTGATAGCCTGTCCCTGTGTGTGTCTTCAGTTGATAGCCTGTCCCTGTGTGTGTTTGCAGTTGATAGCCTGTCCCTGTGTGTGTCTTCAGTTGATAGCCTGTCCCTGTGTGTGTAGTTGCAGTTGATAGTCTGTCCCTGTGTGTGTCTTCAGTTGATAGCCTGTCCCTGTGTGTGTTTGCAGTTGATAGCCTGTCCCTGTGTGTGTCTGCAGTTGATAGCCTGTCCCTGTGTGTGTCTTCAGTTGATAGCCTGTCCCTGTGTGTGTCTGCAGCCCGGTGTTGTGCGATGACAGAACAGTTTGAAGGACGGGCTCGGGGCTCCGGTCGTAAACGTCCAGCCCTGAGAGCCAAGCACCAATAAACCGGCTGAGATAGACGAGACTAAACCAAGTGCATCCACAGCTAATCTGAGGATGTTACCCATGGTTCGTCTTTACACCGGCTCCGTGGGATCCAGGAACTCCGGCCCACAAGTTCCCCCCCGAGGATACGAGTTAAGATTATATTTACAAGTTGAGAAATGGAAATTGAAATTAATAAAAAATAAATTGCATTGGACTTTTTCAAAGAAGCGTCCGCACTATACTCTCAGATCATAGACTGTATAAAAAGATGGATGACTCGTCTCCACTTCCTCTATCGGGCGCGGCCATCTTGTGATTTTGACGTCATGTGGAGTAATATGCGCTCTCGACCAATCACAGGTCGGTCTCAGCTGCCAATCATGACATCTCTCCACGTTTTTATCGGCTCAAATAACCAACATCAACTTTCTAAAATGACAGAAACCATCTTCGAGAAACATTTATTTAACCTCTAGGTTGATTTTTTTTTTGGTCCAAGTCCAATCTGCTAACATGGAGGAGGCGGGTTATGACTATACTGCAGCCGGCCACCGGGAGGCCACCAAGATGTTTTGGCTTTACTTTTCCGTGAGCTGTCATGTCGGCCATCTCAATCGTTTTATTATTGATCGTAATATGTTTGGATGAAGAAGAGGAAACAAAAACGTTCATGTGGAAAACAGAGTCGGTTAAATCAGTTAAAGAACAAAAGCTTATTTACTTAAAGATTTAATTTTATACAAACACAATTATAGACACAAAGTAACCACAAAATGACCACATAACTAATACTAGCAACCCAGTGCACCAGTAGCCCAGCAGCCCATCACCCAGCTCCCAGCAGCCCAGCACCCACCCAGCACCACACCAGCACCCCACCACACTCCAGCACCAGCACCAAGCTATGCACAAGCCCACTATCCCACGCACGCACAGCACAAGCACCAGCACCAGCACCCACACCAGCACCAGCACCAGCACCCACACCCAGCACCAGCACCAGCACCAGCACCCACAGCCCAGCACCAGCACCCACACCACCCCAGCCACACCAGCACCCAGCACCAGCACCAGCACCAGCACCCACACCAGCACCAGCACCAGCACCCAGCACCCAGCACCCAGCACCCAGCACCCAGCAGCCCAGCACCCAGCACCCAGCACCCAGCACCCAGCACCCAGCCCAGCAGCCAGCACCAGCACCAGCACCCAGCACCCAGCAGCCAGCACCCAGCACCCAGCACCACCCAGCACCCAGCACCCACCCAGCACCCAGCACCCAGCACCCACACCCAGCACCCAGCCAGCCCAGCACCCAGCACCCAGCACCACACCAGCACCCAGCCACACCAGCCAGCACCCAGCCAGCACCAGCACCAGCACCCCAGCCCATGCACCCAGCACCAGCACACCCAGCACCCAGCAGCCAGCACCCAGCACCCAGCACCCAGCACCCAGCAGCCCACACCACACCCAGCACCACACAACCAGCACCAGCACCAGCACCAGCACCCAGCACCCAGCACCCAGCACCCAGCACCCAGCACCAGCACCACACCAGCACCCATCACAGCACCAGCAGCCCCACCAGCCCAGCACCAGCACCACAGCCACCCCAGCAGCCCAGCACCCAGCAGCCAGCACCCAGCACCCAGCACCAGCAGCACCCAGCTAGCCCAGCACCCAGTAGCCCAGCAGCCAGCACCCAGCACCCAGCAGCCAGCACCCAGCACCCAGCACCCAGCAGCCAGCACCCAGCACCCAGCACCCAGTAGCCCAGTAGCCAGCACCCAGTATCCCAGTAGCCCAGTAGCCCAGCACCCAGTAGCCCAGTAGCCCAGTAGCCCAGCACCCAGCACCCAGCTCCCAGTAGCCCAGCACCCAGCACCCAGCACAGACCTCTGGGCCCTGGTGCGTGACGTCTGAGCGATGTTGTGTTTCTACAAACGTCGCACTGATCCACATGTCTGGATAATTCCTCTGGAGGAGCTCGGGGCCCCGCCTCCCCGGGGAGACCTAAATCAGCGTTTCTGTGACAGCGCTTGTGTGTGGCAGCCACGCCCCCAATCAGCGGCAGATAATAATAACCCCGCGCAGCAGAGGTCAGCTCCTCCCCCTGACCCCAGGCCTGCTGCAGGAGTTCCCTCTGGAAACATCCCAGAGAGCAAATGTTCTGATCCTGACACGAACAGTCACTTCTCACATCGCACGTCGACCTGGTGTCAGTCAAACATCATGAAATCCTTAGATTATAATAACTTCACAACATTGAAGAAGTGACTTTGTCCTTCAAACTAAAATCTCACTTTCACGAAGCTTTGCACTAATATTCACGGTCCCAGAGGATCTGATTTGATAATAACTTCACCTTTTTCATTTGCAACCACCAGGAGATTAACTTCTGTGAACATCTCAACTAAACTGTGGGATGAACTGTGATGAACATTAGTCAAGTTTGGTTCAAATCTTCAAGTTTACAGAAATATAGTGACTAACTCATCCTGTCTGGTGTCATTAAAACCACTGCAGAGGAAGAAAGTGGAATATTATTATTGTTATTATTATTATATTACTGCAGTTTTATCAATTTGAAAGGAAAAGAGTCTCTGGCCTGTAGTCGGCTCATTCACACATTTGATGTTTTAATCTCTTCAGTGGACTTTAAACTTTATTCTTCTAGTTATTATATTAGTAAAGTTTCATCTGCAAATCGAATCTTGAGCTTTTCCACTTCAGCTGTTTTTCAGTTTTTTTTGCGTTTCCACTAATTATTATGTGCAAAATACATGAAATATACATTAATAAACTGCAGCTACTCATGGTCCCCAGATGATGAGTTGAAAAACAAACTCACTTTTCATTCAGTGTCACCACAGGTTCATTTTATGAATAATGATAAATCTTTAAGAGATAAAATGTATACGCTCAAAGAGGCTAATGTTAGCTCAGCAGGGACATTCATGTTAATAACGGTTAATTTTAAAGTGCCACAATAAGATAAGAATTTATAAGATTCTTTATACATTTTATCACATTTTATTATCTATAATCTTATTATTTTTTCTCTATTCTTCTCATCACAGACTCACTGTGTCTGATGAAGAACATATGAACTGCTGCTGCTGTGAGATGCAGATGTGAGCTGAGGACATTTAGCCGGTGTCAGAATCCAACCATCCGGCCTCGTGCCGTTTACCCTGCAGCCGCAGTATAAACTTTTATTCCGGTTTGTGTTTGACTCTTTATCAACGAACAACATGAATAAATTTATTACGCGTTCAGCCGCTGCCTCCCACTCTCACAAATCTACTCGGCCGGCACAAACTGCAGAGCCTCTCTAGTCACCTTGAAATTTCCTCTGCTATTTTCCAATTAAAAGCTTAACAGCCCTGGAGAGCGGCTCCATGTGGGGAAGTTTACCGGCCTCTTATTCTCTGCACAAGCCGCGCTGCCTCGGATCCCATTATTTGCTTGAATAAACCTTTTTTACGGTCAGAAATGGGCCCCGGCTTTGTCCGGTGTTATGTTTCAATGCCCTCTATTAGTGGAGCAGAAGGGACGTATCAGCATCCTGACATAGTTCCCAAAGGGCCTTTACACATGTAGAGAGCTAATCATGGAAGTTATGTACAAGTGTTGTAAAAGCAGCAGCAGCAGCAGCATGGGATGAAGTCCTGTGAATCTGCAGAGAGGAAACAAACTTCCTCACTTCTTTATCAAATCAGTCAAACTCAAATCTGTCCGCTGCTCCTGTTTTAAATCCACATATTCCTCCTTCTCATCCTCTTTTAAATCCACATGTTCCTCCTTCTCATCCTCTTTTTAAATCCACATGTTCCTCCTTCTCATCCTCTTTTTAAATCCACATATTCCTCCTTCTTATCCTCTTTTTAAATCCACATATTCCTCCTTCTTATCCTCTTTTTAAATCCACATGTTCCTCCTTCTTATCCTCTTTTTAAATCCACATATTCCTCCTTCTCATCCTCTTTTTAAATCCACATATTCCTCCTTCTTATCCTCTTTTTAAATCCACATATTCCTCCTTCTCATCCTGTTTTAAATCCACATATTCCTCCTTCTTATCCTCTTTTTAAATCCACATATTCCTCCTTCTCATCCTCTTTTTAAATCCACATATTCCTCTTCTCATCCTCTTTTTAAATCCACATATTCCTCCTTCTTATCCTCTTTTTAAATCCACATATTCCTCCTTCTTATCCTCTTTTTAAATCCACATATTCCTCCTTCTTATCCTCTTTTTAAATCCACATGTTCCTCCTTCTTATCCTCTTTTTAAATCCACATATTCCTCCTTCTTATCCTCTTTTTAAATCCACATATTCCTCCTTCTCGTCCTCTTTTTAATCCACATATTCCTCCTTCTTATCCTCTTTTTAAATCCACATGTTCCTCCTTCTTATCCTCTTTTTAAATCCACATGTTCCTCCTTCTATCCTCTTTTTAAATCCACATATTCCTCCTTCTTATCCTCTTTTTAAATCCACATATTCCTCCTTCTTATCCTCTTTTTAAATCCACATATTCCTCCTTCTCATCCTCTTTTTAAATCCACATATTCCTCCTTCTTATCCTCTTTTAAATCCACATATTCCTCCTTCTTATCCTCTTTTTAAATCCACATGTTCCTCCTTCTCATCCTCTTTTTAAATCCACATATTCCTCCTTCTCATCCTTTTTAAATCCACATGTTCCTCCTTCTCATCCTCTTTTTAAATCCACATGTTCCTCCTTCTATCCTCTTTTTAAATCTCTCCTTCGGACACATTTCTGTTTTCTTATCCTAAACCTGTTTTACTTCTGCTCTACGTTTGATCTCCAACCTGCTTTTAACTTGTTTTCATTGTTCGCCTTCTATTCCATATAAATACTGAACCATATAGTGGATTTATATGTTTTAAGTGATAAAATTACAAAGCTGTTACGTTGATTTAGGAGTTAACATCTTTCAGTATTTATGAAGCCATGAAAAAGTTTAATTTTTAGATTAACTGTCAGTCTTTTTATTGGTAAAATATATATTTTAAGTCACATTCTTTATGGAGCCAGTTGGACATTGACTTCAGATGTTGATATATTGATATTAATGAATTTACAGTTGCACATATTTCAGTTATTTATGTCCCTAGAAAAATATTTGTGGCATCAAAAATCTACAAACGTTTGCTCGAAGAAAAAAGGTGCAAACTCCTGCAGTTTGTGTTTTAAACTACTTTTAAACTATATAAATATTTAAGACTTAATCTGCAGGAAGCTGCTGTTTGCATGTTTCAGTTTCCTTCAGTTGACGTCTGAGGACATTTAAATGTATTTATGCAGTTTGTTCTATTTTAATTTTACATTTTGTTGCATGTTAATTGTTGAAATTACGAATTGTATGTCTGTAACTCAGATTAAGCTGAGTGTGGATCTGATTTTAATCCTCAGAGGATGTTGATCTGATTTTAAACCCCAGAGGAAAGTGGATCTGGTTTTAAACCTCAGGGGAAGTGGATCTGATTTTAAACCCCAGAGGAAGTGGATCTGGTTTAAACCCAGGGGAAGTGGATCTGGTTTTAAACCTCAGAGGAAAGTGGATCTGGTTTTAAACCTCAGAGGAAGTGGATCTGGTTTTAAACCCCAGAGCAAAGTGGGTGTGGATCTGTTTTAAACCTCAGAAGCAACCAGGTAAGTGGGTTGGTTTTTAAACCCAGAGCAAAGTGGGTGTGGATCTGATGTAGAACCCCAGAGCAAAGTGGGTGTGGATCTGATGTTGAACCTCAGAGGAAGTGGATCTGGTTTTAAACCCCAGAGCAAAGTGGGTGTGGATCTGGTTTTAAACCCCAGAGCAAAGTGGGTGTGGATCTGATGTAAACCCCAGAGCAAAGTGGGTGTGGATCTGGTTCTAAACCCCAGAGCAAAGTGGGTGTGGATCTGATGTAGAACCCCAGAGCAAAGTGGGTGTGGATCTGGTTCTAAACCCCAGAGCAAAGTGGGTGTGGATCTGCTGCTCAGCAGCTTCTGTTTCTCCTCTTCATCCTCACGTGGACGTGTCCGGAGCGTGCGGGTAGCAGCGTTTGGTTACTCGTCTCCATAAGTGCGTGTCAGGCTGATGCGCATCAGTCCGAGGAGGAAAAGGTGGATCCTCCAGCCGACGCGTCTCCTCCTCAGCTGCGTGTGCGTGACAACAACACTCCCGTCCCCGCCTCGCCTCTGCGCACATGCACTTGTGCGTCCGGGAGAACCCGCCGACAGGATGAATGGATACGGCTCTCCGTACCTGTACATGGGGGCTCCGGTGTCCCAGCCCCGGGCCCCGCTCCAGAGGACCCCCAAGTGCGCCCGCTGCCGGAACCACGGCGTCCTCTCCTGGCTCAAGGGCCACAAGCGCTACTGCCGCTTCAAGGACTGCACCTGCGAGAAGTGCATCCTCATCATCGAGCGGCAGCGCGTCATGGCGGCGCAGGTGGCGCTGCGCCGGCAGCAGGCCAACGAGAGCCTGGAGAGCCTGATCCCGGAGTCCCTCAGGGTGCTGCCCGGCATCGGGCTGCCCGGGCCCGGCGAGGGGAGCCAGGGCACCCCGCAGAGCTCCGACGAGCTGGAGCTGAGGTGGAGCAGCTCGGAGCCGGTGCAGGCCGCAGCGCAGACAGGTACAGGGGCAGAGGAGGGTGGAGGAGGGTGGAGGAGGAAGATCCGAGTGTTTAATAATGTTCTTTATCAAATGTGTTTATTCACAGTAGAGAATGAAAGTGATGATAACATGACACGTTCTGTCCAGAGCTCCAGTTTTTTTGTTCACAGAAAAACAATAATATAGATATGTATTAATTTAAAATGATTCCACCGGTTTTAAACATTTGTTTAAACATAAAACTTTCCAAAAATATTTGTTGTTCAAAAACATTTGAACGAAAAATCAATTATAAATGTAAAAAGAAAAGAGCCAAAGATTTGTGGTTGTTAATTTAAATCTTTTTGAAAAGTTTCTGGTTTGATTTTAAGATGTTTAATGTTAATGTTTTATTTGTTTCTGACATTTTTTGTGTGTATTTCAATAAGTAAAGACATTTTCCTAAAAGTGAATAATAAGATTTAAACAATCTTTATCATGTGAAATCTCTTTAAGAGATAAAATAACTTCACACGTTTGGACAAAACTAAGTTTAAAAAGAGATGATTTAATAAATACTAAATATTAAGCCTAAACATTTATCCTTCAAAGAAATCACAACATGATGGAATAAATGGTTCTAGTTTGTTAAAGATTAAATATGATTCGTGTTGTGTGACGTTTTATAAGATATTTGTTGTATTTCTTTTTTCATTTGGATTAGTAAAAAATACACAAACCTCCTCCAAAGAATATTTATAATGTTTTTATTTTATGTCAAATGAAAATATTGTTCAAATAGTTTATTTTATTTTTGCAAATGTAAAAAAAGAAACAATCCTCCTTATAGACTGTTTTATCATTTTAATTAGCCTATAATAATAATAATACAATTATATAGAATTATATTGTAATTTGTTTTATATCTGAAGGAAAAATTCAGTTTAAATTTTTAATTGCAAATGTAAAAAAGAAACAAACCTCCTTATTAAATACTTTATGATTTAATTTTTTTCCAATTAATTTGAAGGCTTTTGCAGTGATGAACATTCCTTAGTTTAATATTAGTAATTAGCTAATGACTGTGTTTGGTCATTATTAGTCATGGTTCTATTTTTCTTTTTGTATTTATCGAGAATTACACTGTATTTGTTTATTTTTTTTTTTTCCCCTGCAAGGCCATGATAATACATATAATATAAATACATATAAATATATAAAATATCCACAATAACAACTCGTGGATTTAATTGTCTTAATAAATTAATTTGTGTAATTCTAAACCAGTAGGTTAAAACACGTGTTATGCTCAACACTCCTTGTTGTCGAGAGATGATTTTTAGCGACAAAATTACCTGATAATTAAATTAATAAATCGAATAACTGTGAATTGGATTAATAACATTTCTCCTCTGTAGCACAAAGTGGTTTTTCTATTGTTTGGACTCATGAACAGATCAGCTGACTCGCATCAGTGTTAAATGATCCAAACACGTTCAATGCAATGTAATCACACTACTTCATTCAGGGGGTCGACTTCACATGTGTTCAGATCTCAGGAGAAGGAGAAGATCCTCAGAGGAGAAGATCCTCAGAGGAGAAGGAGGAGATCCTCAGAGGAGAAGATCCTCAGAGGAGGAGATCCTCAGAGGAGAAGGAGAAGATCCTCAGAGGAGGAGACAACAAGTTTCCTCCTGCAGGAGAGTTTACAGTAGTTTACAGTAGTTTACAGTAGTTTACATGAAGTTTACATTTAGTTTACAGCAGGTTTTCCTTGGTTTCACTTGGAGAAGCCTTAGTTCCAGGTGTTGTCTCCTCAGTGTTGTGTTCCTCTGCTGACCCGTGTTGTGCTTCCTGCAGAGCCGGAGGACGGAGCTGACGATGCGTCCGGAGGAGAGAACTCCTCCAGCGAGAAGGAGCAGGAGCCGCTCAGCTCCCCGGAGGCCTCCAAGCCGAACTCCTGCTACACCCCGGAGCCTCCGGAGACCCCCACCCAGCCGGAGGAGAGCCGCTACAGCCTGCCCAAGGCCGGCACCGAGAAGGAGGCCAAGACCGAGAGCCCCCCCCACAAGTACCCGGTGGGCCCCGCGGAGCAGAGCGTCCTGATCGAGGGCCTCGCGGGCTCCATCAGCCTGCCCTTCAGCCTCAGGGCCAACCGGCCCCCGCTGGACGTCCTCAAGAAGATCTTCCCGGCTCACAAGCCCCCGGTGCTGGAGCTCATCCTCCGGGGCTGCGGGGGGGACCTGGTGGGGGCCATCGAGGTGCTGCTGTCCAGCCGGAGTCCGGACGTACACACGCACGCGGACGAGCACCTGGTGCTGCCCTCAAACGGACACCTGTTCGAGCACGCGCTGGGCTCGTACCACCCGGTGTCCTCCTCCGCCAAGTGGTCGGTGGGCTCCGCGTTCCGCGTGCCCGAGTCCCTGCGGTTCACCACCGACCCCTCGGGTGGTGTGGTGCCCACGGGCCCGCTGGGTGTGCCCCTGCAGCACCCGTCCTTCCCGCAGCCCACGCGCTACCCGCTCATGCTGCGCAACTCTCTCACGCGCAGCCAGGCGGGTCCGTTCGTGCACAACGACGTGACCCTGTGGAATACCATGGCCCTGCAGCAGCAGTACCAGCTCCGCTCGGCCGCGCAGTACGTGTCCCCCTTCTCCCCCGCAGCCCCCGCAGGACCCGGGGGCCCCGTGTTCCGCAGCGCCCCCATCCTGCCCTCCAGGGCCCCCGAGGAGCCGCGCATCAGCATCCAGGAGGAGAGCTGCCCGCTGGGGCCCAAGGCAGGCCTCTACTCCCCCGAGGAGGAGTACGAGGAGCGGTCGGACTCCGCGGACTCCCGCATCCTCAGCTCCTCCACCTGAAGGAGCCTCTGCGGAGGGACTGAAGCAGCAGGGGAGAACCAAAATGTATTAGTGTGTGCGTGCGTGTGCGTGCGAGTGCGTATGCGTGAGTGTGTGTGTGTGTGAACAATCACCCTCTTTAACCCCCTGACGTCAAATCACCCCCCCCCCTCATCCTCTGGACCAGTCTATGAGCTGGACTCGACCAAAAATTTGGATGAATGTAAAAAAACACTGTGATCAAACCATTATTTTGAAAACCCCCGCCACGTGTTTCCTGTCAGCATGTTTGTTACTGTGACGTAAAGATGTAAAGATCATCAGAGCATGTTGAGATAAGCCAAATAAACCCGAGGTGTCCGAACGGAACCGGTCCCTGTCGTCACTGCTCCGGACTCCACGGTCATCCAGGTAAACCCACGCGCTCCATCTGCAGCAAATAAGAACAACACACATAGAATATGACTTTTTATTTAAAATATGAAGGTCAGAACATCCGGAGCAAGAGTGAAGCTGCTGCAGGAATATTAAACACGACAGGGAAAAGTCAGATTTGATTGTTGAGTCTGATTTCACTTCACTCATTAAGCTTTTCAAAACAATATGTTAAATGGTTTAGAGCATTAATATTGTTTCTGTAGACATAAGCACATTTTAATATCTAATGTATTTGTCAACAATAATCTTTATATCCTGTTATTTAATCAGTTTTATTTTATTTGTCATTAATTATCTGTTTGACAGCAACATCCACAAATTCATTAATAAACAGATGTAATCATAGTGAGTTGTAGCCAAGTTATTAACTGTGTATATTCTGCTTATGAACAAATATAGATACAGTTTATAAATATTTAACAAAAGAAGAGACACGTTCTATTAGTTAAAACTACAGATATGTTTTAATAGAATATATATATATACCAATGCATTCATGTGTCAATGGTAAACGTGCAGCTAATTTAAATGACTTGATAAACCTGTGGGTCGTTTTAAACTCAAATATAATTCATATATAGTTTGTTATTATTATTATTATGAATTTGCAAAGTAAATAAAGTTTAATAGATGTTAAAGTCTTTTCAGACGACAGGGGGGGGGGGGGGGGGGGGGGGGGGGGACCTGCAGCTTCAGTCAGCTCCTTCGAGTCAAACCGTTCCAATGCTGCCACCTAGCGGCTCAGCTCAGTGGATTCACTCCTCAAAAGTAATAAACAATATTCATCATCTTTGAGTCGTGAGTCATTTATACAGTAGAATCATCTTCTGTGGGACGTTTAAAATTCAGAGTTAAATTCGTCTTGACTGATTTTTATTCCTTTCAACAATATGATAAATGTGATCACGTCCCTTCAAACGATTTATTCATTAATTTGGAAAAATCTAAGTTATCATCTCTCCCTCATCCAGTCCCAGGACCTCAGTTATATTTTAATTAACATTTTGAAAACATAATAAGTGAAACAACCTTTTCTTTCGGTGTTTAATAGAAAGTGTGATGTTGTTTTAGCTGCTGTAGTCTGACACCTAGTGGCCAACAGGGTGAACATCAGCCTTTTATCATTTCATACAAAACACTCGAAGCTGCTGATTTTTAATGTAAAGTGAAAATCATCTGAGCTGCTGATTTAAATTAAAGATAATTATATGAAAGTGATTTAAATTGAGGGGATATGATTTTGATGCACACAGGGTTTGCAAAAATACCATTATCTTTGATTAAAGTCTTAAAATCAAATGTAATTTGATTTAATTACAATTGAGAACATGAATGAATTTACATTTATCTCACATGTCTCTTTCTGTAAAAACACAGATTCCTTATATGAATAAACCTGAACCCAGATCAGAGATTAACAAATTAAAAACAATAATCCCTGAATGACTGAATCATGTGAAACAGCTGCTGCAGCAGAATCCACTTCAGTCCAGAGGTGGACGACGTCTCCTGACAACAAGACAAATATTATATATTTATGACCTTTTGTAAATGAAGTTCAAGACATTTTAAATCAATCTATTTAAATGTAATGCTTTTTAAATACTTTAAAACCTTTAGATATTCTTTATAGATGAGTGAAGAGAGAGAATTTAACATTTATTTATCTCAGATACAGTTGTACTAAGAATACAAGTAACAAGGTGCAAACTAAATATCAGACATTAAGTTCATATTATTTCTTATTATGATATAGATAGACAGACGTATGGATAGATGGATAGATAGAGAGAGAGAGAGATAGAGAGATAGATAGATAGATAGAGAGAGAGAGAGATAGAGAGACAGATAGAGAGAGATAGATAGAGAGAGAGAGAGAGAGAAGAGAGAGAGAGAGAGAGAGGAGGAGAGAGAGATAGGAGAAGAGGAGAGAGAGAGAGAGAGAGATAGATAGATGTACTTTATTGATCCCAAATTGAGAAATGAAGAAGCAATACAAACACATACAAAGAATTAAAATAACTCACAAAATTGAATGTAATAATCATAAAACGTACAAAAAACTGTACATACTCCCGAAGTAAATAAAACCCAATAAAGTACTAAAGACAATAGAACAACGAATAAGCGAATAAACAAGAGACTAAATACGAGAGATGACAAACTGTGAACCAGAGACACGTGTGCACAGCTGCAGCCGTTGTTTGCATTTAAAGAAAAGTAAGTACGACTTAAATAAAATATGAATATAAGATTATTCCAGGAGTAATCAGAGTGTAGCTTGTTTCTCCATGTGAAAAGTAATAATCGTATTTATCTGGATCATTATCCATCACAGGCGACGATGATGTGATAGAAACCAAACAGTCGGATCCGCGTGAGGCCTGCGTCCGAGCCGCAGCTGAGGGACACGTCCTCCTGTTTGTTGCACATTAGCCGTCAGGGGTCGAGGTGTCAGGCCCTTCAGACAGAGACAAATGTCGTCCCGCCTGGTTTTGTCTTCAGCAGCATGTGTTGTCGGTCCATCAGAGGCTAATTAACATAACAGGGTCCCCAGTGATCCCACACTGCTCCTGTGTCGACACACGGCTCCTGTTACGCTTTACGGCCGGCACAGCGGGACACTTCCAACAAGATGCTGTTGTTTCAATCAGCAGCAGAAAGTAAACCGGACAGCGTGTGAGAAAGTGTCATCCCAGTGTCGGTGTCTTTCTCCGGGGAGAAGCCGCTAAGACGTGTTGTAGCTTAAACACGAGTATTGTGTCGTGTGTCCCAGACGACATCGTAAACATCACGTTAAAGAGCGAATACTGCAGTTATGATCAAAATGATCAAAGAAAGAATCTTATGACAGCTCCTATGGGGATTCAAAAATACCACAAGGTCACCATCCAATCTAAAATGCCTTGTTTGTAAGAATAACTTTGACCTTTCCTACTTTATCCCGTTCATCTGATGCCTTTGAATATTAAAAATGAACTCCTTCAATATCACCAAACCACTTAAGGACCCTGGAACTCCAAGAATTCAAAGACCTGAGAACGAGCTGAATCCATTCAGGAACCCAAAGGATCCCCAAACCTCCTCAAGGATCCAAAGCTCCTCATTAACTGGAAGAAACAGAACCAGAGTCAGTGTGGACATCATCTACACCTCGACCAGTTGGGGTGAGTGGAGAACAATGGGGAACAGTGGGGAGAGGGACCAAGATCCCTGGAATCACCTTGAGGAACTCCTTGGACCTCACTTATCCCTGGAATCAGTTTAAGCATCTAACTTCTCCAGGATTTCCAGAACCAACACGACCTAGAACTTCTTCAGGAACGAATGGATTCCCTTCAAAGAGAAGAGGAACCTCCTCCAGGACCACAACCTTCTCAGAGATTCCCTGAGATCCTCCGTCACACCCCTGTTATGTGTGGAATTCCTTCAGGACTCCCTGAAACGTCCCAAACGACTCCTGGAAATCCACTCAAGCACCTCCAGACCCCCCCCCCCCCCCAGCCAGCCCCACACTGCTGCTCCATAATGAGGCCTCGGACACAGACAACACATTTCACCTGGAGGGTCGAGCTCCGTGCGGATCGTCCTGTCCGACCATCCAGCCTCGCTCACCACATCAAAGCATTCCTGGCGTGGAAGCGGCCGCCCGGGGGGGGGGGGGGCGGTCGTAACCTCTGTGATAAATTAAGACCAAGTGGCAAATAAAGCTGCACCTGCAGGTCCAACGTCTTCACCTCCAGCACATGGAGGAGCCACATCTGGAGAACAACACCAGGAGCTTCCCTCACGATGCTTCGCTCCTTGTAACAGAAGAAGAAGATCACAGACACGAGGGCGGAGCTTTCAAATCTGGTTCTACACGACGGGGAACGATAGAAGATATATGTTAGTGCAGTGTATTAAAATATTAAGTGTTAAACACAAACTATACAATAAACTGTGCAAGTGATAATATTATCTGCGGTAAAATCACATTCTATAGACGATTGTTTTTAGAAATATAAAGTTACACAAAGAAAAATACCATCAAGTAAAACCCCTTGTTTACCAATGTGCTTTAAATGAGTTAGAATATAATAATCTGTGTTAGCTAACTGTGCTAACTGTGCTAACTGTGCTAACAGACTCCGCCCATTCAAGAGTACAGACATGATGACAGATGAATAAAAAACACACTTTCAGATAGATTCCATAAAATCCAGAAATAACCAGTTCCAGAAGAATTTAAAAAGTCTCAAGTTTTAAATCTGATTATTATGATACTGGAAAAGACAAAAAGTCATAGGTTTACAATTCAAATAACCGGAATCCTTTAAAATAAGACATAAAATACAAATATTACATGATTACTTTTAGGTAATCAACTGGATATTAAAAAATAGCTAATAGATAATTGACTAACCACTTAAGATTTGTCATTTGTTTTGCCATCATCCAGTTTGAAAGATGTGAAACCTGAAGGACCATGTCCCCCCCCCCCCCCATGACAGAGATTCATGTCCTTCTTTCAAACGTGTTCATTCATTTCACATCACGAGTAAACACACGTGGGACAAAAGCCTCGAGTCCAACCGGCTCCTCTCGGCCGCGGCTGCATTGTGTCGTCGGCAGTTCCCATGAAAGTCAGTTGGTCGCTGAGCACATGATGCAACGTCTCTCTTTTTCCCCTCCTCTGAGTCGGAGGCTTTGCTCTCGAGACGCTGCGAACAAAGAGAAGGTGGACATTCCTCTCTCTCCGACTCGGGTCACACCCACAGAACTCGGACCTGGATCTGCTCCCTTGGCCGGTTTGGAGCCGGACGTCTTCAAGTAAGAGGAAGCAAGAAAAAGACTTTTAAAGCACAAACACTGAGAGAGAAAGAAAGAAGGTTGAAGTCAAATAAAAACTGTTTGGTTGAAGTGTTTATTGAAGAGATGTCTTCAGTCTGGACACATTCTTATTGGAGTTATGCTGAAGTGTTTCTGGATTGAGGCGATGCCTGTTCCCAGTTGGTGCTGTGCAGTGTCGGAGGCCGTGGGTGTAGTTCAGGTGAGGTTCTGGTTGTTTGCTGCAGGACAAGCTGACACTGTGTTTTTGAGTTGGAGGTGTGATTGTTGTGAAAACACTGTTATCATCCTGAGCTCCTTGTGCCAGGACGACGGACTGTATCAACCTGCATGACACATTTACCACCTTCCCATCGGCCGGGTCACTGGCGGCTCTGTAAACACGCCGTCTGACAGAGGCTCATCAGAACCTGCTTCCCCACGCAGACAGAGATAAATACATATATCACAGGATCTGACACCAGAGCTTCTTTATTATGGGACTACGTTTTTAAAATACTGCGTTTAAACATCATCTGTTGTGTTGTAATCTGCAATCTGTGTCTTTCAAACAGATTTAATCTGATTTAGGAGATTCAACTGATATTAAAAAGACAATTTAACTAGATGACAACATACACATATATACATTTTTTGACTCTAAGTTAAAAAACAACTAATACATAATAAAGAAATGTAAATATTTGACCACGCTGGACTTCAGGGAACAATGATTTGACTTTATAGGTAAAGAAAATCCCTGTCGGGCGGATTGATGAAGAGGAAACCTTCTGTGATGCAATAACACAACGTCTTATAACGTGACACGTACAAAACAGAAGCAATTTAATAAAGTTATTTCAAGATAAACAAACCAGAACATGAACTGCATCCGTCAGTGGAGTCGTTCTTCTCCAGACGGAGGATCAGAGATCTGAGATTAGAGTTTCTCACCAAACACACACTTGTTGTTTTTAACTGCAATAAAGACCATTCACCATTTTAATAAAAAATACAATATGATACAATAGACCTTATTAATCCCAAAGGAAAGTCATGTGCCAGCTTGTTCCATCATTACAATAACAGTGAAAACTTAAAAACATCCACGGCTCCGTCCTCTGTGGGAAACAGACAAAGAGACTATTGAGTCTGCTGCTGTCGTCAGTTCAACTGTTTATGGATAACTAGCTGTGATCATGGGCTGTATGGATAAGACAAGTTAGGACAAGTTAAGTTAAGTTAAGTTAAGTTAAGTTAAGTTAAGTTAAGTTAAGTTAAGTTAAGTTGTACCTTCATTGATCCTCCTTATAGAAAACTCCACAATCTACACATCCATGCATAGTTTTAAAAAACATGAATAAACATTTAAATACTAGAACCACAAAAGTAGAAATAATAATTATGTATTATGTATATATATTCAACTCTGTTTTTAAAGTGTGCGATGTAACACATAGGTTGTGTAGTTGTGCGATTGTCCAGTTGTTGTCTGTGTGAAACGAGCAACAATCTACAAACAGCTGTTAACATATAAAAGTTATTTATTGTGATGGGGATTCGTTACTCGGGAGAAGTAATCACACTACTCTTCGTCGTTACTAGCTGAACCCCCCCCCCTCCTCCTCCTCCTCCCTCCGGGTAACCGCTCGCAGTCCTATTGGTGGGTGAGTGTTGAGCTGCAGCCAATCAGAGGAGAGAGCTCAGACTGCAGCGGTTCATAGGAGCGAGGTGAAGAGGGAGAGGAGTTCAGAGAGAGAGAGAGACAGAGGGAGAGAGAGAGAGAGAGGGAGAGAGAGAGAGAGAGGAGAGAGAGAGAGAGAGAGAGAGAGAGAGAGAGAGAGAGAGAGAGAGAGAGAGGGGCTCAATTAACTGCTTCAATTAACCAGCCTGGACCCACAGTGTGTGTCGGTGTGTGTCCGTGTGTGTGTGTCTGTCTGCACATTGTTCAACAACCCTGGACCAGATCCGTGACTCGGCCTCTGGAGGTAAACTCAGCTCTTTGTTTCCTTTATTCCACAGATCAGAGAACACAAAGTTATAAACTTCTTAAACTTCTTAAACTTCTAAAACTTCTAAAACTCTGCGTGAAGGAACCACTTCAATTAAACGTGCACGAGTGCATGTGTTGTGACACATTATTGGACTGAAGCGTTTTCTATCAGGACCTATTTTATATTTATTTCTAGTTCAGCCACTTTCAGAAGTCATAAATCTTTAGCTTTATTTTTTACTCTGCACTTTTTGCACATAAATATAATTTATGCTCAATAAGACTTATACTTGCATCTCGTTGCTTATTGCAGTGTTTTGATTTGTGCAAGAAAATGTAAGTTTATCTGCAGGAGCTCAGTTTGGTTTCTTAGAGTTAATTGGAGAAAACGCACTTTAATAATCTGTGTTTATTCTTATTTGATCCATGTGGAATATCAACAAGCAGGAACATGGTGCTAATTATCTTCATGTTTCAAAATTCAAAGATCTTTGTTGTCATCGAGTAAAATGAGATAATAAGAAGCTTCTCTCTCAGCCAGATGAAGGGAAATATGAGAAATATGAGGAAAAAATAGTGGTAGCAAATATACAGAAGATAGAAAAACTGTATTTACAAATGTCTTTTAGTTTCAGTCCCTGAAGGTGGAGTGCGTTAGTCTGGAGGAAATACTGTTTATCATAAGTTTATTACACGTTTATTAAAAGTTTATTATAAGTTTATTACAAGTTTATTATAAGTTTATCAGAAGTTTGGCTGGTTTATAAGTTTATTATGAGTTAATCCTGGGTTATTCAGATTTCCAGCAGGTTCTAAGTCCAGTTTGTCTCCAGACAGGATCTCGGCGCTCGGACCGGCCGCAGGACTCGGGCAGACATGTCGGACAGCACCGGGTGTGAGTTCGAGATCGACGTGGAGAGTCTGGAGACGGAGAGCGACGACCCGGCGGACTCCTACAGCCCCGGACCCGGTCCCGGACCCGGTCCCGGACCCGGTCCCGGCTCCGGCTCCGCGCCGCTCGGCCCCGGCGCCTCGGAGGACGACGCGGACGAAGGCAAGAGCGACGACAAGCCGGGGCCCAGCGGCCCGGGCCCGGGGGAGCAGAGGAAGCTGAGCCGGACCCCGAAGTGCGCCCGCTGCCGGAACCACGGGGTGGTCTCCTGCCTCAAGGGCCACAAGCGGTTCTGCCGCTGGAGAGACTGTCAGTGCGCGAACTGTCTGCTGGTCGTGGAGCGGCAGCGCGTCATGGCGGCGCAGGTGGCGCTGCGCAGGCAGCAGGCCACCGAGGTACGGGCCATCTATATATATATATATATATACTGTGTGTTTTAATATACATCATGTTATTATACATATACTGTGTGTTTTAATATACATCATGTTATAATATATATATATATACTGTGTGTTTTAATATATATATCATGTTATAATACACTTAATGCACACTTAATATGTGTTTTAATATACATATAATGTGTTATAATACTCGTCATGTTATAATACTTATGTTATAATACTCTTAATGTACATTTAATATGTGTTTTAATATATATATATATATATAATATAATGCGTTTTAATAATCTTCATGTTATAATTTATATCATGTTATAATACACATAATTTTATAATACACTCAATGTACACTTAATATATCTCATAATATATATAATTTGTGTTCTAATATATATCTGTTATAATATACACATATGTGTGAAGGGATGTACAGCTAAATTATGTGGAGTATATAAAAATATCAAACCAACAAAAATAAGCTAAAATTAAAAACAACAACATCATATATAAAATGACTGAAGGGAATATGAGACATGTATGAAACCAACAAATAAGGCAACAATAGGTTTAAATCAAATTAAATAAAAACGGTGCAGCTTGAATATCATGAGCATTTAAATCAAACGACAGCTGAAGTGATTCAGCTTCAACTCAAGTTCATTTGATTCATAAAGCAGCTTTTAGAGATTCAAGCTTTAAAAACAACTCAAAGAAAACTAAACTTTATTAAAGCGGAAACACACAAAACTTCTAAATTCATAGAAATCAAACAATGGAATTATTCAGTTCTATCTTGTGTCCAGTTGCTTTTATTTAACTCCTGATCAAATCTGTCAAACACGTTTAAAACATAAAGTAAATTCTTATATTAAACTCTGTGTCACTAGTCACCGATCACAGGCTGCGTGTGTGTGTTGTTGGCTCATTGTGTCACTCTCTCTCTCGTGTGTGTGTTGTTGGCTCATTGTGTCACTCTCTCTCTCGTGTGTGTGTCTGTAGCCGTGTAAATATCTTCATACATGTTTTCCGCTCGTACTCGTCTTTATCTGAACTTTACTGCAGCTTCGCCTGAACCATGTCAAATCTAACACGTGGAATCATCTGCTCTGTTATATGAGCGGAGATATGAATTCTGCAGTTTAACAGTGAGACAGGCTGCGCGTGAGTTTATTATTATTAAAGTTTATTATTTTTGACTGAATGCTCAGTTGTTGTCAGTGAGGAATCATTCATCAGTGTGTTTATTAAAAATCCAAATCCTAAGACAATAGACGCCTTTAATTAAAAACAAAAAAATAAACTGATTACAGTTTTTATTATGTTTTTTATGGTGTTGGTTAAAAAAAGGAATTTTAAAGACGATGCAGCTGGAAGTTTGTCTGTTGTGTCAGTTCAGTACATTTTATTACTGATTATTATTGATTTATTCTAATTGTGTAACTGCTCATTTCCTTTATTTTAAAATGTTTAAATAAATATATAGCCTGCATGTTATTGTGACAAATCTGCTAGTATTTAAAACCATTTTTTTTAATTTTTCTCAGGATAAGAAAGGCATATCTGGGAAACAGCTTCCAGCCGAGAGGAGGACGATATATCAGCGTCACATCCGACCGTCCACCATGCTCGCCAAAAGCATCCTGGAAGGTAACAGCCAATCAGACGGCGAGACGCCCGTCTCCTTTCTGATCCGCTCCTGCTTCCCTCGGTTCTGTCTCTGTCTCGGTTTAACTCCGCTGAACTGAAATCCCACTTTTCCCTCCTGTCTTGTCTCGGGTTTCCTTTCTCCCTCTGACAGCGATCGGGACTTTCTAACATCTGTAAGACTTGTTTCCCTTTGATTCTGTGCTGCATGTTTTTTATCTGGTCAACGTTTCTGCTTGATTCAACGTCACCTCTAATCGAACCCGTGACCCGTGCAGTAAATGTGGACTCTTTTGACGACAGGGTATCGTCCGGTGCAGACGGATCCGTTCCTGGTGGCCAACCAGTCTCTGCCCCCACCCCTGAGCGACCGCATGAGGAAGAGGAGGGCCTTCGCCGACAAGGAGCTGGAGACCATCATGCTGGAGCGGGAGTACAAAGAGCGAGAGCTGATGGAGAACAGCCAGGCGGCCTCGCTCATCTTTCCCAACAGCATGGTCCACCACGCCGCCGAGTACAACTCCTACAAGACGGCCTACTCGCCGGCCGCTCAGCTGGAGCCGCAGCCCAAAGAGTTGTGCAGCTTCATGGGGCCCAACTGCCTGGATCTGTCCATGCAGTACCCCAGCGGCTCCGCCAACGTCGAGCTCATCTCCTCCAACGTCAGCGTGGCCACCACCTACCGCCACTACCCGCTGCAGCCGTCACGGGGCAGCTTCATGATGTGGCCCCGCAGTGCGTCCAACCTGGGGGACGCCCTGCTCTACCAGCAGTGTCTGTTCAACGCCACAGCGGTGCAGAACATGAAGCCGGGGGCCGTGTGGGAGCCCAAGGCCATGCCGGCTGAGAGCCAGCTGCCCGAGCAGGAGGCTGCGGCCGCTCTCGCCGCTAAACTGGAAGGATCCCGAGCGGCTGCGCTGCAGGACTCATCAAATCCTCCGCAGCCGGATCCCAAAGCTCCCGGCGTGGCCCACGGAGGGCCGAGGGAGTGCTCGGCCTTCTCCCCCCCTAAGAGGAGCTTTGGACAATCCTTCCCCAACAACTCTCACCCCCAGAACTCCATGCACGTCTTGAACAAGCTGAGCAAGGACAGTGCTAAGCTGTCCATGAAACTCAACTCCTTTCACTCCCTCATCCAGCACTCGCTGAATGAAAAAAGCAGCGGTGGCGGCGGTGGCGGCGGCGGCGGCGTTGGGCCGGAGCTCAGGTCTCCGTACTGCAAAGAGCTCTTAGAGGAGGCCGCCCGCAAGTTCAGGGAGGGATCGGCCAAGGACGCTCAGGCTGTTAAAATCACAGACCGCTACGCCAAAGACTTTCTGTCCAAGCCCGTGGGAACCAAGATGGCGTCCAGCGAGTCGTTGTCCTTCTCGGTGGAGGCCATACTGAAACGACCCGCACCTGCCATGAGCCGAGCGTTCCACTGACTTCACTCCAGTGTCTTCTCTTGCACTAAAACCAGCAGGTTCATCTCCACCTGCAGACACTGCGTCGGAAAACACACGAGCTGGAAATATTTATGTACAGTATATTATATTTTACATGTGCATGTTTAATAACTTTATTGTGTAGAGTATTTAAACATTATACCGATGTTTTCCTCATGTCAATAAACTTTATAAGACCCAACTCTTTCCATAAAAAGTCTTGTATTTCATTTTCACGTTTAACTGTGAGCAGGTTTGTGTTTGGGTCAGAAGTGAGTCGGATAAAAACTCAGAGTCTCGACACTTGAAAACAGTTTTCCTTATTTACAACTTTTAAAGTTTGACGTACTTAAAAAAAAAATCATTTAAGTTACTTTTTGTTGTAGCCCTCTTATAGTGGAATTTGTAATATACCTTTAACTTAATTATTTTTTAAGTTTGACTAATTTTGCGCATGGTAAAATAACCATTTTAAAAGTGCTAGTTATCATTTCAAATATCTGTTCTTTGCTTAATATTTGACGTCAAAACTCCTTTTAAATATAAATCATTTCATGTTAATTTGAGGCTCAGTTTATCTTTAACTATAAATGACAGTGAAAGTTTGTGTCACTGTTTTTTTATGATATAACACAAAAATAAAAAATCACACAAACAAAAAACACACAAACTGAGTGTGAACGTGTTTCACAAGGTTTGAAACACGAGACGTCGCATTAATCTGTGATCGTCTCTCTGCACTCGTTCCTTTACAGCTACAGACGTGTGTGTGTGTCTGTGTGTGTGTGTGTGTGTGTGTGTGTGTGTGTGTGTGTGTCTGTGTGTGTGTGTGTGTGTTCCTCGCTGAAAGACATGCTCCAAACACGGGTTTCACATGAGCTGCAGAACACTGATCCGTGGAGTAATGAACAGCGACGCCGGGTTAAAGAGAAGTCACAGATCTCTTGTTGCTCGTCGTCTCGTGGACGTGAACCTGCGGCCGAGCCACTTCCCCCTGTGACCTCCTCCTCCCGAGGGGAAGCCCCACGTGAAGCCCGGGGACGTGAGGTCGTCTCACCGAGTCCTGTCCTTACGTTGTGTGTCTGATGATGACATGTTGTGTCACCGCAGAGGGAGGACCTCACTTTGAGAGTGTGTGGACGTGTCTTACTGTCTGTGTGAGGACCGGTCACACATCATGGCTCTGAGGGGTTTTTTCACCTCAACGTTTTTCTATTTCTGTTCCATGTTTAATGTGAAATAAAATGAACTTACCAAGATCAATGGTTTAAAATTTACTGCCAATAACTGGAGATACAGACTTTTTATAAAATGTAGAAGAAGACGTGTGGTGAGGTCACTGGACTCTGCAGTTATTAGGTGATAGAAAGAAAAACCACAACGTCCTGTGATTCTGTTTCAGAAACATAAACAGAATATTATCGTCCTCTTCTAACACACGGACCAGATTCCTGCTGACGTGTCGCCAAACACTGATTAAAGTAGCTGAACACTTTTATTTTAAAATCCTTGTAAACATCCAGAAGTTTCCAGGCTGAATTCTGCGGTGAAATAAGTGTAAAAACACGTGGGTTCCATGAAGAGACGCAGCTGGTGGAAGTAACTCTGTGTAAACATCATATCGTTATGATGGAAACAGTAGAAACTATGACACAGTTTTTGAATTAGATGAAGTTTAATCATAATAAATGTCGTACACACGTCCATATGTTGTTTTTGGCAATTTCCCCTCGGCCGTAAATATTTATTGCCCCAAAGTATCAAATCCTGAGCACAATGAAGACGTTGTTTTGTCTATGACTTAACAATGTGTGTGTGTCTTTGTGTGGGAGAATGTGTGTGTGTGTGTGTGTGTGTGTGTGTGTGTGTGTGTGTGCTCCAACAGCAGTTGGCTGCTGAGCAGAAGGTGACAGTGTTTGTCTGCACTAACTGCCACTGATAAGTATCTGCTGAAATCCTGATGTGTGAGATTTAACATGTCAGCAGAGTGACGCACACACGCACACACACACACACACACACACACACACACACACACACACACACACACACACACACACACACACACACACACACACACACACACACACCTTTTATCAACAGTATTAGTTCTCACAGTAGCATTTTGTTTGGGGTCCACAGGTGTCGTTTGACATTAGAGACTTTCAGTGACTTTCCTTCATGCTGCGGTGCTCGGAAAAAAAAAACACACACACACACACACACACACACACACACACACACACACACGCACACACGCACACACGCACACACACACACACACACACTCGGCCTGGGAATTTGTCTTTCAGCAGCTCTGGTTTCAAGACAACACAACAGAGGTCACTCACAGTTTGTTAAAAGTCATTTTATTAACAGTTATAAGTTTATTCAACAATTCACGAACCATCACAGTCAATTGTTTTTTTACATTTTTATCACATTTACAACAAATTCAAGATTCGCAGCTTTGTTGTCGTACGTGCACGGGAGACGCTGCTGCAGGGAAACGTTCAGTTTCACGTCTTCTTCTGGACACGATTGAGTTTGAAGACTCTGGGGATTGAGACGCGTCCGAATCAGAGACTCGTCCGATTTGAGATTCTCGTCTTCATCGTCTCCCAGTTCAGGAGATTACCCAGAGTTCAGTGCAGGTGTGAAAGCAGCTTCACACAGCTCCTCCTCATCCTCATTACAAGTAAACAAATCCTCACTTCTCACTCTTGCTTTCACTTACTTGAAACGTAGATGATCAGACGAGAGATGATGTCAGGACGTATTTTATTTCTGAAACTCACGTGCATGAAGATCGTTTCAGTTCTGAAACCCGTCAGAGTGCACGTAGCCTCCGTCTGGTCGGAACAGTTGTGTGACACAACAGCTCCATTCTTCTCCTGCCCATATCACATTTAGCTGCCCTGCCAGTGACTGTGCTCGGGTTTATTGCTTTATCACTGCTTGAGTCATCTCCACAGACACACCACACTCACACACACACACACACACACACACACACACACACACACACACACACACACACACACACACACACACACACACACACACACCCTCCTCCAGGTGTTGGACCAAGCCATCCGTCCCCCTGTTGCCGTTGTCACGCCACTGACTCCCGGCCCGTCTGATACGCTACAATCCTCTGCACATTAAGAATCTATTAAACCCCCAACACGCTCGTTCACAGGAGAGAAACAACACGCCGGCTTATTTTGACTCTGGAAGTAAATGGCACATGTTGTATTTTGCATTGCCGACCAGCGGGCGTGAAGGGCCGGGTGGGGGGGCGGCTGTGTGTTCACTCTCACCCGACTTGTTTCTGTCTCCACCAGCAGCAGCAGCAGCAGCCGCACTGGTCGGTCGCTGCATTCCTTCCCAGCACCTTGTAATCCAGTAAGAAATGTGTTGCTCTGCAGCTTTGTGACAAGGAGCTCCCACTTAATTACCATGTAGTCTGGGCTGACAGGCCCGGGGGCCGATGGGGGCCGATGGGGGCCGATGGGGGCCGATGGGGGCCGATGGGGGCCGGTGGCTGTTGGCTGAAGGGGTCTGGGAATATCCTGAAAACACACACACTGACACACACTCACACACATTTAGGTGTTAAACTTCCCGTGACCCATGTTTTTCTTTGAGAGCATATTGAAAGTTGACAGTTTGCTATAAAACGTTTTTGTAAGTTGGACATTTTCAAAGGCCGCCTCATGCAAATGAAGGCAATTGATGTAAATTTGCATGAATGTCTCGAGAACTGGTTCCCACATTTTTTTTGCAGGCTTCCAAAAAAAACGAGGAATCAGGAAGACAGGTTTTTATTATTTTTTTCCCGACCTGCACCGAACCGGAGTCTGTGTCTTTCCCTGAATGTTTTCCAGAGGGTTTGAATGTGAGACGTGTTTGAGTCAGTCCCCTGGTAAAATGTCTGAGTGAAGCCATGTGAGAGTGAACACGTGTGAAGGGTTCCCAGCGAGCGGCGGGGGGGGGGGGGGGGGGGGGGGGGGGGGGGGGGTGTGTGATGACGTTTCAGACACGAAACTGAACCAATGCAAACGCACCAACTGGAACGACAGGAGATTCCAGAGCTTATAGGGATGAGCTGAAGATAAACACTGATCTTCCCACCGCAGAATTTACACGTCATGTCCTTTATGTTAGTTTTTTTTGGATTTATCTTTAAAAACCTTGACTGGTGAAGGGCTGGAGTTGGGAGACGCATGGAGTCACACAGCGAGTCACAGCGAGTCACAGTTTCCTCTGTTTCTCGGCTCCTCTGGCTCATAATTCCTGGAAAACCTGATGTTTGAAAAATACCCTGTGAAATGTACGGATCCGCTTGTTTCTTCCCAGAATCAGACCAAATAAACCAACACACATCAAATGAACCAACACTGAGAGTTCCCTATAGTTCCTTTAATAGTTCCTTTAATAGTTCCTTTAATCAGTCCCGTGAATTTGTCAAACAATCCCTGGATCTGCACCTTTTGTCCGAATCCGTCTCAGAAATTGGTTCAGTCCTTTTTTCGCACGATCCTGAAAACACAATCTCGTCAGTGCAGATAATTAGAATCGTAATCGATTGGAATCCAGCTCTGATCTGCCGTGTTTACACATCGGCGCAGCACAGTCTGTCCATTGTGCTGCGTTCAGTTGCCTCCTGAGGGTTGAGAACAAACATGTGTGACACCTGCTGCTCCTGTTTGTGTTGTTTCAGTCGCCTCCAGCTCGGGTGAGGAAACACTGGAGCTTCTTCTTCTGTGACACAAACTGACATTTGGAGCATGAAACAGCGGCGGACCTTCTCCACTGGGATCTGAAACAGACAAAGAGATCTGTTTCCTCTTTCCACCGCTGCTGTTCTCATTCCATTCAGTTTCTCTAAAGACAAATCGCTCTGACGTCCACATGCAAATTGAAGCTGCTTCGAAGTTTGTTTCCCCCGGGAGTCATTTTGAAACATTCACGAGAGGATGAAGCACAAAGTCAAATTCAGCCACTTCCAGATCAGATGATGGAGACATTTGCAAGTTAATGCAAATAGTTGTAAATCCTGGAGCAGCCAGAGTTTGAAGACGTGAACCTTCGTGGGAAACACAAACGTGACCCTTGACCATCGTTTGGCGTCTAATCCGATCTCTAGATCTGATAACTCCCACGATAACTCGCTCATTAGCGTTTCTTGTCCTTTGGGTTCATTTGTATTTCAACACCTTTGAACGAAGACGCTCTTATTTGGTGACTTGACGAGCGTCTTCTCCAGCTGCTCGGCTCCTGCCGGGGATTTGCCAGTCTAAACATTCATGTAAATGCTATGGAAAAACGCTTTGTGTTGCGTTGTCCACCCAAAGAAGACGCCGCTCTGCAGAGTGCCGTCACTCCGGCTGTGCACAGATGTTGTTTCTGTCCGGGTTGTTGACTCTGCCGCCGTCCCCCTCCCACGTCGCTCACGGCGTGGACGGGGACGCGAGGACGAGCTGCGGGCCGTGGCGCCGGCGGCCTCGGAGGCGTCAGTGCAGGTGGAGCAGCTGTAACTCTGCTAACACACCTGGCTCACGCTAACCACAGCAAACAGCACCAGTGCCAAGGTTAACACTTAAAAGCTCTGATTTGCATAGGCCTATATGAGTTTATTCAAATGTGCTGATGTACGGCCTCCCCCCCCCCCCCCCCCCCCCCCCCGGGCAAACAGAACCTCTTCACCAAAACCAAAAAACACAAAAGACACGTTCAACTTTCCCCCATTAGACAAATATGTAAATGTTTGACTGCGTTTCTGTGATGATACGTGAGAAACGTCACAGTTAGACGTTCAGATGATTTCAGGGATTTATTTCCTTTCTCTATTCACGTGTAAATGATCTTCAGTGATGAGACGAGAGAGGTGAACGATCAGGTGGAGATGGTTCCTCCAGCTGATGAACTGGTGGATGAGAATCTGGAGTATTTAACATCATCCTGCCGGTTGGAAACATCTCATCTTCGGTTGAGGTCGAGCTCCAGAGACACTTCTCGTCTGCGGTCGGGCCCCAGCGACAGTGGGAATCCTCCGAGCTCTGCTTCCTGTGCAGAGATTCCATCGGGTCTGTGTCCAGCGCCGGAGACGACGGCACCTTGAGCACAGACACGTCTCGTCCTGCGACAGCTGTCTGTGCCGCGTGTCTTTCCACTGGGAAAGATGGATTTAATAGTCTGTCCTCAAACCGGCAGTCGAAGCCCAGACGGTGACTTCCTGTGTCTGCGTGGACGGAGCGGGACACTTTTACTGGTCCATCAAAGTCGCTCATCTGGAGCAGCTGATGACGCTCACGTGTGAACTGATATTAACACTTCAGTTCTTTTTTAATGTCTTTTAAATCAAATAATAACAACACAAACAACGGAGACACAAACACGAGCGACAATCAGACGACTGCAGCTCCTCTCAGCTTCTTCTGGTTCTTCTGGTTCTTGCTCCCCAGGTTTTAACGTGGTAAATATCCCCGGGGGGGAAAAGGAGGAAGTCCGGTAACGTTGTGTATGACGGGACAACGAAGGAGGTCAAGGTGGAAACCAAAACGTGACCACGGCCTGAAGCCTGGGTTTCATGTTGCTACCATGACAACAGAGGTCAGGTGCGCCTGCATATCCAGGCGTCCAGTTGTCTGCTGGATCCATCTCGCACTTGTGACGTCATTTGGACCCAGAGTCAGGTCACACACAGTCTCAGCTGTCAATCATGATGTCTCATCTAATAACTAAGTAAAAGCAAACTGGAAATCACAGAAACCATCTTCAAGAAAAGTGTATTTGATGTGCACTTTGACATCCATTAACACGGAGGAGGGGGTTTATGACTCATACAGCAGCCGGCCACCAGGGGATGTGGGGGGGGGGGTGAGTGGGAACCTGCTGAAGCTGCAGGGCGAGGCTTTAACCTTGGCGTTGCTCTGACGGAACCTGCTGCCACTGTGACACTTTGTCCCTGTTGAGTCAACACGGCCGGTGCTATTCTCACTGTTTACACATCAACACATTTTGTTTCCTCGACAATACACTGTGAAGAAACTGGTTTCCATTTCTCACCTGTGTGAAGAGGCTGTTGACGCTGATGCCGCTCGTGGATTTGATGTGACACAGTGTTTTGCTGCGACGCTGGAATCCTCTCACCTGATTGGTCTGTTTGTCTCTCTTTCTGTTTGAGCTGTTGCTTTATCTGAATAAGAAATAAGAATATGCTTACCCCAAAACTTTCTACGCGCACCAGGGCAGAGATAAGGACGTTGTTTCTTCTCATGATCTGTATCTCGCACGTAAACATGAACTTTGTGGGTATGAAACTGTCGTAAAGGTCATAAATAATCTTTGTTGACACAGTAAAGGGGGCGTGGCCCTGTGGCTTCAGGGTGCCGTGAATCAAGGCCCAGGTTCTATCATGTCACCTGTAAAGTAATATCAAAGATACTTGTGCCAAATATTAAAATGCAGAACTAGAATTACGGCTTTGTGATTGTGTGTCTCCACCAACCAGTGGGATTTGCATACATATATTTCCCAGTCTCTTCTGAGGTCACGGTCACTGGAATATATTCATTCGATTCCCATTGAAACCTGGTCAAAATTAGAAGAAATTCTATAAAGACAATTTCAAAAATCCCAGATTCTAATCAGTTCTTCCTCGGGTCCAAGTGAACGTTTGTACAGAATCTGCTGAATCCGTTCTCGGGAGATTGTGTTCACGAGGCAAAACATGGTGAGATCCCAACGACCTTGACTTTTGACTTTGATCTAAATTAAAAACAGAAAACATCATCTTTAACCATTGTCTGTTGCTGGGGGGGGGGGGGGGGGGGGGGGGGCTTAACAACTTCCCCTTTTGCTTCTCCTGCCACAAACTTCCAACTGTTAAAAAGTGTTTCCCACAAAGAGAAACAACAGGAACGTGAACTGTCATCCAGCCGCAGAGCAGAGATCCTGGATACTCACTCCAAACTCTACATTAGGAATTCTTGTCCTCAGGTTTGTCCCAGAAGGAGCAACAAAGCAAAGTCGGACTCAAGGTTAAAAACTGAAATCCGAAGCCTGCGGATGAAAAATAAAACCCCGGCGTTTGACTCCAGCTTTACATTTTTTACAGGACTCTTTCTTTCCCCCCGTGAGCGAGCTACATGAAAGTGTTTTATGGAACCTGCGAGACTCGGGGGGATAGGAACACTGAAGTCAGAGCTGAGACACTGGACTCATCCTATACATCACCTGAAAGTCTATCTGAGGGGACGACAGCCTTTGAACGCAGCCGTCACACAGCTCTCCTTCTGTTTCAGGGGGGGGGGGATTCCATACTGTCCAATACAAATCACACATGTCACGTACGTGGGTCCAGGTGAGACCTTACTGTACATGAAGAGGGGAGAGAGAAACCTTCTGAGTGGCTGTTTCATTAAGAAATGTGTTGTTCATAATCTGGGGAATAGTGAACGATTCATAAAAGAGACATGGAAGTTTCTTTTAGCCCGGTCCACATGTGTTTCTCCTTTTGTTCCGCCTCCTCCGTGTTAGCGATTTGGACACGGACGATGCAAAACAGCCAAAGTACATGTCAGATACACCGAAGATGGTTTCTGTCATTTTAGCTCGTTCTCATCACTCGTTCAAGTGTTGAGGTTTCTGATGAATTTGGTTTTAATTAGTTAATTAATGTAAAAAGGGGCTGAGACGTCATGATTGACAGCTGACACTGACGCACGATTGGTTGGACTTGACACCGTGGCTCCACCCCCCTGCTCGCCACAGGGGAGGAAGTGGAGATGTGTTTATTTACAGTCTGTCTTCTTTGCTTTTGTTTTTAACATTTGTGTAAAAATCTTATTTTGCAAAGTAGCTGCAGCGGAGACATAATGTAGTAAAGTTCAATATTTTCTCAAAGTAGAGTAGATACTCAATAAAGTACAAGCAGCAGTGGATCTTAAATATCTAACTTCGTATTCTGATGACAATTCACACCAAACAGCTGATAAAGAAAAGTGCTCCTGACTTCCACAGATGCACCATCTCACCGCCTCACGCATTAGATAATCACCACGCTGCCGAATATTAACACCGAAACAGGATCTTCAGTTTCCTGTCCGGCTCGACGGCCGTCTGATGTGGATTCAAACTGCAGAACTCGTTGTTACGAGTCACTGAGCCTTGGAATCACCTGCGGGAACAGAAAGGTTGTGACACCTTCAACCGATCAGTCACGATCCAAGTGAAACGAGAAGCTTTTCAGCTTTCGAGTCAAGCGAGAGCAGAAACCCCGAACGAGGAGAAAGACTCTCAAGCTTTGTTTCCCCAAAATATGGTTGAACCAGAACCGTGGTGAAGGTGAACAGCAAGTTAATGTGCGCTCGCTATAAAACACCGTACAGAGGGCGGCTGTGCGTTTGAGGTAAACGGCTCCACCTGTAGGGAATCTATCAAGAGGCTCCTTGGAGGACGGCAGGAGGTCTTTGCACATGTGCTGCTCAGCTGCTCGCCTTATAGAGCCCGACCAAACCTGCACACGTTACAATACTGGAAGAAGAGATTTACGCCCCGGCTCTGACAGAACCAAAAAAAAAAAACACACACACCAGCCAAGCCACATTTCCCAGCGGGTGATTATCGCTCCGATCCAGGGGAACGTATTATACTCGGTGATGTAACCGTATATATATCTGCGATACTAATGACTCTTGTGGTTTGCATGTGGAACAACTTCCCGAAGTCCTAAACTTCTCGGTTAGCGTCTTCCTGAAAGCCGCCGCTCTGCTCCGCTTGTCCTCCGTCACGAGTAATGTGTAAATGTGTAAAGAACCAAGGACCCGAGCGGCAGAACAAACCCAGGCAGGGAAAATATCCACTTCCTCTGGGCCTGAGAGCGACGTGTCGACAGTTCGAGTCTCCACCGCTGCTCCCAGTCCACATGTGAGCCCCCCCCCCCCCCCCCCCCCTCGTCCTCATGGTGTGCTGAGAAGTGTGATTTGAATTTCCAGGTGACCATGTGTTGATTTGCTCAATAACTCATCGTCACGTAGATTGATTCAGAAAAGTGTTTGAGCTGCAACTTTGCTTTTGCTGCTGAGGAAAAGTTCATTTCGGAGTCTGACACGAGACCCGGGCCCGGTTCACACCTGCTGTTAAAACACATTTGTGTTTCTTGTGATCGGATCTCATTCATTTCCTCGCTCTCATATGCAAATATCAAATGTCAGCTCTGATATTTTTAGCCCATTGACGATACAGATGTGTTGACAGTGTGTTTGTGTGTGGGAGAGTTATCAAGTAGGATTTACTGATTTGAAAACAGTGGCTCAGTCAGTCAATCAGTCGTGAAACCTTTGTATTTTAGAAATTAATATTAACACCTGACTTGATTTGCTGCTTGAGTTTTCATCAACATTTCAACAGGGTTGTCTTTAATAATTATGGTCGACAGGGAAGGACAGAGACGACTTCCTGTCTGTGGGTAACTACACATTCAAGCAGACGATAGTAACAAGCGGAGTTCCCCAAGGATCCGTCCTGGGGCCTCTTCATGTTCCCACTGGCTCAGATGATTAAGAACAACTGAATATGCAGTTATGACACAAGTTTATATATCCACACTCCAGGGAACCTAGAATCTCATACAAACTCGAACAAGTGCGTTGAACGAATCCAAAACTGGAAAAAAAAAGAAGATAAAACTGAAGTCATTGTTTTTTGGAGACAAAGAAGAAAGTCAGCGCTGAGATCGTGAAGTTAAAAACCCCAAACAGAGCCAGACATCTCGGTGTCGTCGTGGACTCAGACGTTAACTTTAACAGCCACTTCACCACAATGACAAAGTCAGCTGTCCGAGTCCGAACCAAACATAAAGAAGCAGTGTTCACTTTTTATTTTCCACACATGGAACCGACTCCCGGAGAACGTCAGGTCGGCTGGAACTTCCTGTTCCTGTAAGACAACGATGAACTCTTCCTGTTTGTCACATGTTTACATTAAATCAAATATTTAACAATTTCTCACACTGGACTGTTACCATGGTTTTTCTAATTGAGTTATGTAATGTCTTTTTTACTTCTTTCTAAATACTTCTCTTTTGTATTGTTGTTTCTTTTACAATTGTCACGATGCCTTTAAATCTAAAGCACTTTGAATAAACTTTTCAAACAACTATCTGAATACGTCAGAATCTGAATTATGTGAATAATCTCAGCGATGAAACGTTTCGATGCAGAAGTTTAGAATCAAACATTTTCGCTACTTGAATTACTCGAGTTCTTTGACTTGTATTTTCCGCGCAGGCTTATTTCTTATCTTCGTCCTTCTGCACCTGTCGTGTTTATTTAATACTTTCCCTCTCCCTGGCATCGCGGCTCCACAGGAGCAGCTTTAGTGTTTGAGAGGCTGAGCTCTGATTTCTCCTCCACCGGCGTCACCTTGTTGCTGCCGGAGCTCAGGTGAGTCCCGACTCGGCTGCACAGCCTCGACAGCTGCAGGCTTCACGCACGATGAGAAAGAGAAAAGGATCTGATCCGACCACCACCGGCGAAATCCCCATCAGTGCACTAAAGACGATGTGGAACCGCAAGAGATTTATCGGGATTAGCAATGAGCTGTGATGGTATTAATGTTGTTCTGCAGTAGCTCATGTTGTACTGCGGTCACCCAGAACAGCACCGTTGGGTTTAAACCGTTTTTTAAAAAGTCCTAGAACTTAATCTTAATATATATTTCACTTTGTCCTGGATGACTTTCTCCAGATCGAGCAACGTCTGGGGGTCGGGGGGGCTGAGACATCTGGGAACACGTGCATCAGTTTGAAACAAATTGTCTCCTCAGATTTATGCAGTGCAGTCGCTGTGTTTAATTAATTAATACAATGAGAACACACGTTTCTTATTCTCCTGCAACAACTGACTCCAGGACGTTGTGTTTTCTCCTCCGTCAGCAGGATGATGTAAAAACTACAGTTCCACTGAATCTGGTTTGAGAACGGGACGAAGAAAGAGAAATTAATTTAAGCAGCGGATCCAGGTATAGAGAAGAGTTTCCAATGTTTGATCCTCTGTCCATTTGTTCGTTTGTTGATTTATATGTTTGTGTGTTTGTTGGTAAGCAGGTGGAACGATGTGGACTCAGAACCGAAGGCGGATCCGGGTATTTCTAGGCTTTTTAGGATGAAGGATTTAATTTTTTTTTGGGACATTTTCACCATTTTCCAGGTGAATATTTTATGGATCTTGATGAAAACATGTTATTTAGGGACTGAGATCTGTGAGTTTGTGCAACTTGGTGCAGATGGATTGAATTTAAGGGACTGTTGACCCTTGGCGGAGGTTTGACCTCTACTGTCACTCTAGTTTTATTTAAATCGTAATCTTGGAGCAAGAATTTTCGTTCAGGATTAATAAATAAAGTCTATTTTAATTGATCTTATCTGTTTTCTTTATATTTCTCGTACACTCAGTAAGATCTTTCCCTCTGCAGATGAATCACTGCACATTAAGCACATTCCCATGATTCCAAGTTTTACCCTGAAGTCTGAACTTCACATAATATCTGTGTATCAAAGTCCGAACCTGCTATAAAGAACCAAACGTGACAATCAGGAAACCCTCGGAGGACTCGGAGGCACCTGAGCCGTGTGTCGGCCTGATTGATGAGAAACCCAGACACCAGTGTTTTACTGGGAGCTGCTCCTCTCTTCTCTCACTGGAAAAAAACCCTCACACCCGTGAAACACAGGTTGGGAACAGGAAGGGGCTGAAGGGGCTCGAGCATGACACGTGTAAGCAGATCTCGCTGCATTTGAAGTTTTAAAAGCTTCTGCCTGAAAGATTTAGTATTAAGAGGGGGAACTGCGTATGACACCCTTGCTGGACCTCTTATAAATTGGAATCAATTTTTCAAAGGGAATCATAAAAAAAAGCCCCTTCCCGTGCTGATGGCTCCATTTGAAGTGGAGCTGTCCACGTCCCTCACCGCGACCGCTGGGGATCGGCCGCCCGCGTCACCCCCAGTGACACGGGGTCCCTCGGCCCAGCTCGCTGCACTTTAACGGCCCAATTTGAGACATTTTTACATTACATCAGGATACGTTGCGGTATTGTTTGGAAAAAAAGGCAAAGAATAATACTGGGCCGGGGAGAACGACAAAGCCAGTCACTTCCTACAAATCGACTCGGCTGATGAGAAAAGCAAAGCGCGTGTAGCGGCTTGGACGACTCCTGAAAGAGTCCATATGTTTGAAGGGTTCCTGGTCCCGTCACGCTTCACTCGCAGAGCTTGTAACTAAAAGAGTGGGGGGGGGGGGGGGCTCTCCTGAGGTATCGCTGACGCAAGTGGACGGAGGGCTCCTGTTCGCTCTTCATCCCGGTCATCGCCGCTTTCATCCAGATCCACAGAGTTCAGCCAATAACGACGCAGTAACGTTTCTCGCTTCGGTTTATTGTTTCTCTTTTCCTTGTTGAGAAAATGTGAGCGGCTGCGTAAAAGGTCTCCGGTGAGACGAGAGGAATGTTTCCTGAGATCACAGCGTCGAACGTCGACACGCGACGTTTTTCATCGAATACAGGAATGGTTTTAGAATAACACAGCTTTCGAAAAAGATCACAGACAGCTCCCAAACGTGAAGCCAAATCCTCTTGATCGCCCCCTGGTGGCCGGCTGCAGTATGGATCATAAACCCCAACACACTTTTAAAAGTTTGTCAAAGACGGTTTCTGTCTTTTCAGGTCGATGTTTGTTCAAGTGTTTCTGATCAGTTTGGTTATAATTCGTTATTGGATGATGTCAGAACAGGTTTAAACGTCTTGATTGACAGCTGAGACTGACGAGCAGGTGTATGACTGTGGATCTCTTTAGTAATAATCCCCCCCCCCCCGATCACTGCAGCACAGACTCGTCTCCAAAAGACGCCAACAGTGCTAATTGGTATCATCCTTACCTGGGAGATATTGGTACAATTGGAGGAATTCTTTATTTACAGTTATTCTTCTGCACCATCCTAAAAGATTGAAACTCCTATTGTCATCAGGTCGAGTTGTTAAAGTAACATCTCAATCACCCCGTGCTGCTCCTCCTTCCCTCCTTCCCTCCTTCCCTCCTTCCCTCGCTCCCTCGCTCCCTCGCTCCCTCGGGGATGTTGCAGTTAAATGAGGCAGACGATGAGCTTCACCTCCTGTAAAGTGCGTTAGTGCGATGACTTGATAGCGCAGCGGCCGGGTGGTCTCTGGAGGGCCGGGCCCTTGTAAAGACGAGGACCTCCCCATCTGTACGCTGCCCTCTCCGGCTCTGGAGGGGCCCCCGCCCGGCCTGATGACCCACACATCTGGAGCTGCGACTCTCAAAACTCATTTCTGTTAAACATTTACTTCCACAGAAAGTCGAAGAGAGTGAATAATCCCGTTTTACAGCATCGCCCCGTCTCAGATGTCCTCGTTCTGAAACTTCAGGTCTTAGGTCTGAGAGCTTGAGGAGGTTTTATTTCTCACCCTGTCCCTTTGTCTGTCGGTTTGTTTGGTGGAAGGATTCTGATATCTGGGTCAGGGAAGGATCAGGAGGTGGATCCAGGATTTACTTTTTCTATTTCTTGATAGTTTTCCAACACATCCCGGGTTTTCCCAGTGAATCATCTTTGGATCTTGATGGAGAAACAGGTTCATCTAGAGACCTGATACATGAGTGTGTGTGGTGTGAATTCTTTATCGCAAAAAAAATAGAGATATGCATTTTACTGTGTTTCACTCCAGTTATTACTTTGAACTTTGAGTGTTTTGACTCTAAAGATCAACCAAATATTGAATCTGTCCAAACCAACACACACACACACACACACACACACACACACACACACACACACACACACACACACACACACACACACACACACACACACACACACACACACACACACACACACACACACCCTTGACCAATAAGCACTGATGATAACCAGACCTCCAGTCTCTTCCTGCTCATCCATCACTCGTATTATTTTAATTCCACCTCTCTTCATCTCTCTCTATGTTTCTCGTCCCTCCATCATTCTCTTCTTTGTCTCTATGATCCATGTGTCGTCATTCTGTTGTTCAGACTTCACCTGTGTTATGAGAGGTTCACCCTCTGAGTGTGTGTGTGTCTCTTCGGGGGGGGGAAACCCTCCTGCTGATCTGTTTCTCTGCAGCCTCCCTCAAGCTGCGACACCACGAGCTGCTGAGTAAACACTGGCGGAGCAGACACATGCACACACACGCCACAAATCACTGCAGAGAGCCAGAGCTGCAGTTTCCTCCTCCGAGGGGGTGAACAAGGTTACAACAACAACATGTTGACACGGAGGAGAGTGAACATTTCCCTCCAGCTGCAGGAGGAGTGCACAGATGTTTGGGTTCATACCACTGACTGTACACGAAGGTGGACGCCGCCGACTGAAGCCTGAACCTCCGGGAGGCCGGCGCTGCTGGAGTCACCTGTGCAGAGGTGATCCACATCCAGGTCCCACTAACACAAGCACCTGACCAACCAGGAGTCAGCCTCAGCTGTCAATCATGCAACAGTTGAACAAACACCGGGTGTGATCGTCTGTACAGAGTTCGGTCCGTGTCCCATCTGCTAACATGGAGGAGGCAGGGGTCATGACCTGTACTGCAGCCTGACACCAGGGGGCGATCCAGAGGAGTGGATGGGTTACTCTTGGGTTTTGCTTTAGCTTGAGTTTGACCCAAAATGACAGAAAACAAAACTGTCAACATTTCAGTGAGAAGCTTTGTATGAGCTCATTAGTCAATGTGATAATAATTGAAAACAATATGTAATATTTATTCCAGCTCTTCCTCAGACTCTGAGTTCTTCATTAAGTCGAAGAGGATCAAACTCGATGTCACAACAGGGAACAGGATGAAACCTTCACTCATTATACCAGAACCACGACGAGTCTCTCAGGCCTCGTCTGCAAATATTAAACAGATGTTTCCCCTTCTGTTTTAAAAAGAAAATCTCCGTCCACACAATCTTCATTTCATCTGCTCTTTATGAAAAATCTCTGTTTCAGTGACTGATGCTGTTTGCACGTCGACCAGAGGCTCAAACCCTGAGGGGGAAGTTTGTTCTGCTGAATATCGATGTAAGAAACTCAGCTCAGGCTCATTTGAACTGAAGATGTTTTATGATTTCAGAGGGAAATCATTGTGTCTAACGAAGAGTCATCCGTGTTTCCAGCTGAACTCTGACACCAGCAGTGGAATCAGCTGCGCAGGGGAGGAGCTACAGTGATAAAACCACATTTAACAAAGGACTCAGACTCTGAAGAAGAAGATCTGCACTTCGCAAAGTCTGGTTTGATAAGGAACTGATGATCGTGGTTATTTAAAGACAGCAGCAGAACTGAGAGTTCATTATGTTCAATGTACATGAACTCATACTTTAAATCATTAAACCATTACTGGAGATTCACTACATTTACAATGAGCCATGTAATATTAAAAACACTGTTTTAACGTGTGTCTATAAAACTAGTTTCCCACATTCAAACAGCTGAGAAACATTAACACGTCTTTTTTCAAATCTTCTCACTGATTCAGATCTTTGTTTTATGTTTGAGGAAAAACTTGTTTGAGCAAATCAGCAAAAACCAGGTTCACGACAACAACTGTTATTCTCATGTCATCGACTTGCTGGAGAACTTTTTCTTGTTCATAGTGAAACTGCAGATTTTAAAGCTTTTTAAAGATTAATCCGCGCTGGAGAACTTTTTGGGGGAAAAGCTACGTTTGTCTTTTTGTGACGAGAAAAAATATCCGAGCAGAAAAACTGAATCTGGGGGAAAAACACACGTGAGGTTGACGCTCGGTCAGATGTTTGTTCTGCATGAGAATCATCATCATCGGGTCTTTTCCAGCAAAGAGTCGTGAAAGTCAAATGTTTCGTGGCTTTTCTCTTTTATAGATTTCACGACATCTGCTGAACGTGTTACAGATTTTTATGTTCTGATGTTTTCAGCTCAGATAAATCGAGCAGCCCTGGATTCACCGGCCACAGAAGCAATAAAGAGTTTATTTTAGTTTATTTCAAAACCTTTTTTAAAGATAAAATATAAGTTATTTGTGTTATTTTCCGTTTTCCATCTGGAGAAGAAAGAACGATTATCTTGTCTTATTCCATTTCTACACTGAATCATCGAATAACTGGAAATACACTGCGGCTCTGTGCTGCACGTGAGGTCACCGCGACCTTTAACCTTTTGACCTTTAACCAGCAAATTCTACTCAGTTCATCTACAGATCCAAGTCGATGTTTGAGGGAAATGTGAAAGTTCATGAAGTATCTCTCACAGCGACCTTTGACCCTTGAGCATCAAAATCTAATCAGTTCATCGTTGAGTCAAATCGAAGTTTGAAGAACAACGATGTTTAGTTTTAAACCGCCTCTCGGTCCAAATACTGTTTTTGGATTGCTACCAGGATGTCGATTATTTCTTGTTTTTTTTGTTATTATTAAGTTTTAAATACCAGCAGATCCACGAGCTTCATGTGACTTTAAAAAGGCATCGTTAGTTGGTTCCTGATATTCAACATCATCTCTGATCCTCGCTGCTCTTTCTTGCAGAATCAAAGCTGAAAAAACCACCTTCGGAAAAATAATAAGAAATAAAACTACGATTGTTAAAATAATCCGCCTGAGTCGTCTCACAGAGCGACAGTGAAAACTTTCCAGACGCGAGCAAACAAGATACATTTCCATCTGACATGTGTCCCCCTCAACCCTGCATAAAACCAAGGTGTAAGTCAATGTGCATGACCTTGCGTAAACACTCGTCATAAAAGTTAACGCAGAGGATTTGAAGAGCTGCAGCTCCTTGATGTGGGCTCCGCTGATGACCTGCCCAGATCTGGGCCTTTTGGCAGAGGCCAGCTGCTCCTGTGGCTCCTTCGAACCATCAGCCCCGGCAAGTATGACGCAGCTATTTCCGTGCGAGCAGGTTACAATAGGAGCAGGAATGCCTGCGAAGCCATAAAGAGCAGACCTGGGATCTGGAATCTAGATCGGAGCGTATAAAGCAGCACATGAATCTCTGCTGGAGGTTTTCCTCGTCTCTTTATCCGACGACCTTTGCATCTGTCCGACTCGATGTTTAGCAAACGGCCTCGACCCCGCGGCGCCCTTCATTGGCTGCTCGGGTCAATGAGTGGAAACATCAGATCCGGCACTTGGGTTTAAGTACAAATATTAAAACGTATAAAATACTGCAAGTCGGAGTCAAAGATTTACAATTCAGCCAAAGTGGAATTATGAATTTATTATCAAGCAAAATGTGGTTGAACCTTTGTTTGACTAACAGATTATGATAAGCTGTAGAGTCAAAAAGGGATTTTTGAGGCTATATGAAGAAATGAATGAGCAAGATGATGTCCAGCGTTGATGTCCAGGATGTTTTATTATATTTTATTTCTGCATAAAAGGAGGAAGAGGAGACACGTCGTCCATCTTTATTTAAAGTTTGTGTTTTATTTTGTGTATTTTCAGATTTGAGATTGAGGAGTGGATGCTTTGAAGCAATCTGGAACAAATAATTGAACATCAACAAAATAAGACTTGAACTGTGTAATAACTGGTCAATTCCCCAAAATCTCATCAAATGACATCACGACCCGAGCAAAACAGGTTCGACTCGTTTGAACACATCATCTCGTTTTGCTCTTTCCAGACAAACGACCGGAGAATCAACTGTTTTCTGGAGATTCGGTTCAAACGGGTTCTAAATTTAAATATGAATCCTGTTGAAGACATTATGAAACGTAACAAGGAGCCAAAAATGGACACAGATTTTTTATAAGAGGGTCCAGCCAAAAAAGTTTGGAACCACAGATTAATCTTTAATAATACATTGTATTTTATTAGCTTATACATATATATATATTACAGCTATATTTAACATACACATAGGTCAAATATTCCATGTGAAATGTCCGGGAGTATGAAAACACAAACTCACAGTACTCGAGTACTGAGCTGCTCTCCACCACTGCTCAGGGGTGTTGGGGTTTGGAATCTATAAAGGATGTGGGGTGATGTGATCTACTGAACTAATCTTGTTCTCGGATACACAAGCCCTGAAGCTCAGAATAAATCAGAGGAGACCCCCCCCCCCCCCTCACAAGTCTTCTTCTCCAGCCTCTCGCTCTGCTCCAGGATCACACATGTGCTCAGTATATCACGCAGACTGTATCACCTTCTCCCTTTGTTTATCACCTCTTTGGATAAGCATGTGGAATCCCCATCTCATCCCCTCGGCTCCAGAGCCCCGCTGCAGTTTACAAGCCACCGGTTACTGAGAACTAATGATTTGCAGGAACAGAGCTGGTAGCGCACATGATATCTTCAATGTAACAATCAAAGAGGCATGCAAGTTTTGGTATTTCCGCTGGCTTGCAGATGTGCAGCGGCCTCCAGCTGCAGAAGCTGTAATCTCAGTTAGAGACAGCGAGGGAGAAAATGTTCACAGCAACAAATATCTACAAGGTAAAGCTTTGGTCATTTATATTTTTATTACAGCACTATGTCAGTAATCATAAAAGTATTATCCATACACTGTATATGAAGATGGATGACACGTAAAGAACATCTAGAGCTACCCCCAAATAACAGACGCCATCTTGGAGGGGGCAGGATCTATAGCCTATACTGCAGCCAGCCACCAGGGGGCGTTGGCTGCAGCATAGGCCATAGATCCTGCAGTTTTTTTATAGATGACACTATAGCTCGACATGTTCTGTCAATTTGAATGTTTATTTGATTGTGTGTACTTTGACCTTTTAGTTAGGTCCATGTCTTATCTACTAACATGGAGGAGGAGGAGGAGGAGGAGGAGGAGGAGGAGGAGGAGGAGGAGGAGGAGGAGGAGGAGGAGGAGGAGGAAGGAGGAGTTTCTGACCTGTGCTTCAGTCGGCCACCAGGGGGGGGATCAAGATGATTTGCAAAGATAAAACTCTTAGAACCCACGGAGCACGTTAGCATGTAGCTGCCGAGAACCCAGATCCGTGGTGGAGACCAAACACGGAGCTAAAACAGGCTGAAAACCGAACGATAACTTTGCTCTGAAACTGCTCGATGGGGAATTTGTCCTCTTTAACTTTAAAAATAAACGTTGCGTTAGTAAATTGCCCCCAAGTGGCCGTGAAGAACAATGTGATTTACAGTGTACGACATCTAACGAACATATAACCTCCGTGTTCCCGAGTAAATCCTGTAACGTTCACTGTCCTCACTTCCTTTCTGCTTCTTTTACATGTCGCTGCTGCCAACGTTGGATCAGTGGAGCAGCATGAAATATAGGAAAAGGAATGTGTATCGTGTTGCATCGGGTCCAAGGACAAACAAACCATACAAACCTTGTCCCATAATGCAACAGGCAGCTCCACGGGGGAACCTTCGAGACAATGGAAATCAGTCAAATCATAAAAAACGAAACATAAAACGGTTAAATTGGTTTTCTCTCGTCCTTGGAAACAGTAGTTTGATCCAGAAGTGTTGCCTCAAAGCTTATCGGCTTTTCCCGGAGCTTTCAGCCGCTCGCTCCTCCTCGGAGCCGTTTCCTCGGCCGTCAGGGAAAAAACCTCAAATATGAAATTTTGTATTAGAGCCACTAATTGTCCCTTAAAAATGATTTATTTAAATCCCCAACGTGCCACTGAGACTTACGTGGGTTTATCTTTAAATGCTTTTAAATGCTGCCAGTTATCGATGCGTTCGGGAGCGAGCGGCCCCGGGGCCATTAGCGTGCTCGGCCCGGCGGCTCGCTCCGGAGCAACATGTGTCTTTGATATAAAACATACTGTTCTTATCCTCCATTTTGATTTCTTTCATATGGTTCTGATACAAGGCCGAGAAGCGAAGGAGGGTTTTCATCATTTTGTTTAAGCGAAACTGAAGCGTAAAATCCATCTTGAGCTTAATCTTACAATCATACCGTACATGTGTTTGATAAATTCTGACTCTAAAGAATTACTCTGAAAGTGCATTAAACTGAGCCGCCGGACATTTTTCTCTCCCTCTGGAAATGGAAAATATTTTGTGGTGATTTCACAGCGAGCATAAAAATATCAGACGTTAAATCCATCACAGGAATATTTTTATTTTATAAACAGTTTCTTTGCTGACAGACGTCACGTTGTTGTACTTCAGGGACTGAACCGTTTTTAAAAGCCCCGCCCGAACTTCTGCTTCCAACAGGAAGTGCAGAAAATAAAACAGACCAGATGCTTCAGTGTGTAAAAGACGCAGAATGATGATGATGAAGATGAAGAAGAAGACGATGATGAAGACCATGTTGACACATTTTTAAAACAGACGTTATATTTAATAAAAAACGTTATGACATTTGTCTTTCTTCTGTGTCTTTTGCTGATGTAATCTTGTATTATTGCAATTTAATTTAGTATTTTCCTAATTAAATTAACTGCAGATTGTTTCACTTATTCGTTAAAAGTTTTGTCGTCAAATTTAATGATTATTTTCATCATTGATTAATCTGGAAATTAATTAAACTAATCTTTATGAATTTTGTCAATAAAATATGAAAAAACGACAAAGAGGAGCAGGAGATTCTCTCAGTAACGTTCACAGGAGATCTGCTCCGATTTAAAACAATTATTCCTGCATTAAAATTTTAACTTTTGCCATTTTTATCTGATCAAAATCAATCTAATTAAAACTGATAAGAGCCCAAACAACTAAAAAAAGTAGAAGATCCAGGTTGTAAAGTTTTTAAGAAAGCAGGACGACGTCTAACTTTCCAAATGGAAGATGGCAGAGGAAGTTATCTCACCTCGGCCGCAGCAGATCAAAGATGTGAAATCTGCGCCGTAAAGACTCATCGTCTCGCTCCGTAAATCACGGGGCTCAAAGGAGCTGGAGTTCGGCCTGACGCTCGGGGGAGAGGCTCGGTCGGACTCGGTGCCAGCCCTGACAGATAAATATGCTTTGTGCTTCCAACAACTCTTCTACATAAAGAGATCTCTCACTGCTCCATGAATCTCCACAGCTGCAAGTCACCCTCTGCTGCTGCTGCTGCTGCTGCTCGGGGGGGGGGGGAACTCGGGCTTCTCTGCTGCCCGTTGCTGCGTCACTGAAATCTGAGATACAGTGTTACAGCACATCGAATGGAACTCTAATGAGCTACGGGCTAATGACAGGGAGGCTTCAGAAAACACGCTTAATCAGATCTGGCCGAGTGAATGAAGACGTACGGGGACTTTGAAGCTTCGAAAGCTTTTTGGCCCCTTGAAACAAAACCTCACAGCTGCATGTGTCGGGGTTTGTAGATTTATTTGTGCAGCATCTTTTCACGCAAGTGCAAATTTAAAGTGCAAGACGGATAAAGTTTCTATCCGTCTTCCTACGATAGAAACAGCCCGACGGCAGATGGACAGATGTTGACTTGTGGCTTCAGTCGATGAGAGTCAGGAAGCAAACAGTAACTTCTAGTGCTTGTAATTAAATGAACGACATCATGTTATGGCGAATAAATCACACGGCCCTTTTGTAGCGTCGTAAGATTTTCAATACTTAAACAACGTTGAGTCCAAATTGTCATTTCACGCTGTTTTAGTTCAGGTTGAGGTTAGTCACTCATGAAATAACTAAAAACCAACATGTGTACATTGGCCCACGTGGGTTTTGCTTGGACAGAATGAAGATCAGAGAAAAAGTCCTCTCTGAATCTGTAATGAATAAACATATAACTTTGTTTAAGCCGATCGTTTGAGTCCAAACCGCGAACAGGAGCGAATGTGAGATAACGGCGCCACAGGAGGTGAAGAGCGACTCGGAGCAGAGAGAGAGGAGGTCACACGCCAACACCGACGGCCAATGGGAGCAGCAAACGCATTTTAATTTTAATACTTCACACGCAAATACTTCAGTTCTCTCCCACCGGCTTGTGTTACTCAACGCTCACAAGACAAAAGCCGAGCGCCTCTCATGTTTCTGACCCCGGCGGACCTTCTCCAGCGCGAGTCCAGCTTCTCTTTCGGTTGAGTGTGCGGCGAGGGAAGCTCAGCTGTGATTGGTTCATACCTCGGCGTATTGCTCCCAGGGGGGAAACTTTATTGGTATGAAGCGATCCGGAGGATTCTTCTCGCGGGAGCGGAGCCAGTGGCCTGTTTGTTTAGGAGCCAACATCCTGGTGTTTGGGGGGGGGGGGGGGGAACAGAGAGCGCCGGTGCACGCCGTCCAGCCGGAGCAGCAGCGGCGGCGGCGAAGGCCTGTGGGGACTTTCCGTGAATTCGGCTACTTTCAGACCTGTTTCCACGAGACAAGCATTTTTGTCACAGTGGAAAAGTTGACAAAGCTGTGTTGGTAGTTCAAACAGCATGTGTCACATTAGACGAGGCCACTGACGTGTGGCTGGACGCACGGCAGCCGGCTGCTCGGCTGGAGGTTTGTTTCCAAAGCATCTTTACCTGCGGGGGGGGGGGGGGGGGGGGCCTTTTCAAAACACTGTCAGACTCGACTCACGTTTTCCTTTGACTTGTTTTAAAAGTTAAACTAAGAAAACACATTAAATTAAAGACGTCAAAAGTTTAACACCTGTTCACACACTCGACCGATCACGAGTCTCAACTGTCAATCATGATGTTTCAGCACATTTCTATAGCAAACACACGACCAATCAAAACCAGACTTACTGTATTTGAACATCAGTCGGATGAGAACACGCTAAAGTGGCAGAAACCATCTTTGTAGAATGTATTTGAAGGGTATTTCATCTTTTTAGAGTTTGCTGCATGTTCCATCCACTAACATGGAGGAGGCAGGGTTCATGTCCACGTTCATGTTTGTGAACTCGAGTCAATCTGAGACGTGCGGCGTCTTCTGGGCGGTCCAACTCTTTATTGGTCAGTAAAGTTCTGCCCAGAAAACAACTTTATTATTCTGAGCTTCTCCACAGAGTTCACACCCAGAACGAATCAGAGGAGGCCAGAGAGCAGCTCGCACAGAGGGGAGAGAGGAAGAGGGGAGAGAGGAAGAGGAAGAGGAAGAGGGAAGAGAGGAAGAGGGGAGAGAGGAAGAGAGGAAGAGGGAGAGAGGAAAGAGGAGAGGAAGAGGGAGAGAGGAAGAGAGGAAGAGAGGAAGAGAGGAGAGAGGAGAGAGGAAGAGGAGGAGAGAGGAGAGAGGAGAGAGAGAGAGGAAGAGAGGAAGAGGAGAGAGGAAGAGGAAGAGGAAGAGGAAGAGGAGAGAGGAAGAGGAGGAGAAGAGAGGAAGAGAGGAAGAGAGGAAGAGAGGAGAGGAAGAGAGGAAGAGAGGAGAAGGAAAGGGAAGAGGGAGAGAGGAAGAGGGAGAGAGGAACGAGAGGAAGAGAGGAAGAGAGGACGAGAGGAAGAGAGGAAGAGAGGAGAGAGGAAGAGGAAGAGGGGAGAGGGGAAGAGGGGAAGAGAGGAGAGAGGAAGAGGAAGAGGGGAGAGAGGAAGAGAGGGAAGAGAGGAAGAGGAAGAGAGGAAGAGGAAGAGAGGAGAGGAAGGAGGGGAGAGGAAGAGGGAAGAGAGGAGAGAGGAGGAGAGGAAGAGAGAGGAAGGGGAAGAGGAGGAAGAGAGGAGAGAGGAAGAGAGGAGAGAGGAGAGAGGGAGAGGAGAGGAGAGAGGAAGAGAGGAGGAGGAGGAGGAGAGGAAGAGAGGAGAGAGGAGAGGAAGAGGAGGAGAGGAGGAAGAGAGGAGGAGAGAGAGGGAGGAGAGGGAGGGAAGAGGAGAGAGAGGAGAGAGGAGAGAGGAGAGAGGAGAGAGGAAGAGAGGAGAGAGGAAGAGAGGAGAGAGGAGAGAGAGGAGAGAGAGAGGGAGAGAGGAGAGAGAGGAGGAAGAGGAAGAGAGGAGAGGGAGAGGAGGAAGAGAGGAGAGAGGAGGAGAGGAGAGAGGAGAGAGAGGAGAGGAGGAAGAGAGGAAGAGAGGAAGAGAGGAGAGAGGAAGGAGGAGAGAGGAGAGGAGAGAGGAAGAGAGGAGAGAGAGGAAGAGAGAGAGGAGAGAGGAGAGGAAGAGGAAGGAGAGGAAGAGGGAAGAGAGGAAGAGAGGAAGAGAGGAGAGAGGAAGAGAGGAAGAGAGGAGAGGAGGAGAGAGGAAGAGAGGGAGAGAGGAAGAGAGGAGAGAGGAGAGAGGAGAGAGGAGAGGGAGAGGAAGAGAGGAGAGAGGAAGAGAGGAGAGAGAGGAAGAGAGGAGAGAGGGAAGAGAGGAAGAGAGGAGAGGGAGAGAGGAAGAGAGGAGAGAGGAGAGAGGAAGAGAGGGAGAGGAGAGAGGAGAGAGGAAGAGAGGAGAGAGGAGAGAGGAAGAGGGAGAGAGGAAGAGAGGAAGAGAGAGGAAGAGAGGAGAGAGGAAGAGAGGAGGAGAGGAAGAGAGGAAGAGAGGAGAGAGGAGAGAGGAGAGAGGAGAGAGGAGAGAGGGAAGAGAGGAGAGAGGAGAGAGGAGAGAGAGAGGAGAGAGGAGAGAGGAGGAGAGAGGAGGAGAGGAGGAGGAGAGAGGAAGAGAGGAAGAGAGGAGAGAGGAGAGGAGAGAGGAAGAGGAGGAGAGAGATGAAGAGGGGAAGAGGAAGAGGGGAGAGAGGAAGAGAGGAAGAGAGGAAGAGGGGAGAGAGGAGAGAGGAAGAGAGGAAGAGAGGAAGAGAGGAGAGAGGAAGAGGCAGAGGGGAAGAGGGGAGAGAGGAAGAGAGCCACGGTCACAGGAACGTTCCTGCAGGAGGACCCTGAGTGAAGACGTGACCTGGAGCTTCAGACACAGGAACGTTCCTGCAGGAGGACCCTGAGTGAAGATGTGACGGAGCACGTCACAGGAAGTTCTGCAGGAGGACCGAGTGAAGAGTGACTGGAGCTCAGACACAGGACGTTCCGCAGGAGGACCTGAGTGAGATGTGACCTGGAGCCACAGTCACAGGAACGTTCCTGCAGGAGGACCTGAGTGAAGACGTGACCTGGAGCTTCAGACACAGGAACGTTCCTGCAGGAGGACCCTGAGTGAAGATGTGACCTGGAGCCACAGTCACAGGAAGGTTCCTGCAGGAGGACCCTGAGTGAAGACGTGACCTGGAGCCACAGTCACAGGAACGTTCCTGCAGGAGGACCCTGAGTGAAGACGTGACCTGGAGCCACAGTCACAGGAACGTTCCTGCAGGAGGACCCTGAGTGAAGACGTGACCTGGAGCTTCAGTCCTGGAACGTTCCTGCAGGAGGACCCTGAGTGAAGACGTGACCTGGAGCTTCAGTCACAGGAACGTTCCTGCAGGAGGACCCTGAGTGAAGATGTGACCTGGAGCCACAGGAACGTTCCTGCAGGAGGACCCTGAGTGAAGATGTGACCTGGAGCCACAGGAACGTTCCTGCAGGAGGACCCTGAGTGAAGATGTGACCTGGAGCCACAGTCACAGGAAGGTTCCTGCAGGAGGACCCTGAGTGAAGACGTGACCTGGAGCCACAGTCACAGGAAGGTTCCTGCAGGAGGACCCTGAGTGAAGACGTGACCTGGAGCTTCAGTCACAGGAACGTTCCTGCAGGAGGACCCTGAGTGAAGATGTGACCTGGAGCCACAGTCACAGGAAGGTTCCTGCAGGAGGACCCTGAGTGAAGACGTGACCCGGAGCCTCAGTCACAGGAACGTTCCTGCAGGAGGACCCTGAGTGAAGATGTGACCTGGAGCCACGGTCACAGGAAGGTTCCTGCAGGAGGAACCTGAGTGAAGACGTGACCTGGAGCTTCAGTCACAGGAACGTTCCTGCAGGAGGACCCTGAGTGAAGATGTGACCTGGAGCCACGGTCACAGGAACGTTCCTGCAGGAGGACCCTGAGTGAAGATGTGACCTGGAGCCACGGTCACAGGAAGGTTCCTGCAGGAGGACCCTGAGTGAAGACGTGACCTGGAGCTTCAGTCACAGGAACGTTCCTGCAGGAGGACCCTGAGTGAAGATGTGACCTGGAGCCACGGTCACAGGAACGTTCCTGCAGGAGGACCCTGAGTGAAGATGTGACCTGGAGCCACGGTCACAGGAACGTTCCTGCAGGAGGAACCTGAGTGAAGACGTGACCTGGAGCCACGGTCACAGGAAGGTTCCTGCAGGAAGACCCTGAGTGAAGACGTGACCTGGAGCCACGGTCACAGGAACGTTCCTGCAGGAGGAACCTGAGTGAAGACGTGACCTGGAGCCACGGTCACAGGAAGGTTCCTGCAGGAGGACCCTGAGTGAAGACGTGACCTGGAGCTTCAGTCCTGGAACGTTCCTGCAGGAGGAACCTGAGTGAAGACGTGACCTGGAGCCACGGTCACAGGAAGGTTCCTGCAGGAGGACCCTGAGTGAAGACGTGACCTGGAGCTTCAGTCCAGAGAAGCTCTGTGGGTTTGAATCAAACTTCCACTAAGTAGCTGCGCTCTGGACGATTGAATACTTCAACACATGCTGGAATCATTCCCGTGGACTCGCTCTGCGTCTGAGCCGAATCAAAGAGACGCTGACAGTCCTCATATAACTTAATCCTGAGCAGGGGGGGGGGGGGGGGGGGGGGGGGCTCTGTGGTCGGGAGGCGGCTCCAGGAGACGAGCGACCCAACCTGGTGCAGTGTAACTGAGAAGGCCATGTCTGGTAACCCCAGGTGCAACACGGGCGTTAAATGATGTGAGGAAATGAGCAGTAACTGTGGAGTGTGTGTGTGCTTACGCTTTCAAAAGCCGTGTCAGGGTCGATAAGTGTCCCGCGGCGGCGGCGGTGGTGGTGGTGGTGGCGAAGCGGCGTTGGCGGCGACCAGCTGGAAACACAGAGGAGGTTGGACTCGAAGAGCAGAGACGCAGATTCTGCTTCTCGTGCAGCAGGTGAAAGATTCAACCTGCAGACCCACAGCTTTCATCTCAGCTTCACTTTCTGGTGCAAAGCCCTAAAGGCTCAATTAGGCATTTTTTGAACAGTGTAAAATGATATTCAGATATATTAAAGTATAATTTGCTTATTTTTTACACCATCCTGTCTTTTAAATAACCTGTGACATCATTTTGTGTTTGTTCCTTTGATCGTCTTCACTTCCAGTTTCCCTCCTGGACGTTTTGCATTTACAGGAATCGACAAGATGAACAATCCAAGACAAGATTTCTGGATTCAGTTTTTATCTCCACAAGGGGAGCATCATGAAACTTAGTATGTGTGGATCCACCTTTAATCTCACCCTCGCACCAAGTTATTAAACGGTTCTGTAGTTTCCTGCTGACAGACGGACAAACAGAACCTGGTTGGTGGGCGGGGGGGGGGGGGGGGGGGGGGGGGGGTTTGCTGATCTGGCAGAACCCTCAGACACGTCAGCTGACACATCGGTACACGCTGACGCTGTTGTTTCGCTTGAACCTTGATCTCATGAAGCAGATTGAATCATTGTTGGAACCGTTCCTGTTGAATCTCTGTGTTTTCACATGGTTTTCCCAGGCGGAGCAGGAGGAGGAGGAGGAGGAGGAGGAGGAGGAGGAGGAGGAGGAGGAGGGGAGGAGGCGGCGGAGCTGAGAGTTAATGGCGCCATTAAAACTGAAACAAGTGAACTGGATCTCTGGGTTAAAAATCGGTTTCTCTGTTTGAACGAGCAGCGACACGATCGTCTCAGTTCGGTGTGAAGTCACAGGACTTTGATCGGCTGCAGAAACTTTTCTAAAAGTGAAAACAGGAGCTAGCTGGTGATGGAGCCGTCCAGCTCCACCTGCAGAGACTCGTTCATCCACCTGCAGAGACTCGTTCATCCACCTGCAGAGACTCGTTCATCCACCTGCAGAGACTCGTTCATCCACCTGCGGATCCACGGCGAGGTGGAACATACTCCTGTGTGACCTTCATTAACAGCTCCGCCTCGTCTTTGGTCCAAGAAAAGAAATTGGTCTCTCAACGAAAAGCGCGTAATCACTCAAAACTAAAATACACACGACAATCAGAGAGATAGAAAACAGTCGCACGTCTTCGTCGTGACTTGAGACGACACTTGATCCACTTCCCAAAGTGGGAGCGAGCACATTTCCCATCAGGCCCTGGCCCACGAGTCGTCACGTGGTGAGAACCATCCCCCCCCCCCCCCCCGGAGCTCACGCAGTAATGATTTCAGAGACGGAGTCGAGTCCCGGGAGGCGACGGTTCAACTCTGACCCCTGGATCGAGGCTAAAGATGAAATCATGAAAAGCTCCAGCTCTCTCTCATCACACCCAGCGCTCCGCACTCAGAAGATCTACAAGATGACGGGATGTGAACTTGGAACACGAGACAGAATTTCTGCTCAAATACAATATTACACTTTTTACGAGCCAATAGCATTTCACGACTTCCTAAGTGGGGAAACCATGGCAACAGATTGAGTCAATACGAAGACGCCGTTTACGAGCGTTGACGTCATTTTTTGCAGAAACTAGAACCGCAAATTGGCAAAAGCTTTAACGTTTGTAATAAAACGTGAGATTAGCACAGATTTTTATATCCAAAGAATCCCAGAGAGGCTCCAGGGAGGTTATTATGGGAAGGTGGCGTCTTCATCTTCAGAGGTAACGCTCCGCTCGACTGCATCACTTTAATACGACTCACCAAGATGATAAATGTTCCCGAGGTGCTGTTTCACTTCCTCGTGTTACCAGCACGCCACGGACTGTAAACACACCGTGAGGGTGGAACGTGGATCATGAGACTGGATCCTCGTCGTTAATCGTTAATGTCGAAGAAACGTTAAAGCAAAGACTTCACAACTTTCTCTTGAATGATGATTATTTTCCAAATTGGCTCCAAAACTGCGTGAAAACGAATAAAAAAAAGACGGCAGCTGTGAATTATCACGTAAACGACGAGTAACACATCCGTTTGATCTTAACACGAGAAAATTCAAACTGAAGAAGAAATCTGTTGGTTGAGAACTAGAGGAAAAACTTAAATATTCATATTTTCCCTGTTATTGTTACTGCGTTTGAGATATAACGTCAAATAAAGTCAAACAAAAAGAAGAAGAAGAAAGAAAGTTCCTGGAACTGTCTCCCATTGACCACTGGAAGAACTTTGGTGTTTGTTAAAGTTTCTGGGCCCTGAACACGAGAGAGAAGAAACACAACCACCTGCACAAGTGCACACAACCCAGAGGACAACAACCGCACACTGCTGCAGCGCGTGTGACCGACAATCAGCAGGGAGACAAAGTCAAGATGTCAGCGACGTGTGTGCAAAGTCAAGTGTGATGACATTTCCACACAAATGCACCTTTTGAGAGAAAGTGAACACAAGCTCCACAGATGGAGGAGAAACCACAGGAAGCGATTAAGAGCTCCGAGGTCGTCCGTCGCAAAACCAGCTCCGACACCTCAGGAGCAGGAGGAGGTCTGCTGAACAGATAAAGCTTCTTCTTCTCCCAGCTTCTGTTACACGCGAGGGCTCCACACGCTCCACCAGCTCCACCAGCTCCACCCAGCTCCACCAGCTCCACCCAGCAACCTCCTCAACTCTCTTTGCTTTCACAGCTTCTCCAAAGGACCCGCTCGGGCCCGGAGAGGTCAACGACCACGCAGCACCTGTCTCAGTGCACGCTAATTACAACAAAGTCTGCTCCTTTGTGTTCGAACGCAACAGCAACGCAATTATTGGACCCACTGCACTGACTTGTCCTGCACACACAACACACACACACACACACACGCACACAACACACGCACACTGGGCCTGTCTGCTTTCCTGCAGTATTTATGGTGGGATGAGGTTTGTGGACACGTGGGAACCTGACACCACATTTACTGCCAATTGCTGTGGAATGATGAAGTGGCCCATTTGGCTCAGACACACTGTGTTGTTCACGGCCGGCTTTGTTCTGTCGGCGCGGCAGATCCATCATGTGCCGCGCGGCCAGCGGGACGTCCTGCCGCTCCGTCACACAGGCCGCGTTGCTTACCGGCGAGGACCACCTGTAATCGGCCGTGGAATAACTGGATGTTTCATCTGTTCTTATCGAATCTGTTTTTGAAAAATGATATTTTCAACGTTATTTGACTTTATCACCTCCAACCAACTTTGGTTCAGTCGACGGTGTGATACGCATGTTTTACATTTCAGCAAAAATAATATGAAACGGATGAAAACAATCAAAGAGTCAGTAAACACGTGTAAAATATACTGTATGTTGATTATGAATGTTTTATCAAATGACATCAAAGTCACAGTAATTCTGCTGTTGGTGGTTTTGTTAGTTTTCCAATAGTTATTTAATAATTAATAGGAATTATTCTGCAGATCCATCACGTCAGCGGGACGTCAGTGCAGCTCCCTCACAGTGACACAGGTTCATTATATTTATGTGTTAGGACGACTGTTAATTATCCATAAATAATATTATTTAATTTTCATTTATGGAATGTTGTTTCGGTCACAGACGTGTTTTAGAGATCGGACGTTGTGAAGATCTTACTGTAATTGTTAATGAACTAATTCATATTTATTTAAGATTTAAGAGTGTATGTTATTTTATCCCCATGATATTCAGTTTATATTTATACTATATATTTAATTCATCACAAAATGGATCTTTCCTCATATTGCATCAATCATCTGAACCATTAATAACACAATAGTTAGTTAAGCAGATTAAAATCCATTTATGATTCTGTTGAAATCAAACGGAGCCGTGCACGTGGAACATGTTGTTTCACGTGCACGGTTATTACAGCTGTGACATCACGTGCACGGGTTCAGGCCTAATTTCCACCTCAGATGCATATTGTGCGTTTACATGGACATTTATTTGCTTTTCTGTATTTTTTAAGTGTGTAATATGTCATCGGGTAAATCCACAGAAATACTGTAAAACTTCTCCTGTTCAGCATCTGGGATTCTCCTCTGACTCAGATCGGGGGGGAGACTTTCCACCTGCTCCCACAGTTATTATCTGTTATTTTTTCCTTCATGTGAAACAGAGAGAGACATTTCAAGGAAAATTATTGTCACGATTCTAAAGATATTTTTTCTGAAACATGTTCATTTCAGCTGGAAACTGGAAATAAATAAAAAAGATTATGGGCCTCAAAAAAAGTACTGAACAGTTCTGAGATGAGCGACGAAAACATTTCACGAATGTGTTTGTTGTTGTTTATGTTTCAGCACAGAATATACTATATATACTCTTATATACAGTCCAGTAGCAATAACTACATTTAACACTTTAATCCAAACTACAATTTTGTGCATACATCTCATAATTTTAGAGTAAAAATCGGAACATTATAAACCTTTTGTGAATTCCTGAGAAGTTAAAGCTGTTGCATTGATTGGCAGTCGGCTTCTGCAGGTGTACCTAATAAAGTGGCCACTACGGTGATGCATTGTGTTCTTTTGGAGACGCCAGCGCTGTGTTCTTCTTCTTCTTCTTCTTCTTCTTCTTCTTCTTCTTCTTCTTCTTCTTCTTCTTCTTCTTCTTAGCAGATCAAACTGTGCAGCGAGAGGTTTTAGCGATGACGTCTAAATCACCCGAACCTGGCGACTGCGTTTGTTCTAGCTCCCGCCCGCTCCTGGTTTTACTGCCAGACGGACTTGGGCTCCGGTCGTCCCTGCAGCGCGGCAAAACAATCCGCACCAAATGTTTCACATTATCCGGTGTGAAAACCCTCCTATTCCTCAGATTCCTTTTTACAAGTCCATGCATCCGTGGAAACTTGATATTTCATATTTCATTCTGGTTTGTGGATGTCACTGCGAGTGGACGCCGGTTCACATGCAACCGCCCGACCGCTCCCTTTGATCAGCCTGACCACGACTAATGGTGGACGGAGAACAAATGAAAGAAATATCGTGAGATTTCATGGGAATTGCCACGATGGCCCGAGCCGCCCGGCGCTGCTATTAGCAGTTAAAGTAGCCGCTGAATTATCCCGCTTCCCCCCCCCCGAAGACATAAAGCTGAAAAGCGTCTGCGTTGGAAGCTCGTCTGCGGCGGCATGTGCGAGTGTCTGTGGCTCCGAGGAGTTCTGGGATTTTAAGTGTTCATTGTCACACATCGTCACGCTGAAGCCACATAAACATGGAAACATAACATTTACCTCCTTTAGAAAAACCTTCCAGAGCGCGAGCACGAGTCCTCCCTCGGCCCAAATGACCTCTTTCATTTGTCCTCCTTGACTCGGTAATAAATTGCATCTCGAAATATAACACCGCAACCACAAAATCCCCATATGTACTTAGAGGCTATTCGCAAACCGCGAGCGGAATTATTCTGGCAAACAGAATTCATTCCACGGAACCAAATATCAAGGGAGAGATGTTAAAAGAGAGGAGAAATTTAAAGCGGCGTAAATGTTCCGAATGTTTAAGAGTAGCCGGGGGGGGGGGGGGGGGGAATCCCGAGGGGCTCGTTCGCTTCTCGCTCTTTGTTCCTCGCACAGGATGTAACTTTGCAAGCTGGTTTTCATTCAATCCCGAGCGCCGGCAAAACCAACAGCTCTCTCTCCCCGAGCGGCCCTCGGCTCGGGATTTGCATGAAACAAAGTGTCTGTGTCTTTTTTTTACCAGTTTCCACTTCCCTGCGTCCCAGTGCACAAACATGTCAGAGGAGTTAAGGTATGTGTCCGTCCGAGTGGCACGCTGACCTGCGAGCGTTTGTAGAAAGGGCGGCTGATTTTCCGGTTAGGAGGGCAGGTTAGCCACGGTCTCAGCAGCAGGTGACTGGAATGAGGTCATGATGTGGTCATGGGAGGGGGGGGGGACAGCAGCCAGTGTGTGTGTGTGTGTGTGTGTGTGTGTGTGTGTGTGTGTGTGTGTGTGTGTGTGTGTGTGTGTGTGTGTGTGTGTGTGTGAGACCCCTGAACAACTGCTGTGAGGGAGGTTAAACACATCAGAGGCCGAGCTACAGTGTTCTCCTCCCCCCTCCCTCTCTCGGCTCAAGGTGTCGTTTCACACACCGCGGATCTCCTCGGCCGTGGAATCCTCCGAGTGACAGCGGTGGATTGATTTGCTCCTCCATGAAAGAGATGGACTGCTACTACGAGCCCCAGGAGATAACAGGGCCCGAGGAGCGCAGCACCAACCGTGGAGGGGAAACCCCGAACCACCTGTGTTGCATTTGAACCACTTCATCTTGTCTCCTGACTAAACGGGTGTTTGCACAACGCCCTGTGACATTTCTCCCTCACGTCCACGGATGTAACACAATGAGTCTCTAATTCAAAGCCTTAAAAATAACCTAAGTGATGCACGTTTTAAAATCTGGATTAAAAGGACAGGATAAAGCCTGGTTTGTGTTTCTGCGACTCAAACGGGAGAAGACGTCGAGGAGCTGAGGCCAAAGTTTAAACTCTTATTTGATCAGATTAAATCTTTAAGTCTGAACCAGTTTCCTCCAGTGGATGAGTTTATTCCAGCTGTTCTCAGTGATGTGTGTTTCTCAAATGTCCCCCCGAAAATAAAACAGCCATGATTCCAGTCGGGGGCGTTTAGGGACTTTGGGGGCCCCAGGGCAAAAGGGACCTGGGGCCCCTACATGGAAACTCAATAGTTTTCCCCACTCTGCACTGGTCTGTTGTTTAAAGGAGCCAAATATAATGTGCTCACTTCTTTTTACTCTTTAATTTCAAAGACATCGATAATCCAACTCTTTAAATTACATTTTCTGCAGAATTCCGTGTTTTTAAAATACTTTAAAAACACATAATTTATTTCTTCTTTCTTCTGAGTTGCCTTGTTGTCACTCCCTTGTTTCCCATCCACTCTAACTTCCCGCCAGTGGGAACCAGTAAGTGTTTTATCTGTGCATCACTCACGCAGCAGTATCCCCCTGTAATCTGTGCTGTATTATAAAGTGTCACCTACTCAGCGCTTCTCCACCTTCTTCGCGTCACTCCACACAGTAAATAAATCTCCTGCCGTGGTCGTGATCACATCGCGGCCTCATCCGTCTTGTGTCAGTTGTTAAGTGTTTTTTATTTGTTGCCCCGGAGCTTCACACTGTACGGCAGCGATCGGCCGGCTCGCCTCCAGACAGCTCGGCATGTTGTGGCAAGTTCCCCTGCGAGATATTGTCTTCGGTGAGGTGTCGACTTTCACTCTTTTCCTTCCCGTTCCCTCTGCCGTGCACCGACGGCGACAAAGACACATAAATCTCCTGAACTACCTGAGTGAGAGTCGGCAAGAGGCATCGGCCACCGCCAGGAAACCCGCCTGAGGGGTTTGGGCCGTAATGAGGCCCTTAAACGTACCCTAAACATCCAAGAGGCACAAAGTGTCATCACCGAGAAGCCTCCGATCCGTGTGAATCCTCAGCGGATTCAAAACGCAACCTGTTATCTGATATGATTCGTTGAGCGCGTTGGGAAAGATGAGCGAGTGTGAAACGTCCCCCGCTCGGCGTTCTGGGCCCTTCACATCCGACAAGATGAATGAGCTTGATGAGTTCTTCAGTTTCCATCTCGGCCTCTTTGCATTTGGCCTTCACGCTTTCTTTCTTTCTCCAGAGCCACTTTTTTGTTGGGGGGGGGGGGGGGGGGCAGTCATGAGAAATGCTGCCATCAAAGAATGGCTGTGTTAGGATATCATGAGCCGACGTGAAGCCGGGGAGGGGAAGCGGCAGCAGAGAAAGAAAACATCGGTGATGGATCATAAATTACACTTTTTACGGAACGATGCGATTTGATGTGGGTGTCAGAGCGATCGGGCCGAGCGGAGCCGGTCGGCCCGCTCTCGTGTGTTCGGGCTCCAGATGATGTTATAAGTGAGGAGACGGAGGACGGTCGGGGGCCTGAAGCAATTAGCCTCTGCGGACCGGGCCGGCCCGCGTCGTGCCAAAGTTCTGCAGAAACGAGAAACTCAGATGTTCTCTCAGACCGAATGTCAAAGAAGATTGACTCATTTGTGGATTCGGTTCAAACGTGTGTGTGGGATCCGTCTGGGAAGAGCTCGGACTCTATAAAACAAATCCCTCAGGGCTCCGCTTGATAATAGTATCAACGGGGAAACGGGTCCGACTCTCAGAGTTCAGATGAGTCAAACTGTGGAACCAGTGAAAGGGTCTCTTTAATGAGACGCTTCATGATTATCTTTATGTAAAATTACAAATGAAAACTGCATTAAAAAGTTTGTTTCTATTAAAGTGCTGTTATTTTCTTTTATTGAAATAAAAATTTTAAACAACACACGCTTTTTTTTTAAAGGAAATTGAGCACATGTGACATTTCATATTTAAATGTTCATTTGAAATCCAATGTAGTTATTTTGCTCCATACAAAAATATTAAATATTTATTTCTTAAATTAAATTTCAACGATTATGGAATTTTGTTGAGGAGTTTAGTGAAGTTAGAGTTTCTTCTTCCTTCGTGAAGTTTCCTCCGCAGTTTGACCTTCTCCCTCCGACAGGGCCCGAAGCTCCGAGGCTCGACGACCTTCACGCGACCCTGTGAGCAAAAATCTTGATGTAAGAGGAATCTAATACGTTTAATAAAAGTTTATTTCTCAACTCCCGGGCACTTGTTAATACGGCAGATGTATTTCCTGGGAGAGAACGAGCCCCGGAGCCAACTCTCTCTTTGGAAACATCCATCTGGCCGACAGCGCCGTGCACTTCGCTGCCAGCACATTTTTATGTTGTGATGTTTTGATACACTGAAGAAAAATGGGTTTTTTTTTTTTGTGTTGTGTCAAAAGATTTGGACATTTGTTTTATTCAGTCCAGGATCAATCTGCACTTTGAAATCCATCTACGATTATAATATTATATAATATTTACCTCTGACTATAATTCTAACACAATATAAATGGAAGCAGTTGTTGTCATTTACAGGTAACTTGTGTCCACATGAAATAATAATAATGATTTTTAAGCTCATTTTTCCAACATCAGCTGCCCTGCTGGACGGGGGGGGGGGGGGGGGGGGGGGGGGGGTCGTGGTGTCGCGTCCCCCTGAAGTGAGGAACATCAGAAGCCTCGAGGAGCGTCTCAGCAAGTGCAGCCGCCGCATACCGCACTTTAACAAGTATCTCACCGCACTCACGCTGTAACCAAGTCGAACCATCTGGAGCCGAGAGGAGGGCGTGAGGAGGAGGAGGAGGAGGAGGAGGAGGAGTGGAGGAGGAGGAGGAGGAGGAGGAGGAGGGAGGAGGAGGAGGAGGAGGAGGAGGCGGCCCCGTGGAGGCGGCCCATCTCGGGGCTCGAGCCATAAGTCATGTTGAAATACCTCCGCCAACAACAACATGTGGACAATTACCGAAGCTGAAGGTGGAAAACAAAAACCAGACAGGCAGCAAACACAGATAACAGCTTTTATCTTTATTGCAATAACCAGAAACAGACACTGGAAACAGGAGCCGGGGGAATTATCTTATTAAGTCGTTTAAATCTAAAGCTTCAAAACGTTTTTTATAAAAATAAATGAAATGTGGATTTAGCATCGCAGCCAACAACAGATAAGACACAGTTTCAAAAATTAGAAGATGCATTCGAACAATAAAAATATCTTTCCATAAATATCTGTTGTTTTATTGATGAGGACGCTTCATATAAATACACTTTAAATTAAGTTAAATGCACAATTCAGGAAAAAACACGACACGAATAATTCAAATTCAGAAGAAATGTGCAGATAAAGATTTAATTCAAAGGCAATAAAACACACACACACGCACACACACACACACACACACACACACACACACACACACACACACACTCTGCAATCATCTATTTGTCATTATTAGATTTGTGTTTTATTACCTTTTTTATTATTATTTATTTATTGATATAAGTTTGTATTGTACTTGTTTTGAGGGACATCAACTTCAGACCAAAAGGTGTATAATAGAATTTAAATGAAAATGTGCAACAACGTCTGATTTAAAAACAGATAAATATTCAAACACGAGTCTGATTGGTGACATTATGGGATATACAGTTCCTGGTGCTGCTCATGGAGACAGAGAGCGAGCGGCCGCGTGTCACCGCGAGCAGCTCGGTGAAGAACCTCTCCTCAGAACCTCTCCTCAGAACCTCTCCTCAGAACCTCTCCTCAGAACCTCTCCTCAGAAGCTCCCACCCGGTCCCAACATTCCTCCGGCAGAGACACGCCGAGCGGCTCGGTCCGACCCAGCGGGAGCACATCGGCCTGGTCCATATATATATATTTTTTCTGATGTGGGAAATTTCAGGCTAATTCAGTCAGGAATGTCAGATGTGTTCTCAAGATGATGCACCTGATACTAAAAAGCACTTCACAAGAGCTCCGGTACAAGATGGATCGCTCCCAGGGGGGGACTCGCTCCTCTTTCCACTCCACAAGCTACAATCCCTTCTTCTCCTTCTCCTTCTTCTCCTTCTTCTCATTCGTCCACCAGCAGAGACGCCTGCTGGCGTGCACTTGTCAGCCCCCCCATCACGTCATTTAGATTTCAGAGATATCTCTGGTGAAACGGGAGAATCTCACATCATCTGCAAACACGCACAAGCTGCAAAGTGGGCAGCCCGCACCGCACATGAAACCCGGTGTTGAGAATAGCTCTGTCTGCGTCGGAGCATGAAGCTGATGGTGTGGGACGTCAGCCGCCCGCGCTCAGTGGGGGGGCGGGGAGCACAGCCGGGTCTGGCAGCTACTTCAGAGACGATGGGACACCTCGGGGATCAGGTCGATTAGAGCCTGCGTGCCCGTGTCCAGCTTTATGACGGCTTTTCACTGGAACACAACCTTTTTGTTGGACAGCAGGGTGAGGCAGGTGTGTGTCCCCCCCCCCCCTCCTTCATCACCAGGTCATGAAACCCAATGAGGCCCTGGGATACACACACACCACACACACACACACGCACGCACACTGGAGGATGAGTTCCTTACTTCAAAGTGCAGGAACGTGGAAACACTTGATTCAGGTGCAGGAGCCTCGATCGCCCTCGTCCAGCTCGACCTCTTCACTCCCGTGAAACCGAATCGAGCTCAGAGACGAGATGTCACACCAGCAGGTTCCTGACGGGAAGTCCTGGCTCCATCAGAGGGTTTATGATAGGGAGCAAGTGGGAGGCCAGTCAGAGCCACTGTTATGTGTTTCTCATAATCACAGGTTATAGTGACGTTGTCTGGAAGAAGCATTAAAAAGAAATTAAGTCTCGTCAAGATGTGAATAAATAAAGGAAAATCTGATGATAATGACGCAGGACTCAAATCCCAAGACAATTAAAACTATATTGGTTTGTCCGAGTTTTACTTAATTTAACTCCAACGTCCAATGTACGTGAATGTTTCTGTAAAATCGAAGGTTTGTCTAATATTAATTTCCCGGCAATATTCGTTTAAACTTTGACTGTAACTGCTCGAGTGCTAACGTTAACACACACTTTATAATACTAAACTTTGCATGGTCACTTTCTAGCGTATTTTTTCGCACGTTATTTACATGTGTAGCGTTAGCATGCTAATGTTTCCGCACTAAACTTCGTAGCAACTTATTCCACTGTTGTCAGGACGGTTTGTGTTTTTCTCACGAATCACGACATCGTCCACTGTATCGTGAATTTGCCTTTTTTGTTCCCACAATGCATCGGGAAAAGTAGCGTACAACCACCGGCCACCTACAGGGCAACTCAGGCATGGCGCTTGCTTCATGTGTCGTCAAATTGATAAAGTTGCTTTCTCCATTTGCATGTGTTTTTTAAATTTGCTCGGACAACAACACAGGTCTGTCTCATGTTGACTTAAAAAGATCACGTAAAGACAGTTGCAGTCACAGTGCAACACTTAAGCAGTTAAGTTCCAGCTCCTAGTTTTAAAAACCAGAAGTTATGATTGTTTCAGACGAGGGAAATAAAAACCTTTGTGCAAATCCTGCAGTTCGGAGTTAGAGAGAAAGTAAACAGTAGAGAGGCCCTGCAGCCGTGTTGGGAAGTGTCCCTTTGTCTGACCTGTGCCCTCTGTCACTTATCCCTTTAATGACCTGCAACAACACACACACAGACACACACACCACACACACACAACACACACACCACACACACCACACACACACACACACACACACACACACAACACACACACACACACACACGCACACACGCACACACACACACACACGCACACACACACACAGTGCCCGCCTGTGCTTGTCGTCAGTGGATCGTACAGAAAAAGTACAATCGTCTCTTTCTGCAAAAACGTAAAAACAGAAACAAAGAAGTCTTCATGTGAACAGTTCGTCGTCAGTTTGAGTTTCATCTCCCTCGCTCGTCCTGAGGTGCAAAACAAAGAGCGAGCGAACACCTGAGAGCTGCTCCCTGACTCCAGTTGGGTGGGCGGCCATGTGGGGGGGGGATGGGGGGGGGGGGGGGGAGCAGACACATGGCAGAGCAGAGTGAAACAGGCCGAACGCATCAATAAAGTGCGACGTCTTTCACATGTAGAAATACCAAACTATCAGTCACACAGCGGGGGGGGGGGGGGGGGGGGGGGGGGGGGGGGGGGCAAGTGCACGGACGCTTCTCCATCTCACATCCTCTGGAACATGTGTGTTCACAATGTGTGTTCACAATGTGTGTGTTCACAATGTGTGTTCACAATGTGTGTTCACAATGTGTTCTCTCAGTGATTGGAAGTTGTGTTTGTGCAGATATCATAAATCACATTTAACCATTTAATCAACTCCGGCTTCTTTTCTCTCCTTCGGAAAAAACTTAGTTCTGTTCTTTGGTTATACAGAAAAATACAAACTGTGGTTTATGTGAAGTGAAGTCTGACAATAATTACATTTCTTTAAACGTCTGTTAAAACGTCTGTTTATTTCACACTTTTATTTATTTACATATTCATGTACTGACATATATATTATCTTGTATTATACAGTATTATGTATCTTTATTATATTGGGTTTATTCTATAGGCCTTCACACTTTAATTGTTGTTATTTTATGAATGCACATTCCTTTAATTTAATGTGATTGTTCTTGTAGCTCTTGTAATTTTATCTCTTATAATCTTTATAATGTATCATTCTACATGAGGATAATAAATAACAACCAATGACATGAAGGTTTTCATCTCTTCTTGTGGAACCGAGATCGTTTCACCTTCTAATCATAATTATTATACATTTATAAACAGGTTTACAAACGAATAATTTGATCCAAATGTAGTTTTAGCTTTGGATGCACGGACAATAATTATACAAGGATGCATTCATTGGCTTTTGGTCTTTAGATATTAAGAGAAATATAGAATTTATAGGATGTTTAACGAGGATTCGTGTTTGAATTGTTATTTTTTCATCGCAAACTCTCCGTGTTAAACCCTTTTGTTTCTGCTGGAATAGTTTGAGGATGACATCTTTATTATGGGGTTTCAGGAGTCAGGACTGAAGTTACTGTTCTCCTCTGCTGCGGGCATGCAGGTATTTACATTACATATGATGAACGATCATCATAAACCACCACCAAGGCAGATATGAGTGAGGTGACGAGAAGAATGGTCGACTGTGGCCGAGCTGAGAAGCGTCCCAAACACCAGGCTCTGATGGAGGAGATAGAAGGACCCGAAGCGTTATCTTACACGCTCACGTGAGTAGAACCGTGTTAACGTTTTGATGGACGACAGCGATCTTTATCTGACGTGCAAACTATCCAAATGCCATTATCCCATCAATTTGAGCATGAACGATAAACTGGCTCGTTGATTTGCAGATGGGAAAAATTCCCCCCGTGGTCGGGGTCTTCACTTTGATCACGACCTCAGCGAGGTGGCTCCCGGAGGCTCAGATGTGCTGCACCGCCACCTGCGTCCATGTTGTTTGGCCACGCTCCGCTGGCTGTGTATCAACACTGGTGCTGGTAAACCGCCGGGCTCTGCCTCCGGGATAATGACCAACCAACCTGTGGGAAGAGAAGCAGAGGAGAGAGAGAGAGAGTCCAGGTTGAACACGTGAGGCTCGGGATGAAAAGCATCTCCAGCACCTGCATTAGAAAATAAACACCGGCTGACACAGTCACAGTCGCCTCAGGAAACTGGATTCACTGATATTCATTTGGTTCTGCGCCACATTTTCACTTATTTCACCAAGAACTGTGAATAATTCTCTGAGAAAATGGTAGAAAGTGAAAAACCCTCCCTGGATTCCCCCCCTCTGATCGAGATCCACACCGACATGCGACAGGTTTGCTTTTATTGCTTTAAACCAACAAACCAATTAACCAACCAACAAATAAACAGATGAAAACACAACTTCCTGTGCGGAGGTAAATATTAAAAGACCCAAAACTTAAACTGAGATTCACAAATCACCGGAACAGGGACAGTTTTATTTTGGAGTACCACATACACTGCTCTGTGCAGCAGGGATCTTGATGTGGAGCCTCATCCCATCAAATGGCAACAAACCTTCTTTGAGAAACATTAATTCAACGTATGAATTGATTTTTTACTTCCATGTCCCATCTGCTAACACGGAGGAGGAGGCAGGGCGTATTGCCTCTGCTGCAGCCTGCCACCAGGGGGCGATCCAGGTGATCTGGCTTCACTTTGGGGCAGCTGCCATGTCGTCCATCTTTATTTACAGTCTGTGGCTCTCACGTTTCTCCTTGATGGCTCCTGTCTGGAGAATTAGCGCCACCAACTGTTTACACTGATGAACTGAATGTTCACACAACAGCAGCAGAATGTGGAAATGAGCATCATGTGGAAATGAGGTTGAAACTGAAACCACGCGTTCGATGGAAGCAGGCGATAAACAATCTGCGTGATCCAGAATGCAAATGAGAAGTTGTGTTTTTTGAACTGTGAATTAAAACGAGTCCAACAGAAGGAAGCTCGCCGCGTCGGAGAGGAACCCGTCCTGCGAGCGCTGCAGCTGCTGGAGCACTTTAATACTCGGGGGGTTTATGATCTCCCCCATTCACCAAAGTGCTTCTCTCCCCAGGGGGTCATTACCGGGCTCCTGACTTCATATTGGTACTTAACATCACCAATAAAGGGGGGATCCAGTGTCATTACACAGCACTGCCCGGCCATAACTGCCCCTGAGCACGGGGAGCTGCTGACGGACGCCTCGTCCAGGAGGCGCAACACAAACTGTGGCAGCAACACAAACTGTGGCAGCAACACAACCTTCACGTGTAGATACGACTGGTGTGAAGGGGCCGACGCCATGCCGGGGAGGATGCTGGGTACTTCCTGCTGGCGACCCTCGTCCCGCCCCCGCACGTCAAGCCGGTCGACTGCCGCAGGGAAACATGTCCGCCGGCTCCTCGGCCTTTCAACATGTATCACTTTGGCTTGATTTGCATCGCGTTGGAAATAACACCTGATCACATTTGCCTCCTGGGTTCACGAGCGTGACTTATTGCTGTTGTCTCTGGCTGTTGCTCCGAGTCACGTCAGACAGTCAGTTGGGCCTTTTTTTGCAACTGCCAAGATGTAATCCCCCCCCCCCCCCCCCCCCCCCCCCGTGTCCTCTGGGTGAAGGACGTCTGCTGGAAAGGTCTTCAGGAGAAGAAGTGCTTGGCAGCTTTAAATAAACTCTGCATTGTTTTATTGATATTTCACTGGTGTAAAAGTCTGAAGTCGTAATCTTTACTGTGCTCCGCTCCGGCATCAAACCCCCGACACATAAATGTATTGAATACAATCTGCAGAGGACTGTTTCACATTGTTGGCAGGTTTCGGTGTTGCCTCAATATCTCCCTGCACTTTCTACTCTTCCTCTTTTGTTGAAAGGATATATACATGTGCTTATTCATACAATAAAATCCCCAAAATGCAGGTTTCACTTTATTTATGCAACAGCTTTTTATAAAGGGTAGCGTTCCTTTCATCAGGAAGTTCTATTTGACGTCAAACAAGCGGCGGCCGCGGCTGTTGTGGTGAAACGCCGCCTGTGTATTATGTAAATATGCATTCGAGCTTTTCAGGAATATGTGTGATGATGATGCAGCGGCGGCGGCGAAGTCACGGGATCAGTGATCGCAGCCGGGGAACATGGGGAAGTCACAACAAGTGGAAAACACACGAGGCCACAGGAAGAAGTGTGAAGTAATAACAAAGAGAAGGATTATAATAATACATAAGTGTATAGAAATAACAAATATCTACATTTCAGGAGCTTAGACCAGACAAATGATGAGTGTTATTTTATTCCCCCTATTAATGTCCCTGTTACTCTTGTAGCGATACGAGTTTCATCGTAAACATCTACACTCATATCTGTCATTTATTGTACATAATATTTAATATTTCATCATTATTTTTACCGTTACCTCAGTTTTTGTGAAACCAAACTGCAAGAAATCATCTTAATCCACTGACTAGAATTAAGTCTTTTAAATGAAAGAATGGGGTTTTATTGGTATATTTATATAATATTTATATTATCTAAGTTAGTATTGTGGGAAATAACCGATTTATTTTATACAAAAGTAGAAATAACACTATGGGAAACATGTGGAAATGCAAAGTTAAACATTAATATCCAGAATTGAAGTCAAAGCCTTTTCATTGACTTGAAAATATAAAAATGTTGGATTCATTGTTATAATTTGCAAAATGATAAGTACAGCTACTGTTAGATTAATATAAAATTACAGTTTAACGATAAAAAAAAGCAAAGCACCAATTATTTCACACGTCACCATATATTTAGAACGTGTTTCTACTTGCAAATACTGAAACACAAATATTTCCTATATCTGCACAATCTCCCTGAGCAGAAACTCTTTCAACATGCGCTTTGAAATGATTTTGTATCTTTACATTGTTTATTTTGCTTTCATGGCTCAGTGACATTTGATCAAATCTCTCCCCATCTGCAGTGAGAAGGTATTTAATGACATTTCCATTCCAGGAATTACAAACCCAACTCCACGGCTTGTGTTACATGACACTGTAATCATCCTCGTCTTTCAGATATCGACACGCCCCCCCCGAAGCACCTGAAGTTTCCATGAGAGTGGAAACTGTGAGGTGGCTCTATCCCCTAATCTGCGTCAATTCATCTGCACAATATCTGTCAAGTGTCGGATAAAAGCTTAATCCATTATGTTGCTGCTGCCGCACGGATTCACGTCGGGAGCTTGACTGACGCTTTGTTTGTGCAGCAAAGCACTAAACCCCCGCTCGCCCCATAAAACAACAAGTTCCACGTCATTGTGGACGTGACAGCTTATTTTCTTGGCGAGCGAACGCAACGGGCCTGTTACATGCCTCTCTGACACTTTTCATTATCACCTGCACAAAGGCAGGAGTGAAAGACGAGGAGGAGGGAGCCTGACAGCATCCCCACGCTCGTTCATCACCGGCCGAGGGATCTGCATCGGGCATCGGAGTCGATAAAACCCGGTGAAACTGGAGCTGATTTCTTGCTAAATTCCGCCATTAGTCACAGGCCCATATTTCAGGATTAGCCGATGCTAAAGGGTAATTGTTGCCCAGAGAGGGGGCGACTCCGTCTGACTCTCCGTGCACTTAACTTTGAACGCTGTTTGTTTAATGATCTGTGGGTTTGTCTCTTTGTGAGATCCGGGCCCTGTGAGCTTTGTTCTCGTTCCTGAGCAGAGACGAGGGATTTGAGCGAATCGCCGCGTGGGAATGAGACTGCGTGTTTTAAAAAGTCTAATGGTTACCCCCTGAAAAGTTTGTCACATGCACGCTTCTCCTCCTCCCAGCAGCGTTTAGCGCGGCGCGATCACGTTTCTCCGTCGAGGTGAAGCCGGCAGAGCCACTTAAGATCCCGCCTGATATCCGCTAGAAGCCTTAATCGTTATTTTGGGGGCAAAGCGGGACAATGGCGCCTGCGCTGCTCCGGTGATCGAGATCCTTTAAAGTCAAATATGTGTCATGGATGTTAGAGGCAGATTTTCAGCACTGGGCTTTACCCGCAGAGGGAAGTGCTGAGAAACGAGCTATTATTTGCAACCCTATCCTGTTTGATTTCTCCCGGCAGTGGGAGGGGAGTCGCTCCCATTGAGCTCTGTGAAACAAGGAAACCATAACATTCGGTCAGTCCAACCCAGATATCCCATCGGGAACAGGCCTCCACAGGCTCGGGCTGGACGCTGAACTCCCGCTGAACCGCTTGTTAATGATTATAACCCTGATATATGCGGGTGTATATGGTAAATGAGGGCACACTTAGGAAACCACAGGGGCCTTGTTATGCTTTTGCTATTCTCTTACAGCTTAAGGAGGTCCACCTGTTCCCCGTTAAGTCGCAGCGTGTTACTGTTAACTTGGAATATTTAAAAAGTAACAGGGAGAAACGTGGAATCGCTGCTGTCGGCCGGTCGGCTCCCGTCAGCTCTGCTCAGGGTTTCATTGAAATGAGATGAAAACATTAGAGGTTGGATGCAGGACTGGATCCAGACGGAGGAGAAGCTGTGTTTTGTTACGACTCTCACCGCATTGGTTCCTCTTGCGTGTGAAGACGTGATGAGAAGAGGCAGCAGCTCCACAGAAAGTCAATGGAGAGGGCGAGCGTGAAAACATTCCCTCTGCTTTGACTGTGAAAGGATTCAGTGGAAACCTTTCAACGCGGCTGAAAGGAGGAAATATGAAAACTAAAAACACTGGATTCACGCTCACTTGGAGATGTATTGAGCATCTGCGTGTTTGTGCACAATCACATGGTCACATGACAAATCTGTGCCCGGCAGCGCATTTCAGTGTTTCAGTCTCACGAGCTGAACAAAGTGCAGCTGAGGAGAAAGCAACAGTCTGAGGTGTAAGAACCAGCAGGTCTCACGTTACACTCATGTTCACATGTGTCTTTCTGTTCGTACCTGGTGTCAACACCACACAAGGTCACAAGGTCACGGAGGATTCTGTGGAACTTCAGGTACAAGACGGGACGTCAGAGTTTAAATCTGAGATAAACGTGTTTGTCCTCAAAGTGCAAACCAACGTGACACCTGGACACGAAAAGACAAAAACAAATGTTCAAATTATAATGTCAGCATTTCCTCGAAGCTTTTGTTAAATTGTATGTAAATGTTTAAAAAGCTGCTGCATGTTTTCACGTCAGTTAATTTCTTTAATCTTTAACCGCCTCTGACTTATTATATCTGTTCATCTGTCTGTCAGCAGCCGACGGGACACGGGCCAGGAAATAAAGCATTAACATTTGGCACCGATCAGAACAAACGGTGCATTCAAGAACCTTTTAGCCTTTAACATTACGAGACAGGAAGTTCCACTGAGTGACAAAGACACACAGACGCATGAATTACGAAATACAGATGATCCATGAAGGGGTCGGATACATGAGGCAGAACATTTCTGGCTCTGAGGCCGGAGCGTGAAACCGGTGACGTGAGAGCGTGTGGGAGAGTTGCCCGTTGGTGCCTGACGTGTCAGCAGCCTGAGGGGAAACAGCAAGAAGCCGTTCAGCTGGCACCGCTCTGACATTAATGACTATCGTGGAGCTCGGCTGTGTTGAGATGGCATCGGGCCACCGGGTTTCACTGACAGCGTTCACACCTTCTGTCATCAACAGGTTTCTACCCATCACTTTCCCCCTCCGCGGAGAAGAGGATTCCTCGGGATGCCGGCTCCGCTCGGGCGCCCGGCCAGGCCCTGTCTACATTTCACTGATGGACTCCAGCAGCAATTTGCCCCAACAAACTGATCCCAGCTGGGAAACACATCACTGCGACAATCTCAGGCATGTTGGGCTTCTCAGAGATATTCCTTCCTGTTGCTCTTGTGATTTGAGTCTGAGAGGGAATCCAACAGATCCTCTCAGAGACGCCGTTGGTTTCTTTTTCAGACGAGCAACGCCGAGTTCAGCGGAAACATGTCAGGAGATGAATAGCAGCGTAATACAGGCTTTGAATGTATTACAAATGACACCATCATAAATAACTTTCCCATAAGATGAAACAGACGCTTCTGCTTCTGAAGGTTTGAGCAGAGTTTGACGTCCTCTGGATAGATAGTTAGATGGGCAATACGCAACCTTCTGGCACTGCAGGATGGAACGGGGGGGAAAGATCGAGAACAAATACAACATGAAGACTTCACCGTACATTTGTATTAATTTAATTCTCATTGAGCCTGAAGTGCCTGTGTACGTCCTCGTCCACAGGAGGACCATGGAGGCAAAGGACTATTTAGACAAAGACGTGAACTTGGAAAGACGACGAGATTCGAGAGCTTCTGGTGAAACTATGTCAAATGAATGTGCAACAATAATATGAATACTAAATTGTATTAATGAGGCACTTCTGAAAACACCTCGCTGTTATTACAGATTATAAGATTACAGGTGACAGAGAAGACGTCTAGTTTGGATCTGACCCTGAACATCAGAGGATCCTGTGGACGTTCTCACACCGAGACTAAACCCCGGCCTGACACATGTGACGGATCCAGTGTTGGGAGAGCAAGTCGTCACAGGATTCCTGTGCAGGGTGAAGAAGTTACACACACATCTGCTGCAGGAGAGAGTGAAGGTCGGGGGCCTTTGAATGTGTGGCGGAGGCCTCGCGCTGCAGCCCGGAGAATGGCGAGGGGATTTGCACGGTGAAAGGCCTGAGAGCGGCGAGGTGGGGCGCTCTGACAGCCTCTTTGTGAGACAGGAATCCCGCGTTAATCGCAGCGCAGGGCGGCTGCCGGCGCTGTCACTGGGCTTTGGCTCCGCGGTGCCAGGTGAAATACCACAGGCTTGAATTCAACAAATACTTATCTCTCCTCGCTTTGTGCGGTGGAAGTGAGCGCTGAGTCCCGGCTGAGCAGATGAAGGCCGGTGTGTCTGAGAGCGCAGCCTGAGCCCGTTTGTCAGAAACACATCTGTCGTTACCTCCGTAATGGGTTAAGCCTCCAAACCCTGTCAAATGGCACAGGGCTGACAAAACATACATCATCGTGTACTTACACACTGATACCTCCGCTGAACGGTCGAGGGCGGCGGCGTGTGACGACCTGCGTGGACACGTGATACGAACACGAGTGTGCTCGCTTTGTGTTCCGCGTGGAAAGCAGTCAGTTTGCAGCAACGAACAGGAAACACGAGGGAACACATGGAAATAGAACTGAGGTGTAAGAGTTTGGAAATAGAGAAGAAGCTGACACATCAATCACAGATATTTCATAATCTAAATTGAGCTTTTTAAAGTATTTCAGATTTCAGACAAGGTTTGCAGTACAGACAGTGAATAAAGATGACGACAGACGGCTCCAAAAGTGAAGCCAAAGCGTCTCTTGTGGTCATTAACCCGTCTCCTCCATGTCAGTGGACGGGACATGGACCAAACTGCAATAAATGTTTCTCAAATATGTTTTTTGTTATTTAAGATAGTTCTTAGCATCGAGGCTCCTTCAAATGCAGCCTACAAATACGTTCCTTAAATCCACTACATCCAGATTTTTATTTAGATCTGCACCAAATTGCAAAGACTCATGAATAAGTACATGAATAGTTCTTTGAGAAATTGATATTCCTGCAGGAGCAAATCGATATTTAAAGGACTTACACACAGTAAACAAGTGAGAGCCTCTAATAATTTTATTTTGTATAAGACTGTGGAGAAAATGAAATCAGTAAAATGTTGGAGAAATGTGGTGAGTGGCAGAAGAAGTAATAACAGAACCGGGCTACTGACGATCTTTTAACTCTCGGGTCAAAGAGCAGGAAAACAGTTTGACCTCACAGATACATCAATGATTTCATGACGCAGACACAACTGCACATTTAAACTGTGACGTTTCCGTGTGAGCGATCCCGTTTTAATCTGGAGATTCCTGCAGCTCTGGCACGCTGGGTGATTTAGTGACAGAAGACGATCGTCCCACACACTTAACCTGTCCATTGTTGAGGCTCCGCACTCAATTTTACGAGTGGAAACAAGTGATCAGTCGCAGCGTGCCACACATACCAGGCCGCGGCCCTCCTGAGCTCCCTGCGATCGTCTCTCTGCAGAGATTCAAACAGGAAACTCACAAACTAAACTCGTTTACACCTTTTCTTCCCCGAGCGAGTCGCCACACACACATATTGCAGCTCTCTCTCCTTTTCACCTTAACACCAGTAACCTCTCCGCTTTGGATGTGGTGGAGATGAAGTGGTCTTAACAGCTCACAGATGCTCTCCAGGCGCTGATGGTGGGCAGGTATTCAGGGCAGATTTTATACCTCCTCCTCCCCCCCCCCCCCCCCCCATCGTGAGCTGCAGCGATTCACTGTGACAAGTTTAAAACACATGCTGCCTTCACACTTTCGGCTTCGCGCCTGCTACAAGTTGAAAGAGCTGGAAACACATTCGGGTGAAAAGGAGCCAAACGAACCGGTTTCATCTGATTCCAGAAGAAGAGCGCACGGCTCAATTACAGGTGTCATTAGCACACGTGCACGAGAAGCACTTTCTCTTTTTGTAGTCGCAGTAAAATGTGAAATGTTTCGTATTCTGCTGCCGACACTCATCTTCCTTTTTCAAAGTTCTGGCAGAAACCGCCTGTCACTCAGAACCTCCCCGTGGAGGATTGCAGTGGGGGTTTGGTTCCTCGTGTGACGGTGTTTGAAGTGATGGAGACGACAGATCGGTTCTCCTCTCAATAATAAAATCAAACACATTAAATAAAGACATAAGCTGCTTTCAGACACGAGATCCTCTGGACTCGTGTGAACGCAAATGTCCGGATGGAGAGACGCCAGAGTTTCTGTGGATTCTCCATTAACCGTGGGGGGGGGAAGACACAGACGAAGATGACTAGAGCTGGTATCGATGTGCTGAAAAACAAAAACACGTGATGTCCGCAGCAGAATGAATACGTCACTTCCTGCCTCCACCTGACGCTCCGCCCTCACCTGAGTCCTGCTTGTTGTTCGTGTGTGAGACACAATGTTCCAGAGATCGTCCGCAGGTCAGGTCCACAAGGGCAACACATCATCATCCAGGAACAACACAAGTTTCAACATAAACCTCTTGGATTATAGCAACTCATATTTAAACAGATTGAAAAGTGGACGATTCCTCTGCGTCTAACATCTCACACAAATAAAAAGTGCCTTGACAGAAGTTCACTTTGGACATTGAGCACCCAGAGCCTTCGCTCTGCATGACGACCACTCAGGGTTTAGTTTATGGATCTTGATGAAGAAACCAGGAATATTTAAGTGACTGATAGTTATACATGATAATTATAGTGTGTGGGTTGATTGAGTGTCAGTGGCTGTTGGGCCTTCGCTCTCTGAATGCAAAGAGTCCTGGTTGAGATGTTGCAGCCCCCCCCGTCAGACGCCTGACCAGGTCGTGCCCGATGCTAACACCTCCTCCGCTGACAATAACAACATCTGTGCACATGTGTAATGTGTCAGAGGAGATCAGCGAGCAGGGTTATCACCGTTATCGTCCCGCCTGTGGCTGCTGCTGCCGCTGCCGCTGCCGCTGCCGCTGCTGTGGCCACCAGATGTCGGGCAGCTTGTAATATTAAGCAGCGTGCTTTAACAGTGAATGGCAGAACACCTGCAACACAGGCAACTACAAAGAGGCTTCCCCTGACAGCGTTTCCTCTCCTCTCAGCCTCCTGCATGACCCCGGCACCATCTTGGAAAAAGATCTCAGCACCGTTTTGCTCAGGACCAGACGCCGGTCCCCCTGAGAGCGCTCAAACCCAGCACGCTCACAGGGAGCACTGGCAGGCAGAATATGGAGGGTGGAGTAATGGAGGAGGGCACGGTGCACCTGCCCGTAAATCTCGCCAAAGGTTTCCTTTCATGGGAAGTGCTTGAAGAGGGAAATAACAAACACTGGTCAGAGGGCCGGAGGATGGAGCTGAGAGAGGGAGGGAGACGGAGAGAGGAGAGAGAGAGAGGGGAGAAGAGGGGGAGAAGAGATAGGATGATTGGTTGAGAGCGGTTGAGAGGATATGGGTGAGTAAGGCTCCTCTTTTCGCTCCTCTTTTCTGTTTCTCTTCTCCTCTCTCTTTCTCCTTCTCTCTTTTCTCCTCGCTCTTTCTCTCTCTCTCCTCTTCCCTTTCGCTCCTTCTTGTGCTCCGTCCTCTCTTCCTCCTCTCTCTTTCGCTCTCTCTCCCTTTCTCTTTCTCTCTTTCTTTTCTCTCTTTTCTCTTCCCTCTCTCCTCTCCTTTCTCGCTCTCTCTCCCTCTTTCTCTCCCCCTTTTCTCTCTCTTCTCTCTCCTCTCTCCTCTCTCTTCTTCTTTTTTCTTTTGTTCCTCCCTCTCTCGTTTTTTTTTGGTTTTTTTTTTCCCCTTTCCTCTTCCTTTCTTCTTCCGCTTTCTCCTCTCTCTTTCTCTCCCTTTCCTCTTTCTCCTTTCCTTTTTGTTTTTTCTCCTCTTTTCTCTTCTCCTCTTTCTCTCCTCCTTCTCTTCTCTCTCTTCGCTCCGCTTTCTTTTCCCTCTCTCGGGTTTTTGCCTGCCTTTTTTTTTTGTTGTTCCCTTGTTTGTCTCTCTATTTTCTCTCGTTTTTCTCCTTTTTTTCCCTTCTCCTCCCTTCTTGCGGTCCTTTCCGCCCCTTCTCCTCTTTTTCTCCTTTTTCCCTTTCCCCTTTTTCTTTCCTCCCCCCCCCCTTCCCCCTCGCTCTTCTCCCTCTTTTTTTTTCCTCTCTTGGCGCTCTGGCTCCCTCTCTCTGCCCTTCCCTTTCCTCGCCGCTCGCCGTTTCGGCCTGCCCCCGCCCCCTCTCTCTTTTCCCCCGGGGTTTTTGGTTTGGTTTTGGGGGTTGGCGCCTTCCTTTCCCTCTCTCTTTTTTTCTCCCCTAACCCCCGCAACTGGGTGATTTTAACACCTCCAAATCCAAAGCTGTCTTCTCCCGTTTGTGTGAATGTGCACTGACCTGGTAACGTTACCCCCTTAACTTCTTTTTTGGGCGCCACTACACTTCAAACACTGAGATTGATTATATGTCATAAGAAAGAGACTCCACGTATTCCCTAACTTTTTTTTAAAACTTTATTAGGCAGCAACAAGGAATTATACCCTTTGTGGAAAGAATAGTGGAACCGGAAAATGGACAAAATTTTTAAATTTAAATATAAAATATTTCACTTCCCGCACGAAAACCTTTTCCCGTCAACTTTTTGTTTGTCTTTTTTTTTCCTCTTTAGGAAATTTATTTTTTCCCCAATTTAAATTCGTTTGTTGTGATTTGAAAATTTTTGGTATAAAGGACTTTCTGATTAAATAATATAATACTTTATATCACTTTTGTAAATTTGAGATATTTCAACCTCTTCTCAATTCATGCAAAAGTTTTTTTTAATAACAAGAGTTAAATCAAAAAAAGATAAATAATAAATTAAAATAAGTGGTAAAAAAATAATTCAGGGTGTAATTAACAATTCTTTAAACCTAGTTACTGATTATTCAGGGGTTTTATCTTTTCTTACTTGAGTGTTTTCTTTCGGGTCTTTACTCTTAGGAATGTCTGTACTTTCCCGTCCGAGTATATTAAGTTTTTATGTTTTTAAAAGTTATCAATAAGAAGAGGGTCTTGTCCAATCAGAGCGGGCATGGATTCGGAAGAGATAACGACTCTGCCATAAGGGAATAAAATACACAAATACTTTCACTTTTAATACTTTAAGTGCATGTAAAAGCAAGTACCTACTTATTGTTATTAATGTAGAAACGTTAATGTGGTACTTTTACGTTAACTTGAGTAGATTTCGTGTCTATTTATTACTTTTAATTATAGTAAAATGTTTCCTCCAGCTGCTGATGTCAGTACACACTCGTCTATGTGTTGTTTAGACTGTGTGATACTATAAAAATAGAAATCCTACAGAGACACAACCGTAACACAACAAACAAACTCTATGATTTGTCGTCACTGTTCAAACAGACGCTCCATCGTCTCGCTGGGAAATAAAGCGAGTCCACCACAACGCAGCCCGAGCTCTGGTTATTCAAACGAGACGCTGGGATAAAGCAAACAGCTCCATGACTAATGCGGCTCATGTCAAACTAATTATAACACACATTGTGTTTTCTCGCACAGGTGTGAGCAAACACAGAGTGAGTGTATCTGTATCTACACTGTGTGATCATGTAAATGCATTACAACATTTAATACACAAAGATTAATAAAGTTTTATTCAATGTGTACTTGACAATGTCTTAAAATTAAAGTTTGTACTGTCAATTGTGCTGGAAATATGAATATTTCACAGATATATGAATGAGACTTTTGGTGTTTCATCAAACCTTTTTTTTTTATGTGATATTATATGTTCAAAAGATTGAATTGTGTTTTAGATTTATTGGTTGTTATTGTATTTGTCCAGGACACCCACTCTGACTCATTTCTGAGTCACTGTTCCCATCAAATATATATTTAAAGTAAATAATAAAATACAAGGCGGATTATTAGAACTGTACAGAAATGCATCAATAAATAAACTTGATATCATCATAATAAAAATTAGATAAATTGTCAATCAAAAGCAACACAAGTGTCAAAAGCAATTTGATAACATCAAGTAAATTAAAATTGATTGCACCGTATGAACCAAAATTATTTAAGTATGAATTCCTTATCAAAACAATATTAAATAGGTTATTCTTACTTGGATCAAGGTATCTTTTTTACAGTATTATCATAAATAATACAGTATTTGCATGTATAACGTCCCTCTGAGGAATGTGTACAGTGCCAGAGATCAGTGATTCTCAGTTCAGAGTAAATATGAACAACTTTAAAAGCCACTTAATCACTTTTTATGATAAATTGCTAATTTGAATAAGGGTTTTCAAAGTAAAACAACAAAAGGGCATTTTCCTCAGTGTTGCCTCAGTGCATATTGTTCTTATGATCAGATTTTCATGGCTTCTGGTCTCAGATTCTTTTTAATTATGTCATTCTGGCTTCACAGAGACAAATAAAGGAAAGAACGGGTTCTTCAGAGAAAAGGAGGAACGAGGGATGAATCCATGGGCTCGTCTTTGCACCTGCAAGGGAACGTCCCATTGTTCAGCCCGACTCTGCAGAAACCTGCAGACTTTAGACAGAATGTCACGCCTGTGCTTCACCTGAGGCTTTTCACTGAGGGCTTCAAGGTGAATGGAAGCCACAACCACGAGTCCTTTCACTGCCAAATGACTGCGGCCGAGCCCTTTCCTGGATCGGTGAATCTGAAGGGGCCGGCGGTTTCAACCACAGAGTTAATCAGCTTCGCTTTTTTGGCTGAAAATTTACATCCAGGAACCCTGAGCACATCCTTTCTGCAGCCGGGTGAGAAAGGGCCGGCTTGTTGAGGAGGGGAAGTCAAGATCAACATTTAAATGTGCGGCTTTGTTAATTGATCTGTGAGGTATTCAAATGATGGAGCACTTTGAATGTCTCACAAGGTCATCGAAGGGTCATCGCCCACAGATGGACTGATAGTGTGTGCCGAGGGAAGTAAAGAGCTTTAAAACACTATCTGATAAGTATTTGATCATAATGATAACTCGTATTTGTTACTTTTCAGAAATCCAGTGAGATGCATCTGAACATACCATGGTGCACGCCTCATTTTTCCACCAAATGTTCAGGATTATTGCACAAATATTGTTTTCTCCAGCTTGTGCATATTTCTTGTCTTTACAAGAGCAAGATGGAAACGTTCAAAATGTTTATTTCCATGTTTAATTTTAAAATCATGAATCTAAGAAGGATTGCACATTAAACAAAGAATATTCCTCGATATATATTTCTATTGTTTAGTTATTATTATTATGATCTAACATACACTCGATGCAAATGCCTCTGAACTGAGCCGAAGAGGAACAGGACAGAAAAGCTCATTATCATGTTGGAACAATCCGATGTGCAGTGAAAACAGCTTCATCTTTTCATATTGAAACGAAAACAAAGCCTCTGATATCACAACGATGCAAATGGAGCTCGACTGTGAACCTGTGTGCGATTTGCATGAGCGGCCTCGGAAAGTGCACAACGCTGCGATCAGACTCACTGAGTTAGTGCATGTAAATGTGAGCTGCTCCTCAATCACCGTGGAGCTGACATGTTTGTTCAGAGCTCCGCTGCTGCAGCCTGAAGGGGCCAGTTCACCGGGGCCAGTTCACCGGGGCCACCGCTGGTCACTGCTGCCCTCCGGTGTCCACTCTGCAGACTGCACGGACAGACACACACACACACACACACACACACACACACACACACACACACACACACACACACACACACACACACACACACACACACACACACACACACACACACACACACACACACACACACACATATGTCTCACAAGATCACCTTTGCAAAACTGCAACTTCATATACACATGGTGACTTTCGTTTATCCATTACCAGAAATGCACAGACAGTATCTGTAATATTCATATTTAATATGACCATTTGATTTAGTACATTGAATTCCATTTCAGCGTTAATGTTCCTGTATTCCAATTGAATACATTGAGCAGTAAAATTGATTCGCGATTTGTGTTTTGTGGTATAGATTCTTCACCTACAATAAATATATATATATATATATATATATATATATTGCATAAGTAGCAAGTTAAAGTCCTGCATTTATAAAAAGTAAAAGTGCATATCAACAACAAGTATTTAATACATCAAAGTAAAAAGCCCATTGTGCTGCAGGAGCCATAAAATTATTTTCTTTTCATCTGTATCTTTTTTTCTTTTATTATTATGTAAAGATTAAGGATATTATGGGATGTCGTCATGGTGAGTGAGCTTTGCACAAAGACAGACTTTGAATAATTCTGCAACTTTTCAATCTACCTTTGTGTGTTTCTTTATGTCATTCCTCTAAACTTGCAGTTCAACGTCCTCTAATGAAATCTGGTAACTTTAGTGGTAAATAAATTTGATAATTTTTGTGTAATTTAACAAACCAACTAACAGATAAACGTGTGAAAATTATAAAATTTCAATGAAGTGATGGATCATTTCCCAATCAGACAAGAAGTGCGTCTTCAACAGGAAATAGCAGAAATTGGACGAGCAGAACTTCACCCAGAAGCAAAATGTGAGTCTGGGAACTTGAAAACAATTCTGCTCCCTCTGCATCCAACTCTCTGCTGTATTTACCTCAAACTCTTAAACACCCTCCAGCAACTGTCTCTTCAGTTTCAGATCCCCTGAAGGAAAACACCATCAGACATTCCACTGAAGTCTGAAATCAAAGAGAAGCCAACAGGGTGTGAAAGTCAAGAAGGGATTTGTCTGATGAAAGGTTGAGATCCTCGTCAGCCCCTCGGTGAAATTACCTGGAAAATAGTTTCATCTCGTCCTGTGTCATCCAGAGATGTTGTTGAAGTTAATGGTGGTTATGATTCTGTCATTGTGCTGGTGCAGCTGACAACCTGATGAGGGGGAAAGAATCCCTTCACCTAAAAACACAGACATCCAGCGCAGGTGAAGGAGAAGACCTCAGACCTCCAAGACCATTATTTGATATATTATACACAAACTAAGTGGAATGGAAACCTCTGTTCTTTTTGAGACGGGTCGTGTGACGGCTCGCCTCCAGCGAATCACAGGCGAGGATGTTGACAGACGGTTTCACGTCTTGTGGGAAGAACAAATAGATATTAACAAATAAGGGACGATTCTAACAAACATGAAGTCAATCTTAAGGTGATCAACTCACAATCTCATTTATTGTTTCTTGAGTGTGGAGTGATTTTAATTCCTGGTGTGACACCAGGATCCTTTCCCTGTATATATGGGACAGTACAACAAATAGGAAAACACAACAAGTAAGAAAACACAACAACAAAAAAGGAATACACAATTTGTTGTTGTGTTTTCTTATTTGCTGTTGCAAACAAAATAAATCTTATTAAAAACAGCAGAAGAGGGTTTAACTCTGATGCTCTTTGACTCTTTGCTGTTATGCATATTGGATATTTAACACAGATTATCACAATAATCCGATGAATGAACTTTTTAAAAAAGGTTTTTATTTGCAGCTTCTGCTCAAAGATAGAAGGTAGAACGACAGGGGGCGTGATCCAGCCAATCGCCGCGGAGGTGGGCGGGACTTCCGGCGACGTCGACGAATCAGCGATGGCGACAGAGCGAAAGTTGAAGGTGTCAGCAGAACAACATGGAGGCGGAGTGAAGCTGTAGCGACACTCAAACACTTCAAACTGAGCAGGAGCAGCGCAGCCCGAAGGTAACGCAACCGGGTCGCGAACCCGACACCGGTCCCGGTGACTGTCACACGTTCCGCCCGGACCCAGGCTCCCGGCTGCGGGGAGCTAGCGGGGAAGCTGCGCGCGGAGCTAGCGGGGCTACATGCTAAGCTAGCGTTAGCCCCCCCAGCTAGCCGTTAGCCAAGTTCCTCCGACGCCCGAGCGGAACCCGCCCGTTTAGAACCGTCCCCCGGGGTTCGTCTCCGCGGAGCCGGGCCCCCCCGGGTCGACACCAACGTGTACCCGCGTCTCTGGCGGTGTCACCGGGCTCAGGGGCTCACTTCCGGCTGGAGTTTGATGTTCGTGCACATCTGTGATGGCCCCCTGGTTGTTCTTGGGGGGGGGGGGGGGGGAGTGACAGCGATGCTAACGCTAATATTCATGTTCATAGCTCGTTCATAACGTGTGTAACTGGCTCTTTAAAGCTGTTAGCTCAACACTGGCTGTTTGCTAACACGACGACGTCCCCCCCCCCCCCCCCCCGCCGCTGCTGAACGTTTGACAGTCTGACTCCCAGCATCATCACATTGTGTTTATATATATATATATATTGATAATAAACATATTATAACTGTAACATCCGGTGAGACAGGCGGCTGATGTTTGCATCTGGACACCAGTCGAAGCAGTCAGTTGAAACCAGTTTGTATTTTGGACAAAGAGACGTTGACTGATGATTACCAGTTAACGTACTATGAATATGCAGTTTTTGATAATAATAATAATATCAATACTCCTTTATTCACACAGCACCATTCAAAAAAAAAATACACTTACAAGGTGAAGGGATTGAGCTTTAGGCTCTACAGTTAAAGTAAGGGTGCTCCACAGTCATTTTTATTAGCAGGTAACTTCGTGCAAAGTGCAATATTCAGATGTGTTATTATATTCAAAGTGCTTGCTATGTAGTTTGTTCCCAAGCATCTAACTGGAATTTGGGACCAGTTAGATGCCTTCATGATTTTACCGCTTGATGGATACGAACGTAAACATCAGTTGTGCTAAAACCTCCACAGCGTACATAATAATTCTGTTGAAGAATATGAAGGACATGTTAAATTCCCATTATGATGTTGATAATAAATGTTGTTGTGGTGTTGGACTTGTCTTGTGTGCGTGGTATTAAAATCCACGTTCTTCATCTGTGTCCACTGCAGCTGTCTGGGATCCTACCAGCAGTTCAGTCGATGTCCACCCCCTCAGACACACCAGGTGGTATGTCCCATCCTGGACCTTCTCCGGGGCCCGGTCTCTCCCCAGGGCCCATCTTGGGCCCCAGCCCTGGACCGGACCCTTCCCCGGGCTCTGTTCACAGTATGATGGGACCCAGTCCTGGACCGGGAACACCCAATGCACCCCATGGCATGCAGGGCCAGGGCGATTACTCTCAGGACGGCATGTATCCTATGCACAAGGTATTATGTTGCATGATGAGGAACATAAATTTGGATTATAGAAATACCCAAATATATTTCAAGTCAAGGCCAAATCGTCTATTTATTATGTTGTGTTTTTATGACAAAATGATGATTACATTACATATTTTAGTCTTTTGTTGACATCACAGATCACAAAGACTAGAGAATATATTAATATTTAGTATACATATTTAATCTTACACATTCTCTTTCCATTTTCAGCCCATGGAAGGGATGACTGACAAGACGATGGCAGACGCGATGCACTTCGGTCACATGAAAGGTGTGGGGATGAGATCTCTGCATAGTGGGATGGGGCCTCCACAGAGTCCCATGGACCAGCACAGCCAAGGTCTCATATTGATTTGATTTACTAAAATTAAAAGTTGTCGGTTTTCTAAACAGGCTGAGGAAAACAAAGAAGAACTGCTCGGTGGGAACTGAAATGTAATTAGTTCTTTTAGGCAGTGACTCCCAACCTTTGAGGGTTGAGACTCGTTAAAGAAATACTTCTTCACATGTTGCTTATGTCTTCAAAATATAACCATACTAGCCAATGGTAATTATTCATTCTCACAATCTTATTTGCCGTTAACAATAAAATAATCAATCATTATAATAACATTTTTAAACAAACAGTCACGTTTTGTTTCAGAAAAAATATGTTCAGCTTTTCCGAAACCTCTTTCTTTCGGCTGTAGGATACATGTCTCCCCATCCGTCCCCCATGGGTGTCCATGAGCATTCCTCTAGCCCCATGTCGGGAGGTGGAGGAGGTGGGGGAGGAGGTGGAGGAGGTGGGGGAGGTGGGGAGGTGGAGGAGGTGGGGGTCCCACACCGCCCCATATGACGCCCTCGCAGTCAGGCCCCATGATGCCCATGGATCCCCAGGGAGGCATGCCCAGTATGTCCAACATGGGCCAGCAGGCGCGAGGACCTTCTGCATTCAACCCGGTCCAGCTGCAGCAGCTCAGAGCTCAGATCCTGGCCTACAAGATCCTGGGCCGCGGGCAACCCCTGCCTGAAAACCTCCAACTGGCTGTTCAGGGCAAGAGGAGCCTACCCACAATGCAACAGCAGCAGCAGCAACAACAGCAGCAGCAGCAACAGCAACCGCCACCAAGTGCGAGTCCGTACAACAGGCCTCCAGGTATGGACGTGCAGTTTAACTGGTTATTGACACAATGGGATTTTCTTAATTATGAGAAAGACAATCATATCCAATGAACAGATCTGAACACATTTAACTCATTCCTATACATTTCTGTTTGTGATGCTAATATTAAGAAATGTATATAAAGATATCTGGCCATTGTGTTGGAAACCATTGCTATTATGGAGATACTGTAGTTTGTATGTTTACATATTTATTACAATGAAGGTGACAAGTATCTAAGTAGTTTTCTGTTTCATATGAAAACCAGAGATGACTCTAATCTCAAAGAAAAGAATAAAAACACTTTAGTAACACAATAAAATAATATAACAACCTTATCTTGTTGAAAGGAATGGCAATGGCACCTTTGGGTGGACCCCAGTTGAGTCCCTGTCCGACCCCGACCATGCAAGGACACAATCCGAGCTTAGGCCCCAAGCCCTGGTCTGATGGTAAGTACAGTGAGAGGCTGCGTTCACACTGATGTGAGTTCATTTTAAAACAGACAAACGTCCACACGAGCATTTTAACTCTATCAGAAACCCTGGTTTGTATTCAGTGTTCGTCTTTGTCAACCTGCCCCAGTAAGAGTTGACCCAGTATCCGACACTGTCTCTGGTCTCCAGGTCCCGGTGGTGATAATCAAGCCAATGCTCAGAAGCACCTAACCCCTGCCTCCAGTGGACGCCCGTCCCCGGCACCAGCTCAGGCTGTTGCTGTGCCGACCGGGCCGATGCCAGGCGGCTCAGTGGCCCCTCGCCTCCTGGGCAGCAGGCGTCCCCCATGCTCCAGATGCAGCAGAAGCAGAACCGGATCACGCCGATCCAGAAGCCCCAAGGTTTGGACCCAGTGGGAATCCTTCAGGAGAGGGAGTACAGGTATTCATCAGCCACTCCCTGCACGTACAACTCATAAACAATTCATAAACCTATCTCCACTGCTTTTGAGGTGTAATCATTAGGTCATGGAACGGCATTTAAACATGTGAGATCCATGATTCAAATATTCAGCAGTAATGTCGAAGAAAAGACATTAATCGCTTTCATATCTCTACATTTTTTAAATTACAACAGCAGATGATATTTAAATTCAACCAAACATTTTTGGGCTCCTAATTGTATTTCTTTATGCAATCTTTTCTGCATTGCTTATTCTGTAGCGTTTCATTTCATAGCACAACGGCAAACTGATGCCGATACCGTTAAGTCTGGCAAAGGGACTCATGTTGGAGGATTTTATCGACCAACCGATAAATCGACTGAAAATGTACTTTACATCCTTCAGATCTGTGCTAAGTACAGAGATGTGCACTTATAGTGGAGTGCATATTTCACAGTTCACATTTGAAGTCGTTATGTGAGTGAAGATTGTAGCTGGAGACACACACACACACACACACCACACACACACACACCACACACACACACATGCTGGAGGCGGAGAGAGAGAGCGAGAGAGAGAGAGCTGGGTGTTGAACCTCTTTGGTGCAGAAGCTTGAGATTGCTCTTCTTCAGATTCGACCTGTGAAGGAGGTGTTGTGGGTTTTACAGAAATTCGACTCAGGGTCCTGACATTAAAGATTTCCTGCGGAGTTTGAAAAGGGCTCAACTTCCTCGTCTTACCTGTGCACTTCCACCGTGAAGAGCATACACACACTTCCCCGGCTCCCTGGGAGATTACACACGGCACCATCCTCTGAAAACAGAGACGGCGCCTTGAGGCTTGTTTTTCTTCATGAAACTTCAAGGCTCTTGTTTTGATAGCATCTTCTTCGTGGTTTCAGATCTGCCCTGACAGACAGAAGAGGTGAAGAAGAAGAAGAGCTGACCTCTCTTCACCTTGTCTGTCCAATTATACCGACTCAGCAAACACTATCTCGTTAAACTGTCGGAAAAAAACTGAACCATGGGTAGTGCTCATACATACTTAATAATTTATTGATAATCACCCGAGACTCCAAAGAAGTTGTATCTCAAAACCAATAATATCAGAGTTTATACGTCTTTATGAGCGGATGCTTTGGGTTATTATGACGGAGTTTCTCTGGACAGACCTTGTGTTTTCCTCAGTGAAACCTTTTTACAAAGCTCACCGGGTACCTGCACCAAAGAAGTTAGGATACAGAAATGTAAGAACTGTGTTTTTACAGCTGTATTAAGATCAGCCCTTAAATATAGACACACAGTCACAGTCCATTATAAACTCTCACTCCTCCAGGAGTTAAAAACAAGTTCTGGGTGAATGATCAAGAAAGATCATTATTTTGCTCATGTAATCAAATTTCATCCTGATGGTAAATTATACTTTGATCTTCTATAATGCTACTGATTCTAATTTCATATTTTATAGTCAACTGGAACCAACGTGTGCCATTTTAACAATTAGCCAGATAATAAGTCGTTTTGTGTTCACAGCTATAAAAGAAAATCTACTGATTCAAATGAAAGCATAAAACTTCTATCACGTTACTTGAAATGTCTAAAAAATGCTTTGAGCTTGAGGAAAATGTCGGTTTTATTGACTAAGCAATCAAGAAAGATTGACAAATAATAATGAATTGCAAGTCTAATAATTCCAGTGAAATTGACTCCTGTCGTCCTGGTGCTCTTCAGATTACAGGCTCGGATCGCTCATCGGATTCAGGAGCTGGAGAGTCTGCCGGGCTCGCTGCCTCCGGACCTGAGGAGCAAAGCCACCGTGGAGCTCAAAGCTCTGCGCCTGCTCAACTTTCAGCGACAGGTACACGACCGCCTTCAACACTCCTGCAGCTGAGTGCAGTACTGTCACTGTTGACTCATGGTCACAGACTCCTTCAAAAAGGTCAAACTTCGTTAGGCAGCGTGTCCCTTAATTGGTTTTCCGTGAAACATGGAATATTCTGTTCTCTGAGATTCTTATGAGACCAAATCTGTGACAGTGCGGCTCAAAAGTGTGATAATTTGACAAAGAATGACCCTTTTTGTTGTTATTATTAACGAGGTTTTCACGCATCCACCTTCCCAACTGTCGAAGATAAGGAAACACATGAGTTGTGGCAGTTGTCATGTTATTTTAACTGGGGATTGAAAATGTTATAAAATAGAATAATGCAGATAAAGGAAATTAGTCATTTAATTTCATTTGGATTGCATCTGTCTGGATCATCCTTTTTCCCCTGAAATTCACGTCAAAGGTTTTAAGGAAAATAATGAAAAGTTTCATGTCATGAGGAAAGTTAACTTTACATTATTAAGTGTCAACACTGTGAGTAAACATAGAAATAACTTCTGATGTGTAACCTTTTTTTAATCTCCAGCTGAGGCAGGATGTGGTGGCGTGCATGAGGCGAGACACAACCCTGGAGACCGCCCTCAACTCGAAGGCGTACAGGCGCAGCAAGCGGCAGACGCTGAGGGAGGCCCGCATGACCGAGAAGCTGGAGAAGCAGCAGAAGCTCGAGCAGGAAAAGAAGCGCAGGCAGAAGCATCAGGTGACCAGCACAAGGGCGTCTGTCCTAAAAGTCAGGACAGAGCAGTGTCAGGGCTGATTTCAGGGTTTGGAATCCAAATGGTCCAGTGAGGTCTTATGATTGAACCACAGCAGCAGCACATGTTTCCTAAACACGCCACGTTGCACACATTGGAAAATGAATCCCCTTTCAAAACAAGTGCTTTCAAAACAAATTAGATTCTGACACGAAATACAGATGTCATCGCTTAAGATTGAGAAGAGAAAACTTTGAAACAAACATCGAAAACATTTCTCCTCAAGGGCGTCCATACCTTCGTCAATCCCTCCAACAAGGCATCATCAGTGCCTGTATATTGAAATGTCCATCTCAAGTGGAGACAAAGTGAAGTCTGGTAATACAGCACATAACTGTATTTGATAATGATGTTATTGATTATTTTGGGACATTTCTATGCTTTTATATGATATCTCCAGTGAAGGATGGATAGGGAAAGAGGTGGAAGTTGCAGAATGATGCACAGTAACTTATCCAGCTGCTTCTGGCTTATGCAGCCTAACGTCTTGCATCCTTCAAGATTTTTTTTTTAATACTTCAACAACTTGTACGTCTCGTCTTCTCAGGAATATCTCAACAGTATCCTTCAGCATGCCAAGGACTTCAAGGAGTACCACCGCTCCATGTCCGCTAAAGTCCTGAAAGTCACCAGAGCCGTCGTCAACTGGCACACCAACACCGAGCGGGAGCAGAAGAAGGAGACGGAGAGAATCGAGAAGGAGAGGATGAGGAGGCTCATGGTAAGAACCCGGAAAACAAAAACAATGTCATCAGCACTGTTGGAAATAAGAGCTGGAAGCTTTACACTTTTTCTGGCTGTCGCTCCCTAATAATATAGATTTCAAACAAAACAAAAAAATCACTTTTACATGATGTTGTGATGATTATTATCTTTGAGAAGCTCTGCTCAACCTCCTGTCACCATCTCCCTCTCAGGCAGAAGACGAGGAAGGCTACAGAAAACTCATCGACCAAAAGAAAGACAAGCGTCTGGCGTACTTGCTGCAGCAGACGGATGAATACGTGGCCAACCTCACCACGCTGGTGTATGAACACAAAGCTGCCCAGGCCGCCAAGGAGAAGAAGAGGAAGAAGAAGAAGAAGAAGGTAGGAAGGGAAATGACCAAGCGGTGGTTTTGTGACGAGCAAACTTCACATTTTCTCACCGTGTCTCTCAGTACTCTGTGGCTGCTTGACTCTAACTCATCCCTAAACCCATTCGCTCCCACAGAAGATATAAAAAGACCACAAATACACTTAGATTTAGTCGATCCGTGACCTATTTTACGTTTTCATAATCCTTCTAATCTCACGGTTGTTATTGTGTTTACTTCAAGCATCTTCCACAGCGACAATGAGGCGATTGCCAAAGGTCTCGCACTCAAAGTGACATTAGCTCAGAATTCACGGCACCTCGCACAATTTCACACACACACTTCAGTGAGAGACGCAGAACAAATCAACAAAGTCCTCTGGTGACGTCACAGAACAACAGAATCCAACACATCCACTACGCTGACGTTAGCCAATCAGAAACCACGCGCTCTGCTATCTCACTAACTGTGTAATGATGAATCTGGGAATAGCATCTAAGAAAGTCTCAACACTGAAGGTAAACACGGGGTAATTCAGATAATGAGTTAATAATCCTGTTGGAGAGCTTTTCCTCTCTGACCCTGTGCAAACGGAGAAATGGGCCCATACAGGGCCACTATTACTGAGATGCTGGAGTGATCTATACTTTGAAAATACCATTTTGTGATGTGATCACAGCACTTAGAGTGCGGCAGCTGAACGGGTCTGTGTGTTTGATGTGTAGAAGGTGGATGGAGATGGTGAAGGCACCAGCGCCATTGGACCTGATGGAGAGGTAAGCTGCTGCAGTGGTGAACTGTGTTGTTATGTTTTCTGGTTGTTTTAATATCATATATCTAGTATCGAGGTTACACTCTGTGCTTCCTGGAACATTGGTTTGTGGCTGCAAACAAGGAAGTTCTGTTTTCACCTCGGCCCATTTGTTTGTTGGTTTGTTTGTCACTAAGCAAGTTTACACTCAAACTACTGGACCGATTTCCATGATTATTTTAGATCTAGTGGATTTGTTCAGCTGTTGCACAGTAATACATTTATCCATGGATGCAGAACAGTTTATATACCCTAACTTTTAACGTTACATCTGATGTATGCGCTCTACTATGTGGTTTTGGGCTGTAGAAACATTGTGGAACCTGTTGAAGATAACTTGCTCCCTGTGTAGATGTAACAGGCTCATGCTAAGCTAAAGAAAACACAAGCTTTCTACTGTCTACATTATATTAACTTCTGCTGATAGATTCCTCTATTTCCTACTCACTGGTTCTTTAAGGCAGCTTTACTCGACAGTCCTATAATACAAGTGTATAAAAACAGTGAAAAGTTTTTTTCTGCAGCTCCCCTGGGCTTCACAGAGCTTTACAACTAGTTTCAGCTCATTGGTTGGCAGTCCGGCCCACGACCTACGACTTCAGCTGTTGAGCATTTAAGTGTGAAGTATCACTTTAAGGGTTTTCCCAAGTTTCACATTCAAATGTAGAATTACTGTAATTTAGTCCTTTTCCTCTGAGGATGCGTCAACTTCGAAGCAAAACTTGTTCCAGTGATATTTATTGCTTTCACTCAAACACTCAAACTCTACCCTGCTTCTCATTATGTGCTCAGACACATCAGATTGGACAAACATGAATTATTCATCCAGAGACGTAACAGGAAGTAAAATCAAACATCTTGTTAATAATGTTACAAACAGAAATCAGCTTTTCACAGCTTTTAATTGCGCTTGCCGCCTCCTTCTCCAGACAGAAGGAGATTGCCTTCAAGGCCAGTTTGGGTAGAGACACAATCAGTGCTTGTTAAAGTTTAAAAGAGCTTCAGACGTCCCAGATGGTGGATTCTGATGAAGAGGGAAAATCCGACGTGGTTCCTTGATTTGTTTATGTCAATTTGCATTATAATTAATAATAGTGCAGCCATGACAATCTGTATTTACTGTTGGAACTGAAGCTATGGAGGTTCAGTTTGATACCTGTGCTGTTCGCTCTGCAGCCCCTGGACGAGAGCAGCCAGATGAGTGAGCTGCCCGTCAAGGTGATTCAGACGGAGACGGGGAAAGTCCTGCAGGGAACCGACGCTCCCAAATCCAGCCAGCTGGAGGCCTGGCTCGAGATGAACCCTGGGTGAGGAGGCGCTGAGTTCCACACTCTGCTCATGATGTTATTGTTTGTCTTCTCCCTTCCTTTGTTTCCCGAAGAATTAATGCAGTAAGTGGCTGCCGCCCAGGTGTAAAAACACTTCATGAAGGTTACTGGGGAAATTAAATTAAACTGCATATTAAGACACATGACCCTGTAGTTTAAACCAATGCCTTGCAGCGTTTGCACTGTTGCAAACCACCTGCTGCCTTCTTTCCCCCAAGAATACAGGGGAACAGAAGCGACTCCTGAGCACTGCCAAAGCTTTGGTTCAGTAATTTGCCCCCGAAGCTGAACCTTTGACAGCTGCTACACCTTTTTGCTTTTAAATGATTTCGCGTCTGTTAAGGTCGAGTGAGGATTCAATCCTGCAAGTGTTATAAAATCCCTCCCCTTAATTTGGCTGGGGACCACAGCTGGATATGTTCTACCGAAGATGAACAAGAGCAGAATTTAATAAGCCTATTATAACACCTTTGCACTTTCCGTATTTCCCTCTCCTGAACACCAGGTATGAAGTCGCCCCGCGGTCGGACAGCGAGGAGAGCGGCTCTGAGTTTGAGGACGAGGTCAGTGACTTTCTTACTAATGAGGATATGAGATCATGCTCCCTCGCCTACAACTCTTCATATCATTCAAATGTGATTCACTGTTATTCAGAGTGTGAGAGTCAGATTAACTGTACATGCACACATCACACTCCACCAGGGGGCTGTAGCTGTACACTGATTTAGTTCTGTCCCCAGCGGATCTTCTCCTGTGACCTCTCTGTTGTGATTATATTAAGTATGCACTCTTGTTTGATCATCTTCATAAGGAGGAAGAGGAGGGGGCCAAGGGAGAAACAGAGGAGCAGAAGATAATCGATCCCCATGGAAACGTGGTGACTGTGAAAGTTGCCAAGCACATCATTGAGTAAGGATTTCATTTCTCCTTTTCTTTTTTACCTCAATGGAATGTAAGGGAATAAGAGAAAGAATATATCATCCAACCTCTTGGAGTATTTGAAAATTAATGCATTTTGATGTATTATGAAGTATTTTTACCTGTTTGAAATTTGATCTAAGCTACACACACCTGCAACGTTTTGTGAATGTGTCTTTTATTGTTGTGATGCTATTATGGTTACACAATCTGACAGACAGAGAGACACCTGTCAATCAATCAATCAATCAATCAATCAGACTTCAAAGCACAAAGTTCTTCACAGAATAAAACAATAAAAACAATGTCCCTCTGTCCGACCAGTTATAACTTGAATTGAGAAGAAAATATTTTCTCATAAGTCTCATAAATTTGATGAGGAAACACCAAAGGCAGTTACACAAAGATAACAATAAAATAATGAAATTAGATCATAAAATCATAAAATGCTAGAAAAGAGGATTCGGTGAAACCAGAGGTAAAAAGTAGTGTCTGTTAAACTATAATCACATAATCACGCACACATTGGTGAAACGTCTCTAGTGATGCTCTATTTTATAAAACAATATGGAAGTTGATATTTAACCTTTAATTATCATTGATGCAGTCCTACATTCATACTCATCCAACTGTGAAACCACTTCTACACAGAATAGAAATCTGCATCATACGCTACATCACACTCCTCAGCCAGCGAACCTGTTAGGTTCAGGTTCTTCAGGTTCTTCAGGTTCTTCAGGTTCTTCAGGTTCTTCAGGCTCTTCAGGTTCTTCAGGTTCTTCAGGTTCTTCAGGTTCCTCAGGTTCTTCAGGTTCTTCAGGTTCTCTGCCACTGCTGCAGCTTTACCAGAATATTTATTCCTCTGTGAGAAATTAGCAAACAACAATAGATGTAATGTAGAAGGACAGTTCCAGAAGAGCTGAGTTTATTGAAGCATGAAAGAACGAGAGTGTTTTGAGAACTGCAGAGAGACAATTTGGTTTATCAAATGTTTTCTTTATTGCAGTCGCTCTATTAATTTGTTATTGCACCAAAACTTTATATTATGCTAAATGAGAACTTAGTGAGGGGCTCAGGTTGATCTTCAGTCTTTGCTCCCTGCTCCAGATACAGCGGAGCTCTGAAGCCGATCATTAAAATCAGCTCTGATGTGCACAGAGCAGTTGAGGGCGACCGGGGTTTCACATTTACTCTCTTCCTCTCCCCCCCCAACCAACACTGGTTCAGGTCTGCCAAGCAGGATGTGGATGATGAGTACAGTGTTCCCACTGGACAAACCAGCACCCAGTCTTACTACGGTGTGGCCCACGCTGTCATTGAGAGGGTGGAGAAGCAGTCGTCGCTGCTGATCAACGGGATGCTCAAGCACTACCAGGTACACACACACACACACACACACACACACACACACACACACACACACACACACACAGCATGTGTGTGAGGCGGGGTTCATGACCTACGCAGGCAACAGGGGGCGAATAAGACACTTTGGCTACGCTTTTGGGAAGCTACCATGTCGTCCATCTTTATATACAGTTTATGACATGCACACACACACACACACACACACACACACACACACACACACACACACACACACACACACACACACACACACACACACACACACTATACCTGCAGTTGCTCTTATATTGTCTACCTTTCCCGGAGCTCTGTGTTTGTTGTTATTTTAGATTTGGTATTTTTCATCCACTATCTTTTAAATTAGGTTCCAATTGAATTGTTTATTACCAATCCACCTTCACATTTTGCACAACTCATGAATAGAAAAAGAAAATTGGGTCTTTAATCAAAACTAGGATGAGGATTTCTGTGAAATGGCAGCTGCATTCTGACGCATGACAGGGAATTAGACAAACAGAACAGAGGTGACTGTAATGGAAAACCTGAAATGAATTTAAATTAGTCTAGTTTCCATTCATGAGAGAAAACGTACAGAACATTGGAGTTGGACCTCAGAACCTTCTGCTGTTCTCCGGTGTCACGGCAGGTGTCAAACTGTGTTCAAGGGTTTTGGAAGTGTTTCCGTCACCGGCTGGGTTTTTCATTTCGTCGTTCTTGTTGTTAGATTTGGTTTGACCTCATAGTCGAGCGTGAGACAGAAGAGCTTTCGACCCATTCGACACCGCGATGCACGGAGGGTGCGACCAAACACATCTCCTGACAGGACGTAAACGCTCAATCATCTTAGTGGAGCTTAAAGACCGTCTTTAAGTCTGTCTCATAACGACACAGCGACATTGGTTTTCAGCACGACATTATAAGTCATCTCTGCTGTAGCAGTGAGAGACAGATTACCAGAGATAGTGAGCCGGCACTTGGCTGCTGCTGCTCGCCTTTTCTTTCTTCCACTCAGGGTTCGGCCCCAGTTCGTCTCTGATTCATCGTGTGCCAGTCTTTAAAGGAGATGTGGTGGCAGCTCCTTGGGAGATAATTGGACATATTTCAGCCTTAAAATAATTGGATCAAGTGTCTGCAGCAACAACAGAAGTCTGTGAGATTTTGAGATCTGCTGTCGGGCGTTTTGTTAACTATGCAGTTAATTAATTGGTTGTGTCGCCTGTTCTGTCCCGTTTCCCTGTTCTGTCTTTTGCGGCGTGTTTTTTCGCCACAGGCGAGTTGTGCAGTTGGTCACACAGTTGGTATTTTTCCACCATGCGTGAATCAGCTGGGATAAGAGACGCCACAGTGGCTGTAAGATCAAAGTGCATCTGCATTAAATAGATTTTTTCAGATGTGTTTCACAGTTTGTACTGTTACATGCAGATAAGACACACTTAACACATTCACTTATCCTCCAGCAATTATTTTCCTTTACTTTTACAGGACACAAAGCCATGAAATGCACCGTGCGTTATTTAATCATTTATAGAATTATTTATGCCATCGGCGCAATAAGGGAAGCTTCAGTTTTTCCCCTTCTGGTTATATTCTTGTAATACTCGCTTTAAAATGGTGTAAACTGTCAAAAATAGAGGAAAGACATCGTGTCTGCAGGCTTTATTTTCCGCTTTGTGTCTGTGTGTTTTCCAGGTCCAGGGACTGGAGTGGATGGTGTCACTATACAACAACAATCTAAACGGCATCCTGGCTGATGAGATGGGCCTCGGCAAAACCATCCAAACCATCGCCCTCATCACGTACCTGATGGAGAACAAGAGGATCAACGGCCCCTTCCTCATCATCGTTCCCCTCTCGTCAGTTCTCCTCCGCACGCATCCTTCATGGCTTTTACCGTTCGGTTTCATGACACGTTGAAATGCTGCGGGACAGATGTGCAGAGCGATAAAAAACGACTTCAGTAATTCATTTTAGACGGAAACAAACCGACCTCGTCAGCCTAAATCACGTGATAGAGGACAAGGGAGTCGGGATGTTTTAATATCCAGTTTGTATAAAGCGATGAACTGCCTCAGTGGACACGAGCGTTCTGTGTGCTCGAGTTTAAATATCTGCAGTGTTGGTCGGAATACAAGAATCAGGAGAGGGATTCTATAACGTTTTTCAAGATTGAATCCTCACTCAACCTTTACAGGTCCGACTTTATTTAACAGCAAAAAGCAGTAATAACAGAAAGTGAAGCCGCTGTGTTGTGGTCGATGTATCATCTGTGGACACATCAGGGATCCCCGAACCCGTGATTGTCTTCACCTCGAGTATGAGACGTTCTGCACTTTGTATTTGGACGAGTACAAAAGCACAAACTTCCAAGCAAAAAACTTTAAACGAAAATGTTGATTCCATAAATATAAGCAGACGTTTAAATGTTCCAAGTCACAGATTTACATTTTCACGGGTAAATAAACATAACAACCGTGAATTTTTCTCGGATCTTCTGATGTAAATATGGGAAGCTCTTAGTATAAACGTGATTTCCCTCGCTGCTTTCACGCCACAGATCCTTTCAATTTCTACAAAACGCATTCAAGTGCGAACTAGTCCAACTCCTAACTCCCAACTAAGTAGGTTAAAGCTCCTGGGTTCTTCTCAGCTTCTACAAACACTCCAGCACCTTGAGTACTCACGTATTTACCTTTTGTAGATTTAAGGTGGAGAGAAACGTGTTGTAATTCCCAGTTTCACCTAATTAGTTTTTCTTTTTACCCATAATTTAGAACTGTGGGTCTTAAAGGATCAGAACGAACGATGGGTGTGTTGTTCTGTCAAACAGCCCAGCAGAGGCTCATACTTGACTTCCTCATTGCCACTGTATTAAATGTGTTTTCTTTAATGTGCAGCAAAGCCTCATATTCTCCTCCTTAATAGCAGTTATGTGTTAGAGACTTAAAGTTAATGGGAGGAGAGATTGATGTGCCTGGCGGGGAAAGTTATGAACAAAGCCATAAAAGAAGGTTTCTCGTTGTGAGCTGCAGGTCTTTAGACTCGGGAAAGCTGTTCAATTATTTTTCCTTTTTGATGTTTATCCAGCAAATTATGTCTGAACCTTGATGATAGACGTGTGAATTAGTGCGCGGCCTGTTAACGGGCGATTCTTCAAGTTGCCCCTGACGTCTTTGCCGAACTCATTAAACCTTTAATTGCTCTAAATTCAAACCACGTTCTCACATGAGACATTTTGTTTGATGATCGTCGTTTTCATTTTTTTTTTCAGGACTTTGTCTAATTGGATCTATGAACTTGACAAGTGGTCACCGTCTGTTGTGAAAATTGCTTACAAGGTAAGAAGGAGAAGTCACTTTCCTCTTTCATTTGAAGTCTGACATGTGATTTATGACTTATTCTCTTTTCCTTTGTGTGTCTCCACATGAAAGGGGACCCCCGGCCTGCGCCGCGGGCTCGTGCCTCAGCTCCGCAGCGGGAAGTTCAACGTCCTGTTGACCACCTATGAATACATCATCAAGGACAAGCAAATACTGGCCAAGGTGAAAGAGACGAGCTCTCCCTTTTCTCATTCCGTACGCTTCACATACTTTAAATTCACATTCATTTTTACAGTTTTCCATAAAACTTTACTGGAACTCAGTGGAGCTTATTCCTCTGCGAAGCCCAAACAACCCCACACACGAGTGTAACAGAAAATATGTCTTAATCTAATGGAAGATTTATATAAGTCCCTGATATTCCTTCTGATCTCTTGTACTTGACATGGATCTTAAATTTCATTCTTCACGGTTTTAGAACGTCTGAAATTGAACGTGTTGAAACCTGCAGAAACCCTGAATGCGTCTCGCTCCACATACAGATTCGTTGGAAGTACATGATTGTGGACGAGGGTCACCGCATGAAGAACCACCACTGTAAGTTGACCCAGGTGCTGAACACCCACTATGTGGCCCCCCGACGTCTCCTCCTCACCGGGACGCCGCTGCAGAACAAGCTCCCCGAGCTGTGGGCCTTGCTCAACTTCCTCCTGCCCACCATCTTCAAGAGCTGCAGCACCTTCGAGCAGTGGTTCAACGCCCCCTTCGCCATGACAGGGGAGAGGGTGAGTGCGAGCAGAAGCAGAGGCAGCAACTTCTGTAGGTGGAGACATAATGTTCATCAGATAGATTTTACAAATGCTCCAAGGCCACACAGACAGAGGTGAACGCTCTTCCAATGATTCAACTGATTATTTTATTACCTACAGTTATTAGATTTCAGATAAGACAAAGTGTATTTAATGTTTTTAAATCACTTTCCAGCACATAAATCATCTTGCCACTGCCACACACTGCCCACACTGAATTGCAGTTTTTACAATTCACTATACTGGGACCCAACGTGGAGATAATGTGCATCTTCTGATGAAAGGTTTCCTGAATGGATCTCTCTTCAGATCTGTGAGCCCCAGGAGCTTTTCTCCCTTCACGGTGATTACAGCTGTCATTCCCACTGAAAGTAAAAGGGAAGTTGTTTACGGCGAGTAAAGTGTGAAGCTCTGTACACCAGTAAAACGTTTTGAGCTTTTTTACGAAGCTTATTCAAAGTAAGAGTAAAGTTTTTAACTCACATACTAAATTAACAGTCAGGAAATGAAGGCTGAGGCCGAACGTTGTTTTACCATAACGTTGTTTTCCAAAGGGAATGTTTTCTGCCCTCAGGAAAGTTTGAACCCAGCTCAGTCACAAACTAACGTCCTCATTAGTGATTCAGGATCCTACAGCAGCTCCTAATGTTTCACCACGAGTCCTGGCAGCCTTCTCCACTTCCCCCCCTCAAGGTCACTGAAGGTTTCCCATCCAGCCCGAGGCTGACGGAACCTGTAAACAGAACGTGAAATGCGTATGTTTTCAAAACCACACGTTAAAGAAATACACAAGAGGCAAAAATAACGCTGCTTCAGCCGGTGGGTCTCTTCACATTATTCTGTCTAACATTCAACCTGCTGGTTCGAAAGAGCCCACAGGTTGATTTCAGGTTGAGCCCTGACAGCGAAGAATACAAATTTAATGTTAAGCTTCGAGAGCATAATAATAATAAATGTGATATATATAATGATATATTATAATTATATACTGTATGTGTTATTATTATATCAAAGGTGCTACGTTTAGTTCCAGGGCGAACCGGTAGCTTTTCCTATTGATTTTCCTCCGAGTGAAATGAAAGCTCGACTCCTCTGCAATATTTTTGTTCAATTCAGTAATAGCTTCAGAACTGTGAGGCCGAAACGAACCACTTGGGGATTAGAGACATGAGGGAGAGTCTCTGTGTCTCTGTCATCAGGCCAGAGTGAGATTTTAAAATACCTTTAGACTTCCACCTAATCAAGCTTCTAAATAAAAGAGTGAAAACAGTGTTATAACAATAATCGGGAGAATCTGATGCTATTGAGTCTGAATCCTGAACGGCAGCTTCAACAGTTTTTTTGTTGATGTCTTCATGATCGTGGCAGGCTTCTGTTTCCCCTGTGGCCACCTCCAACTGCTGATCAGTGGAACAGTGTGAAAACAACGGCAGGACTCAGCCACACGCACATAATACAGGAGCCCACTCAGAAAAACATTGCTGCACACCGCTGCCAGTGCTCAGAGGCTCTGCAGGGTATTGGTTCTCGCCACCGGCCAAATCAACACAACCGATGCTCAGAAACATCTCTATTATTCTATTATTCAAAATGTAGCCTCGCTCAGAGAGGCAGGTTCAGATGCAGCTGCACGACTTGTTGATGAATTCTCTGCGTTGTTATTAATGCCACAATGTTAGAAAGTGATATTTCAACAAGTCTCGTTGCTTGTCACAATCGTGTCGCTGCGGCGGATCTGCAGAACACACAGTCGGTTGTCTGCCACTTATCTTCAACACGTTCTGGTTCCTTCAGGTCGACCTCAACGAGGAGGAGACCATCCTGATCATTCGCCGTCTGCACAAGGTGCTCCGCCCCTTCCTGCTGCGCAGACTGAAGAAGGAGGTGGAGTCGCAGCTGCCGGAGAAGGTGAAATGGAAACTAAGCTTTGTGTATTTATTTAGATTTGATGGAGAATGATAATGTTTGCAATGCATAAAACCTGTTCTGCTGATTCTATTACTACAGAGTTATTAGTTAGCATTAGCAGCTATAAAACAGTTATCACTCCTCATAACGATCATATACTTCCCAGGGGCAAGGAATACATTTATGTAACTACACAAATGCCTTGTTATTAGCTAGCTGCTTCTGACTATGAATCTTATGTGTAGAGGAAACACTGAAATGATAAAATCATGGCTGTAGCTGATAATCACTTTCATTATTTCAATTAATGAACTAAATGTTTCCTCTATAAAAATGGAGAGAATATTGAGTCCTGAATGAGGTCATCAAATGTAATTTGTTGAAAACCCCAAATAACCAATTCAAACTGTTATAATTCTCCCATTTGAGAAGATCAAACTAAAGATTCTGGGATTTCTTTCTAGAAAAAATAAATCAAACATTCAAAAATGTATTTTCTAATTGATTAATTGATAAATCATTGCATATCTACCAATTTGAAGTTTATTAAATTGTTCATTTGCATCCTATAGTTCTTCTTCAGATAGTTTATTTAAATATATTTCTATACATATGGTACAAATGTTAACATATTTCTTTCACCTTATTGTTATCTGTACTGACTGAGCTCAGAAATGTGTGTTCAGCTCACAGTTTAAAAGACTGTCACCAAAGCTTTGTCCTTGTCGTCCGTGCAGGTGGAGTACGTTATCAAATGTGACATGTCGGCCATTCAGAAGGTTCTGTATCGCCACATGCAGAAAGGCATCCTCCTCACAGACGGCTCAGAGAAAGACAAGAAGGTAAATCTGCCGAGGCTCCTGTGTCTTTACTGAATGTCACCGCTTTGATTCACGCTGACAGATTGAGCCGCGAGGCTGAGCGCTTGGTGATATTTACAGTTTCCTGCAGCTTGACATCACAAGGTTCCCAGATTGTGTTGTGTAACTGAAGTCACAGTTTACCGGTTCATTTTATTTAACTCCTGAAGACGCGTCTCAGCCTCACGTCAGTTCCCTGTGCAGAAGAATGTCTCTTAGGAAAGCAGAAGACTGAGGAGTTTCTGAATCAGCTGCCCAAAATGATAGACTTATCCTGACGAGTTGAAAGCAGCGAGTCAGTGTATGAAGTGTCACTTGTCTGTAGAACAGATCTGCAGCTCCCCCCTCGGGTTTAACAAGCTGCACACTGAGGTTCAGCTTGTTCAGACCTGCTCTGCACCAAACCCCAAACAGACTGCTGTGAACAAAGTGCAGCGTTTATCAGGTGAAGAGCAAATGACTTCCCTCAGGAGTCGATGGAGACAGAGGGAACATTGGACTCCAGTGAATCAATATGAAAATAAGAGTCTGTTAAAGCAGGTTTATTTCGATCTAGAATAAAATGTCTTCTAACTGTGAAATAACGTTGTCCAGGGTAAAGGAGGAGCGAAGACCCTGATGAACACCATCATGCAGCTGAAGAAGATCTGTAATCATCCTTACATGTTCCAGCACATTGAGGTGAGAACGGTTTGACCTGGAGCGATGGCAGTGGCATGAACAAGTCTTAACTATATCTATTAACTATAACTAGTTTCTAATGATGACCTAATCTTTAAAGTTTTCTATTCTCCTACAAAATTCTCCTTGCGTGAAATCAGAAGCATCATTTCCAGACAATAATTTCTTCTGTATTGTCTTTGCTCATTTTAGTTTTTTTGTTCATCCTGCCACTTTTTTTTTGTTCTTAAATTTGACTGAAGTTATAGGGTTATAGGGTTATGTATTTTATAGATCAGCTGTTTAAAACTTTGGGTACAGACGTCTAGACCTTCAAAACAAAACCTGATTGTGAAAAATGTCTAGAACAAAACTTCAACTTCCCCTTTTTTAATTGTTAATAAAGGTCAGAGCTCGGGCTCCAGTGAAACCACATTTAAATGTAGGACTCAGTTTGCTAATTGCTCATTATTTAAACCAGTAAATGTTTTCTGTTACAGGAATCTTTTGCAGAGCACATGGGTTATCCAAACGGAATAATCAGCGGGTAAGTCTGACCATGTGTTTTTATCACACACACACACGCATGCATATTGTCATTCTTTATCTGTTTAAACACCACCATGTTTATATACTGTTATGAATTATTAATAGGGGGACTTAAGGCTTAGGAGCTTATTTATGTAAAAACCTTTTTCGTCCCGTATTCGTTTATTTGACTTTCTTTTCTGAGCAAAATACACATTTTCAGAAACAAATGATTGACACCGAGCGGATGTTTATTTAACACTGAGCTCCGCGTTGTGTTCTGAGGTTTGTTCCTTTCTCCTTCTCTCTGTTTGAAGTGATTTAACAAGTTCACATTTCAAACAGCTGCTGTGTCACTTAATTGATAATGTGCTTGGCAACAAATACATTATTCATTGCAGCAGTGAAAATAAATCATATGTGTTTTATTATATCTGAGAGGCAGCGGACGTTTAGCTCTCTGGTTTCTAAACCGCGGGGCTGATCTCAAACAGCAGACCCTTTAAGTTGCTTATTCATTTGGACACAATTATAAAACTATTGAAGATTCATATAAACTGTTAATTCTCCTAAATCCACATTATCTCAGCTACACACTGTTGGATGTTTGAAGTTTAATAAATCCTGCCTCTTATGGACAGAGAGTGAACAGTGAAGCTGTGGCAGCAAACTGAAAGAGGTGATTAGAACGAGCTGAGGTCTGTTTGTTGTCATATTAACTACGGACATAATTAAACTTATGATTATGATTGAAGTAGATTTGTCACATATGTGTGAAGGACAGTTTTAAAGGTTTCAACGTGCTCCCTGTTAGTAACACACAGATTTAATCATGGGCTTTTCGTGTTGACCCCATTTTTCCAGGATGTTGAAAACAGGATTTTATAGAGACATGTTAAAGAGGCGGTTTCCATCCCTACACATCATCACCCCTCAGGGTTAATGATCATCCCTCTCCCTGACAATGACTCCTGTTGGTTTTCCTCGTCTCCTCTCAGGCCCGATCTGTATCGAGCGTCCGGGAAGTTCGAGCTCCTGGATCGCATCCTGCCGAAGCTTCACGCCACCAACCACCGGGTGCTGCTCTTCTGCCAGATGACGACTCTCATGACCATCATGGAGGACTACTTCAGCTACCGCAACTTCCAGTACTTACGTCTCGATGGTAACCTCACCCCTAGAACAATGTTTCAAGATTCAGATCTAAGGAAGATTTCCACTTAATTAGAAGTATAATGTAAAGTAAATAATTATATGAGCTGTCTGAAGCTGATTGGTAGCAGGCACGATGTGGATCTATTTTAATTAAACTGTAGGAGCGGCTCTGTTCTGACACTTGCATTAGCAACAGATTCTATTAATTCTGATGTTATAAATATGTCTTCAGCACCGTCACACTTGGGCCCACACTGTCTGTCACTCTGTCCAGTTAATAAGGCGAAGTCGCCCACAGCAGAACAAACCTGCTGTTTAACAGCTCACATTAGTTCCGTGAGTAACCGGATAACAAGACACATTCGGTCTGTTCGTCATAAGCTTGGAGGGAAGGTCGCCGGGTTCCTGTTCCCACTCTCCTAATTAAATTATACCAATTAAAATATATGAATATCATATCAAATGTAATACGAGTAGGTATAATACAGTCCGAGCCACATTCAAACATTCCTCACACACCATTCACACACACTCTTACCAAAGGACAAGTCGCCATGTGGACGAATTCGAACCCCCGATCTTTTGGATAAGTGGACGACCCGCTCGATGTCCCGAGCCACAGCCGCCCACACCTGGATTTACATTCATAACATCCACACATCACTTTTATAAGTAAATCAAATGAAGACATGTCTCTGATGTGACGCTGTGGTCTGTGGCCCTCATTACTTGTCATGATTAAATCCACCACGTGTCCTTTGAGACTTTCCCTCAAATAAGACTTTTCAAAGTTACCTCAACAAACTCTACAATTCAAAATATAATTACGTTTGATGTTTCAGGAACCACCAAGGCCGACGACCGAGCTTTGCTGCTGAAGAAATTTAATGAGGAAGGATCCCAGTACTTCATCTTCCTGCTCAGCACAAGAGCCGGTGGCCTCGGCCTCAACCTGCAGGCCGCAGACACGGTCATCATCTTCGACAGCGACTGGAATCCCCACCAGGTCCGTCCACCCGCTCGCTTTATTATTCTGCCCTGTCACGACCCCACTGCTCACAGCGTGAATGCATGATTCCAGAAGATGTTTGGCAGTTTTTATAAGTCCGATGAATAGCCAATTTAAAGGGATGTTTACCTCAGGATGTGTGTCCCGTGTGCTGCCAGTCAAACCACAGGTTCCATACGATGTATATTTCATGGCATGTTTGTTCACAGATGCAAATTTAGTGAAGAGGGAATGTAAATTCATGTTCGCTGCACGTTATTCATGACCACAGACTGATCCCTGCAGCACATTGTGGAAGTTCAGGCAAAGTTTGTGGAATCGTTGCTGTGGACACATGTAAATATAGAGGATGTGACTTGCTAGCCCCCTGGTGGCTGGCGGAAGTACAGATCACAAGCCCCGCCTCCTCCATGTTAGCGGATAGGACATGGGCCACACTGCAAAGTCAGGTCAAATAGAGTTGTCATTTTAGGTAGTTCTTTAAAAAACTGATGATCAAGTGTTTGGTTTTAATTATGATGATTTAAAAATAGGGTGAAACATGATTGACACCTGAGACTGACTTGCGATTGGTCGAGCATGTGTTGACCTTGATGCAAAAGATGCATTATTAAGTTACCACAACACAAGACAAGCAGCAACACAACAAAACTTCAGCAGTTGTGTTTCCCGCAGCATCGTGGACCTTCTTGACTTTAAATGTCTCCAGTCTGGTGTGAACGTCTTTATGGAGCGAGCTGCTTCATTTGATCAGTTTTGCAGAAATAATCTAAGTCAAAGTTTTTATATTTTTGTCCCCCACTTATTTAAATGCGTTATTCTCTCTGTGATCTTTTTGTTGAGCTGACAACATCAAGCTCTTTAAAATGTCTTTCTCCGGCGAGTTGAATTCACATTTGCATTTCCCAAAAATATCTCCTCTGCGACTGATACTCTGAGATCAGACACTTTTGTTTTGCGCTCCTTTGCTTTCCAGAGATGCAAGATGCAAATCAGATAAACTGTGCCTGGGGCTCGTTGACGTCTCAGTGAATACGCTGCTAGACTGAGAAACTGCACTGATGCAGAACTTTGACAGGCTTAGTGAATATCTGCCTCAGACCCTGAAGTCTTTTATTCCAATAAATACAATAAAAGCAGGTTGCAAGTTATTAAGACACTGGAATGGTAAAGAAACAGATATTACGAGCTCTTGTGGAGATTGTCCACCTGAAATAAAACGCCAGAGCCAAGAGCACCATCCAGAATCCATCATTTAAATCAGTCAACCGGTGTTACAGTTGGACCTCGAGTGGCTTTTTGAACTCATCAGAACCCGTCTCACATTTCTCTCTCGTGTGTTAAACCCAGGACCTCCAGGCTCAGGACCGCGCCCACCGCATCGGGCAGACGAGCGAAGTGCGCGTGCTTCGTCTCTGCACCGTCAACAGCGTGGAGGAGCAGATCCTGGCAGCGGCCAAGTACAAGCTGAACGTGGATCAGAAGGTGATCCAGGCCGGCATGTTCGACCAGAAGTCCTCGAGCCACGAGCGCCGCGTCTTCCTCCAGGCCATCCTGGAGCACGAGGAGCAGAACGAGGTAAAACACCTGCCTGTAAGTTGTGTCTTTTGGTTTATTCTCCGTGTGAGCGTCTCAAGACCAAGAGGTGTTAATGTGTTAGAGCAGCCAGGATTATATAATGAACACAAGAGATTTTGTTCCCATCTTGTTAAATTATGCGTGCTGGTTGTGATTGAATCACCTCAGGCCCAGAGACAGCTCTGTAGACATGATCAGCATGATGTAATGCAATTTCAGTGATTTACATTGGGTGTGGTCACGTCTGTGTTTTGGAACCGAGCACGAGAAGCTCAAACCTTCTAATTGACCCAGAATCAAGATCTTATTCTGTTGTTGACGTGTTTCCCTGTTTTCCTGTTTCTCTCCCCTTGTCACTGCAGGAGGAAGACGAGGTGCCGGATGATGAAACCCTGAACCAGATGATCGCCCGCCTCGAGGATGAATTTGAGCTCTTTATGGTAAAGAAAAGAATCTAATTGACATATAAATTCAAACCCTCTTCTATATTTAGCCCCAAAATAATTTCTGTTATATCTAATCATATGGAGATCATCCAACATTATTATTTGTGCAGGCGCTTTCAGACTAAACTGTCCAATTACTTACTTACCATGGACACATGAGTCACAGTCACCTTCTCATCTTCAGAACACGCTTGGCAGCTTATGTATATTAAAAACAAATGTGTGTTGTCTGTATTTATTAACTTGGCACCACACGGCCTGAAGCTACACTGCTTCCTCCAAGACTATTTATAAAAACCTGAATTTAACGGATCCAAGCCCACATCGGTGATTGTGCTTCAATTACCAAGACGGTTCTTTCTGAACGAGCTTTAAGTGTTAATTCATTTATTGTTGAGTTTATTTTTAAGCATTAAGACGCCTCATGCACACCCTGTAACTGAAGCTATGGTAAATGTGATTTGCCAAATCCCAGTTGACGATGGAATTTATCCCAAGGGGCAGAATGTGAGAACGTAAATGTCTGATTGAGTTGCTTCAGACATTTTTCGAGAACTTTTCTTCGCAGCCCCCCCCGAGTAAAAAAATATTGGCAAAATGTGAGATTACAGAGGGAAGATTCACCGCGAGCGAGCGAGTTGAGGATGTTTCTAACCGGTGACGGACACGAAAGTGGAAGAACAGAAATATCTCAGCAGCATTAACACGTTTCGAGTCAGAACCCTCTCGCTGTGAGGCGACAGTGCCACTTAACCACCGTGCCGCCGGTAACGACATCTTCTCCATTCCAAACGCCACGCTCTCCACTTCCCCGCTGCTCCGCCACCAGGAAGGCACTGATTGCACGAGTAATCTGTTCAGTAATAAAACAAGGTGACGCTGTGTAATGGCTTGAAACTTAGTGATGTTAGTACCTGTCACTTTATATTACAAGTTAATGAGAGAATGTCACATAGTGATTGTGGGGAATTTAATTATAGCACAACATGGCCTGGTGGCTTATTATTCCTCCATCTATTGATGCAGCGGTGATATCTGATGCTGCTTCTCCATAATCTCTCCGCTTCAAGTACAGTGTCAGTTACATTTGTGTGATTATGAATATAAACAAACCGAGCAGTCTGCTGCTCGACTCCATGTGATTTTTCCTGCTTTTCTCCTCCAGCGCTTTGACATGGACCGGCGCCGGGAGGACGCCCGCAACCCGAAGCGTAAGCCCCGTCTGATGGAGGAGGACGAGCTGCCGTCCTGGATCATCAAAGACGACGCCGAGGTGGAGCGGCTCACGTGCGACGACGACGAGGACAAGCTGTTCGGCCGAGGGTCGCGCTGCCGCCGAGATGTGGACTACAGCGACGCGCTGACTGAAAAGCAGTGGCTGCGGGTAAAGTCTGAACGGATATAGAATGTAAAAAATATAATTGTAACTGCTTTTAAACAAGGAACAAAGTCGCTAAACTATACTTGAGTCACGAAGCTGCCGTCTGAAGATCGTAGCTTGATCTTTGTTGTCTCGCCAACAAATCCATCTCTCAGTGCTCCTTAGCTTCCCGACCACGTTCCAAAGTTTCTTTAATGCTTTAGTTTTCTACAAAAATGTCGCACAAACCGGAGGAAGCAGTGGAGGTGTTGTTGTTTCTTCTCACCGGTGGAATAAATCACATCTGTTGCATTAATTGAGCTCTGACAGCCGCAGCTCCGTGTGCGTGACATCGATTCAAAGCAAACAAATACTTTGATAATGAAGGAAAATGTCACAGCGCCACAGCGCGTCTCCCTGATGTGATGGAAATGGAGTTCTGTGGCACCGAGGAACAAAACGTGTCACAATCAACAATGTGCTAATGGTTGTTCTAATTGAATTAGGTGACAATAAGAATACACATAGTGATGTTTGGGGGCTGACATCGAAATTAGGGATTAAAAAGTTTCATATCAACCATTCTTTATCAAAACAAAGGCAATGATTGCTTCTCTGTCATATTTAAATGATTAATCGATCAGGTTCTAGTCATAATGAATTTAAATCATCACAACTATTGACTCTAATGAGGTGGTAAATGTTTATCTAGTGAAATTAGAGGCAGCCGAAGAGTTTTAGTTCAACTTGTTTCTAAACATGTCGGGTTAGAGAAGAGATAAAAGTTTGTGAACAATGAGACTTTTTAAGGTGTTGAACAACCACCTCCTTTTTTATGCACCGAGCAAATTATGATCCATTGTTGGCAAAACACGTCCCAACCGTAATTGGACGCTGGTGTTTTTCTTTCATTCTATTTCCCTCTGTGATGCGAATGGCGCCCGTTCACCCACGCCACATTTACAGTGAGTCATTCTCCTCGGAGAGACGGGTCGGGCTGGCAGATCCGTTTAATGACTGTGGCTCAGGTGTATCTGGAGAAAACAAGGATATAGAACAAAGAAACTTTGAGCCGAAGGTGACGTGTGTATGTTGGCAGCTGTGGTTCCGAGAGGCTCTGATTAAAAGAACAAAAACAAGCAATTTATAGGCTGTCCATTTCTGAGCGAGGAAGAACAACATGTTAAAGTTCTCTATCAGCCTGTTTTCGTTTTGTTCGTTCAATAAATTATCAAAACAGCTTGAAGTGGCTCAGTTTGCTGGATCGCGACGTACCCAGAAGTATTTTTTAAATAGTGCAACCGTACTTCATTTCATCATTAGGCAGTTTGATGTGACAGAGAGATTATGGAGCTCTGCTAATTGGAGAAAAGCCCGGAAAAAGAATCTGTCTCATCTGATTCTGATTTAGAAGAAAAAAACTAATCGGCGAGGCTTAAAATACAGATACAAAAATTCTAAAACTCTACAACAGTATTTGGAGAAGATCCATTATATATATTTTTTACATAAATGTCCTGCACCAAAACCCAAATAAGAAGCTTTTGTGTGATTGTCTGTATGTTTTTTTTTGTCTTTCGTCAAAAGGCATGACAAAGATTTGCCTTCACTGGTTTATGAGCATGAATAAGAACATTTTCTCACCTGGAGTCTGAACCAGCTTCACGTGTTTGTTCCATAGTTTCATTTGATCGGTTAGTTTTGGTTTCACGTTGTAATTTAGGGACTAAACCAAATTCAGTCTGACATACGTACGTCCTGTCGCCATCACCTACGTGGGCTGCGTCTAACTATACTCGACTTAATGTCTCTTGTCGGCTCCTTTCAAATTCCAGGCCGTCGAGGACGGAAACCTGGAGGAGATGGAGGAGGAGATCCGGCTGAAAAAGCGCAAACGTAAGAGGCGGCCGGAGAAGGAGTCGTCGAGCAGAGACGAGGGAAGCAGCAAAGCCAAGAAGAAACGTGGACGCCCCCCGGCGGAGAAGCTCTCCCCCAACCCCTCGAAGCTCACCAAGCAAATGAACACCATCATCGACACGGTCATCAACTACAGAGACGGGTGAGGACATTGATTTTCAGGACTTGTATGTGTGTGAATAGAGTTTCTTCAATAGCAAACAGTGTCTGTGTCTTTCCAGCAGAACTTTGATTTGACACAGACACACGGGCAGAGGCTGATTTGGGTCACTGGAAAAATATGCAGATTGAAGAAGTGTGTGTTGGGCTGTGATGGAGGTCCAAGTGTTCTGATCCCCCCCCCCCCCCTCTCCTCTCTCTCTCTCTGCACACTCTCCTTAAAGGGAAGGATAAGACAATGTCTGGCGATCCTCGCCGCTAACACACCCAGTCCATCTCAATCTGTCCCTGTTTCCAGATGCTCCAGACGCATCCTGTCACCGAAATACCAAATGCGCACAGTCACGTTCCCGAAAATAGGTCCATGTGTTTTTATTGACTAGTAATTGCAAAGCTTTCCACCGCGGTGTGTGTCCTCGGAGTCGGTGCAGACAGTGTGTGTCCTCGGAGTCGGTGCAGACAGTGTGTGTCCTCGGAGTCGGTGCAGACAGTGTGTGTCCTCGGAGTCGGTGCAGACAGTGTGTGTCCTCGGAGTCGGTGCAGACAGTGTGTGTCCTCGGAGTCGGTGCAGACAGTGTGTGTCCTCGGAGTCGGTGCGGACAGTGTGTGTCCTCGGAGTCGGTGCGGACAGTGTGTGTCCTCGGAGTCGGTGCGGACAGTGTGTGTCCTCGGAGTCGGTGCGGACAGTGTGTGTCCTCGGAGTCGTGCGGCTGTGTCTGGAGCAGTGTGTGTCCTCGGAGTCGGTGCGGACAGTGCGTGTCCTCGGAGTCGGTGCGGACAGTGTGTGTCCTCGGAGTCAGTGTGTGTCCTCGGAGTCGGTGCGGACAGTGCGTGTCCTCGGAGTCGGTGCAGACAGTGCGTGTCCTCGGAGTCAGTGTGTGTCCTCGGAGTCGGTGCGGACAGTGTGTGTCCTCGGAGTCGGTGTCCTCGATCGTGCGGACAGTGTGTGTCCTCGGAGTCGGTGCGGACAGTGTGTGTCCTCGGAGTCGGTGCGGACAGTGTGTGTCCTCGGATGTGCAGAAGTGTGTGTCCTCGGAGTCGGTGCGGACAGTGTGTGTCCTCGGAGTCGGTGCGACAGTGGTGTCCTCGGAGTCGGTGGACAGTGTGTGTCCTCGGAGTCGGTGCAGACAGTGTGTGTCCTCGGAGTCGGTGCAGACAGTGTGTGTCCTCGGAGTCAGTGTGTGTCCTCGGAGTCGGTGCGGACAGTGCGTGTCCTCGGAGTCGGTGCAGACAGTGTGTGTCCTCGGAGTCGGTGCAGACAGTGTGTGTCCTCGGAGTCGGTGCAGACAGTGTGTGTCCTCGGAGTCGGTGCAGACAGTGTGTGTCCTCGGAGTCGGTGCGGACAGTGTGTGTCCTCGGAGTCGGTGCGGACAGTGTGTGTCCTCGGAGTCAGTGTGTGTCCTCGGAGTCGGTGCGGACAGTGTGTGTCCTCGGAGTCGGTGCGGACAGTGTGTGTCCTCGGAGTCGGTGCGGACAGTGTGTGTCCTCGGAGTCAGTGTGTGTCCTCGGAGTCGGTGCGGACAGTGTGTGTCCTCGGAGTCGGTGCGGACAGTGTGTGTCCTCGGAGTCGGTGCAGACAGTGTGTGTCCTCGGAGTCGGTGCGGACAGTGTGTGTCCTCGGAGTCGGTGCAGGACAGTGTGTGTCCTCGGAGTCGGTGCGGACAGTGTGTGTCCTCGGAGTCGGTGCAGACTAAAAGCCCGGAGAGGCTGACAAGTTTCATCTCTCATCCGAGAGGCTTCTTCACTTCAGTTCCACACGTCCTGTTAGTAGAAAACTGATCTTGTGGCCGCGAGTTATTATTTTCTTGCCCAAATGGGGTTCAATTTCAACGTTTCTAAAGAAAAAAACTTTACTTTAAATACCTGTGGATTTAATTAAAAGCAGACTTCTTAAGTGAAGTATGTTATTATCACCAGTAGAGCTGGAGTGGAATGGTCATGCAGCGCGAGTCTCTGAATTGGAGAAAATAATGCCTTCGGGGGGGGGGGGGGGGGGGGGGCGAATGAGTCAAGGAGACGTGCGGATTCGAGAGGATCCACACGTCTCGAGTAGGTACTTCCTCCTCTTCTCCTTCCTTCCTTCCTTCCTTCCTTCCTTCCTTCCCTCTTTCCCTCTTTCCCTCATACACAGGAATACAAATAGGAAACAAGTGATAAGAAAAATCGAAATCAATAATATTAAAACAAGCATAAAAAGAAGCAAGGATACAAAAAAGAAAAGATATAATAATTAACTATACACATTTAAATATATATATAAGCATAAAACAGGTGAGCGTTCAGTCACCGTCACCGCACCCCCACTGAGAGACATTGAAGAGTCCAATGTCCTGAGGACGGAGACATCGGTCTGCTCCAGAGAGTCGTCCTCTGCCTGGTGACGCTGCTGTGACCAGTTCAGCTTCTTATCGCTTTCGCCAAGAAACGAGTTGTATTTTCAAAGACGTAGCAAACAAACTTTTAAAACTAAAAACAGATTTATTCTAAAAAACACAATTTGGTCCAGTGCTGCCAGAGAGACGTCTTCTCTTCACTGTCGGTGATCAACAGCGTGTCACAAGTCAGCGCTCCATGAAATGAATTTTACTTTCACAGATAAACCTTCATATTTACCTTCGTGAGCCGCCTCCTGACACAGCAGCCGTCTGCCTCCTCGTCTCACACCCATTTAAAATCCCATCTCTCTCCTCTGTTTGATGAGCGTCACAGTTTGATGATCACGAGCTAGAGAGTGAACAGAAGAGGAACGTTAACTTTGTTTTTCTCAAAGTCTGTGTCACAACCGACAAGAGATTTGAATTTAACTTTAGACGTTGATTCATGTGCTGTCACCGTTGCTGTGAGGGCAGAAGAGAACTGAACACATTGACACTGACAGAGACAGCAGTCGCCTCCTTTACAGGTGAAGGTAGTTCATGAATGTGGCTTTCTGGTGTGTGTGTCTGTGTGTGTGTGTGCGTGTGTAGAGTTCCTCTGTGTGTAAGTCTGCAGCAACCAGCCCTGCCTCGACCATCCAATGGAAAGTACTGATTCTCCCTGGTCAGCAGAATACAAAAACAGACATGAAGTCATGTCTTAGTACAGTGAGATAAACATCCTCATGCTCTCTCAGTCCAAGCAGCCCTGACTGTGTGTATGAGAGTCTGTTTCTCCCGTGCATGGACCAACATGTGCATTTGTGTTCCCATTACTCAAGTATGCATTGGCCGAGTACTCCGCCGAAGCTTTTCCAGGAAACCGCTACCTGCTATTCCAGAAGTCAAATTCCTTCCTCTCCCAGTTGATGGTTTATTCTTCCCAGAGCATCTCAATCATCGCTCTGTCACTCCTCCCACTTCAGCCAGTGAGAGGAGGATTCCAGGGCTTTGGATTCCTGAGCTTTCAAATCTGTTTCCTCATAAAACAAACAAACATCTCTTTGGTTTAATTTGGAGCTTCCTGGAACTTCACTATCTCTTATTTCTTAAATGGAGCCACGCAACCGTTGAGGGTTCATGTCCTGAACCAGATTAACAGTTTATAAACAACTCAGTATGCCACACACACTCACACACTCACACACACACACACACACACACACACACACACACACACACACACACACACACACACACACACACACACACACACACACACACACACACGCATGCACACACCCACAGTTGTTTTATGTCAACCCATTGGAATCAAGCCTGTAAATTCTGGCTCACATTTTCCCATAATCCCAGTGTCTTTCACAGAAGTCAGCGCCGGGGTCCGTTCCCAGGGGTCCCCCCCGTTGCATCACGATTTACACATCAAAGTACGAAGCTCCATTTTGAACATACCATCCAGCTCCTTTGTTGTTTCTGCACAGTTTACACAGTGGATCTAAGCCCACGTTCAGAAGTCCGCGGCACGGCAGTGGCAGATTGAACGATAACCAGGGGATCTGAGATCCGCAGCCTTGAAATCAGCCACAGCGGCTCCGTGTCTACACAGGGATTATTTCACACTGTGGGAATTTATTATTTCACCTATGCCAGAGCTTGTGAAATCTCAGGATTTCAAAGGGTATTTACAGCGTGAACACAACAAACGTTTTTTTATTTAAAAAGTACAATCTGCAGCACTTTTGCCTTTTCCCCAGTTTTTCTCTTCATATCACTGAAAGGATTTTCTTTGCTCATCCCCTGGAAACATTAAATGATAAATGATAATCAGCAGAAACTCCGTTGAGGGATTCATTGTGGGTTTTAAATTAAATGTGATAAAACATTTATGGACCAGTCGACTGAACAACATTTCCCTAGTTGCTAGTTAGTTATATGAAGATAGCTTTTTAGTGACACTTGTATATTACAACTCGCTGTTTGAGAAGGTTGGTGCGTTTCTGTTTGGATGCTGTCGTGCACTGATCTCGTTCAATGGTGATTAATGGTTAAAAGCAATATCCAAGGTTTGATTGGCAGCTAGCGAACCTGTGTTGCATGTCACCACCTCTCTTCTCCTTGTCTCTAGACTGTCAACTCCTAAATACATAAACTCCTAAATAATACATAAGCTCCTAAATGAAGGCAAAATGTCTCAAAACTATATATATAGATTTGAAAAGCTCTTTTGTTTTTAAGCTGAGCTCTTCAAAGGGGCACTTTCAAAGGACTTTATATAATCTGTTTAAAAACACTTTGCTGCAAAAAACAGGCATTAAAACAATAAAATGCAAAAACGGAATAGAAACCATTCAAGGAAACAAAGAAGCATGAATCCATTCAGGCTGGGGGGGGGGGGGTTCATGGTGAGTATTAACATGGAGGAGATAAATGTTTTTAACTTGGGTTAAACATGGCCAGTAGATGAGTGCAGCGTCTCCGTGTTCAGCTCGTCCTCTGGGATCCGGGCGCTGCCCCTGATGACCTGAGAGCTTCGTTAGTCAGAGGTGTATTGGGCTCGAGCCACCGAGAGATTTACCGACGAGCAGCGCGACCTACATTCTCTGATCCCCCGGAGCTTTACCTCGATTGGTCACAAGTAAATCACCGCAGATTTAAAGTAAACTGAAGTAAACTTTTCCAAACCCAGTCCGTGGTCTGAAGTGTTGTTCTGCTCACAGCTGTTTTCAGACATGAACTCTGAAATTGTCTGGAGAGTTTCCGAGAGTTTGCCTTTCACATATGAAGAACGCAGCAGGAGCCTGTGTGAGTCACATGAGTTCACAACAGCAGGATCGAATCTGAAGCATCCAGGCGAGGTGGGGGGGGGGGGGGGGGGGGGGGGTTCTGGGTAGAGCAGCAGGAGGCAGAACATGACATATTAATTCAGCTGCTGTTTGTGTTGACAGCATCTTGACAGCGGCATCAGCCCTTATTGTCAAAGCGTCATCTTTCCAATTTGGCAATTTCGGCCTCTTCTACGGTGTATGTCTCTTATTTTTCATCCTGAGATATTAGTATTCATGTCCAGCGCATGCGTCATCAACACCCCCACTCACTCGAGATGAATTCTCTGGATATCGTCTTGCTCTGTTCTCACATGGACGTACAGAAACAGACCACACTCACTCCCCTGAAAGCTTCAGGAAGACGTCTGAAAAGGTTCAGTGTCTGTGTGGAAGCAGCTCATTTGGCCTCTAGGTCGCTGATTAATTGGCGGGTGAACTTTTTGAACTGTCAGTCGAAGAAGCAGCAAGTGATCCTGAAGTGATCTTCACTTGGCCTGACAGCGTTTGAACAAAATACTCCAACAACATAAGAGGACGCGTCAATAAACCAGCGAGAAGTCTTAAGTTCAGTCGTTGCTGATTTACAGCTGATGGATCTTCTTCCACACGGTTTCAGAAGAACCTTGAATACTGTTACGTCTCTGCGTCTTGATTTGAGGATCTTACTTTAAATAATCAAAGTATAAAGACTATATCAGTGTATATGATTCTGAAAAATGAAAAGATAGAGCCGGAGCAGGAGCAGCCTGACCTGATGTTGTGTATTCAACATCCCACTCGTATGACCTTTGTTCTTTCTGATTCTCATTCTAGCTGCCAGGTCTTCCCTGGTCTCTTCCTCTTCCCTTCACTCAGTAGCTGTTTCTTGGCCCAAAGCATTATAGCATGTTGTCGAGTCGCTCCTCATAGCTGCAGTGTAGTTGTGTAGTTGTGTAGTTCTTGGAAATGATCACTGTGAGTCAGTGGAGCTGTATCCGAATACATACAGTGCTTGTAATTAGGACTATGTCGTCCAGCGTCTCATGGATGTGCTCTTTGTATTTACTGGACAACAACAGAGCTCCGTGGGACGCATCAATAAACTAAACCCGGCTCTGGATTCACACAATACATCAGCCGGATGCATTCACTGTTTGTTTTGCTCTTTTCATGGGATCCGTGAATCCTCGCTGATGAAAAGCCACCGTGTAGAGTCTGAACGTATCCGGTGCCTTTCAGTCGTCCAGTCACAAAGGATCTCAGGCAGACTGTACACAGCACATAGCTACAGCACTAACCTCAACAAGACATTGAATTCAAGTTGCTCCCACTGGTTTACCTTGGATGCAATGCACGACAATGGCCTGTCCGTTCATTAGGGAACATTCATTGAGAGCAACCGTTCATAGACGTCACCATTCATGGGCCAAACCATTCATTAGGACTATTCACTGGATGCAACCGTTCCTTGACCTAACTGTTAATTGCCTAGAAAAGATAAGATAATCATTTTCTACTCCCACAGGGAAATTTGCAGTCTGCAATTGCAGAAACAGAAACAGATATAGCACAGTAGCTGTTGCCTGAACTGGAGAATCGGTTGTCGTTTGTAAAAACTGGCCGCGATAAAACACTTTCTAGGTAGAAGTCTCTGCCAGTCGACAGGTTAGAGTGTGAATCTAATTAATAATCTAATCGACGGAGGGTGTCGCACCTCGTTAAGCTCTATGAGACAAACTGTGATTTGTGAATATGGGCTGTACAAATGTAATGTGATTGATTGATTGATGATTAATGTTGAATTCCTTTTGTGTTGGTTTCCAGGGCAGGGAGACAACTGAGCGAGGTCTTTGTCCAGCTGCCGTCCAGGAAGGAGCTGCCAGAATATTACGAGCTGATCAGAAAACCTGTGGACTTCAAAAAGATCAAGGTATGATGTTTATGATCCGTAGAAATAATGAACAGGAGCAAAAAGATGCATCTGCCAGTCCACTGGTTGCCTTAAATGAAGCCTTGAATGAAGCCTTGCCGAGCCTGATGGGGGCGCTGTTGTTGTTGTTGTCTCTCTGTTCACAGGAACGTGTGAGAAGTCACAAATACAGAATCATTGCCGACCTGGAGAAGGACGTGATGCTGCTCTGTCACAACGCTCAGACCTTCAACCTGGAGGGGTCACAGGTCAGAATCCCAGCTGCAGAGCTTCCTCTCACTGACTTCACCTGATCAATCTGTCTTCGGTTGTATTTGTTTTCTTTTGATCTAGTTGTTTACGATAAAGTTTGGGTTTAAACTCTTAAAATATTCAAACCTCAAATACATTTCTGGGTTTGATGACGTCCTCTTGTACTTGTTTTACTGAGTTTCTGTTTCTGTTAGAAACTGAGAATCTCTCACGTCGCTGATTTGTAAATGAACGAGTTATGAAAGCGTCCTACTTAACGTTTAGAGACTAAAACATCGACACGGTCTCCTCGTCCCTGTTCGAGGGGTCGGACGTCTGCGATCCTGACTCGTGCTGTCACGAGCTCCTTGTCAGAACCTGCGTCCTCCACCTACTTGTGTGTACGTGGTTCTGCTTGTCTGGTAATATTCAAGTGTCTCTTATCGTTTGGTTTATTTACATAACCTTGGTTTTCTGAGTGGCGTGAACGTGATGCTCCAAACGGGCTTGACTGGTGAAGTAGGTCCCAACTTTTGAGAAGAGGTTAAAACAAAGTTTATTTCAGTTCAGTTTGTTTCAGTTTAACTCGTCTTCCATCTGGCGTCCGCCCTCCATCTCACTCTCCACGTGATCTTTGACCTCGTCTCTCCCTCTCTGCGCCGCGGCTTGCTCGCTCGCTCGCTCCCATATTCCCAGAGTAATTCATGCTGTTGGAGGAAATGTTAACATCCCCGAGTCTCTTCTTTCTTTCTGCCTGCAGATATACGAGGACTCCATCGTCCTTCAGTCTGTTTTCAAGAGCGCGAGGCAGAAGATTGCCAAGGACGATGACAGCGAAGAGGACAGCGAAGAGGACGACGATGACGAGGACGAGTCCGAGGCCGAGGGTAAGAAGCACTGTTTCAAGTAAATGCATGTAAAAAAAAAACACACACACACACACACACACACACACACACACACACACGATCTCATTTATATTCTACACTGCAAACCCTGTGAATGCAAGATGTTGCTTTCCATCTGCTCCGAGGGAACGTTTAAACACAATAATATGATTTCTAAAACGCAGTTTATAGTTTTAATGGTCACATATTCAAACATAAACCATAAGTGATTTCAGATTAAACCAGAACCAGATCAGAACCTCTAATATCAGACCCCCCGAAATTGTTTTTTTCATCAAGATCCATAAGTTATTCCTTGATAACTTCACAGAAATATCAAAGAGCGCGATGTTAAAGACTCTTCTCCATGAATAAGTTCTTCATGTATCGTCCTCTAAGTTTCAATGAAGTGAATCCTGCCGACAGACACAAGCATCATCACCTTCTCGCCGGAGGCACTCGCCATGTCCTCCTCCTCCAGACGGGGGAGGAAACTAAATGAGTGTAATTTATGTTTTTGTGACTCATCAAGTTGTGATGTAAGACCTTGTTTGTTCGAACCTTTGCTTCCCCCCCCCCGTGCTCCCTTCAGCCAAGTCGGTGCGGGTGAAGATCAAGCTGAGCAAGGAGGCGCGGAGCTACGACAAAGGCAAGAAGAGGCAGAGCAGAGGGAAGGCCAAGCCGGTGGTCAGCGACGACGACAGCGACGACGACCAGGACGATAATGTAGGTCATCGCACTCTGCTCATTAGCATCTGCAGCTAAAACCAAACCTGATCTTTACTCAGACGAGAGGGTGACTTTCAAACAGGAGTCCTTCATCTGAAACTATTATCAAGTCATTTTTATTATCATCAGTAACCAGCAGATAGTTATGAACCCCCGGCTGGATGCTGGTCTCCACTCAGCTGCTCCCTGCCAGCGCTCTGATCCTCTGCTCACACCTTGAGGTGTCAGGCGCAGACGTTTAAATTGCTGTTAAATTGTGTCTCAGAGAAAGAAGCTGCAGGAGATTTACTGTGCTGCTCAGAGTCCTGTGTCTCTGCCGGTGTCCACAGAGGAGCGGGGGGGGGTGGAGACGAGGAAACATCGGCCCCTGATTAAGACACAGTTGTTATTCTGATTGACAGATCACTATCAGCACATTTCAAAATCAGTTCACTGTTGTTTCCAGTTTAAGATATTCATGAGGTTTAATTTATGATGAAGCAGTGATTGTTTGTAAGTTTATCCCTCCGGCCTCTTAAACTCCTCTTTAAGTTACTTTCTTCTTCTGAATTATTCACGTGGGCTCCAACCTGACATTCGGTATTTTTGGAGGAAAGTGGTACTTCGTCTTTTTCTATTTCGTAAACTGAAGTCTGAACATCTTAGTCACAAGTTCCTTTCACTTCCTACTCGGAAATCATTATTTTATAATAACTTGAAGGGCGTCATTATTTTTAAGTGGAACCGTTGAAACAAGCATTGGAACTTCTCAGACTTCAATTATGCTGCTGCTGCTGCAAAGAGACGTTTAAAGTCTCCGTGCAGAGAGCGGCATTGTGGGTAATTGTAGCTCACAGGACTCCTGTGTAGCGTAGATTCTGATTTAACTTTCTGATTTCAACACAAACCGGTTTATCAGACATGTTTCATTTATATCCTGTTTCACTCTGTCTCTCGCTCGGGGACCAGCAGCAGTGTGAAGGTTCACCTTGTTGTGGTTGTTGACGACCGCGTGCTGCTGTGAGGTTTCCCTTAACTCACCATTAGTGAACGGCCTGTTTGTATAAAACCTTTTTAAGATCCAGTCAATTAATAACCATTGACTCACTGAAGCTTTGAGTTCAGCTGCACAGATTTTAGAGATGAGAAGAATCAGAACTTTCTCTACGTGATGACGTCACAGTAAGAAACGTGGACCCTGGAGGTCAAAGGGCCAAAAAACACCGATGTTAATATCGAATAGAAACATTTTCAGTTTTCAGCTTCTTCGATGCTTCAGTGTTTTCATTCAGCAGGAGAGAGGCTGACCTGTCGGCTGAAGCTCAGTGAAATCCACTGACTGAAGAATATAAAACCTAGTGTGTGATCTCCTGTCACGGGGGGGAAATAATCTGCCTTTGTGTTCAGAGGAAACTCGTCTCTTCGTCTCTTCGTCTCTTCGTCTCTTCGTCTCTTCTTCTCTTTGTCTCTTCTCCTCTTCTTCTCTTCTTCTTTGTCTCTTCGTCTTTCTTCTTCTTTCTCTTTCTTCTCTCTCTTCTTTCTCTGTCTCTTCTCTTCTGTTCTTCTCTTCTTTTCTGTCTTTTCTCTTCGTCTTCGTCTCTTCTTCTCTTTTTCTTTGTCTCTTTCGTTCTTTCTTCTGTCTCTTCTTCTCTTTGTCTCTTTCTCTTTCTCTCTTCTTCTTGTCTCTTCTTCTTCTCTCTCTCTTTCTCTTCTCTCTTCGTCTCTTCGTCTCTTTCGTCTTCTTCTCTCTCTTCTCTTCTTTGTCTTCTCTTTTCTCTTCGTCTTCTTCGTCTTTCTCTCTCTTCTTCTTTTCTCTCTCTTTTCTCTTCTCTTTTCCTTCTCCTCTTCTTCTTCTTCTTCCTCTTCTTTCTTTCTCTCTTCTTCTTCTCTTCTTTCTCTTCTCTTCTTTCTCTCTCTCTTCTCTCTCTCTTTTCTCTTCTTCCTCTTCTCTCTCTTTCTTCTCTCTTCTCTCTCTCTCTCTTTGTCTCTTCTTCTCTTCTTCTTCTTCTCTTCTTCTCTCCTCTTCTCTTTCTCTCTCTTCTTTTTCCTCTCTTTCTTCTTCTCCTCTTCTTTCTCTCTTCTTCTTTTCTCTTCTCTTCTCTCTTCTCTCTCTTCCTCCTTCTTCTCTTCTCTTCTCCTCTTCTTCTTTTTGTCTCTTCTTCTCTTCGTCTCTTCGTCTCTTTGTCTCTTCTCCTCTTCTTCTCTTTGTCTCTTCTTCTCTTCCTGTCTCGTCTCCTCTTCTTCTCTTCTTCTCACGACAGATTTCAAACTGATGCCTCTGGATGTTTGTTTTTTAAAGGTCTTCATCTTTCCTCTGTTCTTCCCCGTTGTTAGAAACGAGTCTGACTGGGAAGAGGGGGTTTGAGGAAAGGTCACCGGCTTCACCTTCAAACCCTCGTCCCTCCTGAGATCCGTCTCATTCCCTGGAGTTGATGTGTTCAGCTCTCGACCTGTGTGACCTACTGTCGATGTGCTGAACTGACCTTCATCACGCTGCCTCTCTCCTCCTCCTCCTCCTCCTCCTCACCCTCTGTTTCTCTTCTGTCCACAGGATCAGTCAGACAAGAGTAAGAGCGACGACGAGTGAGACGAGGACGTGAGGATGTTGTTTATAGCACTTAGAAAACAAAAGGACAATATCTTCCATCGCTGTCACTCTGGTGCAACTTCTCTTTTTTTATTTGACTCCATTTGTCTATTTGTATTTTGTGACTCTGTCCCTTGTCCCACCAGCTTGGAAATGTATTACTATCAATAAGCTAAAGCAATACCAATCCGCTTATATTCCTGTTTTTAAGACAGTTTTTTAGTATATTTTTTAACTCAGCGCTTTGACTAAGATTTCAATTCTGTACGGTAAAACAAACAAAAACAGAAAAGTTGGTTATGCTTCACGCGCTTTTGCTTCATTTGTACTCGCTTGCTTGCACTTTTAGAAGATTCAGTCTTAAAATCCAAGTTTTAAAACAAACGTGTAATAAAAAAAACATAAACGTGTAAAGTTTGTGCAGCGGAGGACGTCGACGTGGAGACTCTGGTGATCGAGTTACAATCAAGTTTTTATCTGTTTCTGTTTCACCTCGTGCCAAATTTGGAAAACGTAAAAAAGATCGTCAGACGGAAGATTGTTTGATCGACGCTGTAACTGTTCAACTCCGACCCGTAAAGTTTAGTCAAGTTTTCAGCTGCAGTCGAAACCGAAGCTGAGAATCAACAGAAATAATCCGAGACTCTTTTCAGTGAAGCGAAGATTCCAGCTTCTCACGTTAGAAGACGTCCTGTTTGTCTTTCCCATAAAACTTTAGGTCAAATATTTTAAAAACGTCAGTACAAAGTTAATCATGTGAATCATTAGTAGGAGGTTTTATGTTTCATGAGCTCCATTCACGACGGTAAAGCTTCTTGATAAAGTTTGAATTATCGTAGTTTTAGAAGTTTAAACATCGTGTTTGAAAAAAACCAGAACAGAAAAACTGTCTGAAGATGATTTTTTTGTTTTTAATCGTTCCTTCATTACAAGAGAAAGTTGCTCAACACTTTTTACAGAAGATGTGAATATTTAAACCCTTTTTAAAACGACAGTTATCGCTTCATGGAGCAACGTTAGTTGCTGGTGACTGTTCATCTTTAATGAAATGATTTTAATCTGCTGAAACTAACAACATGAGTTCCCAGTTAATCTGCAGATTCTCTCCTGGATTAAATCAGTTTATCGTTGGTGAATCAAATGTAAGGAAAAGTGTGAGAAACCAAATGTTCACTTTGTCCTGGTGAACGATCGAGAGGAAATCTTCTAATATCTGAAGCTGGAACCTGAGAAATTCTGGGAATATTTCACTATTTTTTTGCTTAAACAAGAAACACGATAACTTGTTCATCAACTAACGGATTCCAGCTGTGGATGATTCTCAGATTAACCGAGGCCATAAACGCCAAAATGCTTTTTCCAGTGTCTCGTTAGAAACCTGTGACCTCGCGTTATCGACCCTCGTCAGACGAGTCCTCGCATTTCACGTGTTTTTCCTTCCCATGTTTTCAAGCTGTTGTGAGTCGGAGCAGAGGTTCTGAACTTTGTCGATTTTTCTTGAACAGAAAAGTGTGTTTTTTTTTTTTTTTTATTGAGAATCTGGAAACAGAGCGACGTCTGATTCAGAGTTTTCTGTAAAATTCATGTTACATCAGATCCTGTGGCAGCGTCAGGTTGTAAAGTGTCAGCTGGTCGTTGCAGATGATTAAAAAAAAAAAAAAAAACAGTGTTAAAGTATAAAAAATATCTGATTTGAGTGACTTTGAATTTCCTGGTTATATATTTCACACAGTGTATTGATTTCTACCTTTTTGAGTTGACGTGGTTGTGATTTCCTTTTCTGGGTTCGTAGCATGATCTCCTCCCTGGCAGTAAACCCTGTACATGCAGATAGTGACGCTCCGTACGTGGGACTTAATCTTTGCTTTCTTTGCACAGTGTCTTTGTGGTTGTATATCGAAGCCCAGGGCAAATAAAATCTCACCGATTTTCAGCACAAGAACAAAAACTCGTCTGTTTATTTATCGCTACGAACCATTAAAAGCTGCTTTTATCACGTTTAAATCATCTGATCCAAGTTGTTCCTCAGCTACATTTATGTTTAGGACTTTAATCACGAGTTCATTATACACATGAACAATTAGAATTTCAATTAGAGATCATTATTTGTACACCGAGACATTAGTGCTTTTACTAATGGAAAATAATAATTATAATAATAATAGGAAACATTTTTACCAACATTTCTGTTTTCAGATGTTTTTTTACAAATCAAACAATCAGTTAATTCATTAAAAGATATAGTTTCCCCTCAACTGCAATAATAAAATATATGATCCAACAATAATAATCATCGGGTCCATTTCTCTAGATATTAATTACAACCTTCACAACCTTAATGCAGAACAGAGGGTTATTTTTACACTGAGGCTTCGGCACTTTGTACTTATGTAAAAGAGAATGAAGTTGTATTAATATATAACAGTAACGTTATTTATTAAAGTTCCTTCACAAGCAGAAATGAAACCTCTCAGGTTCACACATGAGAATAAAAACACTTCCTCCGCAGCTGCAGAACCGTTCAGACACAGGAAGTCACTGGAAGGTCCCGATGATGTAACGAGTTCATAAAGTTAATTAATCATCTTTATATAAAACATGATGCAACATGTCAGGTTCTGGTTGTTAGTTTAAAACCCTCTCAATGTTTTCAGGATGTGATGCCGTTTGTGTTATTGTTCCTGATGAACACGGAATTCTTTAAATGTCTGTTGGAAATATTCCTTTTTCTGTCGAATCGAACATTAACTGAACCGAACGTGAATATTAACTTTCTCAACCTTCACCGCTCCTCATTCTTCAAACCTGTTCTGAGTTCTGTGCCACATATAATTCATTTAATTTAAATTCAATTTGATATTTGTATTCTGCTAAATCACAGGAACCTTTTAATATTACAGAGAAACAAAGAGAGAGAGAGACGTGAAATCCTCATCGTACAAAGTGTCCTCGACTAAACAATGTCCTTCGTCACAAATCTAAAAACAACGGAACCTGTTTATTGTGGAGCAGAGAACAGATTCTGTCTCGCATGAAGCTGAGGGACACGAGACACGAGGGACAGATCGGTTCTGTCCAGCTCGTCCTTCAGTCTCCAGCAGGTCCATCGGTCCCATCGTGGACACACCTGTCTCAACCTGCTCCTCTCAGCGGATCGTACTGTATTCAATGAGTCCCGGTGGTATTGTTCCGTTCAGACCCAGGAGGGCAGGAGACGGGCCGTCCCACCGTACAGCTGGCCGGACTCGAACACTCGGCAGCACATCAAAACAGCTCCCCTTTGTGTTTCCTGTCATTTTCCACTAAGCCGATTCCCCTGAGGAGCGAGCGCCGGCCGGGCCCCGTTTCATCTGCTCTTTGAAGCGCCGAGCTGTTGGGACAGACCTGAGCCCAGGAAGGGAGAAACCAATTGGGTGTTAATCCCGGTCTGAGTGCCAGAGATGTCAGCTGGAAGAAGTCAGGTGCCGGTGCGATTCCCGGCTATCCCTCTGTAGCTTTTGTTCCCGCGGCTGCGCCATCATCACATTCTCCAGGCGGCAGATGCAGGTCCCTCGGAAACCCAAACGGATTCAGGGAATGTTCCCTCCTGACGTGAAAGGACCAGGTGCTGTCTATTATTAAAGAGCCGCGGAGTTTGTCTGGTGTCGGGACGCGTTCGCATTCAAGGCCGCAAACGGGCCCGATCGGTGCTAACGCGTGCACAACTTAAAAGGAAGAGCGGGAAAAGGCTTTGTCTCCCTTCGGATTCCCGGGTTCACTATCAGTTTAACGCATGATCGAGGAAAAGGCAGATTCTCCTCTGGGGCCCGGAGCTCCGGGTCCTGGTCAACTGGACGGACACATCGCACGAGGACACGCGGGACACGAGACGAGTTCTTCACAGTTCACATCGGGGCTGATTCAAACTTTGACTGTCCTCTTTGAATCGTCCCTCACCCTGTGGTTTATCTGAGGACCTAGAAGAAGACATGTCCAACCCGGTCCACAGACTGAAGACTCACCTGTAACTCTTCTTAGGATTGAAGGTATCTGCCAAGTGTGCGTTCCACAGACAGACACAGTCTTTATTCAACTTAGGGTTCAGTATCTTGCCCAAGAGCACTTCGACATGAGGAGCCAAGGAGGAGCCGGGGATTGAACCCAAACCTCTCATTAGTGGACAAGCCTCTTGACCACCGGAGCCACCTGAGTGTCAACATCGCAGAACGTAGATTTCCTTCGTTGGTGAATGACGATGTTACAAAACCTCTAAAAGCATCCGAGTCCAGATTGTGAAGTGAAGGAAAGTGTCTGTTCACGAGGAGACAAATAAATAAAGTTGGTTGTTGTTGTTGTTGTTTACTTCAGTCCCACACTGGCTGAAGTCCAGTCGTCCCAGCTGTCTCAGTTTGTTCTGGTTCCAGCTGCTCTGACTTTCACCTGCAGCGTCTCTCACTCTCATCGTGTCCGACTGGATTCTCTTCATCACTGATTATCGCTAATGAACCGTTTCTGTGTGATTCCCTCATTAAATCACTCAGCGGTTATCTTTATTAGACATTAAAGTGAGCTGAAGGATGAAGGGGGACGTCTCACACACACTGAATTTTGCAGTTTTCACAAACTTCAGCAGCTCAACGTTAGAGAGCCTGCAGATAGAGAAGGATCCTCCTGTCTGCCCTCTAGTGGACATATCGCTTAACGTACATGCGCATGTAAAGCTTGCATGGAAGAACGTGGCCGGTGACGTTTTTATTCTAGAACATAGGACAAGATGGTGAACGTCTCCTGTGCGTTTGAAGGTCTTCTGCTCGGGGACAGAACCTCAGTTGTGCACCTCAGCGTCCTCACGTGTTTTGACCTCGTGATCTTACGATACACAACGAACTGGAGGCTACGCCGAGGCTAGCGGTTAATCTGGCTACTGGCTCGTACGGCAGCACATCTGGTTAAAGTAAACGAGCCACACGTTGGTCTCACCGACCTGCGAGGTTCCTGCGAAAAATACATTTTCTTGGATCATCGGCTCTTTTAATCTCAGTGGGAGAATCTTTGTCTGTGAAGTGTCACAAACACGACGTCCCTCTGCCCCCGATCATCCCATTTGCATGTTTCAGAGCCGCCGTCTGTACGTCAGCGGCAGCAGGCGGCAGCAGGCGGCAGCAGGCGGCAGCAGGCGGCAGCAGGCGGCAGCAGGCGGCAGCAGGCGGCAGCAGGCGGCAGCAGGCGGCAGCAGGCGGCAGCAGGCGGCAGCAGGCCGGAGCAGGCGACAGCAGGCGGCAGCAGGCGGCAGCAGACGCAGCTGCTTTACATGAGACTCTCCTCAGGAGGTGAGTGAGGAGGTGAGTGAGGAGGCCTGTGAGGAGGCGAGTGAGGAGGTGAGTGAGGAGGCCTGTGAGGAGGCGAGTGAGGAGGCTCCTGCTCCCGGTACCAAGCCTCAGTCCCCAGTAGACGAGCAGCTGGGTGAAGGTCAACACGAGGTCAAGTGGGACCAACAGAAGAAGATGAAAGTGTTGTTTTGGGAGAATGAAGAACCAACGAGCTTCTCGTCGTCTTCACCTTCACCTTCATACGAATGTCCTAACACCAGAGATAAAGAAACAATCACTGAGAGCAAGTGGAGGTCACTGGAATCCAATTTGAAATGGTTGACCTCTCTGACCCCTCTGACCCCTCTGGACTCCACCGGAGCATCAGAGTCCAGCTCGTGTCTGAGACTGTGGAAGTTCTTCCCGTCCCGTTGGATCCACGTGCCGGGACGAGGTCACCGTGCGTGTGAGGTGCTCACGTGGTGGTTTATGAAGCGATGGCGTTTGGCCGCAGCAAAGAGATGATGAAGGAAACCTGTGACGAGGGAACTCACTGTGCTGCTGTTTGCTTGAGTTTAATATCTGTACATGAAACATGTGTTTACCAAGAAGAGGTCTGTTGTGTGTCGACATTGAGCTGGAACTATGAAGTCTGATTCTGCGTGGACGGTAAACACTTAAGGAATTTAGGCTTAATTTCCATCGCTTTGACCGTCGTGTCCACTGGTTATGATAATATTCTACGTGCTAACCAAGCTAACCCTTTGGTTTCCACTGGACTGGTTTGAAGCCAGGGCAGATAAGAAGGTGTGGCCAGCGTTCAAGTCATCTCTTAATTCCACCGTTTGACCCTGACGTGCTCAGGAGGAATTCACCGTTTGAAAGAGCCGCGGGATTAGAACCGGTTCGGCGCAGCAGGTGGCCGGGCAGTCGGTGGAGCCGGTGGCGGCGTGTTGGCTCGGCGCTCGGCGCTCTGACAACAGGTTCTCCTCTGCAGCTGCAGCATCTGGGCTTTGATGTCACGAAGGTGCTTCTCACAGAGCGGCCACGGAATATGAGCAAGTTCAAACAAAGTGATGAGTTATGAGTGATGCTCGACCTCCTGTCAGACTGTTACAGAACTGAGGGATTCATAGCTTTCAATAATATCTTCTATAACACTGCGCCTGTAAGAACGACTGTAGTTTTCTTATAGTGGATGTAAACTAAAAATAAACTGTGTTCACCATTAAACTTCAATTTGAGAATAATGAGCCAGATTCCGTCTGATTGGTGTAAAGATAAATGTGATGACGCTCTGACGGAGGAGACGCGTGTAGAAGGGTTAGTTTGAAATGAGTCATCAGCTCCCGTGAGGATTTCATGGTGATGAGTCATCAGCTGATCTAGATTCGACAGAGCTGTGATCTCTGTGTAGAACACAAAACACTGATGTGATGTTTCTCCCGCATCGACTTGATATTATAGGATTTGACTTGTTTACTAAGAACTCAAATCTAAATCTTTCACGAACCTGTCAAAATGTTCCCAGTAACTGATTCATACTTCTGAATTTCTGTGCTGAAGGTTTGAAGTTGATTCAATGATATTACAGTTAAACTCTCGGCTTGAACTGTGAACGGACTTCAGAGTGAGTTTTATTATATTTATTAGTCGATATATATAAATCTCCCAGTAACTCAGGACCTGAAGAGAGAGGAAGAACAGAGGAGCCCAGGCGGGGGGGCACTCAGCACTGCTATACACTGACTGCCGGAGTCCTGAGGCTCGTGGGAATGCAAACCTCGAGTAGTCACACAGTGATAATGATAATGTTTAGAAATAAAATGATTTGATTGATTGATAATCGTCTGAATCAGAATTCAGGACGTTCAGAGTCACAAGGAGCTGAAGAGAGTTCAGTCGGCTGCCGGGCCAGAACCAGTGAAGTTCTGCTCCAGCTGGGAAGGTAGTCCCAGAAATCCACCTGCCGAGATCTGATAGAGAGGAGGAGCGATGACGTTCGTCCTGATTGCAGAAGTGAATCAGCGATTATTCTTTTCACCGGGATGATGCAAGATAGACTCAAGGCTGAAGAACACACATTTTAATTCTAATTGCAAAATGGATAAGTGGCAACTCTGGGCCGAGGGAGAGTGAAAACCAATATCTCAGTCACTTGGTTCCATCTGCAGCTCTGAAGGTCGGACCGCGGCTGCTTCAGGTGAAACCTCTGAGAAGCTTGTGATGCTTTTTATTTGAAATGTTAACATTCATACCAATGGTGTGTGTGGGGGGGGGGGGGGGGGGGGGGGGATGACCTGCTCTAATTCAAAATATACAGTCTGAAGTAACTCAAGATCCAGCAGAGGGCGCTCACTAGCTTGACCCATTGCGTGCCCTCTTGACCTCTTTAAAATAAGTCACTAATGTGTTTCCACACACGGACACACACACACACAGACACACACAGACACACACACACACACACACACACACACACACACACACACACACACACACACACACACACACACACACACACACACAGACACACACACACACACCGATAGAATCAGATTCTGAGGTAAACAAAACCATTCGTCAGCTCCTGGGCTTGAAGAATCATTGTTGACCAAATAATTTCAGGAATAAATTGGAGCCAGTTCCTCGGTAGAAATTGTACGAAAACCATTTCCAATCTCGAGCGAACAAATGATTAAATTCAGCAAAAAAAGACCAGTTGTTGGACCTGATCGATCAAAGTAACACATCAGCAGTAACACATCAGCAGTAACACACCAGCAGTAACACATCAGCAGTAACACATCAGCATGTTTTCTCTCTCACAGTTAAATCACCCGAGCTTCTGGTTCCATCGTATCTTTCTTTCAATCATTTTTAAATCCTCTGCTGCTCTGTCACACGGCTTCTCTTCTATTCATAATTCTATTCATATGATGCAGAATGGTCTGATGTCTGTAAACTGACTGTGCCCTCCCTTCCTCTGCTCCCCCCCCCCCGCCTCCCTCTCCCGGAGCTGAACGCCCGAACACAACCCGTCTTCCTCATCACGTTTCCTTGTTGTGTCAGCGAGCATCGCTTCCCAAGACAGCGAGGTGTCACTCACTCTCTCTAAGAGTCTTATCTTCTCCACAGCGAGCTGTTCCATCTCCCGTCCCTGCTCCTCTGCTCCTCTCTGTCAGAAACCCCCTTCATCTCTGCACCTAGATCAGCTGCTGCTCTTCATCACCAGCAGCTCTTCATCACCAGCAGCTCTTCATCACCAGCAGCTCTTCATCACCAGCTGCTCTTCATCACCAGCTGCTCTTCATCACCAGCAGCTCTTCATCACCAGCAGCTCTTCATCACCAGCAGCTCTTCATCACCAGCAGCTCTTCATCACCAGCGTCTGATGGACAACGGTGCAAAGAGGGGGGGGGTCAAAGTTCAAATCCAATCCCAACAAGGAGGAGCACATCTCAGTCGCCTGTTATACAAGCTGCTACATGGAAACATATTTCCATGTTTACACTTCAGGACTCGTACGACATCCATATTCTGAACATGATTGTGTACAAATTGAAATAAACACAAAAACACACAATCCAGGTTTTGTGTGTTTTTGTTGCAAAAGGTTCATTTGGGAAGTTTGTCACCGTTTAAAGTTTCAACTGAACAATTGTCAAATGAGGTTTTTTTGCTGCTACTTTTAAAAATATATATTTTTTAAAGATTTACAGAACAGAAAGTTTGAAGCTGCATTTTGTGATTTGTGGAAACAAGAGAGCAGAAAATTTTCCAAACAAAATAACACACATTTCTGAGAGTTGCTTCTCTCACACACTCGACATGACAGCTCCCAAAAGATCGCCCCCTGGTGGCTGGCTGCAGTAAAGTCCGTCTCCTCCATGATAGCAAATTGGACATGGACAATTTTTTTCCTCTGGTTTCTGATGTGTGTTCAAATGTTCATTTTTCTGGTAAGTTTAAGTAATTAAACTATAAAAACCTGGTGAACCCTGACCTGTGATTGGTCGAGCGTGTGTCTCGGCAGCACGACATGCTTATAACAGCTGATTGTTTAGTTTGTGTCATGTGTGAGTTTATTCTCCAGCTACCGTCTGTATCCTCCGGAGAAGAGAATAAAGAGAGGCTGTCTTTGACACTTGCATTATGAATATCAGTTATTTTACATCTGTACAAACAATGTAGGTAGAATATATTGTGAGTCTCTTTTTCCCTTCAGGATCAGGGACACTGTATATTTATGTTAATGCTTTTCACGAAGTAACACTGAAGTAACACTGTTCTCACAGTAAAGTGTTCAATGACGTCTCCTCTCCTCCCTCCTCTCCTCCTCTCCTCTCCTCTCCTCTCCTCTCCTCTCTCCTCCTCTCCTCTCCTCTTCCTCTTCCTCTCCTCCTCTCCTCTCCATCCTCCTCTCCATCCTCCTCTCCTCTTCCTCTCCTCTCCTCTCCTCTCCTCTCCTCTCTCCTCTCCTCTCCTCTCCTCTCCTCTCCTCTTCCTCTCCTCTCCTCTCCTCTCCTCTCCTCTCTCTCTCTCCTCCCTCCTCTTCCTCTTCCTCTCTCCCTCTCCTCTCCTCCTCCCTCTCCATCCTCCATCCCTCCTCTCCTCTTCCTCTCCTCTCCTCTCCCTCCTCTCCTCTCCCTCTCCTCTCCTCTCCTCTCCTCTCCTCTTCCTCTCCTCTCTCTAGTCCTCTTCCTCCCTCACTCTTCCTCCTACCTCTCCTCTCCTCATCCTCTCCATTCCTCCTCTCACAGTCCTCTTCCTCTTCTCTCCCTTCTCCTCCTGCTCTTCCTCTTCCCTCTCTTCCTCTCCTTTCTCCTCTCCTCTCCTCTCCTCTCCTCTCCTCTTCCTCTCCTCTCCTCTCCTCTCCTCTCCTCTCCTCTCCTCTCCTCTCCTCTCCTCCTCTCCTCTCCTCCTTCCTCTTCCTCTCCTCTCCTCTCCTCTCCTCTCCTCTCTCCTCCTCTCCTCTCCTCTCCTCTCCTCTCCTCTCCTCTCCTCTCCTCTCCTCTCCTCTCCTCTCCTCTCCTCTCCTCTCCTCTCCTCTCCTCTCCTCTCCTCTCCATCCTCCTCTCCTCTTCCTCTCCTCTCCTCTCCTCCCTCTCCTTTCCTCTTCCTCTTCCTCTCCTCTCCTCTCCTCTCCTCTCCTCCTCTCCTCTCCTCTCCATCCTCCTCTCCATCCTCCTCTCCTCTTCCTCTTCCTCTCCTCTCCATCCTCCTCTCCATCCTCCTCTCCTCTTCCTCTTCCTCTCCTCTCCTCCTCTCCTCTCCTCCTCCTCTCTCCATCCTCCTCTCCTCTTCCTCTCTTCCTCTCTTCCTCTCCTCTCCTCTCCTCTCCTCTCCTCTCCTCTCCTCTCCTCTCCTCTCCTCTCAGCATGCGACAGCCAGCAGAACCAATATAAGACCTATGATCAGACCTATTATTCACAAATCACACATCTGAAAGGCTTGGGGTGTCGTTTGCATAATTGACACTGAGGTTTAGTTAAATTGGAAAACAGAAATAAAGTTTTTGATGATTAGAATCATTATTTCTCTCCGGTGGTGGTGCAGCGGAGTCACTGCTCAAAGGCACTTCAACAAACAGCAGCTCTGCTTCCAGCTGCTTTCGGCGTCCAACCTCCTCAACCCACATCTACGGCTGAGCCCAGACCCCCCACAGAGAAAATCCATTTGTCATATATATTATTTTGTCCCCTGCTAAATATGGGTAAGTTAAATTGTCAGAGCGGAGCACGAGTATAAGAGGAGAGCCAGTGAGGAGCAGCTGCAGGATCCGTCTGACGTGCACCAGATGAGCTGCTGAGCATCAGCAAGATGAACGCTCCTGATTCTGAATGAAACAAACGACCGAGACAACAACGTGAAGCTGCGACGCTCAGTGTCGGCTCACAGAGGCAGATCCATCACACCCCGTCACTGCTCCAATCATCACGGTGGTGAGAGGAGGCTGTTTGGCATCGTGTGTGCAAATAGGGGAGAGGGTTGGTTTCCTCGTCTTCCTCGTCTTCCTCCTCGGACACTGAACAGCTTGAGAGGCTGGAGAGAACCCCCCCCCCAGAGACCTGCTGCTGACAATGAGCGTCTGTATTTACACTTTGACTCAGAGTTGTTGGGACCGACTAGCGACTTGTTGAGCAGTTGTTGGTCACAGCAGATGGTTTTTGTGTTTAAGTGCTAGTGAAATGTGAGGTGTGTGTTTGTTGTGGGGACAATTCCCTTGCACCTCTTCTCAAGATAATACTTGACTTTTGATTTCGAGATGTGATGTTAGATGGAGTGCGACCCCACGGTGACGTCACCCTTACGTGTGGTCATGTGTTCTTCCTGCTCTCTTCTGCGTGACTCACATTCAGGGGGAACGAAGCACAGCTTGCTATTACTGTTGTTGTTGCTTCAAAAGAAATGGACGAATTATAATGTTTTCTTTATTGAAGTGAAAGACGTGTGTGGGCCTGTAGCACGTGGACGTGGACGTGGTCGTGAAAAAGGTCAAACTCATCAGAGGCAGAAAGATGCTCAACTGGATGATTGCTTTGCAGAGACTGGATTCCCACAGAGACATTGTTCCATGGTTCTGCTCAGGAGACACTTCTGAGCAGAACCTGCTCAGACGGAGGATCTGGGGCGTTTGCCCTGTTGTTGTTCTGCTCGCAGCAGATACAATTTTTAAAAAGTCACATAGAATTGAGCATTTTCTACAAACACAATTAGCATTTTTCCTGCTTTGCCAGAACAAAACACTGCTGTGAAATATGAATATGAATGTGGGAAACTCCTGCAGCCACCTGGTGTTTCACATCAGGAAAATGTGGCGAAAGGAACCGAAGATATTTGTTTTTATTCATTTTAGCCACACGATCTTTGGGCTCTGGTTAAAAACAGGGACGGGACTTTTTACTCAAAGTCAAGGATTTGTTTTTTATACAGTTATGATACATGTATATGTTAAACTGACCTGTTGTCCATACGTTTCAATTGAGAGCAGGACGCTTGACAGGCACAGCAGGACATTCCCCCCTCAGTTATATGTAATAACAGTTGTATGAAAGCCAGCCACCAGGAGGCGATCAAGATGCTTTTGGGGGGCTGTAGGATGGAGTCTATTGATTGAAGCAGCAGCCGAACCCAGCGCAGAGACATGTAAGCACAAGCACAGCGGCTGCAGCAGCTCCTGGAGGGTTGTGAACAGAGCAGGACTCTTTCTAGAGACATGGACGGGTCTCGGTAGGACCGGTGACCCAGAGCCCGGTCGTCACTGGCTGAGCTCCATGGATCCTGTGATTGGACGGAGAAACCTACAGAAGGACAACTGGTTCTAAACCTTCATGTCTGGTTTAGAACCAGACATGAAGGTTTCTCTGTTCCTCACAGTCTCAGTGTCCTTCAGGTGCTTTGTCCACAACAGAGACACAGCTGGTCCACTTCCTGATGTCCTGGCTCCACTGGTCTCTGGAGTTATCGAGCTCTGACGACCCTCATCACCCATTTGGAGCATTTCTCTTGCTGTACACTTTCTGTTGGGAGGTTTACTGGGAAGAGTTGCTTTCCAGTCAGGGTTCGCTGATGGGGTTAGTTTGTTTTGCACTTCTTAAACCAATCACAGGGCTCTCTGGTGACAGTAAGCCCAGTGACGGTGCTCCGCTGCAGAATGGCGTTGGAGGGGAACTTGTTTTGGTGGCACATCAGCACACAGGGAGGAGATCCCTGTCAGGAGATGTGTGTCGAGTGTGTGCGGAGCCACGACTCTGTGGGGGGGGGGGGGGGGGGGGGTCGGTTGCAGCTCTGAGGTTGTTGTCGTGTCCCGTAGCGAAAGGGATTTAGTAAATGGAAACAGGCCGGAAGCAGAAGGGGAGGAGAACGCCAGCACAGACACGTGGACCTACACACTGTGAGTCAGCTTGTGTGGCGTGTAGGCTGGTCTGGAGTCAGTTTGATAAGATTTATAAATACCAACTAATGTGATGATGGGGGAAACACACACCTGCTCCTCACACGTTTATACTCGTGCTAAAATACCAGTATTCAAAATCAAAATGTTTTTTTATTATCTGTTTGTTTGCTTGTTTATCTGAAAATATACTGAACTGAAACAGAAGCAGCTTAGATCATTTACACTGACACTGATCTGATTGTGAATTCAAATAAAATCTCTTATAGCCACATGCTGCCTTCAGTGTCTCCGGCTCGTCACAGGAACCGTGTTTGGCATGAATAATGTTCTCTGACATTATTACATGATATGTATTCACAAGCATATACACGCACTGCCCTGGGTGTATCTTTAAAATATTCATTGTTTTTGATAAACATGCAGTTTGTGGAAACCGTGGTTCGTCTGCTCGAGGTGTTTCCTTAATGGTTTTCTGTGTGGGAGGTTTAACGGCACAGGGAGAAGTAATGAGGCCCCTAAAGGAATGTACTGGTTCCCATTCGTCCATGTCGTCCGTAATAATGAATCACACGGCTTTAATTCAGCTCTATGGTGGCATATGGAGTCTTTATTCATATTGAGCAGCTGATATATGTACCTAGTGCTCTGACTCTTTCACTGAGTTCGGACTCTTTCACTGTGTTTGGACTCTTTCACTGAGTTTTGACTCTTTCATTGAGTTCTGACTCTTTCACTGTGCTCTGACTCTTTCACTGAGTTCGGACTCTTTCACTGTGTTCGGACTCTTTCACTGTGCTCTGACTCTTTCACTGGGTTCTGACTCTTTCACTGAGTTTGGACTCTTTCACTGTGTTTTGACTCTTTCACTGTGCTCTGACTCTTTCACTGTGTTTTGACTCTTTCACTGTGCTCTGACTCTTTCACTGTGTTTTGACTCTTTCACTGTGTTTTGACTCTTTCACTGTGTTTTGACTATTTCACTGTGTCTTGACTCTTTCACTGTGTTTGGACTCTTTCACTGTGCTCTGACTCTTTCACTGAGTTTTGACTCTTTCACTGAGTTTTGACTCTTTCACTGTGTTTTGACTCTTTCACTGTGTTTTGACTCTTTCACTGTGTCTTGACTCTTTCACTGTGTTTGGACTCTTTCACTGTGTTTTGACTCTTTCACTGAGTTTTGACTCTTTAACTGTGTTTGGACTCTTTCACTGAGTTTTGACTCTTTCACTGAGTTTTGACTCTTTAACTGTGTTTTGACTCTTTCACTGTGCTCTGACTCTTTCCCTGAGTTTTGACTCTTTCACTGAGTTTTGACTCTTTCACTGAGTTTTGACTCTTTCACTGAGTTTTGACTCTTTCACTGAGTTTTGACTCTTTCACTGAGTTTTGACTCTTTCACTGAGTTTTGACTCTTTCACTGTGCTCTGACTCTTTCACTGAGTTCTGACTCTTTCACTGAGTTCTGACTCTTTCACTGTGCTCTGACTCTTTCACTGAGTTCGGACTCTTTCACTGTGTTCGGACTCTTTCACTGTGCTCTGACTCTTTCACTGTGTTCGGACTCTTTCACTGAGTTCTGACTCTTTCATTGTGTTTTGACTCTTTCATTGTGTTTTGACTCTTTCACTGTGCTCTGACTCTTTCACTGTGTTTTGACTCTTTCACTGTGCTCTGACTCTTTCACTGTGTTTTGACTCTTTCACTGTGCTCTGACTCTTTCACTGTGTTTTGACTCTTTCACTGTGTTCGGACTCTTTCACTGTGCTCTGACTCTTTCACTGTGTTTGGACTCTTTCACTGAGTTTTGACTCTTTAACTGTGTTTGGACTCTTTCACTGTGTTCGGACTCTTTCACTGAGTTTGGACTCTTTAACTGTGTTTGGACTCTTTCACTGAGTTTTGACTCTTTCACTGTGTTTTGACTCTTTCACTGTGCTCTGACTCTTTCACTGAGTTTTGACTCTTTCACTGCAAAACTGTTTATTTTGACTCAGCGACATTGATACAAAGTTTTTCTATTTCTATACAACCACATTATTCCCATAAATACACAAACACCAGTTTCTCTCAGAGGTTTGTGTTGTTGGCACCGTCCACGTGTGCAGCCGTGAGAGGAACAGTGTTGTTCTGGTGCAGCTCGAAATTATGCTTACTCAACTACACACACACACACAGACACACACACATACACACACACACACACACACACACACACACACACACACACACACACACAAAGGCTTACAAAGACTTTTTGATGAAAGCAGATCCCAGTTTAATTGCCTTGTGGTCGACGTGTTGTACAGTAGCAGAGGAAGGAGGTGACTAATGCCTGGGTGGGAGTCTTTTTCATCTCCTGTTTACAAGGTGACGTGTAAAAACGTTGAGTCAAGGCAACATGACCCAGTTCTGACTCCGCACGGGGCCCACGGGTCCACCTCCTCCGCAATCTGGACACGGTTTAGATCCTGTTTCTGCTGAGCTACGTCTGCTGAAGTGAGACTCGTGAAAGCAGAGGGAGGCGGGTGGGGGGGGGGGGGAACAGCTCCACTCATTATTCCCCATTGTTTCAGCAGGTTGTGTGACACAGACAGCGGGGGGGGGGGGGGGGGTATGTCTCTGATGTGGAGCTAGAAACTACAGAAAAGAAGATTCACACGCTAATGAGTTATTGAATTGTTTCTCATTTCTACTCAGAAACCCGAAATAGTTGACAAAATAACATTCTGAGCTAAACACAGGTTGAACACACAGTGTTTTGAAACTTTTGTAGTAAATGATGGAGTTTTTAATTATGTATTATGTTCCATAACTGTTTATTTTCACTGAGGCGGCGACGACGTGAAGTAAATCAGTGTTTAACTTGCTAGCGTCATTATGGTTTTGCTCATAGGTCAAAGGTCATGCAATAGGTCAAGCTGAGAGTGATCGCCCTCTAGTGGATCAGGAGACAAACTACTTCAGACGGTCTGATGCACTTGTCGCCTGTATATTTTAAATTCAAATAACTGGTTACTTGTCCCCCACGTTCGAATTAATGTTTGGATTTTGAATTCCACCAGGGGGCAGGAGTTTATAGAAACGTGTTATAACAATATTCAGTCTTTTGGTTCTTTATCTATAAAATACTCCACTTTTCTGTTCGCTGTGGCAGGTGGAGAACAACTTCCCGTGGCAGGTGGAGAACAACTTCCCGTGGCAGGTGGGAGAACAACTTCCCGTGGCAGGTGGAGAACAACTTCCCGTGGCAGGTGGGAGAACAACTTCCCGTGGCAGGTGGAAAACAACTTCCCGTGGCAGGTGGAGAACAACTTCCCGTGGCAGGTGGAGAACAACTTCCCGTGGCAGGTGGAGAACAACTTCCCGTGGCAGGTGGGAGAACAACTTCCCGTGGCAAGTGGAGAACAACTTCCCGTGGCAGGTGGAGAACAACTTCCCGTGGCAGGGTGGAGAACAACTTCCTGTGGCAGGTGGAGAACAACTTCCCGTGGCAGGTGGAGAACAACTTCCCGTGGCAGGTGGAGAACAACTTCCCGTGGCAGGTGGGAGAACAACTTCCCGTGGCAGGTGGAGAACAACTTCCTGTGCACTGATGGTGAAACACAGACCGACTCTTATAGGAAATACCAACTTCAGCTGCCAACACGACACTTCACCACAACTCTTATGTCGTTCATTTATCCAGAAATACCTTTAATTCTTAGTGAGTCGTTGTCTCTACTAATGTTAGTTACACACATACACATAGAAAAGACAGAGGGTGAAGTTGATACCAGAGTATTTCACTCTTATTGCAGATGGTCTTTGACTTGTACAGTACTCTTAGATGTACGTGGACCCTAAAGGAAGTGATGCAGCTCCCATGTGGGGACACTGCTCTGTTCCCATTGGCTCCCAGACCTGGGGCCCCTCTATGCGAGGTCCTTGTCAGTCTCGGCCGGCCCCTCTGGCCCCGCACCAGTTCCTGAAGTCTGTGTTCGGAGGCACTTTGACGTCCTCCAGGGAAACACCTCTCCCCCTGTTTACTGCCTCACGAGCCTCCCTGAGGCCAAAGGGCTTCTCTCCTTGTTGTACAGACGTGGAGACGAGTTGAACACAAGAGTTAAACTTAGTAACATGAGTGTTTTCCTGCTCGTTGGGTCTTTGTGGAGCTGCTGCCGAGGCGAAGGTTGCATCAGGCTCTCTGCTGCTGAGGCTCGTTGAGATTCACAGACTGTCCGAGGCTCTGCTGGTTCCGTTTCCTTGGTAACAGCAGAGCGATGGATGGGAATCGAGGAATGAAGGACGCCACTGGTCGGACGCCACTGTCCCGAGAAATCAGTCCGTCAGTAAACACGGGGAAAAAACCTTTCAACATAATGTCGTGAAACATCATCTGCTGAGAGTCTGACTTGGTTGGAAACAGGTTTCCACAAGTGGCAGGAACTTTGTAACGAGAGCAAAAGAAATTATTGTTATTATTATTTCAAAAGGAAACAGTAAAAAGAAAAGTGGTGTAATTAAACAGTCATCACTCTTCATAATCATAATAATTATTATTAACTCTGATTGATTAGGGTGAATGTACGTTGTATAAGTCGTTTTTCAGTTTACATATATTTTTTGTAGTCAGTTTGAGTGTTTGACATTATTTGTTTGACGTATTTTATTATGTTTCCACAGAGTTTGCTTTCTCTGTTTTGTCATATCAAATATCCACCCACCCACTACTCCTTATCTGAAGTCGGGTTGGGGGGGGGGGGGCAGACGACCCTGACCTCAGGACGGGAGCTGACGGCTGGAGAGTTGCTCAACTGATAAATTGAAAATCTTTCTCGGCTCCGTCTCATCACAACGATCTGACACAAGTCCGTCATACGTCTGTAAGCTCCTCCTCCATTCTCCAGTTACTCTGGAACAACACCCTGAGATACTTAAACTCCTTTTAGAACTTTTAAAGACAGTTAAAGTTAAAGTTGAACTATAAACGTATTCCTATAGGTTCCACTTTGTCCATTTAGCTTTGTTCCTGAGCCGCGTTTCCTTTCACATGATCTCGATGGAAAAGGTTTTTCAAGGCTTCTCACATTTTTAAAACTGTTCTTTCTTGACCTTTTGACCTGAACCAGATCAGTAATTAGTTTCTTTACAAGGTTTTCTGAAGCTTTTTACTTTGAACATCAGCAATGAGGCCAAAGTGTTGGAAAGTAATCAACACAGGACAAAAACCCATCAGTGCTCTGTGAAACAGAAAGTATTTTTGGGCCGAATCTTGTTTCTTGAATAAATAAGTGACAGCAGGTCACCGCCTACCGTTTTCTTTTCTTAAATGGATATTGTGTTGTTCAAACTCACAGACGCGTTGTGTCTGACAGTCTCTGTAAAGTGTTTGTTGGACGGTGAAGCAGCTCCACCCACACAAGGCAACGCTGTGAAAGCCCTGCAGGAGAGGCCGTCTCCCAACAAGCAGCATTATCCCCGTTTGTAAATACTATTATCATGTCTTCCATTGGACGTCAGCTGTAAACAGACGGTTCAGGCAGATTAATGACGGCTTCACAAGTAAAATGGCAACTGAACACTTTAACTTTCTTTTCCTTGAGGTCAGAGAATCACTGTACTGATTAAATGTCTGATTTTAAATGTTGAATGAATGGAAACATCACTCTACTTCAACCGGAATCTGTGGTTTGAATTAAATAGAGTAAATATCAAACAGAAAGTGTGTGTGAAACAAGATTAAGAAAAAGACAAATACAACCAGATATAGAAATATAAAACTAGGATTAAGAAAAGAAACACAATATATTATTATCATGAATTCACATCTTTTCTATCATTTGTATCCTGTCAAATAAAATGGTCTCATATGGGCTGATTACTAAATGTATTGATTTGTTTTGACGGTCTAATTGGAGCTCACATCTCAAACCTGTCACTCTGGAATAGACGAGCGTATTTAATCTGTTTACATTTCGTGTCCAATCACTTCCCCCCCCATTCATATGCATATTCTCGGCACATCACCGTCACCTCTCTGCCCTCGGTCGGATTGTTTATCTCCCGTTTCCCCCAAAAAACCTGTTTATCCGCGGCCGTGCTGACGTCAGAGCAGCAGAAAACAGAACAGCAAATAAATGGTTTCCACTTAGGAGGGGGGGGCTCCCATTCACAATATGACAACCATGTTTTAAATTATGTCAAATCCCAGCACTCCCCTCCCTCTGCTGGAATGTCTCCTTTAGCACAGAGGAATTTTATTGCCCTACCTACCCTCTGCTGGGGTGTCAGCGCGGGACAAAACCCGGCGCTGACCCCATGGGGGCATCTGCTCCGCTCAGCACCTAGATGCACATTGTGTCTCTGGAATAACTTCGCTGTTAGACGTCACGAGTCATTGTCTCGGGCGTTTTTTTGTGTCTCGGGGACAAAGCGTGAAAGAGAGAAAAGAAAACAACCCAGATGCCTCCTCTGAAATGCCTCGGCTTGCCCCCTTTTATAATGCAAGTGGGGGTCAGCTTTGTTCCGATGCGGTGATAGTTGTCGTTTTAGAGAAACCAACTTTGAAAGCACATACCTATGTCTTGTAATTAGGTTAGCCCCGATGTCCCCCTCGTCCGGACCCACGGTGGCTCCGTCCTCTCGCAGGGACTCTTTTCACTTGGCATAATTACACCAGTTGGAATCGGGCGCAGGAGCCAAGTAATCATCTTCTCCCACTGGGCACCAGTCGCCACAAGCCCCAGGCAGCACAGGCTGTAATTAAGGGATTTTTTAAAACAATGGGCTTTCACCAGAAATATCAGTTTTGTTTTTTCTCTTGTCTGCTTTTTGTAAATGTCATTTGCTCGTGTGAAAGAAGAAAAAAAAATGCAAAAGACAAGAACTCATTGTGTTTCAAGAGTCCCTTCGTGGCCTCGTTTAAAACATTACTGTCATCAGGGACGGAAGATGCTTTTAGACCCTTGAAGGATTATTATACGTAAGAAAAGCAATATCAGTAAACTGCTCGCAAAATATGAAAAATAAGAGTAAGTGTTCCACAGAAAAACGGCCCCAATGATATTGTAAATATATTCTTAACTGTTAATTAGATAATTAGCACATTGCAGTTGGGAGCCAGCACTTTAAACAGTGTGGTTCTCCACTGATGTCCAATAGAAGGGTTGGGTCCTCCAGAGGGTCATTAGCTCAAATGTGTGTATTTTATTATTTTACAAGTTCTTCTAATGTCTTTTAATTTAAAATATGGATCTGCGATGGATCTGAGAACAGCAGAACTAGACCTGCAGTTTGTGTTCTGCTGATTTCATCTGACTCAGCGATCCGTGTCACTGTTCTGTAAACATTGTAAGAACACATGTGATTTTGTTTGTCCCACTCGCAAATGTTTTTCTCTCCGAGTGACAGACGACGGGTGAGAGGGAGTTGTTCCCACACCTGGAAGCAGAACAACATCTGTTCCCTCCAGCGAGGTCCTCGAAAAAAGCTTCTTCCCAAAGACCTACATGAAGGAGAAACTATAAAACCCTTCCCTGAAACCACTCGAGTGAAATGTTTTATTGCTCGATCTGCATAGAAATCCAATTTGGGGCGCTCATGCCTGTTTTTAATTTCCTGCATGTGACACACGGCCAATTGTCACAGCCTCTTATTTGCCTGGATCTGTGGCAGCGAGGGCGACCAGATGTCTGAGGGTCTGTGTCTCCGCGGCAGGTCGGGGATGAACAGGATGTTGATAAACTAACAGAGCAGGAAACCACGAGTCCTGCTTCTCCTCCAGCTGCTCTCGTGTTTTCATTATCGCTCAATGCTACATCCAAAGGAGCGTGTTAGAATCAGTAGTTATCTCCCTCACGTGCACTGGTCGTGTGCCAGTGAGCAGAATGTCGAGTTAGTTGCCTAGTTCGTGAAAATATCGACGAGGGATTAGTTTTTTCCTGAACTGGCGACGAGGTGGAACCGTTACTTACAGTAAGGTTTGAAAACGTTATGCAGACGCCGACGCTCGAGGAGAGACAGAGGAGGCGAGCGTTTCCAAACTTGAACTCCAGGGTCTTGTTGACAGGAGTAAACGTTGCCATGGTGATGTAGTGTTGTGGATGTAGCTCATTGACGAGGCCGTGCATATGAAAAGAGAGCGAGGTCGGTTTCCAACAACGTGACCGTCCCTGCCCACGTCTTCCCGTGCGTCCTTCACGGCGGCACGAGGATGTTGTGAGGATGTTGTGAGGATGATGTGAGGATGCTCCTCTGAAGAAAAAGCAGCAGCATTTTAATCAGCGATGGTCCAACTTCCCAACCTGCAAAGTTTAGTTTGAAAAGTTCTGCCAGTGTGGAAACTTTCCCCTAATTGGCTGCAGAGGCTCCCACGGTTTCCTGTGGCATCGCTCCGTTCGCTCTTCCTCTTCCATGTCCGTGGATAAGAAGACGAGCACTCATGCATTAGAAATGAATAAATGAGTTTGGAGCACGGACTAAAAGCATCCTTCTGTTCTTCAGGTCTCTCCTTCCCTTTCCCCTCATCCTGCCTTGTTACTCTCACCTGTCTCCATCTGTTCCTCTCCCGCGGCGGTGAAGCCATCAGGCGTGCACATGTGCCACTGATCCGTGGTTTCCTTATCTGCAGGCCGCTCACCTACAGGCGAGCCGGTGAAGCAGACTCGGCCACAGACACAAACAAACAAGCAGCAGCGGCGATGGCGGCCGGGCCTGTGCTTCGCTCTTATCGGGTCATTGAATGAATCCTTCAGCTTTCATCCCGGAGAGAGGGAGAGGAGGGAGGGAGGCAGATGAACAGAACGTCTCGACACAGACCTGTAACGACCCTTTCGTTGTGCCCAATAAAACCAGTGATATATGATCATGTGTCCTCCATGTGTGATACTGGCTCCCATCACTCTGACAGCTCATTCTCCCAGTGTGAGCCACAGGGGGGGGGGGGGGTTCGTGCACAGTGAACAGGTGAATGTGTAGATAACGGGCTTGTTGACAAAATGTCACTGGAGCCCAACAGATATGGATTTATGGGAGATGATGCAGATATTAGGAATTAAAACAATCTGTCATACCAATACATCAGTGGAAGGATTAAACAAAAACAAATGGTTATGATTAGTGAGATGTTATCAAACCCCCGTGACAAGGAAATATAATTGAGGCTTGATATAATCTCTCTTATGAATAACTTTAAAAAGAGGAAACACAAATGATATTAAATATTTAGAACTTGGAAGTGAACACTGATACCAACATGTTGACCAGTCTCTGGTAAATATTATTATATCTTTTGATAAAACGTGGCAGCTTATGTCTATATTGATGAGCCTTGTTTGGAGAATCACTATTTTTTAATGTGAACCTTGTTACACATGAATATTATATTGAAATGATGTCAGAGCTGTTTTTAAGTCTCATGCAGACGTGTTCCGCTCCATGATGCAGACGACCGATGATGACATCTTCAAACTGTGAGAACTAGGAAAGTAGTTACAAGGTCAAAAGTTTAGAATTGAAGGGTTTTTAGCTTTCAACTGTCAAGTTAAGCCAAATCTTCCGGGAGTCAGATCTAAATGACGGCGGCGGCAGCAGCGAGCCGGCAGCCTGTCCGTCTCCTGAGAGACGTGCATGAGACATGAGCTGTCCAATGGACCAATCACAGCTGCTCGGGTCTGGGTTCTGTTCCGTCTCTATGACGGCGCCTGTCAGAGACCTAACGATGTACACGGCGATTCAGGGCATAAGCATGAATTCAGTTTGACATGTGTCAAAATCAACATAGTCAAACAGAATAAATTCCAAAAATATGTATTAGGTCTATATCTTGTACCATTTGGCCCAATATGCGATTTTTAGCCCGATCTCCCTCTAGTGGACACATTTCAGAACTCGCCAACCAAAGCCCCAGATTGGAGCTTAGTCGGCGTTCGATAGGCTGTAAGGCCCGCGAGTCGTGTAGTGTGTGTACTGCATCACGATCCGGGGACTTTTAAAAGTATATATATATATATATATATGGCCTTGTCTGGATCTTTATAGCTTGTGATTTGTATTCTTCAGTACCCGTCTGCGTCCCAGTCTTATCTGTTCAGAATACTGTGAATAAAAAGGTGCTCTGATCAGCATCTAATATTCTGTCTTCAGAACTGATGTGAGACTGGTTTGATCCCTTTCATGTTCTTACAGTAATTTATGCCTGTGCCTCTGAGCACAAGCCAAAACTCTAAAGGCCACCCGGGGCAACAAAGGCGCTCGGTGACGAAATCAGAATAAGACCAGTGAGGTAAAACTAATTTCACTCGAGCGAGGATCAACAGAAGCAGTCACGGAGAGTAGGTCGAACGCCTGAACCTCCTGGGAAAAAGCTGAATTTGGACAGGGGTGAGTTTCTTCAATAGAGCGAAGATAAACAACGTCACGAAGAAGACAAGGTAAACGTTACTCACAGTATAAGCTTTTGGAACAGGGGCTCTGGTTTGCTCAAGGTAAAGTAAAAAGAAGTCAAACTCACTAAGTTCCCAGTTGTCCCGCTTGTCATCATTTCAGATTTCACCTCATGTAGGAAATGTGGCTCTTCTTGTTCTCTGGCGTCTCTGTCAAATGCGTAGGTTGGTAAATTTGTGTTTTTTGGAACAGGCTGCGCTCGCACTCGCAGACGGAACGCTAGCTAACGTGCAAAGTCACAGCAAAGGGACTAACATGAGGGAACATGACGAGGGAACATGAGGGAACAGAAGGGAACAGAAGGGAGAAACAGGTCCGTGTGTCATAGAGGGAGTGAGACTTCATTTTCTGTTCAGGACGACATCTCTATGTTTATTAAAGGTTTCTGGAGGCTTCTATATTAACGTTTAAAGTTTGTGTGTGTGTGTGTGTGTGTGTGTGTGTGTGTTGTGTGTGTGTGTGTGTGTGTGTGTGTGTGAGGATCTGACTCCTTCCCCTGTAGAAGCCGGAGTCAGACCCGATCTCTCTCCTCCGTCCTGCTGCCGTCTGAATTACAGTTCCCCCGGCTGGAGGTGTTTAACGTCTGCTTCGTGTGAAGGCATCAACATTTCTGAAGGTCACTGCCGTTCACACAGTGTGGGCACGAGGCGGATCCCTGCTTCTGCATTGACCTTCGATGGAGACGTTCATCATGTGGTCCTCCAAACCTCCACAGCTTGTCTGCCTGCTCTCACTTTGCTGTGTTATCATCACTGACCTGCTCCGGTGTTCTCGTCTTAAACCTGGAGTCACGGCTTCTCTTCCATCGAGAGCAGACATGGAAGGAGAAGGAGACGGAGAGAGAGAGATGTGCTGTCGGTAATGAGCCGAGCGATCAGGAGAGAGCACTTCACATTATTGCAAATGATAACTACGCCCCCTAACCTGATATTACAGGCAGCTGTCGCCCTCTGGAGAGTCGGACTCAGCAGGGAGGAGCTCGGCTTCTCGCACTCAAGCTTCTCGCAGAGGTTTGGGAACAAATACATTTTAAACCGTTCTTCTCTGTTGCACGTGTTTTTAGAAATGTGAGAGAATAACAGGAGAATGGATTTTCTGTTTTATTTTTTATTCATTGTAATTATGCTAATGTAAGGTAATAGTGCACATTGAACACGTTCCACATCTGGAACACTCTCACTCAGCTGATCATCATCATAATAAAGACACGTTTTAAATGTTCTTTAGTGAATCGCAACCATGGTTATAATTTATAGACACATTTACAGAGGTTTGGGTGTCATCTAATATTGTTGTATATGATATTAACAAAGTGAAGCATTTATAAAAGAAATGATAACTGTCAGCTGACGTGGATTGTTACACATGTGTAGTTACTGGTCGTGATGTGGAGCCGCCTGTTTCCTCCGGTCCTCGGATGAAGGACAGAGCGATGTCAGCACATTGGATTATTGTGTTACTGTTATTGGTAAATTACTAAATTTACCATTCATGTTGAACTCATCATGTCCTGGGATGAGGGTAGTTATGATCCTCCTCTTCCTCCTCCTCCTCCTCCTCCTCCTCCTCTTCCTCCTCCTCCTCCTCCTCTTCCTCCTCCTCCTCCTCCTCCTCCTCCTCCTCCTCCTCCTCCTCCTCCTCCATCGTCCCTTCATGTGTTTTGGTAAAGAATAGAATTATTGATGATATCAATTAGGTATTTGATATAATAATGTGTGGTTATGTATATATTGAGCTGCCTGTCTGGGATCCTCCTCCTCCTCCTCCTCCTCCTCCTCCTCCTCCTCCTCCTCCTCCTCCTCCCTCTATGTCTCCTCCAGGTTGAGGACACAGGATTATTGATGTAACTATATGTGGTTCTGTATAAACTGAGCAGACCATCTCCTCCTGAGGGGATGAAGTTAGGGATTTGGGACCCTCCTCCTCCTCCTCCTCCTCCTCCTCCTCCTCCTCCTCCTCCTCTGTCCCACCATGTGTCCAGGCAGGAGGAAGGAGAGGGCAGGCTGACGTCACACAGGGTTGGCCTTGTCGTTCATTAGACAGAGGAGTCAAAGTGCCAGAGCTTCACACTGTAGCTCTGTCCAGAGGCAGAGGGGATGTCCTACTGACTCGGGCCCAGCAGCAGCTCTCTGACCCACCCAGACAAAACACTGAGTGACAACAGTGTGCTTCACTTCAACCTACAACCAAACTACTTTTTTAAACTTTTAAAAACTTTTTTTAAAACTCCGCGTGAGGTTTTGAATGAGCCGGGTAACGCGCGCGCCTCGACTCTTCCTTCTGACCTGTGACGTCGGGACAAAGTTGCTCTGTCCCGTTAACTCTCGTGATGGCTGCGCTGTCACTCGCGCTGCCGCTCGCGCTGCTGCTCGCGGGACTCCTGGTCCGGACCTCAGCTGCCAAGGTGAGTCTCTCTCTCTCGTCCGGAGCGGAAACCACTTCTCATTCTGTTCGTCTGCGTCCAGGAGGCGCACAGTGCGTTCCTCTGTGGAGGGGGCGCGTGCGTTCCTCTGCGTGAGGCGCGTGCGGACTCCGCGCACTGCGTGAGTTCAGCGCGTTACGTAACACGTGTAAACCAGAGGCATTTTGTTGAAGTTGTAAAGTGAGCTGCTGCTGCTGCTGCTGCTGCTGCTAATGCTGCTGCGCACCTCAGCCTCACACTGTGATTCCTGCTGTTCCACCAGCTAACGGGCTCTTCTCTCCCCCCCCACCCACCCCCCCCACACACCCCCCCACACAGGCTGGTGAAGCTGACCGAGAGGGTGAGTGTTGATCATTTCTCCTCTGGGGCTTTGCTATCACATCCCAACGTTGTGGGAAAACGTTGCTCCTGGAAAGTCAGGAGGACACTGACATCCAAGTGGGAGGGGAGAGTGTGAGAGGAGCCCCACCACTCCCCCTGCACACACACACACACACACACACACACACACAGACACACACACACACACACAATATTACACGAGCAAACTGCTTCAAGGGCTTTGTTATACAGGAAAGAAAATTCCACCTCTAAATCCCGCACATCTGTTCTCCATTGAGCGCCTCAGAAGTAAGTGAGCTGCTACAGTGTCCACGTAGGATCCTTTTACATCGCCGTTATCTCCAGCACCTCGGGGGCCTCCACGCAGGAAGATGACACTTGGCCGTGGAGCACTTTCAGGTCTCCTGCCGCCTGCAGCCGGGCTACTGTCGGCTGTTATCAGCGCCGGAGAGCAGCCACTTCCACCAGTCAGGGGGGTTTCTGTTGTTCTGCAAGTTGAAGCCAGTGTTTCTTATGTAAGAACCGTCAGAAGAAGCGATTTCTGTGACTTTAGGTTGATGTTGTTAGTTTCATCTGGTCTTGACTCGGTGGACAAATTGCTAAACTTGAGGTATTTCCCCAAAAATCGAGCAGAAACGTCCTGAGGAAGCTGGTACTGACCAGTTCCTCTGCTCCTCCGCTCCACACCTGGATTCCTTCTGTGGCTAAACGCTGATCCTGCTCATCCACAGCCCAGTTGGTGAAGCGCACTAAGCTCCAGAGGCTGTTTAGCCTCAACCCCCAGGGTTCAGCTGGGCCACGTTGACCTGGGATCCCGTTCCCACCCGCTCCAGAGTTGATTCATGCTCCTACTGGGACCAGCTGCCTCTAAAGAGAAGCGCCGGCTCAGTGGTCTGGGCCGGTGTTCGGTGTGTTCTCAGTCTGAGTCTGATTTAACTTGACTAAACTGTTTGAAAACACCACAAGAGAATTTGTGTCTTTCACATATTTTCTCCTGCTTGTGTTAAAGTTTCCTTTGGGTACAAACTAAATCCCCAACTGGTCCCAACTTGTTGTTTAAGACCTGCACAGAGAGGGTTAGGGTTAGGGGTTAGGGGTTCTGGCTCCCCCCCCCCCCCCCGGAGCCAGAACACCAGCTGTGTTAGATCCATAATTAAATAAACCTCTGTCTCAATTACATTTGAGAAAAGATGTCAGTTTACACAGTTAAGAAAACTCCCCCAGCTGCTCCGGGGTCTGCCTGCAGGCCGGTGCCCAGTGGACCAGCCCGTGCTGCAGCAGCCGACGGCGGAGCACCACACTGAGAGATGTTTCCCTCTGGATGTCTGTCACAGCACAGCGCTCTGTCCCCTGGAGACACGGCCATGTCCCCAAGACAACAACTGACGCTGCCTCGTTGTTCTGGTGAAGTCTGCTGCTCGCCTGCAGCACCGCTCTGAGCTCTGCAGGTCTCTATTCACTCTCTGGGATCCTTCTGTCCGTAGAGCATCAAGTTGGATGTGTCTGGTTTTTTAAACCACTTTTCCTGCAGTGGAACAAGTCAGACAATCGACCAATCAGGCCATTTCAGGATCGGCCAGATGTGCAGAGGTGTGAAAGTGGACCGGGATACAAACTGTGGTTTTCTCCGTCAGGTTAGAAAGAGGTTTGACTTAGACTTAGCTAAACACACCTTCATCCTTCGAGGTCAGGTGACGTCTGGGGGAAGTCTTTGTGGTTCCCAGCGCGTTGAGGTGATGCTTCACTGACTCTGTGTCTGAGGCGTTGTGGGCACAGCTGTGTGATTTTGTTCAGCGAAGGGTTCATGAGTCTGAAACAGAGAGCTGCCATCATGCAGATGGAGAAATGCATCGCCCCGGAGGCTGAGAGACGAATTTCTCCTCCAAGCGCTGAAATGGAAGTAACAGACGACAGTTTCTGATTTGTTGTCTTCTTGTAAAGTGGCTCTGCCCGGTCTGCTGAGTGTGGTCAGACGGGCCTGAATGGACTCGTGCCGAGGACAGACGGATCGTGGACCAGACATGAGTCGCATTCGAAGCTTTTAATCAATTTAACGAAGCGCTTCACATTCGTCAGACCTCAGAGAACAAATGTGACAAAAGAAACAACAAGAAACAACAAGAGACAACGAGAGGATAGTGAAGAATAATCCAGATAAATGAATAGAATTGTCTGTTCAGGGGAAAGTGGGCCGGGTCTATACCCCGGATCACCACAAACGTTACAGGGGTCATTAGTTAAAGCGCTTTATAAATGACCACATGGTGGCGTGAGCACACATTTTCTCGCCTGTGACTCAACGTTCCACCAAATTTGGCAGAATTCTCATTCACCGATAAGCAAACAAATAAATGAACTTGTATAACTGTAGACGCTCCTTCACACCTGAGTTCTGTATTCAAGCTGCAACAAAGAACTGGGAATGGAAATAGACGAGTGGCTCACGAGCACCTTAGACACCATTTAATCTTTTATATTAGATTCAAAATGAACATGTCCTTTCAGTGCAAATGCAGCGACACTTTATTCAAGGTAAAAACTTCTCATAACTTCTGTTAAGTGTTAAAAAGTGGTGAAGATGCTCGTTTCAATTAGTCCCAGATGACATTCTGTTAATTCCCCAAACAGCGAGCTGAGCCTCCGCCATGCGATTGCTTGTCCGTGGCGTCTGTAACCATGGCCACAGACCGTGAGTAACCACGGTCTGTGGCCTCGTCCTTTCTCCCGGGACAAAAGACATCCCGGTGAAAAGACTGAGGAAATGACAGGCACAGTAAAGTCCACTCTGAAGTAACAGCAACAGTTGGCTTTCTCCTTTTCCCCTCAGTGACAATGAGTACATGCCACTGGGGCCTCGGAGTTAATAACTTTTTAGAATAATTTGAAGGTTGGGCTCAAAGTGCTGTGTGTGGACTCACAGGCTCAGACACAGGGAGAAGTCGCTGTTATTCTCTGGGTTTAATTTGACCAAGATAAAAGGATTTCAATCCGTGGTTCAGGTTTGTAAATGTTACATTTTCCCCCCCGAGGAGCAAATCTCCTGAATGCTGCTGCAAGACAATAACAGAGGTCTTTTATTTTGCCTGCTGAATGCTTTTAATGTGAAGGAAGTTCCGCTTTCCTTAGCATTAACTTAATACACTCAGGAAACCGTGTAAAGAGTTTAACAACTAAACAGTTGAGATGTATTTAATGAGATCAACTAAATCTGAACCTATCAAAGCACAGACAAGAGATTATTACTGTATTCAAGAGATGTTTCGTCTTTTACATTTCAAGAAATTAGAACATTTGAACTTTAATAAAAGTAGAGGGATGTTTTTCTCAAAGTCAAACTTTGGTTCTTGCTTATTTTGTCATAGTTTGCAGATAGAAGTCTGCGATATGTCTGAAATATCCCAAATCTCATATTCCCATATTCTCCGTACTCTTTGAGAGAGGCGGTGAAAGAGGTTAGTGGTGTTTACAGTTTTTAGACCAGTGTGCGATGTAAACAATCAATGACAAGAGATTGAGCATAATCTAATCTTAAAAACACTTTTTTAACCATAAAACAATATATATCAACGTGTTGTTTGGCCCTTATTGTGGAGACATAACTGTTTTCAGGACATTGTAGGTGTGAATGTACAGAAACGAGATTTTATTAGAACCTGGGCTGATTCTCGGCTTCTCCTTGACCCTTGGCTCTACATATATTTGTCATCCCTTATAAATCTATTCCACCAACTTCTCTCACAGAAAGCACAGTGTGACATCACATGCTGCACAAGCAGGTGACGGTATCAAACAACTGAGTCTGTGTCTTCCACGTCTGCAGAGGGAGTTAAGTTAACATGATGTAACTGAGGTATTTGCTCTGTAAAAGCCAGTCTCGGGTGTTTATGTGTTTTCTGAAGCAGACACGTGCCTGCAGTCTGCTGTGGCTGTGGCCTTCTGACAGATGAGCTCCGATCTGCCGAGCTCCAGCTGCTTCCATCACTCAAACTCTATAATTCTATTAATAATGTCGCTGAATCGTCTGTGACATCTGCACATTTCTCCTGAAAAACCTGTCAAATCCGTGTTTTTCTTTGTACCTCACATGTCTGGAGCATGTGCTCTATGATTTGCCAAAGCGTGTCATTTCCTAAAACGTATAATTTGAGTTTCAGCTTTGACACATGCTTGAACATCTCTAGTCAAAACCCTACAAGATAATTACACGGCTCTGATGTTCACGGAGCATTATCTCCGACCGAAGAGGTTTCGAACGAGCCGCAGCTCAGAAAGCAAACACAGCTCGGCTGGAAATTTCCTTTTAAAAACTGAGCCCACAGATTTTCTTTCCTCGTCCAATAGTTGACCCTCAATTGTGCCAAAGGCCTGCGAGAGTTAATAATGATTAATATCCAGAATACCGAGCAAAGTATTTACCTCTGGAACGCTGGTGTTTCTTCTCCTCGCTCTGATTGTGGGAAAATCATGACATGAGAGTGGAGAAATGCCGAGCAGCTTATAATATTCACTGGAATCATCATGTTTACAAATCATTTCATTCAACGTTGTTGTGATGCTTGAGTTTGAGTGTTGTGGGAAGCAACAAGGAATTTCAAGATTTGACTTCTGACTGCCCAAGCGCAGCCTTGTAGGATTCCACTACAGATATAAACTACACAACATCTCATTTTCTTCACATCACCTGTACATTTCTACTAAACAATAAGTTGTGCAGTTGTTTTGTGTGTTTGCTGCAGCATTGAAAGTCTCCTGGTTGTGTTTCACAGACCAGTTGAGGAGCCGCCTGAAGGAGTACGGCCTGGTCACTCCCTTCAGCACCGACTCCCACGGACACTACCTGTCACACCTGCTGTCGGCCTCTCACAAGCAGCGGGTCAGGCGGGAGGTGTTCTCCCCGCTGAACCCGAACAGAAACTTTTCTTCAACATCACCGCCTTCGGGAAGGAGTTCCACCTGCGCCTGCGCCCCAACAACCGGCTGGTGGCCCCCGGCGCGATGGTGGAGTGGCACGACAACGCTCAAGCAGCCGGGAATATCAGCGTCAGTGCAGGCGCCGGTGCCAACAGCACCGATGCCAGCAGCGCGACGGAGAGGATACTGCGACGCGAGCTGCTGAAGACGGACTGCACCTTTATTGGAGACATCTCAGACGTTCCCGGAGCCTCGGTTGCCATTAACAACTGCGACGGACTGGTAAGTCCTCCTCGGCCATAAAGCTCCTTCCTCTCCCCCCCCCTTCCAACCCTGTCTTTTCATTGCAAAAGTGCCGTGACCTTATCAAGTGACACTCAGGAATTTTAGATGTCTGTAACTCCAAAGTTAAGCATTTCTTTACGTCAGCACTTTGTTCGTGGACATATTCTTCCGGCGAGCAGACGGAATGGGTTTTTGTACAGGAGTTTGTCACGGGTGAGTGGCGATCCATTGCTCCCACAAACGGGTTTTCCCCCCCAACCTCTTCCCAACATAAAACACGAGTCTCCTTTTGTGCTCCACAAAAGTCTGAAGTCCTATCCTCCCCATCACCCCTCGTAAAACACTTGAGCGGCCATTGGGAAGTGACCTGGGCCCACATCCGCTTAGATTAGTCCGGAGAACCTCGCTGCATTCAAGCAGAATCTCCGTCGGCCCAAAGCAAAGCTCTTCAAACAAAGTTTTTCTTCTGCAGATGTTTGAAAAGCAAAACAAAGGATTTACCGTAACTCCCGATTTACTGATAGGAACATCGGAATCAACACGCTGAAAAGATCAAGCTGCTGTTGTTTTATCTTTTCATTATAGAAACAGTTCTTCTGAGGAACCCGTCCTGTTAACACGTACGGTCTGTGGAGCGGTGGTGAGATATTGCTTTAGTGCTCTTTACTCCTTAAGAGGAACCAGGTGTGGTCGGCCCGCTGTGAGGATCTGTTGAGCTGCAGTGTTCGTTTCCCCCTGAAGGGCGAGAGCTGCTAATGATGGAGGGAACAGTTTGATCTGGGTTTCAGGATAAAGCCTTCATCAGATCTCACATCAGATCTCACACTCGCAGTGGACACACGTGCTCGGTGACGACTGCAATCAGAAACACAGCCTCCGAGTTGTTTCTGATTAAATTACACGTATCGTGATAAAGTAATGGTGGTGAATGGGTTTACTCCAGCGTGCACGTTCCCAGTACACGAATGCATGACGGAGATTATCTCTGATGCTCGTCTGAACAGAGATGGTTTTAGTTTTAAAGATATACGAGCATCCATGTAACCCACGGCCTCACAGGGCCGTTAACATGGCTGCCAACACTAACAGCGCCGGAGTGTGAGTGACATCAGGCAGCACCTGGTCACATTAATACATGTTTCCTGTTTCCTCAGGGCAAAGGTTTGATAGTGATTCAAAACAGAAAGGGACCTTGTCTCTGTAATGATTCGTCTTCAGGTGTGAATTTACTGCACCTCAGTGTAACGTCGTCTGTTCGAACTGGACTGTCAGATCGTACTGGTGCTGGTTGTGTGCACCAGCCTGGCTCCAGCACCGGCCTGGCTCCAGCACCGGCCTGGCTCCAGCACCGGCCTGGCTCCAGCACCGGCCTGCTGGGCCCCTCAGGGTCTCTGACAGATCGGCCCGTGGTTAAGATGACAGTGAATGAAAGTGCCTCACAGAACACAGAGTTTAAATCCCTGTGAAACACGACGGCAAAGCCGAGCTGTCTTCATTCTCCTGGCCGTGTGTGTGTGTCTGTGTGTGTGTGTGTGAGTGTGTGTGTGTGTGTGTGTGTGTGTGTGTGTTCAGCTGTGGTCCGGTGTTGCCGTGGTTCTCTGCAGAGGTGTTGCACTTTATTCTCTCCACATTAAAACACTTGTAACGAGGCAGCACATGTTCCCACAGGCGCTGACACAGTCTGAGGCTTCCACCGATCTGCTGCTCAGCCCAAACTGAGAGTGTCTGGTTCTGACCCGTGTTTGTATTGGTTGAGGTGGAGAAGGAAGCCGACAGGTGTTTTGGGTTTTGCTTGAAGGTTCAAGCAGACGAACAACATGGAGGTTTTATTTGTAGATGAAGATTCAAATTAAGACATATGGAGAAAAGCAAGAACTGTTCTGCAGCTACTGACCTCTCCTGCTAATGCACGTTACCAGCGTTACCATAATTTATACAGTTAAACATGAAAAGTCAAAGAATCACTAAGTGAGAAACATCAGAAGTGAATGTATTTAAAGTAACTGTCGTCTGCACCTAAATGCATCTCCACATCATATCTTTAATGACTATTAGTCTTTTAAACGTGTTTTTAAAGTTCATCACTATTTTGAGCTCTTCAGGAAGCACGATTCTAAAAGTAGAATTCATGTGGAAATGATAACACGGCTCCAATCTAAATATAAACTAGATATTAAGTAATAAACTAATTTGAACCCCACATGGAATATATGAGAAACATTTGTGTGGTTGAAGGAAACAAACTTCAAAGATATTCAATTACTAGAGCATGTGTTCCTTTTTATTTAGTAAATTAATGAAAGTTTGATCATTTAAGAAGTTGCTGATTCATTTTCTGTTGACAGTTTGAGTTTAGTTTGACCAATTTATTCATTTGAATTAATTAAATAAATAAAGAATAGATAAACACCCAATTCTTGGCAGAACATCCCAGTGAGATCATTTTAAATCAGGTTCCAAATATTTCTGGCTCGCTGTCGTTCATCTGAAGGGAGTCAGTTTGTCAGTTTGTCAGTTCGGACAGTGAAAGGATTTTTATATCAGATATAAAGTATAAAGCTGCTTTCAGACCTGCACTGAACCCTGGAGATCCTCCTGATGTTCTCCAGAGAGGCTGTATATCCACCGAAAAGCCTTTTAACAGGAGGAAAGCATCGTGTCCCAGGACGGACGGAGCTGCAACAGCTGCCACGAGCAGCAGAGCACGTCAATAAAACAACAACATCTACAACATGGATGAGAATGAATGAAGAGAGAGCTGTATTAATATTTGAAGTATTTGTTCAAAAGAAAAAATGTGTGGGAGTGGGATCCTCCAGGCTTCTGCAGAACACAGCAGGAGATTCCTCCACAGGATTCAGTGGAGTGGGGGGGGGGGGGGTTCACGATGTTTCCCACGCGTGTCTGAAGCAAAAGGAGAAAGTATCTCAGGATGCGGTGCCACACACGTGGAAGACACCGAGGAAGAAGAAGCTGTAGATGTTCTGTGAAGCTGAGGCAGGTTTCATGTGGGAGACGGAACCCAATCCTTTATGTTAAACTGCAGAATATGTAGATTTAAATTGTTGTGGCCCCGGAGTCCTCGGCCCTCGGATAGTTAACTCGTTCAATAACTGATTTAATGAGTGAGCATATTCAATGACTCTTTGGAAGTAAGGACAGTTCATGTCCTTCACAGTCCAAGTTTAACATTTAGCTCAAAAGTGTATTTTGTGCCATTTCCGAGATTTTTCTACAGTCCAGGAACAAGCTGCAAAATCTGGATCCTAAATATAATCTCTAATCTAAAAATATCCCGATGTCCGTGAAGCTGGGCCGGTTCCTCGGACCTCTTGAGTTGTCCTGCAGGGTTTGGCCGTTTCCTCCGATTGCAGCAGGCGGGAAGCCGTTTGTCACTCGGACAGATTCCGTCTTTCTTCTCTGAGACATTTATAGTTGAAGCTCACAGGAGAGTCGGGCCTGAGGGGGGGGGGGGGGGGGGGGGGGGGCGGGGAGTGAGTTCTGCTTTGTAAATACTATTATGGCAGGATGTCACTTTGAAGATGCCAGGAGCGTCACTGGTCACTCGCTTTTCCCAGCGGACGATAATTTGAGCCGGCTGCTGCTGCACAGCTCTGCGTCATCCTGTGCTCACTATCAGTGGAACAGTCGTTATTTCAGAAGTTTTTAATTTAGCAAGTAGCCAGGATCTAATTTATCCTTTTCTTCCTTAAGATTTCTCTTTACTTTGATTAACATAATCATCTCTAAGCTCTCTGCACCCCCCGGAGGGTTCATTCACTGCTGCAGCAGGAAGCTGGAATTACATCTCTGACTGTCGGGTTTAATTTGACTAAAAAAACATTATTGTGAAATGAAACTCGTTGAAGACTTTTATGGAAGTCCAGGAATGTGTTAGTGGATGAATATTAAATCCAGTTTCTGCTGATAAACACTGACACTGAGCTAATTTCTGCTTTTACTACAAAAAACAACCCAATGATTGAAAACCAAAGTGTAATTATCCTTCACTGAACTACAGAAGGATGTTTTGCTAATTGCACTTTACTCTGCAGCCCGAGCGTTCGGTCCCGTGGCTGCTGTGCACGACGTTCTCATCTTTTGTCTCGTTGGCAGCGAAACGTGGAGCGTGCACGCTGCGGCGCGTCGCTGCACATCAAACACCCGGCGGAGCGGCGGCTGCTGATGCAAACGCCTGTTCGGTTGAGGGCCAGAGGTCTTTGATCTTCAGTGCTCGCCCTCGCCCTCGCTAGGTGTGTGTTTTACTGTTTCTTAATTATAGCCAGGCTGCTGTCTGGAAGACTTTACTGCAGCCGGCAGGCGAGCAAGGCAGCATGCAGCCCGCCTGCTGAACGCTTACGAGGCAGATACTTCCTCTGCCTCAGCAGCAGCGGCGGCAGCGTGGGGGGGGGGGAAGCCCGGCCCAGTGGCCTGTGTGGGAGACAGCCTTCATGTTGGATGAATGTCAGAGCAACGACCACTGGGAGGGATGTCTTGATAAGCTGTGATGACACAAACCAGTGCTGAGCTCTGGTTTCTGTCTGTTTTATGCGTGGAGCAGAAATGAATCTGTCAGGGCAGACGCCACAGAGGAGAAGAGGAGGAGGAGGAGAAGTTACAGGCAGACTTTTATTATATTTTCATATTCATGTAACCTTTTATGAAACTGGACGTCCAAGAAAGTTTTGGACGGTGCTGACGTGTCACGGGCTGAACAACGTGGTCCAAACAACCAGGCTGTCACGAGAAGCGCTGGCCCTGAAGGCTTTGGTCAAATATGGATCAATGTTGAATTAGTCAAAAATAATTGTCTTTAAATTATTTCTGATACTTGCGTGGAAACACTGGATCTCAGGTCTCTTCTGGATTCACAGCGTAATGTTGTTCGTGGATCCTGGGAAGAAAACACTGAATTCTTTAAGCGAATGTGGATTAAGGTGCAGATCTGTGAATTCTTTTCACTTTTAACTCTGTTTTATGATGAATTATTTATGTTATCAGATCACTTTGTATTGTATTTCTACAATATAGATGATATGAATGTAAAGATGAAACGTAGATATATATATATACGAGCTGGTCTATATGTCATGGTAAAGATGGGCGGTCTGTGAACCTCTTCGCTGCCTGTGGACAAACGGGTTCCACAGGATATAATGACAGTGTTCGATGCTTCAAACACACCTGGTCTGTTTGGAGTCGTGTTCCTCTGTTCGTTCACGTGGATGAAGCACACGAGAACACGACAGGATTAGAGAAAACAGCAAAGATAAAGCCTGTGACCTCGACACGTCAGAAGTGTGTGTGTGTCTGTGTGTGTGTGTGTGTGTGTGTGTGTGTGTGTGTGTCGGTCACATCCTCCCAACGTGACTCTATGGTCCGGACTCTTCCTCTACGCTCGTCACAGAGCTGATGGTTCACATGCTACAGTCGATCCCCTGAAAGACGAAGAGGAGAAACTTCTCACGTCCGACGAGCTGCAGTTTGGACTCAGGACGTTAACTGTGGGTCTGTTTTGTGTCCGGACAGGGGAAGATGTTTGAGGACATTAGTGGTGGAACTCCCTCCTGCTGCTGTAAACATCGGCCGTGAGATAAAGATGGAGGATGTGTCTCCTCTTCCTCCTCTTCCTCCCTCTATCCTACCATCCAATACATCCAAGATACGAAGCTGCCATCTTGCACATCTGGAGCCAGAGATGTAAATTATGACATTTCACTTCTATAGCTTCAAATAACTAATTCAAATCTAAATCATCAGAAACATGAACAGAAACAGCAGATGTGTACTTTGACTTTTGTAGTTCGGCCCATCAGGTAACACAGAGGAGACCGTGTTTAGGACCTGTATTGCAGCCAGCCACCAGGGGCGACGGAGACGTCCATCGTTACTTAGTTTATGGTTAAAATGAATAATTAAAGTGTTAATCCATGAGCCAGATTGACGTGAGCGTGGATGTGGGTCATTGTGTTGTATTCACACACGGTGATGTTCAGATCAACCACTTGCAGAGTATCTGGAAAGTCAAACGGGAAACAATATCAGTTAAATCTGCTGTTTGGAGTTTATCCATCTCGAGCGGCCCGCCAGGGAACACCAAAAGTTAAACCGCCCATTGGGTTTTCCGTGATCATCGTAAAGCCGTCGGACACAAGTCTCCCCCTGCCTGGCGTCTCCTCTCCGCCGCTGCAGCTTCTCCACCGTGACAGATCGCTTCACGAAGGAGACGGCAGCCAATTCCCCGACTCTATTTCCACCTCCAGGATGTGTGGGCGATTCCATCATCCCTGGCACCGCGCAGCGTCCGCCCACGCAGCGATTGTGTATCTGGGCACAAAGGATGACGTCGACAATCAGTCAAGCTCTGTGATGATTATAAGACTCTCAAATGAAAAACCTTGGCAAACCTCTGCCGGAGCTGTGAGATATTAAATCTTCTCCGCAGCGTTGATTGGTGGTTCCATGACTCCAGCTCAGTATATGGTTATATTTGTTCCTTTGAATATATATCTACAAGCGTGATATTCCCCGTCTCAGCAGTAAGGGAATTAGAATCCTGGCAACTTGCTTCTCCTGCTATTTAGTCGACGTTGATGAATCTTCACAAAATGAAACTGGACTCAATTCAACTTTTTACATCGGCTGCACCGGAGCGCCGGGCTTTTTCATATCTCTTCTTTTTCATTTAGAAGAGACGAGGAAGCAACACAACTCGATCAAATGAATCGAGTGCCACGAGCACATTTCTGTCACACTGTATAGATTGTTGGTCGCTCTCTGGAGCCCTGCTGCTTCTTTACATTACAGAAACAGACTAAATCACCTTATGCCTCTTACATCTGACTTTCCAGGTCTTGTATCCGTGCCATTTGACGCAGCAGTGCAGTGAACTGTCTGAACCTTCCTGTTTGGAACGGGCTGGTTGCTGCTTTCTGTCTGAATCTGTGAAGGTGACCTGCAGGAATCGAGAAGAAGAACTCGTCGGGAGCCTGGAGCAGCGTCACTGCTGCTGCTCAGAGGTTATTCAGAGTTTATTCAGAGTTTATTCAGAGTTTATTCAGAGTTTATTCATCAGTGAAGCTCGTCTCAGAAGCCGAGCTGTCGGTGCTGTTGTTGTAACCCTTGAGTCCTTGTCGCTGCTGTTACAGAGCTCTGGTTGCCTGCTCTTACTTTATTAATATTCATGTGTGCATATTACACCCTGATAGAAGATTGATGTGCAGCTCACTCGTGTACGGAAGGTCGAATGGGCCAATCAGCTTGTTCTCCTCCTGGTCGACCACTGGATGAGTCTTCTGTCCTGATTAACTCTGATCAGACTCTCCTCCTCAAAGACCAGTTCATTGGGGAGAAGATGGACTTGTTGTTCCTCAATAAAACCTGGCGGCTGTTTATTGATGCTCGTTCATCAATGAACTTTGTCCTGCAGGCGGTAACAACCCCCCCCCCCCCCCCCCCCCCCCCCCCCCCCCCCCCCGCGGCTCTCAGGTCAATATCCTCCAATCTGTCGCAGTTGGTTTGTTGATTCCTTCCTATTGGCTTTTAATTCACTTTCCTTCTGGCTTATTGGACAAAGCTTTAATTGTAAGTGATCTCACTTTCACATTGAAGATGCTGCCGCTGACGTAGCTTTGAAATAGTTTTGTGTTCTCGCTGGCTCACAGATTTTAAAGGTACTTGGTCGCTCCGAGCATCTTGGAGAACTTTACAGATTTACTCCGACTCAGTGTCTTTTGTTTCTTCATGCACTGGATCCATGCTGTTCAGACCGGGGCCCGGTGGGGGCCACACTGTCTCCTGCAGGACTCCTTCATCTTCTCTTTCACTGTGTGCGAGGTGGTTGTCCTGCTGCAGATTGTCTGGGACCAATCAGACGCCTCCCTGATGGCATTGTTTGATGAGGAGGAATCTAAATCTGCCTGAAGCTTCTGCACAGCACTGTTGAGAAAGCTCCTTGTAGTGTGCATGTGGTGAAGCCGACCCGCAGAGTGCTGCTGAAAACTGTCTTTTCCTGCTATGGGTGACAAGAAGCTGTCAAAACATGTCCAAGACCCATCTCTGCTAAATCCATTCACTCTGACATCCCACCGTCTTCTCGTACAGTCATTTATTCAAAAATAATATGAGACACATCTTTCTGAAGCTCTTCAGGAGGAAGTACAAAGCACCACGAAAAGTAGTGAAAGGAAAGGTCGGGTTTAATTTGCTTCACAGTCACACACAGGCAGGAATAGTTTTCAGTTTTCAACTCACAGAAAAGTGTAATTGTGAGACTCGTCCTTGTCAAGACAGGTATTGTGCAGTAAAGTGTCCTGATGTCTGACATGGACGAGGGACATGAGAAGTGGGGACACCTCCTGGTATTGTCTCTCCACCGCTGACAGATTGTGATTTCACTGCTCCAACAGAGAAATGTTTGATTCGGTGCCATTTATCCACGTGGCCCAGATCTGAAGCTTTCTCCAAATCCTGTTGATTAGGGAAACAGGAGATCTGTGTCACATGTACTGCAGTGTGCAGTACATGTCCACGTGCCTTGAAGTATCAGCTTTTATTTCAGTACGACAAACAGACTAAGCTGCGTGGAAATGCCTCCAAGCAGCCATGAAAAGCCTCACTCGTCTGTTTCCATGCAGCAGGACAGCTGGAACACAAACCTCCTCTGACTCTGTGTTGCATGAAGGAGGAGGAGGAGGATTATTCTTTTTTGGCAGATGCACCGACGAGCGTCCGACGGCCTGATGGATTCAGACAAACACCGCGCTGACCTGAGAACAGCACAGACTGGATGTCTGACGGCTGATCTTAACCTTTACGGCGCCAGCGGCTCTGCAGAAACTTGGCCACCTCGTAATGTGTGTCATGTTGCATAACCGGCCCTGCCAGCCAAAAGGGTGAGGCACTGCTGTGTCTGTGGTGTGTGGAGCTGTAAACACACAGCCGGCCCGATGGGTAATGCATCAGTCAGATGATCCTTCCCGAGCAGAACTCTGCCTGCGAGTCCAAACAGCTGCGTAGCGTCGACTCGTTTGACTCCTCCGGTGAAGGGAAGCTTCACAATGCTGAGATTCATGCCGAGTCACAACATTCAGTGGCCTGAACCTCCGGCCCCACAGATATGAGAGCGCAGCATTCTGGAAGTGCAGCGCATATCTGAGCTGCAGCGGACGGGAGAGAGAAAGCAAAGAAAATATCCTTTTTGATTAGGAAAAGAAAGTGAGCCAGTTCCTCTTTGCAGCGAAGTCGCACCACAAGAGTTTTATTCACTAATAGTTCTTAATGTTCCTTGTTGACTTAGCCGAGGCTTGTTGCAGAGGCTTGACCCCAGAGCTGTTAGTATATGGTCTGAGGTGCAGCAGGGGAGGCACAGCGAGAAGTGCAGAGCCAAGCTTCTCCTTCCAACTCCCCTCCTCGGCAGTGCAGGGCTCAGTCCTGTGCGCCGGCCCGGAGCTTGTATTGATATTTATGTGTTTAACCATTTTTAATCATGACCTATATAAACTCAAGAGGAGCCCACATTTTCTGTTGTCGTTTCAGGTGGACATTGAGAGCCATTCAGCGGCGCGAGGTTTTATTTTAGGTGGAGCGCGGACTCCTCGCCGCCTCCTCAAAGCCGTCGGTAAATGTTTGCTCTGTTCGGTGAAGCGGCACAAAAAGACAGACCTGAAATAAATTGTGGAATTGTTCCTGACTCGCAGCCGGCTTCACCTTCCTCTGCCCTCGACAGAATCTCCCCTCCACTTCATCGTCCCTCAAACCTTTTGTTCTTCTACTCGCTAATATTTTATTCTTTTTTAAAAAAAAATTGAACTCTGCTTCAACACGTCTGAGGTTGAAAAGTGTAGAAAATGAAACGTACTGAGGGGTTTAACATCGGAGGCGAGAGATTTATCATCACGTTAACTTTCTTAACCCTGAAATCTTCTATTTATTGAAGTTAAACACTCTTGAATTCCACTGAGCTTCTTCTCCGCGGGCGTGAAGCCTCTCAGTGCCTCCTTCTGCGCAGCGTAAGAAATGAACTCGTGTGTTTCTTTCCCCCTGAAAGTTCCTTAAAGACTGGGGATGAAAATGGCAGGTAACGATGACGAAGGTTTGCTCACATTTCTGAAAGCAAACACACCTTTGAACAACACCGAGGGTGAAAGGTGGCAGTGTACCGGCTGAATCCAGACCTTTTTTCAACGTTGCAGTACCTCAACCTTTTTTTTTTCTAAACGAAAGCACGTTCATACCGACCTCCTTAAGAAGTTTAGACTGAAAGAGACTGTTTTTGAAAAACTGGAGCCCTTCAGCTGAATCCCATATGTTTTCGTTGGCAGACGAGTGCTGTCTGCTTGGCCGGGGCCGATGTTGGGGATATTAAACCGATGGAACACAGGACTCTTGATCCCTCTTTCTCGAGGGTTGTGTTCAGGTACAAACCGGCTGAGCCGCCATCAGACACCTGCCATTGTCGGCTCTGACAGCGGAGGCCACCGGGCCACCGGGCCACCGAGCGCCGGGCGACAGAACCAACGTGTCGTCGTGAACTCCCCAGAAGTGTTTTCACAGTTTTCAGCTCTCGTTACGGGAGCGAAGCCAGATAATCATCTCGGAGACATTTCACCTTCGCTCCGCCTGGAGACGCGTGTTTCTCTGTCTGAGGAAAGAGGAAGAGCCTGGATGGTCACTTGTGTTCTCGGAGTTTGAACACGGTCAGAGGGAAGTTCTCTGTGTGCATCTGTTAATCAGATAATCACATGCATGCTCGGTCCAAGCACCAGCTCACCTGGAAGTGAACTTTTGTTTCATGCAGCAGATCAAATGAAATCTTAAATCAATAGAATCCAGATCCCTTTGAAACTTTAGGACTTTCACCTATTTTGTGTGTTTTCTTTTTGAGGCAGTTTTAATTCAATGAGCAGTGAATCAGATTTTAACGACCTTGACTTTATCTCCGTCCTCTCATTCCGTGTGGAGCACTCGGGACTTTATTACCCAATTACTCAATTAGTCCTGTGGTCCTGAAAACTTTCTCTGTCGGTGAAACTTTTAAAACAAAAGTACATCTAGGTCGTCCTGACATCAGCGTGTTCTTACTGCAGCTGTGTAGTTCTCCTCCAGCTCTGTTCTACAGAAAGTGTCTGACGTCCATCATGAGACACCGCGGGCTGCGCCAGAGGCCGGATATAGAGGTCAGTCAGCACGGGACCGGGGATCAATGCCAGCGCTGCGGTCCAGACGCCCCACAGCCCACTGCAAGTGTTCCTACAGCCATCGCCTTTCATCGTATGGAAGCAAATGACCTGCGTCATTGATTAAATAACAGACGAGGCGATCGCAGCGGGGGGGCAGGACTCGGGGGGGGGGGCAGGACTCGGCGTGGAGCCGAGCGGCAGCAGATGAGTTAAGGTCAGGGAGGAGCATCGATTCTGAAGCCTTGAAACACACGTGAAGTCAAGTGCTGGAGATGAAATTAGTCTGTCGGCCGCGTTCAATAGTTTAATGGAGCGGAAACTTTACCCAGTTATTGAGTGAACACATTAAAACGTTCCCGAGTAACAGCTTCAGTCACTGCTGCCAGTTTTAAGATTTTGACTTTAGAACATCATCAGGAACGAATCGCTCATTTGAAAAATAAATATAAAATAGTTATTAAACTGGTCGAGCTGCACAGGAACTTTCTAAATGATCTTCACACTTTAACAGAGATTCTGCTCTTCTGTGTTTCAGTAACTCGTTCTCCTGCTCATTCTAAATACCCGTGGATCACTTGATTTCTCAAACGCCACTAATGAGGAGACGGTTCATCACATTTACATTATTGTATCTTTGGATGATTCCTCTGAGCCGAGCCGCCCGAGGCACAAACAGATGAATCGCCTGCTTAGAGCCCCTGTGGCCACTAGAGGGGCCCCAAGAGAGCTTGAGCCGCCCCACAATAGACTTAATGGGATTTGTTCTCATGCATGTGAACAAAAACACGATTAACGATCTGGATCAACACCGTGCAACTTTCTTGTTGACTCCTCATATCTTCGTGTGTCTTCGTTTTCTTATTGTTTATTTTGTTCATTTTCCAGCCGTCACACGTCAGCTACAACTGATAAACCCAATAAAAGGTGTGTTTGATTGACGTTAGGTGTGAATGAGGAATCATCGACTACGTCTGTAGTATTGGTGGCACCAAGGCGTTGGGGGGCCCCTCGAAGTAGAAGCTGCTCAGGGCCCCTGTAAAGCCTTGGTCCGTCCCTGGCCTCTGCTCAGCGCCGGCCTCGGCTCCTCGGCTCCTCGGGCTGCTCAGTTCTGTTAGTGACAGATAATTACATGAGACCACTGCAGCTAAAACAATCATCATCCTGCGCTGACGCATGCAGCAGGCGTCCACGTCACTTCTGTTTACGAGACGGATTCTTCGGGAGTGAAGGAATTTTCATTTCGAAAAGACGGAGTCGACAGTTTGCTTCTTTATTTCTTCAGCAATTGTCTCGTCTTCATTTCTCACACTCAACTCTTCTCCAGTGATTCACAGCGTTGAACACCACGGGTGGATTTATATAACGTCACCTGAGTGATTAGGAATTGAAATATGAAAGTGATAAAGTCACGAGAAGGATCAGTACGAGCCGGATTATTGAAAAAAACTAAAACAAAAGAAAAAAATAGCCCATAATAGACGTGTGCAGCCCAGGCTCCAGAAACATTCCTCTGTCCTCTGCACGAAGCCACAGTGACCCGAGACAGATCCGTAAGAACCGTGTCACGGACGTGAGGTCACGGTGACAGTCCGTTACAGCTGCTACCCTCCCGCCGCCCCCCCCCCCCCCCCCCCCTCCCACTGAAGAGCAGATGCTACAGAGTTCAGACTCTAATGAAACCTTCTGCAGATCATTTGCCCCCCAGAGGCCTCGAACTTCTGTTCAGGGCAACAATGTTCTGCAGCACCAGACAGCCGAGGGACCGCAGAGATAAAAAATACCACACATCATATTTCTGCGGGCAAAAGTAAAACGCAAACAAATGAAAGTGTGTTTTGCTCGATGTGGTAATTAGATTCTGATCGTTAACATAGTACGACAAGAAACGTTTCCCTTTCTGCTCTTCACGTCGAAGAGAAGCTGTGTTTGTGAGAGTGTGTTTGTGAGAGTGTGCAGCTCGTGCACGTCTAAATATAGTAAAAACTCATATGTCATATGTGTGAGTTTATGGAAGGATACGTTTGATTCCACCAAACAAAGAGTCCGTGAGAGTTCTGTCATTAACGTGGTTTCAGGTTCTATCAGTGGTTTGTGGATTAAATGAAACGGGGGATTTGTTCTGTTTTCTGACCTGATATCAACGATAATAGATTATTAATCAATAATAACAAATAATTAGTTGCAGCCTTCGTTGTATTGCAACAAAGGTTTTTGCTGGATGATGCTTTATTGATATTCTTTGATTGTTTTTGTATATTCTTTACAGGATGAACAAACACTTATCTTTGAAAGAGATTCTGGAAATCATTGATCTCGACCATATTGATTCGTTATGCTCTGCTGGCCCAGTTTTTTAAAATCTGCATAATTCAATGACAGTGTCAGATCTTCATTATAAACCGAGTGAGGGGTCTTTGTGTTGAGCAGCTTCGAGTGGCACTAACATCTCCTACACTCAGGCGTGACGCCAGAACGCCTTTAATGGACTTACATCTTAATTCACCACGAGAGTCAGACCTCCGCTCTTTTTAATTCAAGGAGAGATGTTTCACAATAACGTTTCCTAACTGAAGCACGACCTCCGGCTCGTGAGTGCATTCAGGCCTGAGGCGATCTTCTCTGTCTCCTCCTGCGTTCCCGGGATCAGCGAATCCCATCGTGGCTGTTGTTCAGTGCTCGTTTGGGTTTAATTTGAAAACGCTGTTTGCCTCCAGGTTTGCTTGTCGGCGTGTCGCTCGTCTCCCGAGGCGACGCTGTTTGTCTGTGAGCCGAGGAGTCGACGGGGCGGGGGGGGGGGCAGCTCGAGGTACAGTGACAGGATGTCCTTATACGGGTGTAACGGGAGGAATGATTCAGCCTGGGTAATCTGCTGAGCTCCTCTTTTTATAACGGGTGCGAGTGAAGAATGGATCATAACTGTAGCAGAGCTCCGACATATGCTGACAAATAGAAAATCTAAAATCTGTCTCTGAGCTGTGTCGGCAGGTTTTAGATAAATTACACGATCCACGATGAGATGAGGAGGAAAAACACGGTGCCGGTTCGTTAACGTTAGAACTGGTCTGTCACTCAGCGGAGCTCCTCTCCTCCTCTCCTCTCCTCTCTCCTCCTCCTCTCCTCCTCTCCTCCTCTCTCCTCCTCTCCTCTCCTCTCCCCTCTCCTCTCCTCTCCTCTCCTCTCCTCTCCTCTCCTCCTCTCCTCCTCTCCTCTCCTCTCCTCCTCTCCTCTCCTCTCCTCTCCTCTCCTCTCCTCTCCTCTCCTCTCCCTCCTCTCCTCTCCTCTCCTCTCCTCTCCTCTCTCTCCTCCTCTCCTCCTCTCCTCTCCTCCTCCTCTCCTCCTCTCCTCTCCTCTCCTCTCCTCTCCTCTCCTCCTGTCCTCCTCTCCTCCTCTCCTCGTCCCTTTGCTGTCAGATAACCTGCAGCTGTCAGATTCATCGACTATGAACAGAGCGCCCTGCCGTACTCTGATACTCTCTTATCTCCGGTATTCAGATTCTCTCTCTCCTCCTCCTCCTCTCCTCCTCTCCTCCTCTCCTCTCCTCTCCCTCCTCCTCCTCCTCTCCTCCCTCCTCTCCTCCTCTCCTCCTCTCCTCTCCTCTCCTCTCTCTCTCTCTCCTCTCCTCTCCTCTCCTCTCCTCTCCCTCCTCCTCCCTCCTCTCCTCCTCTCCTCTCCTCTCCCTCCTCTCCTCTCCTCCTCTCCTCCTCTTCCTCTCCTCCTCTCCTCCTCTCCTCCTCTCCTCTCCTCTCTCCTCTCTATGAACCGAGCGTCCTGCCGTACTCTGATACTCTCTTATCTCCGGTATTCAGATTCTCTCTCTCCTCCCCGCTGACATCCATTTAAAGCGTCGTGGTGATCCCATCACTAAAGCAACATGTGCTTGATCACAGGAACCTTCACCGTGCAGCCATCGTTCTAGATTCACATTTATTTACCTGTTGGGAAATATCAACTGTGAAGAAATGCTATTTCATAAGTGAACCACCCAGATGCTGTCGATGAGCGACGGGCAGGGACGAGAGCGGCCCTCCACTTTAAATGCAAATTGAAAAATCATCACTTGTGTTTGGCTCAAACTGTCCCACTTTGTGCTATTTCAGAATATGAATTATAGACAGTGGTAAAGTGTATTTATTCAAATGCCTAAATTGATTGAAATTAAACACACACTGTAAAATGTTGACCTTAAATATAACCTGGTGAGAACATGTTGGATGTAAACTGCTCGTGTGGCCAGAAGGAATCTGCTGCAGGTCTTTTCTGGACGCTGAGGCTTTAACTCTTATTCCAGTGACTGATCGATCAGTGGGTTTTTAATGGCAGCAGGATTTCAATATGACATGTAAGAGCTTAAAGTGTAGCCTGGGCAGCAGGGCATGTAACTAGGACAGGGTGGGGGGGGGGGGTCTGTGGGAGTTGGAAAAGAGTTCAGTGTGCGTGTTGGTTGCACGGCACCGTATGTGCTCAGTGCAACAGAGAGTCAGTGAGGAGGCCGGGGCGAGGGCCGGCCTGCGGGCTGCAGCCGAGGAGCTGGACTCCAGCTTCCTCTGGAGCCCAGTGAGAGGTGGCTCTGTCTCGGCACAGGTGCACACCGGCTTCTCTCTGCCAAGGCAACTCGCTCTCCGCCGGACCAACGTGATTGTTAAACATGGAGCCGTTAGCGCCGCTCCTGTCCGGCTGGATGCTGCAGGTGATTGAACCGAGTGTGGCGCTGCCCGGATGAGCAGGTGCTCCAGATGTACCTTTCACACTTGTGTCCTGAGAGCGTTGAACAAAGCTCGGACCTGCTCTGCCGATGTCGTCTGAATGGCTCATGACAGAAAACACCAGCAGACGGTTCGGCAAAGTGGAAATTCCATCAACCGGGTGCTGTGTGTTTGGAGGCAGGCTTCAGGCGTGCGGCGCCGGCTTCACCACGTCATTTAGATATGATGAGCTTTACACTAAGTCTGCTGGAGCCCCCCCCCCCCCTAACCCACGGACATGACTGGCTTCATATTGCAGGAAATCTGAGGCTGGCAGGAAGCGACACAGAGCAATCTCCTGCCAATGTGCCGCTAATGACACCGAGCTTCCTGACCGGCGGCTGCGGCGGCGGCGGTAAACAGCCGGTAATTGTAAACACAACCGAAGGTTCAGGTGAAGAATCAGAACGACATCGAGAGATCCCAAAACAAATCAGTGTCAGAGGAAACAGATTCGCTCCGAACAACGCTGGATCAGATCTTTGTTTGTGTGGTTGTGTAGCTATATACCATATCTCCTTATAGTATGAATGTTTGTCACTGGAACTGGGATTCACATAAAACTGCATCAATTTAATACTGACAAAGAAAAACGTCCTTGGAAAAACAGCCCAATGCAACAATTCTCTGAATCTGTGACCTTCAGCATCATCGCTGAATAGATCATGAATGATGTGACATTAAGAATTATTGTGTGACTCAGGATCACGTCTCCTCCTGTCGGCCGCGGCTCACGTCTCCTCCTGTCGGCCGCGGCTCACAGTCAGATTTCAGTATCATAACACTGGCGTTAACCTTCAGACTCGTCACACCGCTGACATCCTCCTGCGTTACAACTACCGGCTGCTCCTCGAGCGGGTGACCGTGTCTTTCAAACTGTTGCACCCAATTTGTTAGATGCTCTCTGCTTTCAGCCGAGATCCATGAATGGTTAGGTGCTCCGTTTTTATTCAATGCATTTAACTGTCTGTTTCCTCATCTGTGTTCAGAGGTTTTATTCTTGCTTTTCTTTCTGTTCCTTTCAACATCTTTTACCTGATGTAAAACACTTTGTGATTCTGTATCTGTCCTTGTCTGGTGTCGCAGGCTGGGATGATCCGCACCGACTCCGATGAGTACTTCATCGAGCCTCTGGAGAGAGGAACTCAGGAGCTGGAGGACCGAGGCAGGATCCACGTGGTTTACCGCAGATCGGCCGTGTTGCAGGGGCCCTCGGACATTTCCATGGACTACCAGCTGCAAGGTAGGACACGCGGCAGCAGAGTGAAGCAGGTTACAAGCTCGTAACTGTGAAAATGAAAGCTTGTGAGCTGTCGTACCTACAGTGTCGGCTCCTCATGTTTTCAAATAGTGGTGAAAGAGTTCCACTGACCACTGTCTTCACGTGGTGCAGCTCCCTGGTGCCTCGTCGCTCATGAAAGACAAGTTCCTGTCGCCTCTGCAGGTTTTCTTCATGTGACAAAGCACGTGGGGGTAAATACCACGTTTGAATTTAATGTAAAACTCTGTGAAGCTTGAGCATCATCTGCTCCTTCTATGTATTACTACTACTACTACTACTACTACTACTACTACTACTACTACTACTACTACTTCTACTTCTACTACAGTGAAGATGAAACGGAAGTGTGGGAAAGAGAGTCAGGGAATGACGTTCAGTGCTTCAAGCTGTGACTGTTTACTGTAAATACCCAGTTTGGACTCGAATGTGTCACGTTCATAGTGAAGGAGATTCACGCTCATGACTCGACGTCTGTGTCATCAGGAGAAACCTTCTCTTGTGTCTTTTCATGTGACTAATTACAGTTAATCAGCTATAAGACTAAATGAATGTATCTATATCTATATATATATATAAATATAAATACTCAGTATATCCACCTGTATTCAAAGGTCACTCACAGGTTTTATACCTTTATTGTCAATGTGTGAGAAAACATTTTGGGGTTTGACTTTTCTCTGCAGCTTCTGACAAACATTACATTTTTCATTTTCTTAAAAAAACTCCTCTGGCGTTGTCCCGATGCTGTAATGGAACGATTTTCACAGAGCAAAGTATTTTCAGGCAATCACACAAATTGCATTTCAGTTTCTCGGCGCTGACACACAGGTCCGACAAGCCGCTGCAGGATTATTCATTATTGTGATCGTTTATTATTTACCCGACAGTTCGCGGCAGCAACTGTAATCACATGATGGATTGAATGCGTCACGGAGCGTCTGCATTCATGAAAGAGCAGCGATCACTGCTCAGGTTCTGAATATTTAATAAGATAAATATATGAAACATGTCGTATGAAAAACATGAAACAACGAGCACAATGAATATTTACCGACCCGGTGTTATCTTCAGTCTGACGGGTTGAGTTTAGAGAGTGTGGCTGCTCGGCTTTGAAACTTCCCCGATTATCCTCACGTTGTCCAAGACTGGAGCCGATTGAAGCCCCGGAATGTAAAGTGACAAACAACCACTCACATCCACACCCACAGACGAGGGGGGGGGGGCTCCAATTAACCCAAGCTTGAGTCTTCGGACTGTAGGAAGCCGGAGTAACAGCAGAAACCCCGCGTAGCAGCAGAATCAGTAATTGATTTGCTGGGAAGCTGTTGTTCACCATCAGAAACCACTTCCTCAGGTCCTTCCTTCTGCTGCCGACCGAAAAATGAACGAACGCTTCTTTTCTATTGGTTCTTCTGCAAGTTCGAAAACGAATTGAGGTTATGCTGAAGCATATTGTCCCCCCCCGTACACCGTGGCCTGTACGCAGAGGAACGCCGAAAAGACAGAGCCTCGTCCAACTCACTAAGACTGTCGCCCTGTGGATGTTTCTACTGCTCATAAACTTTTAGTCTTTTAATGTTAATGATTGTTTTGCGTTTTGCATAAGGTCGATTTCCAGGATGGAACATTCCCAAGAAATGTAAAGTTGTGAGAGTTGTGTTTCTTTCCATCTCAGAGGATGATTCATGGATTCAGATTTGAAGTGAGCGTTGAGCTTTGTGGACGTATCAACTCTCGAGTGACGTCACAGTTTTCTGTTTGTTTTACCGTCTGGATAGAAAAGGAAGAATCAGCATCAACACGATTGCTGCAATATGTGAATTTAAATTGGCTCTTGGTTTTTTTTTATTCATCCTGCAGTTTCATATTTAAGTAGGATATTGAAGCGTATTGTTTTACTTCCACTCTACACCAGTATATTAACATATCATACCATATCATCTATTTCCTCCATATCTGTAAGAAAGCAATCAAGAAAAAGATAAATATCGTTCACAGTAAGCAGTCACATTACACCACATGCTGGATGAGGAAATAAGACATTGTAATAATGAGTCGAGTTTGAATAATTTATAGATTATTTTGAATTTACACTCTGTTACATTCGATCTTCATTTGAGCGTTTAAAGCGTTTAAAGTATCACGCTCCTTTAGATCCTAATTGTCCTGTTTGTCTGTTAATGATCATCTCTCTGGGGGGGGGGGGGGGTCACGAGCAGGATTCATTATGAAGCTGGACTGATTGCATTGATCATGAGTTCCTGTGAATGCACTGTACGGTCACTTCCTCTCATTAGGGCCTGAGATGAAATATGAGACGAGAGCATCAGGGAGTCAGAAAATCAATTCCACTGGTTACTAGTTTCTGCTCCTCTGCAGAGATGAAGCATCTTATTGAATATGGAGACGGAGCACGTTTGTAGTAGAAAACTAATTTCCTGGGTTTGATACTTGTCTAATTAAAATGTAAAATGTAAAAATGTGAGTGTGAGCGATTTCGTGCAGCTCGATTGAAGTTTGTCCTTTGTGCTTCCTGGTGGAGGACGGAGGAGGTGAAGCTGGAATCGAACCACCGAGACCCACGTCTTCATATAGTAGCCCCACTCCACTTGGACGTGATGGCGTGAAGCTTGTTCCTCAGTGGAGGCTTTCACATCTAATAAACCGAAGTGGGGCAGTTGTTGAGACGCTGGAGATGAACTTTACTATCGTCTTTATACATCTTTAAGAATTCATCCTGAAATTGTTTTCTGTTTCAAGGGGTCAGTGTTTCCCAGGGACTCAGATAAAAGCAACATGAAGAGGTTAGTTCTCTCTCAGCGGTTCCATTAATCTGACATCAGAGCTTCACCTTCCTGTTGGGACGAGCTCTTAGATTCAGACGGATGAGGAACAACAGAGAAACACGGGGTTAACAGGGACCGTGGGGGGGGGGGGGGGGGGGGTAACAGCAGAGCCATCACTGCTGTTTGATTCTCGGCTCTGCTGCGTTGATTGGATTTCATAGCTTGAACGACGTGGTCTCGAGACGGGGGACTGTGAGCTTGATTGTGTTGGCGTGAAGGTCACCGTCCGTTTCTATGAACCAACGTTTTTAAAGGCATGTAGTGTTCCTCCCTTTAAATGACTGAACACTCCAGTGACTCGTCAGGAGCGGCTGAATAAAACACGAGACCTTTGGTATCGATTGTTTACGAGAACAGGCAGAAGTGCGTTGGTCTGGTCATCCCACTGGGAGCTGATGGGAAACAGCCTTTCATATCGAAAGTGAAACTGAAGTGTGAGGTTAGTCAACATCGGTGAATGGGCTTCAGGGAGCGAGAGGATGTGCTGCCGCTGCCGCTGCCGCTGCGCTGCTCAGGATCCTGATCTCAGCACAATCCTGATCTCAGTGGGGGGGGTGTGGCTGGAGGTGTTTGTTTCACCACCTCTGATTTCCTGTTGTGACCTCGGAGTGGGACGTGTGTGTAAAACAAAGATGCTCAGGAAACTGCTCCTCCGCTGCTGCTGGTCTCACAGTGACAGAAACGTTAACATGTGATATTAAACAAAGACTGTTGATGTTTCACTTCATGATAAACTCAGAGTCCCTCCCCTTCAGGTTGTGGGTCATCAGGACCAAACTCCACGCCTCCATTTGATTCTCTCAGAGGGGTGGGGGTCATTTATGGTCTTTATATTTACGCAATGTCAAAGAAGTTATATAAAAACACAGAGTCCAGATTGTGTTGATGGCCTTTTTGAATTGGTGGTTGCACATGTGGTGAATGTGGACTTCCTGTCGTCTTCAGCAGACCCTCAGGCCTCTTGGATCTCAGGGACTTCGATTGATTCCCAGTCGCTGCTGCTGTGACTTGTTTTGTTCACAGATAATTGATGTGATCTGCTCCTGTTGCTCCTTCGGGGGGGATTCAGACTGTAAACAGCTCCTCGTTAAACTGGGGGCCACAGGGGGGGCCACAGGGGGGCCACAGGGGGGCCACAGGGGTGGGGAAAGAGAACCAGGGGGGGGCACACACCTCTACTGGTGACGAGGAAGGAAGTGGGTTTACCCATGTTCACAAAAACCTGCGTATATCTGTTCATTTGGTGTAACAGAGACAGATTTTCAGTCACAAGATCCACTGAAACAAGATGTCTCTCTGTGATTCTACGTGTGTTGGAGTATTTTAATGATATCACAGATCTCCTCCAGCACGGATCCACACTCTCCTCCCATGATGCAGCAGCAGCATCGTTATCCCACTTGGTTTCTGTCTGTAGTCGTGTCCTCCTGGAGCTGCTTCTCCTCCTGGAGCTGCTTCTCCTCCTGGAGCTGCTTCTCCTCCTGGAGCTGCTTCTCCTCCCAGCGTCAGACTCTGTATCTCTGTCAGTTGTGGATCTCACTGGTTTACTGACTGGTTTGTTTGGGCTCCAGGCAGCACTGGTCCCCGGGCCTTGCTGCAGATTGAACTGGGCACTTACAGTGTGTTGTCTGTGGGGGGGCGCTGCCAAGTGGATGTGGGACCCTAGATGATCGCCTGTAATCTGCAGGATGTGCTCTCATATCGCTGATAGGTGATAGATTCGGTTTAGCTGTGGGCGACGTGCAGGCCAGTGAACTTCTCCCAGACCAAACTGGGAAAACCCTTTCCTGTCCACACACTGTGCATTTATCTGCCGTGTGACTGGAGGCGACCTCCAGCTGAAGGTGTGGGAGTGTTCTCCACCTCGACTGTGGGAATCGTGCCTGTGGCAGCTTCACCTACAACAGAAGATTATCCCCATGTTTATGAAACAAGAATCTGAATAAATAATTCACCAGCTCTTTGCCTGATTTCTCAGTTGTAACAATGGGCTTGGTAGAACTGGGGATTTCTGCGGACAAGTCAAACAGCCGCGAGCATTCTCTGCTTCCCTACAAAACAAATGTCTGTGATTGGAGAAGCCAAGGAAAGCAAACAGGAGCCTGGGGAGTTACACTCAGAAAGGTGCGAATAATCATGCAGAACATTTTGTCTTTACGGAGCCGGGCTGGATCAACACTGTGATTCATGGAAGAGATTTCTATCTTCGGAGGACTGGAAATGTTGTGAATGTTTGAAAGTTAGTAAGTTTCCCATAAAACCTATTTGCTAAAGAGGCCAGAGTACAGTTGACAAATCACATCTTATCTTTTATAAAAAGTGCACTGAACCTCACCCTGTCTGAAAATGTTAAGAAAACAAGTTGAGCTCAAAGTTTCTTTCTGGATCGAGAGCAGATTGAAAACTTCTCTGTGACATTGAACTTCTGATAAAACAGTTTTCTCAAGGTCAAGGGTGAACTTTGAACCTCAGCTTGAACCTGCTCGTCTTTCTCTTTGTTTCTGTTCATCACTGCGTTTCTTTACACACATATATTACATTTTTATGTTGGTCAGACTATTTGTTCTGCATCTGAGCTCGATTCACTTTTACCTGGAAACAAAAACCTGAAAATGCGATGACTCTCAGGTGAGATCTGAAATTGTTGAAGTGAGTGTGAGTTTGACTCCAACACGGAGTCGGATTGTTTTGTTCATTAACATGAACTCTCTGTGAATTACGGCTGAACGGTCACTGCTGTGCAGCTTGTGTGAGTCAAACCCAAACCTCCCACTGATCCCACCTCAGTTCTTCATCTGTCCTGAAAAGTTTAGACCCCCCCCCCCCCCTGGTGAAGACTTTCTCCCAGTGAGAGCTGCTGGTTCGGCTGCCGACTCCCAGGAGCCTGCGAATCCAAGAGCAGGGATGAGCTCTGTGAACAAAGTGCTTCTCTCCGTCACAAACAAATGGAAAACGTGCCTGGAATGCCAACGGGAGCCGGGCTGATTGTTCTGGTGACATGTTGACACGCCCGCCCTCATTCTGCTCTTTGCTCGGCAGATGAGAAAGATTTCTCCGGAGTGCAGCGCACGCACACGGAAAGATTTAAAGAATGTATACCGAGGAAGAGAGGGAAACTTTCAATCCGTCCAGGTTTCTAAGGTTCTGCCGTGTGTGTCATCATCACTTTGTGTAGAATCCTCCGTCTTCTACACAACTTCAGCGTGTGTGACAACGCAGTGTTAACAGATCAGCTTGTGTGAGAGAAGAAACTCAGGTGTAGGTGCTCATCCAGCGAGGAGGAGTTTTATTTATTATTATTAATAGGAGCATCCAGATGGAGATACACACAGAGGTAGAGGGCTGGACGTGAACCTGGGTCACTCTTTTATTTACCTCTTCCATTAAGTAATTGCAGAGTTTACATTCTATGAAATGATAAAAGAAATAGCTTCTTCTTCTTGTTTTCTTTATCTTTTGTCAACGCAATATTCAGGAAAAACTACCGCAAATAATATCCTGAGGCAATGTTATACCAGATTATCACTGTAAATATGACAGTAGTTCATACATTCATATTTTAATTAATAAGTGAATAAGTATTACATTAATCCAGAGACTTGCCTACTAGCCGTACTACAAACCTCACTCACCAACCTAATACCTAAACCAAACCACCTAGCTTTGAAAGAGTGAGGACTTGCCAAAATGTATTGAACCAAAATTGGCCTTTATGACTACACACACACACACACACACACACACACACACACACACACACACACACACACACACACACACACACACACACACACACACACACACACAACACACACACACACGCACACAGCCATGTTGACAGACGGGTGTGTAGGATGCCAGGGAAATGAGAATTACAGTAAGAGCAAATGTCTGAACTCCTCCGCGTGCCCCTGAGATCTTATCTGTTGTGATCTGGCCCGACGCCCGGGTCCAGGATTCACCCCGAGCAGCACTTGGATATTAGGTTTCATTTTCACATGGTAATGAAAATGGAGTGAGGGGACGGGGGACGGGGGGGGGGGGGGGGGGGGGAGGAGAAGAGATGGAGAAAAAGATCCTCGCTGCAGAGGAGGAAAGTTGTGATTTATACTTGTCACACAGATGCGTTGAGCAGAGTGGGGGCTGGCTGAGGGAGGAGGAATTCGGTGAGCTGGCAGGAATGAGAAACATTCAGGGGAGGAAGAGACCAAAAGGTAAATGAGGATAATCTGCAGCGGAGCACGAGGTTTTCACTGCTGCGGTTCTGAAGCCGGTCTCGATCACAGCAGACGACTCACATCTGAAGCACAGATCCCAGGACGAGTTAGAGACACTTTGAGTTCACTTCAGTTTTGTTTAAATCTAAAACTCCACATAAGGAAGGAGACGCAACACAATCCGGTCGAGATACTTACAACACCAGAGAAACCCAAATGCTTGTCAACAGTAACGTGAAGAAACCTCCGACAGAACCAGACTGGAGACTCAGGGTCCGGAAAGGGCCTGAAACCTGTCTTCTCTCAAACTACCAGCAGGGGGCGACTCCACTGGTTGTTTCTATAGAAGTCTCACTTTATAACGTCAGTAAACATTAAGGAGTTTATGTCTCAATCCATAGTTTCAAGTCTTCTTCAATACAGTTGATGTTCATTCAGTAAGTTATGATCATTTAGAGTCAAAGAGACAGTGTTGGGGCGAGGATGTCGTGTGATTGACAGCTAGTATCGTCCAATAGGCTTCTATTGGTTTTCTATTGATTATTCCATCGAGTAATCGGATAAGAAATACTTTTGTGTGTGTGTGAGTTGATGCCCCCCCCCCCCCCCCTTCTTTTTCCTCCCGGCTGCAGCCTGTCACACACACACTATAATTTCAGTGTTTACTATAACGTAGAAATAAATATGTATTGCTTGTTTGCAGGGATTTCCCCAAACGCTGTGAACAGACGACGCTGAAAATTAAACACAACACTGCAGATTATTTTTAATTAACAGTAAACAGCCCGCTGTGCTTTAGTAAATGGAACTAACTGTGCACAGCTTCTACTCTGGGAAGTGTTTTGTTTTTCCCGACAGCACCTGAAGGCAGCACCGTCACGAATCTTATGGGCTAAATGTCGTTTGCATTGTAAACGATGCTTGAAACACGCTCGTTGTGCAACAGTGGCCACTGAGCAGTACAAGAGCTCGTCTACTCACATTCAGAGACTTTAAATCGAGGATCTTTAGTCGTGGATTTACTCGAGTTACTCATGAATGGTTTCAGCTCCAGTCTGTCAGAGTCATGTCTCCTCGCCGGCCTCAGGATTTCTTTGATTTCCAGAACAGCCGCAGCTCCACAGAGGCGTTCCGAGGTCTGCATGAGGCCGGCGGTGTCAGAGGAAGATGCAGTTTCACAACATGTTTCCAGGTGAAGCAGAGGAAGCTTCTTTCTGAGACAGAAGGTTTTGTCCGGAGCTGGTGCCTGAGAGGAAGAGGACCAGAACGTTGTGTTACTTGTAAGAGATGATTCTCTGTGATTCTGAGAACTGTGATGAGTCACACGCTGGGGGACGATGCACGGTAACACCAGCCCTGTGGTGAACTGGTGAGGCTCAGCTGGTAGATTCACAAAGGCCAAGTGGCCCGATGTGCAGGAGCAGGATAAAAGTCACCTCTATTTAAAACTTTGCTTTCTTTGAACTTCCTTTGAGGGCTTCCAGTGAACTTCCTGTCGACTCCAGATAATTCACTGCAGCTGATGAGTTGGTTTCGGTTCGCTCCTCGTGCTTGATCATCCCGAGTGGGAGTCACTGCAGTTTTCAACTTTCATTTTGTAAAACAGCCAACATCCTTATAAACGGCCCGTTTCCAGTAATGCACCAGTCGTGCTGCCAGAGATCCACATGTCTGCTGTGACTCCTCCTCTGGCGTCTGCTGTGACTCCTCCTCTGTCGTCTCTACAAGCTGCTTTCACCCACTGAACTCTGGAGAAGCTCCTGAACTCTGGGGAGAGGTGAAAGCAGATGTTTGAGTGAGAAGCTCCAGATTATTCTCTGGGGAAAGTGAAGAACCTCCTGCTGTGTTGTAAACCTCTGGAGAAAGTCCTGACCCAGTGGTGAGAACAAACCTCCTTCCGCTGCGCGAACCTATCTCTGCACAACATATATTTAAATATAAAGAGATAATTAAATGGTGTAGACATCACATTGACCGAGCACGTTCAGTATCTTTAACCAGGGGCTGCTTAGCATTCGCTGAAGACGTCTCCATCCATCCATCATCCCACTTCTCCCTGAGGGGGCCAGGGGCGAGCGAGAGGCGGGGGGGGGGGGGGGGGGGTTCACCAGCGTCTCACAGGACACACAGACAAACAACCATTCACTCCCACATTCACACCGTCAGCCCATTTACAGTCTTCAATAATCCGAGCCCCGTCGTGTATTCCTGCACCGTGGGAGGAAGCTGCAGAACCCGGAGATAAGCCCACGCAGACTCCAGAACCTTCTTTCTGCTGCTGTGCCGCCAGCAAACAGTTTCTCCAGCAAACAGTTGATAACGAAGGCTGAACATCTGTAGACACAGTTTGAGCTTCTCCTCCTGCAGCGTGTACACTACACATGTTGATCCTCTGCTGTGAAAAGCTCTTTTGTTACAGTTTATGGTGAAAGTCAGAAGCACAATGAGCAGTTGTGTGGTAACGTTAACACAACCTCACTCAGTCTGTAGTGTTGTTTGCAGCAGCAGTTGTTTGCCATCAATTTGAGACTCGACAACATCTCCATCAACTCAGGCTCCACAACAACAGCTCTGTGCTTTGTGTGTTTTGTGATATCTTGACAAGCCACTGCAGCGAGTGTGATGATGCTGGGATCTCATCTGTTTTGTCTTGACCTCACAAAAGTTGTTTTTCAGTCTCTGCACAAAGCTCAATGCTGCACTTTGAAAAGAAATATATATATAAATATAACTGCTGTGTCTATTTCCTGGAGCTTTTCGGATGAATAGCTTTTCGCCCCGATGTCTGGTGATGAGAGCGAATGGATCCTCGGCACCTCCCACATGATGAAGCATGACGAGGCTAAAACAGACACATCACCCTTTGATTGCTATTGTCCTCATGCGACCCTGATGTTTATGTATTCCAGTGTGTGCCAGTGAGATGTGTGTGTTGATAAGGAAAAGCAATTTACCTTCAGTGATTCAGAAAAGTGATATGGTGTTTGGTTGGGTGTTGTTATTGATGATGGTTCCACTGGTGTGATGTAAACAGGATTGTGTCCTCCCTCCTCAGGAGTGTGTGTGTGTGTGTGTGAGAGTGTGCGTTTGATATGAAGTCTCCTGCAAATCCTCAACCCTTCACATTGGATGCAGAGTAAATCCCGAGATAAGAAACGGGCCGAGCACAACACTCTGCAGAGTAAACACGTCTCTAAAGGAGCTGACCGAGCTCCGTCTGATCGCTCTGCCCTCCTCTGTTTGCACCGTGAAGCAGCAGATTGGGGAGATATTTTCCACATTGCCTCACGTCTTCTAGACGTATGAACCCCGAGTACGTCTGATGAGTTCTTTCCATTTGAAACCTGGTGATAATTAGCTACTCCGGCCCAAGCCAAGGATCTGGAGGCAGGATGGAAAAGACCTTGGGATCGTTGAGCAATATTTTGAACCCAAAAAACAGCCGATTGTGTGTACTCCTCTGACTCGCTGTGAATCACCCGGTTGCTTTTCCAGAAGTCAGATGGCAGCTGCACGGGGCTCGTGTGGATCCCTCTCTTCTTTCCTTTCACGCTGCCGGCTGCGAACAGCCAAATACTTCACATTCTTGTTGCTTGTTGTGATACTACATCCTCTGTGTCATTACCAGACGGATACACATGACTCCATCTGTTCGTGTGACACAAAACAAATGATGTGTGTGTTGTTTGCATCTCATTGCCTGATTGAAGTGTCTTTTCATTGTGTTAGAGCTTCGATAACGCAACGTGTGAGTCGAGAAATGACGTCCGTGCATCGAGGAGTTCTTTGTGACTCGTTTCAGTTTGTAGCTCACTGCTCTATTTCAACATCTTACTCACTTGTGATTTCCTGCCCAGTTATTTCCCCTCAATATTTCATTGGCAGTGTATTGACAGATCTTGATCCTCTGTAGGACTGGGATGCTTCTTTCAGTTTGACTGAATAATCAAAGGATCTTTTCTCTTTTCATGGCATTTCAGTCTTTATCAGCAGAAGCACTGTCATTCATCTCCAGATGGAAACAGTGAGATCTGGTTTGAAGCTACAGATGATATATCAGATGAAATTCAAAAAGTTTGGAGTGTCCGGAAAGCTGCAATAGAAAGTTCTCTCACCTTCTCTGTATCTTTGAGACACAGCGACTCAGAAAGCAGCTGAACAGAATCGTTTACATCGCCTCAAAAAATCATCAATAGCAAACTCTGACATATATACGATACTCACAGACTTCCTGTTTCCTCAGCAGCTCCGACTGTACAACCATCAAATCACTAAACGTCTCCTCGATCGTCCATCAGCATTTTACAAAACTGAATTTTACTGTGTTATGTTTTTATGTGGAGGGGGTTTTGTGTTTTGTGTTGTGATCGTTGTGTCGTCGTGGTTACACTGAGGCAAATTCCAAACAACTGAGTTGTGTGGCAATAAAGTTTTGAATCTTGAATTGAATCTCGAATCCAAAGCATCGAAAACATCTTTGAAATTAAGATAAAAGATAAACTAATACGGACTCGAGAAACTACAGATCGCTGCCAAGGCTACAAGTATTAATTTGACTCAAATACTCGATTAATAAAGTGGTTCACGAGAGAAAGAACTGAAACGAGGATCAAATATACAACTGCACTTGGAACTGTAAACACACTGAAGACCCACGCCTCCACACGGTTTCAGTTTTCCTGCCAATGAAACAAACAGGAGTAAAAACCCGGTTCCATTCACATCACAGGATTTCACTGCAGCGTTTTATCATTTGTGTTGGGCCGAGAGCGGGAAGTGTTTGTCACTTGACCTTTCGGCGATGACATTGGGCCGGTTGTTCTTTTAAGAGAAAGAGAGAAAAAAAGTAACGGATGCAGGTCACCGAGATATATTGAACTCCCTGAAAGGAAATACAGGGAGCATTTCTTCCCCAAAGGCCGTTCGCACACCCTCCCATGAATGAAGCCTAAGTTTTGCAGCATGTTGTAACTGACCGACCCTAAACAAGGCCCGGCGTTGTCTGGCCCCGGGGCTCGCTGGGCTCTCCCTCCGCGCTCACACACAAACACACACCCCCCCCCCCCCCACACACACACACACGCTGGAGATTCTGTTTCCCCAACTACTACGACTCGACAACAGATAAGCAAGTAACAGAGACACACTCAGAGTTTCTGTGGGTGTGGACGGGTTCGGGTGAAAGGAAACGCTCGACGTCCTCAGGGGTTGAGAAGCTTGATTTGTGTTTCCTGAAAGCTTTGGAGATTTACTCACGTGGTTTAGCGTCAAGACCGGAAGCAAGAGAAACAGCTCGAGTCAAAATATGACGATCGAACATCTGTGAAGAAAAATCAATGCTTACATAAATGTTTTATATTATCTTGTGGCATAATTTCTGCTACGGGAGTCTGTTCTCGCTAGGAAGTACTTGCTCGCTGTGGTAAATATGTTTCTCTGTAATATTATAACGTCTCAACCTCACGATGTAAAGAGCCTTGGAGATAATATGTGTTTTCAAGTGTTTCCTCTGAAAGAAGGAAACACTTCTGAAACAAATCTCATTAAAATCCTTCATCTCAGACTGATGACCAGGTAAAGAGATAAGATTTGAATCAGATTCAAAACTCAGAAAGTTGTCCACCATTGTCTCATTCCTCTCAGCTCAATCAGATGAATGTGAAGCATGGATCTCGTGCTCAGCCTCAGTAACGGTCGACCTGAGGGACTCACATTGATATCTGACCAGGTCCTCGTGGACCTTAGAGGGACACATCAGAGACCGAGCCAATGAAAAGCTTTCCTTCACAATCACAGAATCAACTGCTGTGTTATTTGAAGGAGACACACGAAGCTTTAGCTGTGTTTCTTTCCCTCGAGTCACTTGTAAAGGTTATTTATAAATGTTAAAGGTCATGAAAGTCAAAAAGCCCAAAGTCTGACGCAGCAGCGGCCAATCAGAGCAAACCTTTTACAGTAATTACACTAATTAAAATCATGAGCCTGAATATGAGCAGAAATTGTCTTCGTAGCAGTTCGTGCGCGACTGACAACAACAACAACAACAACAACAACAGACCCTTTGGAGTCAAACACGTGTTTACAGCACATATGAGACTCAGAAGCGTTTTCAACGTCAAGGCCGAGATATGATTCTTAATTCTTAACACGACTGAGCAGCGCTTATTACGCCCGTTTTGACTTTAATGAAACTTGACCCGAAACTTACGTTGTCATGTTTTTTCTCTGCTGTGACCGAAAGCTTTCATGAGCTTATTTGTTCCTCTGTCACAAACATGCATCAGGATCCATCTGTAGCATCAGGATCCATCTGTAGCTTCAGGATCCATCTGTAGCATCAGGATCCATCTGTAGCATCAGGATCCATCTGTAGCATCAGGATCCATCTGTAGCTTCAGGATCCATCTGTAGCATCAGGATCCATCTGTAGCTTCAGGATCCATCTGTAGCATCAGGATCCATCTGTAGCTTCAGGATCCATCTGTAGCTTCAGGATCCATCTGTAGCATCAGGATCCATCTGTAGCATCAGGATCCATCTGTAGCATCAGGATCCATCTGTAGCTTCAGGATCCATCTGTAGCATCAGGATCCATCTGTAGCTTCAGGATCCATCTGTAGCATCAGGATCCATCTGTAGCTTCAGGATCCATCTGTAGCATCAGGAGCCATCTGTAGCATCAGGATCCATCTGTAGCTTCAGGATCCATCTGTAGCTTCAGGATCCATCTGTAGCATCAGGATCCATCTGTAGCTTCAGGATCCATCTGTAGCTTCAGGATCCATCTGTAGCCTCAGGATCCATCTGTAGCTTCAGGATCCATCTGTAGCTTCAGGATCCATCTGTAGCATCAGGATCCATCTGTAGCATCAGGATCCATCTGTAGCTTCAGGATCCATCTGTAGCTTCAGGATCCATCTGTAGCTTCAGGATCCATCTGTAGCTTCAGGATCCATCTGTAGCATCAGGATCCATCTGTAGCTTCAGGATCCATCTGTAGCTTCAGGATCCATCTTCCCTCCATGGTCTGTTTGCATAGTGGGAAATATGTTTGATGTCAGGAGGGAGATTGCATTACCTCCTGTGGAGATGTGACATGGGATTTATTGCAACAGGATAATAGAGTAGCCCCGGGTGGGGGGGGGGGATTGCTTTGGTTCCGATGACAAACATGGACTCGGATGTTAAATCCTCCAGCAGTGGTGAGATAAATGTTTTCAAAGTGACGTTTTTATTGTAATGAGCAGATTTTTAATGTTTTATTCATGTGCGCTCGCGTCGTGTCTCCGTGTGTGTGTGTGTGTGTGTGTATGTGCACGTTTGTGAATTGGACCTGAGGATGTTCCTGTTTGTTTTGTGATGAAATCAGGAAGAATAAAGGAAAGTAGCTAATAACGCCTCCATAGCTCCCGGGTAGTGTTAGCGTCCCCGTGTTAGCGACTCCGTGTTAGCGACAGCGTGTTAGCGACCCCTTGTTAGCGACACCGTGTTAGCATGGCGTCATTAGAGCAGCTTAATGGCCCCAAAGCGTCTTCTCGTAGATCTATTTAAGACTTTTAAGAGTTATCGATCAACGTTCTGCTCAGTGTAGTAATTAACAAAGACTTTTAGCCTTTAACAACAATGGTACTTTGATCCACTTGATTTACGTTGTCTTGCCTGAGGCCCCAAGCTGAGAGGGGGGGGGGGTGAATGGCTGTTTGCATTAGTCAACACAACAACAGTGTTGTGTTGGTTTGATGTAGGGCCCCAGGTCCCTTTTGCTCTGGGCCCTCGAAGTCCCTGGATCGTTGCTGCTGGTTGCTTAGCAGCTGTCTGTCAGTCTGGAACTTGACGTCCCTCAGGATCTCGGCCTCGTCGCTCCCACCGTCTTTCGGGGGGGGGGGGGGGGGGGGGGGGGGGCTCGTGGTTCTTCAAATCCATCTTGGGCCCAGATGTTCTCCTTCACTCGTCCCTCACAAGAACTGATAATAAGACACTTCGGTCCTTTGCTTTTGCTACGGACTTTATTTCCTCTGGCAAAGCAGCCGGGACTTAGAAATCATTAGCGATGCTTTAATATAAGGCCCAGTGGGGGCGGGAGTGTTGGCTTCAACCTCATGCCTCAAACTCCCCGTGAGCCTATTACCAGTGAAGCCGACCCTTCAGGTGGGCCACGGAGAATGCACTTAGACACCCCCCCCCCCTCCAGCTCCGGACCACAGACCCGCACGGGGCCTCCACCGTGAGACGTGGCTGTGCCAGCATCTTTCCTCCTGTTGTGGTGGACGGTAATTGCTGCTGTTGTAGCTGCTGCCACCGCTCATTTTCAACTGTATTGAGACACGGGGGGGGGGGGGGGGGGGGGGGGGGGAGAGAAAAGGGGCTAAAAAAATATTACCTCAGTCATAAAGGCCTGTGTAATTATGCCGGGTTTATGTGCCCCAGGGAGTTGACAATTCCCTCACATGACAATTAATCTGGCAGGTCCAGAACAGCTCGGTACACGGACCACCACACCGGCAGCACGTAGCTAAGCTATAAGGGACGGTAACTTTGCTTTGTATTCAGCGTTTATGTGAAAAAGAAACGCTGCAGGACTAAAACAAGTTGTCAACCCAGAAGGATTTGCAGCACTAATGGAAAAGGTCACATACTGGTTTGTTGTGGTCCTGATGAGAAAGAGACGAGAGAGGAAAACGCCCGATCAGCAGCGTGTTCAGCAAACGGCTTCGAGCCGTCAGAAGGAGAGAATCAAGCGGACCAGGCAGACGCTGTCGCTAATACTGCCGATGCCAGCTTCTCTCCATGTTGTTGAAGCTGTTCCCATCGTGTTACCTGAAAATATCATCCTGAAATTACATTAAATATATGAAATGATATGTTGATAAATGAGCTTTCACCTCAGTATCTTTGCATCACAGCTTTCTTCCCGATGCCTCTGCAGCCATTTCACTTTCCACTCTTCTCTCCATCGATTCAGTAACTACTTTGGTGAAAATGATTCACTGAGTTAATTCCACTTCATCTCTGTGCATCTGCAGCTCATGTTTAATCCGCATCGTTTCTAATTATCCATTCATAATTTGTTTGACATTTCATTCAACAAACTGTCAGCAGGATTATACAAAAACTACTGAACTGATTTATCTTAAACAAGTCTGCAAATATTCATCCAAATGTTGTAAGAAATCCCAAATCAAGATCTGAACATTGATCCAGGCGTGGATTCAAAACCCTGAATCCCTAAATGTGATTGGCGCTGGGATCACGCTGGTGTGGTACCGACAGCTGAAACCTCCTGATTCTGGGCTCCACTGACAATGTGTCTGAAAATGTAGAAAGTTCAACAAAGTTCAACGTTTTTAAAAAGACCAAAAAACATGAATAATTATTACTCATCCTTTCTGCAGGAAGTGAGTTCTGCCCTGGCAGCGGGTGTTTCCCGGGCCGGCACTGATCCGTGGCTCTGTGGTCCGAAGCCGCCAATTGACAACAAGTGAACCATTTCAAACGAGTGTTCACCAGACGACCACAATGACGTCTGTTCTTTTACCCAAATGATATCATTACTTTCTGCGGCTGAGTCATGTGACATGTGGCCGTCTGTCTGTCAGGGCCCCCCCCCCCCTTGTGCATGGCAACACGTTTTGATGAGGCGTCCTGTGTCCTGCTTCGTTTGGCGAAATCCTTTCAGATTGCCTCCTTTGAACAGCCACACTCAGGGCGACGCTCTACCCATGATCCTTTGCTGTTTCCACGGTCCATGCGATCACACTAAGCCTAAACCTCCATTAGCCTGTGTGAAAGTGGAGCCGTGCACCTGCTGATGTTGCAGCCCAGAGCATGAAAGCTGGAGCAGGAAATGATTTGTTTGATTGATGTCACAGTTCACGACAGAGACGTGAGCGTCTGATGATTTCACGTCTGAAACGATCCTTTCAACATCGAGTCTCACCAACTTAACGTAACTATTGTAGTTTGAACTTTAAAGCTTCTGCTCAGTTGCTCCCACGTTGCTTTTACCCCCAATTTTACCACGAGCCAAATGGCTTTCAGCTCTCACACACTGAAGTCAATCTTAATGTGCATTTCCGTATCATTTCAATCCTGCCGTCCCGCTACATAGCAGAAACAGATAAAAGGATTATGAGCCATATTTTATGCACAAAATGCTGCTTAATGTTGCTGTAACACCCGGGATGCATGTTGGGCATTTCTCCACGGATGAGACGCTGAATGCCTTTTTCTTATTTGTCAGCCGCACTAACATTTAGAAGATCTGCAGAAGCTTTGTCCCACTTGTTTATGCATTTGAATAACGGCAAGCAAATGCAAATTTACCTCTTTGGTTTTACTATAAATAATGTGTCACTCTTGCAATGTATCTGTGTTCCTCGTATTAACGGGGTTGCTGGAATGCGCGAGCATCTGTGAAGGCTGCCGTATGGATATTTAGGCCATCGCAGCAGACACAGTAGATTTCCACTCCAGGCTGATGGCGAGCTGCCTGTCGCCTACCTCTGTGCCATTTTTAGCCGTGGGGCGGCTCTGGCTGGCCTCGTTGCCACCTTGCTCAGTGCCACGTGTGGGCAGGAGCTGGCCGGGGGCCCCTCCCGTCTCCCGGGCTGCTGCTGCTGCTGCTGCTGCTGCACGGTGCGGCCCCCGGGGGACAGGGCGATGGGTGGGGGCTCGCCGCTGACTGAAGCACACTAGTGGTCTTAAGGAGCGCTGCTGAGGGGAAGTCCTGTGCGTTTGAAGTAGGGACCTCAGAAAGCCTGTTTACTCTAGAGGGGGAGGGGGGGGGAGCTGGCCCGCTGCACAAGAATGCCTGTGTCATGACGGGAGCGGCGGAGGGGAGGAATGTGCTCCACAATCCCAACACTGTCGGAGACGGGCCACGGCTGAGGTGGCAGCCATTTCTCACTATTTATTTTAGCTCCCGCTCCACTCAATCACCGGCCCTGTCTGCGGCGCTAAGCATCCCTGGAAAAATGAGAAATGGCTTGTGCTTTTATTTATGGCTTGAGATTTCTACGCTTGTGCCAGACACCTACAGGCTGTTGATGAAATATCAAGAATTTGAATTTTGTCAAGTTAAATTATTTATTAGGGTGCACATATCTCGGAGGCACTGGAGAGATTCTTTTTTTAATAGTCAGATCATTTGAACGTGCGAGTGAGGACATCTCCAGCTGAGACCCCCTGAAAATGTCTTTCTCTTCTTCTAAGGGTTCTGAAGTGTTAATATCCCAACATGAGATTGGACGGTTATGAATAAATGCTTATATTCGTCTCCATGGGATATTTCTGAAGAGCAGCGAAGGTCACTTTCAGTTTGGAGCTCCGACACATTCGTCAGGTTGAGCCGAAGCCCATGAAATGAGATTTGTTTTGACTCGCCCCGCTGCCAAATGTTCTAACACGGCAGGATGATGGCTTACCAGAACATCTCTGACACACAGGCCACTCTTGAGTCCCTGTGACCTTTGTTTACCGAGCCCTGGCTTGTTTGGGAATGGGCTGCGTGAACCTGCGTGAACCCAATTTTCTGTTCAAGGCCGGCGCTGTGTTGCCGAAGGGCCACGGGCAGACGTTTATGGACATTACCACGGAAGAAGACCTCCCTCGCCTCCAGTTTATATTCAATTTCATGGTCAGAATGAAGATCTGCTGGCGTAGAAAGGCACAGGGAACCGTCACAGGCACAGCTTTATTCAGTTGTGGCTCGTCCAGGGGTCTGATGACTGTCACAGGGTTCACGTCATTCTTTGCTTGCTGTGAAAATGATTGCAGGGTTTTCACATCTGCAGAAAATTGTAGATAATTTTCGTTTCTGATGGAAACATTAACGAGTGAAATGGCAGCGTTTCTGTTATCGAAGAGTTGAACAAACTTTGGAGTAAAGGTTCTGAACGATGGAGTAAAGGAGGAAAACAATCTCCTCCGCCTGAACGACTTGGATAAACGTGTGAGACGTAACGATGTGTCTCACATGACGATGTGAGATTAAAGTGAAGCACGTACAAAACTAATACAAACCTAATGGAGGTAGAATCACAAGCAGCCACAGACTCACCCTGATCATTTATTCACATCTCTGCCAAGAATGTCCCAGCTGGGGTTTGAACCTGCGTCTCTCCGGCCGGCTGCGTTTATGACCAACCAAGCTGCTGCTGCCGCCCCGAGCATCTTAATTCTGTCATTATAGTGGAAAATGTAATCTGCAGAGCGAGTGTCGAGGGGTTTCTGTGGCCACTCTCTGGTCGGGATTACCACTGGGACCAGATGAAGGTTTTCATCCCAGCAGTCGTCCCCTGGAAGCTTGACAGAGACGCGTAGAGCTCGGCTGTAATAAGGGACATTTAGTGTCCTCATCGGGAAGAGAAGCAGTTTCATGGTCTGATTCTGCACAACTCAGATTATTCACTTTCATATCGAGTGGAGACGCACGCTGCTTCAAAGACAAAGCTGATTCCTGATCATATTTCACTTTGTTTGGGTCCAGATACTGAGGGGGGGGGCTGAATGACAGTGAAGTGTTTGAATGACGTGCACACGCTCGGCCGTGCGCGAGCTGCTCTCACACACACTTGTTGTCCTTGTTGCACAGTAAAGAGATCCTCAGCTGTAACGTGGTCTTTTCATCGCAGCGAGCTGAAGAGTCTTCAGAGCGTTCACGAGGAGGCAGCCCGAGGCGTCGTTGAGCGGCAGCATGGGCACATGAAGTGTCATTAGCTGTGTGTCGTGCAGCAGGTTGTGTGTTCACACATCACACTGGTTGTGTTACTGCCTCCCAGGCGGATTCGTCCTGTTCCGACTGAGTGAAAGATCCTTTTCATGAAAGTATTGTTTTTAATTCAAGTTTTGCTTATTTCCAGCTGGAATCAATAACGACAACATTTAAAATATATAAATTTGTAGGTGTTACAGGGCCACGTTGATCTCAAACTTCAAGTTTCGTTTTGCTGCAATAAAAAAATCATTTTCACGTTGAATCAATCAGTGTATGAATTATTTTTTGGACTGATAATCAATGAGCATAATGCTCTTCACAGTTGAGGCTGAAGTGTCCTGTTGAAAGAAACCCAAATCTATTGATTCATAACACACTTAGCTTGAAAGTGCTGCTGCTCCTCACTCCTTCATCTCCTTCATCACCTTCATCTCCTTCATCACCTTCATCTCCTTCATCTCCTTCATCTCCTTCATCACCTTCATCACCTTCATCACCTTCACTCCTTCATCTCCTTCATCTCCTTCACTCCTTCATCTCCTTCACTCCTTCATCTCCTTCATCTCCTTCATCTCCTTCATCACCTTCATCACCTTCATCACCTTCACTCCTTCATCACCTTCATCACCTTCACTCCTTCATCTCCTTCATCTCCTTCATCACCTTCATCACCTTCATCTCCTTCATCTCCTTCATCTCCTTCACCTCCTTCATCTCCTTCATCACCTTCACCTTCATCACCTTCATCACCTTCACTCCGTCATCTCCGTGCAGCACGTTCATCTCCTTCACCCTTCATCACTTCTCTGCCTTCATCTGCCTCAGCTCCTTCGGATCGTCCTTCCGACTGCCTGAATCCTTTCACTTCATTCCTTTCATCCTTCAGTCCTTCATCTTATCTTCCACTGGTCATCGCCACATCTTAACCTATATACTTCATAGTGTCAGGCCCGTTGATCTCACTTCATTCTCGTTCACTTCTGCACTTCAAATCATCTTCACGTCCGCATCACCTCAGCTGCTTCATCTACTTCTTCCTTGCACTGCTATCAATCCGCAGCACTCAATGCTCTTCAGTCTAGCTGAAGTTCCTGTTAACCTCAGAAACGCATCATCTCGTTCATCACACACTTAGCTTGATCTGCTGCACCTTCATCCCTTCATCTCCTTCACTCCTTCATCTCCTTCATCCCTTCATCTCCTTCACTCCTTCATCCCTTCATCACCTTCATCTCCTTCATCACCTTCATCACTTCATCACCTTCATCTCCTTCATCCTTCATCACCTTCATCTCCTTCACTCCTTCATCACCTTCATCTCCTTCATCCTCACTTCATCTCCTTCACTCCTCACCTTCATCTCCTTCACTCCTTCATCACCTTCATCTCCTTCATCACCTTCATCACCTTCATCTCCTTCATCACCTTCATCACCTTCATCTCCTTCACTCCTTCATCTCCTTCATCACCTTCATCTCCTTCATCTCCTTCACTCCTTCATCTCCTTCACTCCTTCATCACCTTCATCACCTTCATCTCCTTCATCTCCTTCACTCCTTCATCTCCTTCATCACCTTCATCTCCTTCATCTCCTTCACTCCTTCATCTCCTTCACTCCTTCATCACCTTCATCTCCTTCATCACCTTCATCACCTTCATCTCCTTCACTCCTTCATCACCTTCATCTCCTTCACTCCTTCATCACCTTCATCTCCTTCATCCTTCATCACCTTCATCTCTTCATCACCTTCATCCCTTCATCACCTTCATCACCTTCATCACCTTCATCTCCTTCACTCCTTCATCTCCTTCATCACCTTCATCTCCTTCATCTCCTTCACTCCTTCATCTCCTTCATCACCTTCATCTCCTTCATCACCTTCATCACCTTCATCACCTTCATCTCCTTCACTCCTTCATCACCTTCATCTCCTTCATCTCCTTCATCACCTTCATCTCCTTCATCACCTTCATCACCTTTCTGCACCGTGTGTTAGAATCACTCCAGTCAACAAAACCCTGACTCCGCCCTGAACATCAGATAATATCTAATCTGATCAGAGAGGAGACTTCAGATGGATTTGAAGTCTAATGCACACTGTGCGTATCCAATCAGGCAGAACTATCATTTCATAATGACGTCACGATGATGTAATTCCTATATGATCACGAGTTGCTCCTCAATCCGAAGCTTTACGTGTCTTTTGTTTTATAATATGCAGAATATTTGTTGAAGTTGATCTTAACTCTAAAAGTGAATCATCAGACGATGTCTCCTAATCAGAGCAGGAACGTATGAAATTCAACCTCTGACACACACAGTTGCTAAAACATCTGTATGATCTCTGTACAGAACCACAGCTGGATGTCCCCGGGACGCTCGACTCTGTGGCCCGGCAGGTCAACGCCACCATCAGCCGCCGCCGCCGCCAGACGCCGGAGAGGACGACTACAACATCGAGATCCTGCTGGGGGTCGACGACTCGGTGGTTCGATTCCATGGCAAGGAGCATGTGCAGAACTACCTACTCACCCTCATGAACATAGTAAGTCACTGCCCCACTTTCTCTGTTTGTGAATATTCAAACAACCTCACGTCATTTAAATGTTCACACGCTTCATAAAACACTTTTTTGTACCTTCTCCTGTTTGTTCCTGTCGTGCACAAACAAACAGACGGAGATTTTAACGAAGTCCAAAAAGCAGCATTTAAAAAACTCCTGTGTATCTGTGTAAACAAAGCTCTGGGAATCGATTGAGAGACGTCTGCCCAGAACCGTCTGACTGGGACCAGTGTCCTGCGCTGGTGTTCCACAGATCTTTGTCTTTATTGCCACATTCTTGTCTGGACAAATACATTTTAAGTGGACTGAGATTTTTATTATATTTAAATTAAGACCTTAGGGGCCAAATAAAAACCTGTTTGAAAAGAAGCACCTAGAAAGGGTTTTCTAAAGAGCCGCAACTTTTTTTAAAGAGCAGACAGAGACGTACAAAACTAATTGGCTGCTTCAACATTTGTCTCAAACTGGAAATCATTATATTTTCCCCTAAAGTTCAAGACTTCCCACTTCTTCCTCCTCCTCCTCCTCCTCCTCCTCCTCCTCCTCCTCCTCCTCCTCCTCCTCCTCCTCCTGTCTCCCACCGGCTGTGGGTCAGCAGGGACATCGTCTGCGTCTGATCTTCGTCATTGTTATCTTCATCATTGTTTTCTGTCAACAAAGCTCTTCTGTAATCGGCTTCAACATCGTTCCCCTGAAATTTAAAAACTTAAATAAGAGCGCTGACCACCAGCTACATTCCCCGTAGTGGATTCCACCTCCACTTCAAGCATTTAAGTGAATTAAGTACAAGCATATGTCACATAAAGTCTAAATAAACAGGAAACTATGGGTTCAAAGTAATGTCCACATTAGTGCAGACGAGGCCTTGGACTGTGTGTATGTCACAGGAAGCTCGTTAAAATGAAAAGTTAGGGACTAATTGATGAAGGAGGGGGAACGTCCAGTCAGCAAGATGTTCTCTCTGCCACTGTTTGTCTTACAAGGGGCCGTACACACATGGAGGTGTAGGAACAACAGAACTAACGACCCGTCAGTTGGCTTCTGGTTTATTCATGAGACGTGGGTCCGGATCAGTTCTGTAGCTCAGAGCCTGAAACGATACCGAGGAGGATCAGCTCCGCTCTGCCATGACAATCACTTACTGCTTGTTATTCATGATCTCAATCTATGAGCCAGCAGCGTTTACACCTGTGGTTCCCCTGCGTCGGCTCACTGTTCATGTTCTCAGCTGCCGGGAGGATCCAGTTAGAAGTGGCCTCTGAAGGATTCATTCCTCCTGCTCACACTCCAGGTGCTGCACCGCTGAACCTGCAGCATCACCTTCTTCTGCCTGCTTCTGCTTTGGGTTGGCTTCACCTCAGCGGGGGCTTGCACTCAGTCGGTTCAGACAGTCGGTCGCCTCGGGGGCCACAGTGGAACGACAGTGTTTACCATCGGGGTCGGCCGTGCTCGCCACCGTTTGCTGGCTGCAGACCGAGCTGTTCATGCTTTCTGCAGAGAGGCTGCTGCGGAGGAGGGCTGATCCTCAGCAACACGCCGGCTGGTGATCAGAGCCTCCCTGGGGGAGCGCGGCTGAGATGAACATGACAGTATATCACATATGCATATGCACGCTAATCCTGATAGCCGTGTTTGTTTTGTGCTGCTGATGGCGTGGGGCAGCAAAACCACACTAAAAACACGCAGGCACTTTGGAAACGAGCGGCTGAATTCAAAGAGACAAAGCTAATCGTTGACAAGCAGGTTAGGTTCTGTTGTGGGACGACGAGTCGGCCATGAACAGGATCGTTCTGCTGCTGATTGGGTCAGGTTGATTTTGAGTGTCACAGTTTTTATCCTGCTTTATGTGCCGAGTACAGAAAGGGCTCGTTGTGCGTTTCCTGTGAACGAGTTGCTCCAGAAATATTCTATAATCCTTTTCAAACAGCGCAGCAGGAGATTATCCTTTCAGATGCATTTGATTACATCATTTTGTCTCCGCTCTTTTCTTTGCCGTCCTTTAGCTTTTGTCTGCATTGTGTTTGTCTGAGAACGTGGGGGAAATGAGGATCGTCCCCACCGCCTTCACCGGCTTCGGTACCGGTGACAGTTCTTTGTTTCCTTAGTGTTTTGGGAATGGAAGCAGTTTGGTTGGAAGAGGAGATGGATTGAAGTCCTGGGTTGAGCAGCATCACGGAGCAGCTCTGCCCGTCGTCTGTGTGCAGATGAGGAACCGTGACTGGAGGTTTAAACGCTGCAGGCTCCACCGACTGGAAGGATTTCCACCGTTTGTTGGCCAGCGCTGTGATGAGTGTGGCGCGCTTCTGTTCGCTGGGATCGGCTCCAGCTCCCTGCGACCCCGCGATAAGTGGCAGAGGATGGTGGAGCCGTGGACGTTCAGGTCCAGTGAGTCCTGGAGTCTGGGTTCAGGTTAGAGAGTCCGTCAGGGAAAGGGATGAATCTTAAACAAAACTAATTTCACTGAAAAGGGACCAAGCGCTGAGAGTTTGGATTATCTCCAGTCGCTGGGACGTGGAGAATCTGACTTCACCGGCGTTATCTGACATCAAACTAACTTTACATCAAACCCAATCAACCTGAGATCAAACTACTGGCCGAGGTTGAGAGAGAGAGAGAGAAGAGAGAGAGACATGAGTCAGCATCGTCTGCCTCCTCCTCCTCCTCCTCTCCTCTCTGCAGCTGGGATTCAGATTCACGGCAGACCAACGTTTCACTTAGACTAAAGACGGACTGCTTAACGCTGCTGCTCCTTAATGAAAGATCCATGATCTACTCTGCTTATCCTGTGAGGACACACACACACACCTCCTCCTAACACCTCCTCTGTCCTTATTGAAGCTGCACACACTTTCCTACTTATCACGACTGTCAGCAACATTCACACACTTTGTCTTCTGGGGGGACATTTGTCTCCGTTGAGTCAGGGACCTGAGCTCTGATCCGTCCAGGTTCTTGTCCGTCTGCACTTCACCTTCACCTGAAGTCTGCGATCCCACGTAGTTATAGGTCCGTTCGTTCGTCTCTGTGACGTTCACATTATAAATTAGTGAGACTTAAAGCTTATTATTAGATATTTGAGAATGTGTTGTTTGATTTTGATTTCAGAACCGTTTTCTCTGGGGTTAGATTTGATCCTTTGAGAGACGTGGACGTTGAGTGAGGAGGTTTTTTTTGCCTTTCAGGTTTTCACACCATATTTTTTCCTGCAGTCATGAATAAAGATTCTGGCGTCCACAGGTGGATGAGTTTCAGGCCTCTGTGTGCACATGAAAAGCCGGCTGATGAAATTCCCTCCCCCCTGGTTTCCCCCCTGGATGTCTGAGATCAATATTTGCTTCACATCTGTCATTGAAGTGCTGGACAGAAGCTATTACACGTTGCCTCATGAACAGTTATATCTCGCCCTGGTCCGCTGTCTGCAGAAGTGACACCTCGAGATGGAATCAGTGTGTCAACAGATCAGCGACCGGGAGGAGTGGAGCTTCCTTCTTGTCCAGATGATGACCGGAAGTTTTCTGCAGAGTCAGAGGAGAAAGTTAAAAAAGTCAGAGTTTGATTGAAAGGATCCAAACAAAACTCCACTGGACCGAAACCAGTAAAACACATGAAATGAAAGAATAACAGTGAAAACCAGCGATGGCTTGAAGAGCTGCTGGAGTCCGAGGCTCGTGAAGGGACGTGAAGTATTGCATGCCTTGTATGGACCTCTGTTGGTCACATGGAGCTATTGCAACAACACTTACATGTAAATATGCTGAGTCCTAGTCTAGTTTGTAGTTGAAGCGCTGGAAGCTGTATTTTAACATCACAGTCAAGGTGTTTTTAATATTCTATCATCTAAAATACAGTTCTGTGGCAGCAAAGCAGGACTGTTGGATTGGGTCTTCATCACGTAGATCCCAGGTCTAATAAATATCACTGCAGCTCAAAACAGAATTCAAGTGGTGCACACTAGGACCAGAACGGGCGATGCAAGACATCCATTCACATGCATTCATATCCATGTAGTGTGTGGACAGCACCACGCTGCATCTGCCACGGTAAGGGACCTAAATGCAGATGACTCACGAGGACAGATCGAACAAACCTGGTTCAAGTTAGTGTAATGTCGGTTTTTGAAATACATAATGATGTCGGCAAGTGAGGAGACGTCCGGTGCTTGAGTGTCAGGCTTCAGCTCAACAACAGGCACACGTGGTAAAGACAAAGAAACAAGGGGCATTGGAACCTTCTCATTCGGTCCAGGTTCAGCTCTGTGCTGGGAAACAGCGGTAAGAGACGGGACGAGCCGGTGAGGAGCCGGTGAGGGACGGGACGAGCCGGTGAGGGACGGCGGTGAGGGACAGGGCGAGCCGGTGAGGGACGGGGCGAGCCGGTGAGGGACAGGACGAGCCGGTGACTCCGACCACAGGAAGCCTCTTTGGACCAGAACGTCTCTGTCGGTTCAACCTTCGCCGTCTACGTGGCCCAGGAAGCAGCGGTTCTTCGTAGGGCTACAGATGTTAGCATGATGTAATCAAACTAGAAACACGACCGAGGTGTAACTGATCTCAGTTCACTTGGTTTGTCTCTGGGACAGAACAGGGTACCGACTGTCTCTGTCTGTCGTCTGAGAGACCGCGTCTTGTTTCCAGGTTTATTCTCCGCCTACTGAACTTTATCTTCAGTTATGAGAAGTTTAAATTATTCCAGGACTCTGATATTCCTTCATATCTGTCGCACTGGATCTTAAATTTCATTCATCACGGTCGAAAAACCTCTGAGATGGTTTCATCTGAGGTGAATCCTGCTGCTGCACATTCCTCCGATCATCTTTAAAGTTTATTAACTCTGAAACTTTAAGGTCTTCACACTCGAGAGGGCAACACTTTACAAGGGAGGGAATCGATCTCTAACAATCAGGCCCGTCAGGCCTCAGTGTCAGAGGCGTTTATCTTTTTATTTTTTAAACGAAACGCCCATTTGCGTCGTGGGTCATGCTCGGTCAGATTGTTGCTTCATAAAGTCCGAAGCTGTGAGTAATGGGGTCAGCCAGACCTCGGGTGAAGCAGCCTTTTGGACTTTCACTGCTCCTCCAGCTCCGCGGCAACTGAACGAAAGTCGATAAGGACGAAAACGGTGCTCTGAGGACAATTGAGCACGTGAACACAAGCTGCTGGAATATTCCTCTCCCTCCTCCTCTCAGCTCCGTGAGGACAACACTGACATTCTGTGCAACGAGGCGAATAAACCCGCTGAGGAACCAGTGGGCCACAGAAACTGAGCCGCTGTGACGCAGCCTGTCGCTTCAGTCCACGTCCTCCTGGTTGCTAATGAGATGTTGTCCCAGAGCTGGACCAGATGTTGATCTGCTCGCTGATTCGATTGGTTCTCAGTGTCCAGGCGATCAGCGAGCAGCAGAACATCAGCGCTGAAGAACTGAGCCTTTTAAAGGACGGCTGTCGACACGTATAATCTAGTAATCTAAGATATGACCTAATTTAAAAGGTGCAGTTACTCTCTTGTGTTGTGATGAATCACGAGAGGGGAGCGAACCACATGGTGCTTTATCACAGGACTAGTTTGCATTTTGGGAAATGAGCTCATTTGCTTTCCTGTCAAGAGTTCGATGAGATCAATATCACTTTCTAACGTTCTCTGGTTCTGCAGCGGGAGCTCGGGTCCTGCAGGCTGAGCATACATACTGGCAGCAGCGGGAACAGCTGGTGTGGCTGCGTGCTCGACAGCAGCTTCTCTAAAGTTCACCAATGAACTGACTGCATCTTATCCCTGTAACTGAATGTACACAACAACGTGTGTATTTCTAGTGGCTATGAGAGACTATAGAGTCACTTCCTGTCTCGGTCTGCTGCACCCTCGCTGCTCCTCCTCTCACCTGAAGAAGGAGGAGGACATTCTCCGGAGATTCCACTCAGGCAGCGGCAGGAGAAACACCTCCTCACAGTTCAGTGCAGGTCCGACAGCAGCTCATTCCAGGTGTGTGATGTATGAAAGGAAACGGCAGATTCACTTAAATCCCTTCGGGTACTTGTGATTTTAGGGAGAAGGTACATGCGGCTATTGATCTTCTCAGATGAGGCACAAGCAAATAGACTTTAAGTGACCTCACACCGCGGTGCTCAGATTACGATTAGAGAGCGAAGACACCAGATGAGACTTCACTGATCCCAGAGGATCCAGATGTCACAAGGAGGAGGGAACTCTCTGAAAGCAGCAACAACAAGATCCAATCTCAAGATTAAAGAAACGAGAGAAACCAGAAACCATCTGTGAGAGAATTTAATTTGACTTTTCACTTTGCTGATGTTCCATCTGCTAACATGGATGAGGCGAGGTCGATAGGTAATAGGGTGATATACTACAGCCAAGCACCAGGTGGCGATCTCCCTTTGGGGAGCAGACATGTCATCTGTCTTTAACTACACTTTATGGGCATGAACGATAACTACAATATACATACTAATATGATTATAGTGTTTAGTATATATAATATAAACAAACAGCTGTAGCTTATTAATGCATGATTCTATATTCCTGTAACTATATATATATATATGTTAATTTCATACCGAGGTTTAGTTCCTGATGGATTTTCCTGCAGAATGAAATGAATATACGGCCTGATACGCTCACATATTCATGGCGATAAGGAAACGAGCACATGGAGTCATTTCCACAATCCATCAGTGTGTTGAATATGAAGCTGCGTGGATACGATCCCGACGGGGAAATTTGATCCTCTGACTGATTAACAACACACAAGGTCTGGGGCAGATTAAAGGAACATGGGTGTAAAGACGGTTTTCACTGCTCAACCCGGGGCCTCAGCTGGAGGCGGCGCTCCCCCCCCCCCCCCCCGCTCTGGAGCTGCTGCAGGACGTGAGTGCGACTCCCTGTGGAGCGGGCCTCGCTGGTCCGACTCACCTGGATCTCTGTACATCACCTCCACAGCTGCAGGCAGCTCAGCTGGAATACCAAGAAGCTTCTTTCTTACTTCTCTGTAGTTGCATGCGTCTGTTTCTTCTTCACAGCGTCAGATCATTATTATCTCTGAGGCGGTTTCCACCTGCTACACATGAGAAACGATCCGACCCCATGAAGCGAATCCAACCATCTACAAGGTGTTTGCATTCGTCACAAACACCAAACATCAGGGATGTGCAAATCAACCCTGAAATAACTTTTTTGTATCCTGAAAACTTGGGACAGCCCAAACTGCTGACTCTATTGTTTACATGCTGATTGAGGATATTGGTGCAGCAGCGTGTGTCCCCCAGGAACACGTCTAATTCCCTCTTCCTGTATCCACCGGCTCTCAGTGATTGCACGGGTCTGTGATTACAACCATTCATGGAGCGACTTGAGGAAAAGGTTTTAATGCTCTGGCTCTCGCTCACTGATGAGGAGGAAGTAGAAAACCCCGGACACCGACGGGGTCCACACGCGTTTACAGAAACACTGCTGAGAGGCCTCTGACTGACCACATCCTTCCTTCTGCTCCTCAGGTGAACGAGATTTACCACGACGAGTCGCTGGGCGTCCACATCAACGTGGTCCTGGTGAGGATGATCATGCTGGGCTATGCCAAGGTTAGTGAACATGCGCCGTGTCTTTGAAATGTAGAAAATGACAGAAGCTCGGCAGGAGAGCGTCAGGACTGTAAAAAGATTAATGGCAGCTGAGAGCCTGACAAATGCTTCTTCACACTCCTGAGAGAGTTTGATCACATCCCAGAGAAAACACAGGACGGAGCTGCAGCCGGAGCTTATCGAAACAAATGATTTAAAAAGAGCTTTTCATCATCACAAGTCATGAATATCAATATCTGTGTGATAGAATACTAATGTGGTCATTTACACAGTCAAGGTTAATTGTTAAGCGTTTCTCCCCCCCCCCCCCCTTTTGCCTGTCAGTCCATCAGCCTCATTGAAAGAGGCAACCCATCCCGGAGCCTGGAGAACGTGTGCCGCTGGGCGTTTGTGCAGCAGAAAGGCGACTCTGATCACGCCGAACACCACGACCACGCAATTTTCCTCACTCGCCAAGGCTTCGGCCCCACGGGGATGCAGGGTAAGACCCCCGACGACTCACTGGCGTGCTTCAAATCAGAATGTGCAGTTGCCTGACTAGTGTTACTGATCTGAGTGGAGCTACGTGAGGTTATCTGTACACAGCTGTGGACGTGGAGGCTTCATGTTTACTGTCCGTCCCATTCTCGTGAACGCGATATCTCGAGAACGCCACGAGGGATTGTTTTCAAATTTGATCTGATTAGATTTTGATGGCCTCACAAACACATGTTGTTGCCTTGTGAGGACGCAGATGCCAACTTGGAAAGACGATGAGCATTTAAACATTATGTCCCGACTCCTGCTGACGCTCCTGCTGTGTTTATCATATGAAATTACATTTAAACTCAATAGATGTGTTTCTTTATTTGGATCTGCACCTAATTGCACACACTCATAAAGCTCAGTCCCCTAAACAAAGATACAAATATATATATTTTTAATTAACTGTAGAAATCAACGGAAATGTTAATTAACATCTTATCTCAAAATGTTGAAGGTGAAAACACACACATCCTTCCACTAGTTATTGTTTAACGCTGCAGACGATCACACAGACAGACTCAAACGTCCCTGGTGGGGGTAATAAAGAAAGAAGAGGTGTTGTGTGTTGAAAAGCACTGAACAATCAAAAAGCCGTCTATCACCAATATCAAGTGCAAATAACCGGACTGCTCCTCTGAGGAAAACTCCCCTCTGGCCCCTCCGTGCTTCATATTTGGCAATTTCTCTTCTTGTGATGCAGAAGTGGAAATCCTGGCGTCTCCAAGGCAATTTGCTCTGTCTGCCAGATATCGACTGCCTGCCGCGCTCCTATTGTCTCCCACAGCAGCCGAACTGAACCGAGCAGAGCCACTAACTCCCTGAACCCGGCACCATTAAAGGCTCTCGGTGCTTAATGCCTTTTTATCATCTCCCTCTGAACAGCAGCTGCGATTATTCTCCACTTTGCAGTCGAGCGTCGGCTTCACCCAAACCGCTCGCTCCTTTTCTTTTCATCGAGACAATAGGGAGGGATTCATAAGGAGCAATAAGCAGGGACGGGTTTATATCAGCTCCCGAGATGGAAGCGTCTGCTGACCTCACGGAGTTCTGTCAGATTTATTGAATTCATTCACAAACAAGAGAATATCAGTTTTTATCACATATCTTTTCAGAGTTGTGAGTCGTGCACAGGATGAACATGTAGATATCATGGGTGTTACATGTCACTTCAGAACTTCAGTGTTGATGAGGCCGTTGATTTGATCTGGAATCAGATTTGATTTGGGCTCAGGAGAAAGAAGCTGCGTGATTCAAAGCGGTGCAATCAGCAGATTGACCTTTTGAATCCCTTTACAGTTCAAATTGCATTCACACGTTCACTCATACTTCATACAGCGGTTTTCATCAGGGGCCATTTGGGGCCCAGTATTTTGCCCAGGGACACTTGCCAGGTATCAAACCCCCGACTTTCTGGTTAGTGGAGGAGCCGCTCTACTTCCCGCGCACAGCAGATGTGTTATGAATATCCTACTGCCTATGGAGGATATAACATATGGTCCCTGTCCCTCCTCTGGAGTCTCTGGATTCATTATGTGTTGTGAGTCAGGTTCTCACAGACTCATCCGAGCAGCTCATTATTTTATATCACTCCCACCTCTTTTGGATCTCCGGGCGGTTTCCCTCCTGAGATGACAGGTTATTAAAACTTGCTCCAATAAACAAGCTTCCTGTGAGATTGTGACAGTTTATTCCCAAAGCAGTGGGCACAGTTAATTGGGCAGCGTGTGTGTGATCCCTCCATTGTTTCTGTGGACCACAGGAAATACGCTGCACAGCACGTGTGGGGACAGTTTAGCTCGTTCACGTGTGAAGTGGAGACGGTTTTAGAATAAGGTTTAGTCGCTGTGAGCAGCCGAGGGGAAACGCTGCAGAGACCTGACGACAGCCTCAGCTTCTGAAGCGTGAGAATTAGCAGGAGCTCCAGTTTGGATGAGCTAGAAGTGTTGTTTAGATACCGTTAACTTTCAGACACAAGGCATTGTGGGACAAAAAAGACAGCGTACATGCACAGAACATGTGAATCTCTCCATTTAATAATGGACGACACGTCTCCACTTCCTTCCACTGAACAAAACTGGAGCTCAAACATCCTGGATACGAACTCTGGTCACCTGGAGCCAGAGTGAGAGAGAGATTCAGGTCACGGCCCTCGACCAATCAGGAGTCAGTCTCAGCTGTCAATCGTGATGCCTCACCCAGGTTTTGTATCATCGAATAACCTGAACGTGAAGTTAGTTGATGTGTACTTGGGGCTGATGACCTGTACTGTAGCCAGCCACCAGGGGGCGTTCTCTCCACTTTTGAGGAGCGGTCACTTGGTCCAGCGTCATCCGGTCTGAACCCGGGAGTTAGATCCGTCTCCTGCAGTGTCAGGTATTGTAGATATTTAGATATTTTAGACGTATAGATATGTTTGGAGCCACTCGTAGTAATGAGTGTGCTGGCAGTTAACACCTTCACAGAAGTGAGCCTCGACCTTCAGGTTCACTTCCCTGTCACGCAGCAGGCTGTTGTTTTTAAAAGATAGAACTCCCCGTGTGGTCAGAGGAGGGATCGGGGCCCAGGTGCCTCCTCAGTTCACACCTCCTGGACGAGGCCACAGAACCTGAGGAGGATATTTTGCAGCCTGGAGGCAAAACACTTGACTGGGTTTGACTGGGCCTCATTAGGCAGAACCTCTTGCATGATGTCACCATGTGGTCGTGGTGGGTGAAGTGTCCCCCACTGAGATCTGAGTCGTCTCCTTTGAACAACACGCTGACGTGTTTCAGGGACACTTCACCCTCCACGTCTCACTAGCAATAAGTGCACGTCTGCATAATGTATGTGAAGATAGAAGCTTATTATATTCTCCATACAGAAGAAACCTTTTATCTTCTTGATCTTCGCTGCATCGTGGAGTTTTGTACGTGAAGGATCACGATACTAAAAAGTTCTCTGAATATTGAAGCGTCGATGAAAGTGAGAAGATTAGCCGGTGATTTATTATAAACCAGGATGTTCTGTGGGAATAGAGAGTGAAGTCTGTTCCCCCGAGTGAAGTTGAGTTCAGAGCTGCATTAAAAACATTTCACCTGCAGGATCAGAACCATTCAGCCAAAAGTTTCCTCGTCACAGAACAGAAAGTTTGTTTCTTTGATGCCAGCACCTGGGATTTAGCTTCTAATCCCTCGACCCCTGTTTGTTTGAGCAGTCCCTTGTGGATCTGAATCAGGAGGTGGATTCAGGTCCCTTGTGGATCTGAACCAGGAGGTGGAGTCAGGTCCCTTGTGGATCTGAACCAGGAGGTGGATTCAGGTCCCTTGTGGATCTGAATCAGGAGGTGGATTCAGGTCCCTTGTGGATCAGAATCAGGAGGTGGATTCAGGTCCCTTGTGGATCTGAATCAGGAGGTGGATTCAGGAAATATTTTAACTTTCTTTGGACATTATTCATCTTTTTCACCATTTTCCCCGAGAGAATATTTCATTGATGTTGATGGAAAACAAACAGGCATATTTCGGGAACCTATATTTATGAGTTTGAATTAAAGGGACTGTTTGTGTTCCACTGGGAGATTTTCTCATTTCTAAATGTGAGAACAGAACGTAAAATAATAATGAAGAAAAATAATGAATTGTGTCCTTTAAAGGGTTGAATCCCTGATGTTAATTAAGTGAATAATTAAATTACTCTTTCACATGTTTTATGCTTTTCTGTCCTTTTCGTTTTTTAATCCTTCACGAGGACAGAAACTGTAATAAATGGGCAGAAGAAGAAGCAGCTTATGTTTTCAGAGATTCAGTTCTATTGACATAATGGGAGCATCAGACGTGTTCTGCCATCTCAAGGTCACGTGTTGTGAATTTAAAAGCTTCTCACCTCTCCTGGCTTTTGTCAAGTACAGAATAAATGAGCTATATACACACACCATAAATAAAACCGTCATATTATTAGTTATGTTTAGTGTTTATGAAATGTAATTATGACTAAAGTAGCATATTATGAGCAGATTAACACTCTGCCAATTGGTCGAGGTACCACTTTGTTCGGTGCTAATTAGAAATATGAGCTGCCGGCGCACAGTGAACAAAGTCAATGAAAATCTTTTGTCCGTTTAAACCTGACCTGATTTTACAAACAAGAACATCGCACCATTGTTATTTTTTATTTTAGGTTTCTCTTCATTGTTTTCATTTCTCTACAAAAGCCAAAAATATACTTCAGCTCCTTTCATTCCTTTCCAAGTGGAGCAGAAGGAACAGCAGAGCAGATAAACGCTTCCATTCCCAGTTTGCTAAATGTTCTTCACCAAAAAATGAGCAGAAAGAGATTTGTGGAATTGATTTGTTCTATTCGTTGACACTTTGGATTCACGGATCCAGGTTTATCTTTCACGATGTGAGAGCAGATGTGTTTCCTCAGTTCCAGAGCAGTAGGTTATAAATCGATGGAGCGTGACCGTCCCCACACACAGAAGCATCACTTCTCTCTGATGCCATTACAACCACGACACCATGATGGTCTTAATGGCTCCATGTGAGCCTCGGGGGGGAAAAGGCTGGATTCTTTTATGATTGTCTGAGGAAAACATCGTACAATCACTTCTCCCTCTCTTCCCTTCGCCGCTGTGGACATCTCTGATAACCGCTGTCGGCAAGAAGTCATTATGCCTGGTGTTAGGGTGTGACATGGTTTGAAATCGAATCATTTTCATTGACTGGGAAAAGATACAAACGGACCAGGGTTCTCCTCGTAAACCGGGAGCAGACAATCAGAGGTTGATAGAAACAGTGGATGGTGAAGATGGGATGGAAATGCAGGTTTGGGTTTCCCTCAAATAACAGATTGAATCAATCAGACGACGAAGGACGAACTAAATCTGCTCCATCACGTCGGGTTGATTCTCAAAGCTGTGATCCTGCTTCTCCTAAAGGATCTGTATCAGTGTTCAGCTGCAACATGACACTCCACCACTAGATGCACTAAATTATACACACTGAACCTTTAAGCTTTCAGTGAACATAAGCAATTCATTAACTGGAGTCAGTCCTCTCCTAACCTTTTAAACTTAGGACAAGATGGTGAATTTTCCTTCTACGTCTGAACGCACTAGTTTGATGTTAAGTTGCAGAGCACCAGAAGATGTCAGGGACCACCAGAAGATGTCAGGGACCACCAGAAGATGTCAGGGACCACCAGAAGATGTCAGGGACCACCAGAAGATGCTAGGGACCACCAGAAGATGCTAGGGACCACCAGAAGATGCTAGGGACCACCAGAAGATGCTAGGGACCACCAGAATATGCTAGGGACCACCAGAAGATGCTAGGGACCACCAGCAGGTGTTAGGGACCGCCAGAAGATGCTAGGGACCACCAGAAGATGTCAGGGACCACCAGAAGATGTCAGGGACCACCAGAAGATGTCAGGGACCACCAGAAGATGCTAGGGACCACCAGAAGATGCTAGGGACCACCAGAAGATGCTAGGGACCACCAGAAGATGCTAGGGACCACCAGAAGATGCTAGGGACCACCAGAAGATGTCAGGGACCACCAGAAGATGTAGGGACCACCAGAAGATGCTAGGGACCGCCAGAAGATGCTAGGGACCACCAGCAGGTGTTAGGGACATACAGTATCTCCAGTTGTGTAACTTGTGTTTGGGCCTGTTAATCACAACACACCCTCTTCTAAGGCCGGCCCTCCCTCTTGGGCCCCAGTTGGGATCTTTCCTCCTGATCCAGAGCCGCCGGCTGCAGCGCTCTGCAGGCCCTCGTGTTTCTTTAATGGTTTGGCACAGGCACAGTTGGTTGATTCCCAGTTCTTTGAGCAACCTGCTGGTGGATGTTGCAGTAAGACCGCGGCAGCCAACTATTGCTCTGCAGCCTCGTAGCTCTGCCTCCGCAGATCCTCCTCTCATTTGCTTCATCAGCAGCGTCCTCCCAGAGTTCTGTCCATCCTGCCAGTGGCCGACGTGCAGGCTGCTGGACCAGCTCTGCTGAAAGGATAATGATAATGATAACTAAACATTCAAAGGAGAAGCATCTCGTTTTTTAATAATAAAGATAATTTTGTCAAGAGGAGAGCAGCTTTCTTTTTAAATAACAAAATTAGATTCTATGTGCATAACACATTGGATGCAGTTATTTCTGGCTCCTGGAGGTGTTATGAATATTAAACGTGATCAAACAGGCGCACGGATCCTCCAGCTGGCAGGTAAACGGCCAAAGAGAAAAATCCAAACTCAGAAAATTCTCCGAGAAAGCAGAGGGAACAGCAGCAGGAGCAAACTGAGCCTGAGACAAACAGAGGACTGGGCGCACAGGGACACGTCAAGGAGGCAGGGTGATTGGACACATCAGGGACAGACACACACAAAGAGAGGAGGAGACACAAGGTGAGAGAAATCAATACAACAGAGGAAATAATTACAGATCCAGAGATAAAGGAGTCAGGTACCGTCCTCAGTCTGCGGAGACGAGCTGTGACTGGCAGCTGGGCCTTCGGGGCCGAATGGGAAACTCCCCCGATTCATTCAAACAAAAAGATGAGTGGGACACGTCTCCGGCCCGTCGAGGATCCGTCAGACGATCAAACACACAACACACACACACAACACACACACAACACACACACACAACACTGTGGGGACCTGAGGAATCAGAGTTATTATAACTGGAGGCCACACGTTGTTTTCTAAACGTGACGGGAATGAGACACGATGACGATGAATACATGAAACTTTCTATAATTCAGCCTGAAGGTTCCCCCCCCCCCCCCTGACATCAGCTGTGAGTCTGACACCAGGTCAGTTATACACGAGGAGAAGTCAAGTTGTTTGCATGTTGCAGACCTGTTGGCTGTGTCGTGTTAAACCGCTCCGCTCTAACAGCTTCAGTTGGCAGAAGTCGCCTCCACACACCACACGGGACCGAGTCCCTCGACATTTAAAGACCCGCTGGTCCAAAGCCTGGTTTATCTGTGGAGATCTGTGTTGATCCCGCTCCTTCTTCTTTAATATGTGTGTAACCTCAGAGATCCGCCCGACCTCTCTCAGGCTGCGGAAAGACTCAAGACACCGAATGAAATGTAAAGAACCGTGGAACGAACTCTCAGGCTCATTCACCTCGAGGATTCATGGAGCCACTGGAGGGATTCGGTCATTTATTGTTGTATTTGCAGAAACAACACTTTGACTTCACTAAAGATAAAATATAACACTTCATCAGCCTCGAGTCTGAGTTTCTCATCTCTCCTCTCGGCCTCATTTCCTTTTTCCAGTCATCGACCCGGCTTCACCTTTCTTTCACATCCGATACGATTTCCTCTTCCTCTCATTCTCTTCCCCAGATCTGCATGTGTTTTTGTTTGCAATCTAAAACACTTACTGTAGGACAAATAGTTTTATGAAGTTTTACGAGCTGGATGAAACTTTGCAGACATTCTGTTCTTTGGACACATCGTCAGCAACGGGAGGACGTTCTGAGACGCCAGTGAAAAGTACAAGTTCAAGTAAACATAAAAATGTACCAAAAGAAAAGAACAAGTACCACATTAACTTTTTCTACTTAAATATATGTTTGTTCTTAATGGATCTCAGATATTAGAAACACTTTATTGATGCTAACCCTTAAAGCAGCTCCAGCAGCAGCTCGGAGGAGGAACTGAATCAGGAGACACGGGTCTGTTCTGTCTGATGTCAACAATGTGACACAGCCACTGACACAACAACACAACAACACAACAACACAACAATATAGCAGCAGTAGTATAGCTGGTAGTGTCCATATGATTCTATTAATAGCTGATATGGCTCCAGCCTCCTGCAAACAGAGGATAAGGATTTGGACAAAAGGTCATAATCATAAGCTGATAATTAAAAAAGACTCTGAGAGAAGGTTTGTTAGATGATTACACAAAGAAAGAACCAGTTTAATAATTTGCTGATTTCCCAGGAAATAACTCTTGATGAAAATAATCAGACGTATTTAAGGAGCTGATATTTATGAGTGTGTGAAACTGATTGAATTAATGGAAGTGCTGGATGTTGGCGGAGGAATGAGCTCCTCTGTGTGACGTGCTGATCCGGTTCCTGTGTGCAGAACTCCTCTTCACATGCATCATCATAATTATAGTCATATCATTTTTTCCACGTAACAAAGAAACATCTTTCATGATGAGTCACTTTTTTATGATGCTGACAATTAGAGAGAAAATGATCTTATATTGAATATTTACAAATGACTGATCCCTTCTATCTACATCTCATGGATATACAATAATATAAACAACTTATGCATTCACACATAACACAGTGATAAGAGATGAGAGAAATTAAAAAACAGTCAAATGTGTGCATGTGTTTTTCCACGTGTTTGTTATTTAAACAGCATTTGCATGAGAATCATTCTTTCCAGAGCTGATTTGACTTTTAGTTTTTCACATTTCTTTGAATAATTCATGAACACAAACAATAAAACCCTTTAATGCAACAACAGGGGGCCGAGGTCCTCAGAAGTGAAATGTTGTGTGGAGGTAAAACCCAGAAGCAGCTGCACGAGAACTGAACTACTAAATGAGATAGATGGTCTGAGGGAAACAGTGAGAATCTCTCATCGCTGACACTTGTTCTGTATTCAGAGGAGCTCTTCTCACTTGTCTCATTTAGCAGCAGGAATAACCTTCATCCTTCCTTTGTCCCTGTGTCCATCAGGTTACGCTCCGGTCACTGGAATGTGCCACCCTGTCCGGAGCTGCACCCTCAACCACGAAGACGGCTTCTCCTCTGCCTTCGTCGTGGCTCACGAGACGGGACATGTGTAGGCTCCTCTTCTTATCTCCTTCCTCCTGTTCTGTGCTCACTCCTTCAGACCACAGCTGCACATGTTTAGTGAGCGTCTTCCAGGGGCCTTTGTTTCCTCTGTGATCTCGATGATAAGTGACTCCGGGGACCTTTCAGGACGCCGGCCTCCAGCGCTCTGACAGCCAGCATGTTAGCCTTATTGAATTTCATGGTTTGTTTGCCGAGCGCGTGTCCAGCAGCACCAGGAGTCGGCCACTGTTTGTTATCGTGTCTCTTTCCCCGTCACCACGGGTCGTCCACATACAAACCCAGCAGGGAAACCTACTGCATCCTGCACACAACGAGCACCAGTGATATCATGAACACGTAATGGTGGACGAGTCCAGCTTCACTGAGTGTCCACGGGGCTCCTCATCCATTCATCACACAGCCGTTGATAGGGATTAACCAACATGTCGTCTTGACCTCGACCCGAACGACAAGAACCTTCAGCTCGTGTGATGAAGGAAACTAATCAGTCAGTGAAACAGTGAAACCAGAAGACAGAGTCCAGACCCAGATATCTGCTGTCGACACCACAGGCCCGGAAATATGAGTCTTTGCTTCAGAGGCTGATTCCTCGTCAGGCGCTCGCTGATCGGATCAGAGATTAAAACCAAACCTTTCAGAAACACTCGGAGATAAGAACGAGCTAAAATAGCAAAACTGCAAATTTCCCCATTGTGGGACTAATTAGGGATTTATTACCTTATCTTAATATGACAGAAACCGTGTCAGAAACATTAATGTAACATGTATTTTAACTTTTTAGTTTGTTCCATCCACCATTAGAGAGGAGGTGGGGCTTGTGACCAAAGGGCAGCCAGCCACCAGGGGGCGATAGAAGCGCTTTGGCGTCACTTTCTGGTGGCCGTCGTTACATGCTCTCTATGGGAACAACTATTTAACCTTCATTCAGTATCTCGTACTTTGTGATCTGTGGCTTTTAGAGAGAGCTGGAGAAATACTTCAGATTTCAGATCCGAACCTGGAGCCTGAAGTTCCAGCTTCTCTCTAAAGGACGATCACGTCTCCTGTGTTGATGCTCCGGACTCCAACTTTTGAAACAAGCTTAGCGGAACAACAGGCGTCAGAGAGAAAACCATTTTGAATCTTTGAGGACCACAAACAGGACATTTGTAATCAACCGTCATCAGCGACTGGTTCAGAGGGAAACTCTGTGTTTAAACTGGTTGGTGCCAGGAGAGAGTTGTTTTGTCACTCGGTTTAAACCTGTTGTTTCATCTGTTGCTGATTTCTGTTGAAAATGGAAATGACCGGACGCAGGGTCGTGTTGTAGAGGGAAAGAGACGCCATGGAAAAGCGACCAGCTGAGACAGCAGGTAACCATCCTGCTGAGAACCTCCTGGAGCGAGACATCACAGACTCAGAGATGGTGGTTGATGCTCTGCAGCTGAGCCCGGGGACGAGAGAGACGAGGGCTCATCCTCAGGGACACGTCGACTCTGCCATGAAAGGAAATGGTATAAAACGAAATGAGAAACCCGGGGGGGGGGGGCCTGCACAGCTGCTCCAGTGTGACACACGTCAGCCCCACAGTTACACACTTTCAGTCCGTTAACTCCTAACGAGGACGGAAGGGATTATAAAATAATAGAATAATGATAATGATGATTGAAACCGGGGACATTGCTCTTCGTGATTAGCATCTGAACTCCGTGGAGCCATGACATTCACAAAATTACGTCTGTTGAGCCAATTATGAAAAATGATTCCAGCGAGACGAGCGATGGGGCCGAGCTCGACCCGACATCGTCCAGTGTGCGTCAGTCAGCTGATAACATCCTCGTGTGTGTGGTTCTGTGTGTTAGGAGCATGTAGAGGATCTTAACTTCGGGATTCCACTAGTGGGAAACAGCACAAAGCGTCTGTGTCAGTCCTGGAAAACACACGACGGGTGGTGTGGTTGTTCCTGCAGGAATTGAAGTGTTGTCTTCCACCACAGCGTCGGTACCGTTCAGTGTGTCGAGTGTGGTGTGTAGCTGGGTCACCTGACACTTTCTGACCAAACACAACACACAAGCTGTTCTATTCTCTTCTCTTCTGTGACGTCAGCTCCTCTGTCGAGACAATGGGGAAAAGATCTGATCGGAAAACTCCATTTCATCATTTTAGGCAATTAACCCTTTTAACTTCATGGATACAAGGCTAGAATAAGAATATAATATTCATTAAATTACAATTAGAAGAAAAAATAATTATTAATTGAAGAAGAGGTTAAATGTAACATTTGAATTGCAGATTTGTTCGGCCTCCTGTGAAGGTCTGCGAGACCCTGAGGCTTCTCCACAGGGTCGACATGAGGCTCAAGCTTTTCAAAATAAGAGCTTGTATTTAGTTTGTCGAGTCTTTGTCGGTTTCAGCTCGTCTGTAGGTTTCAGCTCGTCTGTGGGTTTCAGCTCGTCTGTAGGTTTCAGCTCGTCTGTAGGTTTCAGCTCGTCTGTAGGTTTCAGCTCGTCTGTCGGTTTCAGCTCGTCTGTCGGTTTCAGCTCGTCTGTAGGTTCCTCCACTGAAACTCCAGCAGTGTCTTTTCCATTCTGCAGCATCACAGTCTTGCTGTATGGACATGCTTTGCCTTTTTGCCTCTTGAAATTATAAACACTAGTGCAGCGCCCGTTCTACTAACCCACCTATTCCTCTCTGGATCGTCCTCTGCTGCTGGTTCTGCTTGTTAACTCCTTGTGTCTCTCAAACAGAAATGTGCACGCTGCTCTCAAAGGTCTGACTCGTTGCTTTTTCACCTTCCTCCTGTTAAGTTATTCATAAACAGCTGTGGTGCACATCTGTTTGCCCGTGAGTGAGATATCTGTTTCAAACAGGCTCTTGGATCCTAAAAGCATCAGCTCTCCTGTCCCGTCCGACTCCCAGAGCGGCGCCTTCATCCAGGAGCGTGCACGTCCGCTCGTTGGGTTTATTGAACCAGTTGGAGATAAGCACCTTTTATTTAATACGACTCGTCAAAGACGGCGTGCAGTGTTTGTCAGGAGGAGTCTCTCGTTCTCTTCAGGTAACTAATGGAACCACGTGACCACAGATAGGGGATAGGGATATTTAAGATGGTGGTATCGCCTGAGTGGAGCATTAAAGCCAACAGAGACCCGGCAGACTTCCCAGCGGGTCTTTGTTGCAGCAGAAAGCAGATATCGATTAATTCAGCACAAAAGAAATGCAGCAAGAAAACCAACAAAGAGGAAATCAGGAACAACCGGTGTCAGACGCACTCACCCACACGGCAAAGTGCAGGTGCCTTTTTGATGCCTTTTGATCGTTACCTTAAATCGACTTGTTTAGAATGGATGTATGAGCCTGGTCTGCTTTGTTCGAGGGAAGCTTCCATTCACCTTCTAAATCTCATACAGCACAGCTTCAGGTCCTGGCGTCAGAAAGCAGCAGACAGAGGCAGCACACGTAGCAGAGACAGGAGGTGGGTTCGAAACCCTGGGGAAGAGCTGCAGATCAGCTGCTTGTGAACAGTAAAGTCTGAGTTTTCTGTCTTATCCTGCTGACAAACATGTATTTATAAAGCTCCTCTCACACACAGAGGAACGTTCAAGGTGCGGACAAAAAATTCAATAATTTGGCTGAAGGCCTGAAAAGCTGCTGGAGCACTTCAACAACAGCCTGTACACTGGTGCACGAACAACACAACAGCCTGTACACTGGTGCACGAACAACACAACAGCCTGCACACTGGTGCACGAACAACACAACAGCCTGTACACTGGTGCACGAACAACACAACAGCCTGTACACTGGTGCACGAACAACACAACAGCCTGCACACTGGTGCACGAACAACACAACAGCCTGCACACTGGTGCACGAACAACACAACAGCCTGTACACTGGTGCACAACCAACACAACAGCCTGTACACTGGTGCACAAACAACACAACAGCCTGTACACTGGTGCACGAACAACACATCAGCCTGTACACTGGTGCACGAACAACACAACAGCCTGCACACTGGTGCACGAACAACACAACAGCCTGCACACTGGTGCACGAACAACACAACAGCCTGTACACTGGTGCACAACCAACACAACAGCCTGTACACTGGTGCACAAACAACACAACAGCCTGTACACTGGTGCACGAACAACACAACAGCCTGTACACTGGTGCACAACCAACACAACAGCCTGTACACTGGTGCACGAACAACACAACAGCCTGTACACTGGTGCACGAACAACACAACAGCCTGCACACTGGTGCACGAACAACACAACAGCCTGCACACTGGTGCACGAACAACACAACAGCCTGTACACTGGTGCACAACCAACACAACAGCCTGTACACTGGTGCACAAACAACACAACAGCCTGTACACTGGTGCACGAACAACACATCAGCCTGTACACTGGTGCACGAACAACACAACAGCCTGCACACTGGTGCACGAACAACACAACAGCCTGCACACTGGTGCACGAACAACACAACAGCCTGTACACTGGTGCACAACCAACACAACAGCCTGTACACTGGTGCACAAACAACACAACAGCCTGTACACTGGTGCACGAACAACACAACAGCCTGTACACTGGTGCACAACCAACACAACAGCCTGTACACTGGTGCACGAACAACACAACAGCCTGTACACTGGTGCACAACCAACACAACAATAATAAACCTCTAGTACTGATCAGTCAGTGTCACATTCACCCGTTCATACTCTGCAGCACTTTTCAATTCAGCATGAGGACTTGAGGAGCCAGGGAATCGAACCACCGACCCTCTGGTTAGTGGACGACCCGCTGAGTCACAGCCACCTCCCTCACTTTGAGGCTGTGTGTTGTAGATTGTGTGATATTAGTAATGCTTGAACAAGCTGAAGGGATCTGGGTCCGTTCAGTTCAAAATACTTTATAATATATTATAATATGTTTCGAAGTCTACTGACCAAACAGTTTTATAATATTTATCTTTCATGCTTTATAATTTATGAACGTAGGAGAATTTATCCTGTGCATTGGAGATAGAGCTGCTACAGAGACGTTACCCACAATCCTGTGCGTCATCTTCCACTCGTCTCTTTAATCAGCCCGAGCTGTCAACACCTCGTGCTCAGGCTGCAGCTCGCTCCCCCGCCCACCTCCTCGCCATCACACCTCAGAACCGGCCGCTGTTCGGTGCCGGGGTCTCTGAGCCGCTGCCGCTGCCGCACTTTGCCCGAAGGCTCGAGGAAGCTGCAGGGAGTCGTGCTCTCCTCACATTAGGCTCCCAGAGCAGAGCCATACGCCGAATATGAGAGTTATTGCAGTGATTGAATTCAAATAACTTGAGATGAAGGTGGTAGCTCGAGGAGAGTTCTCTCTGCCGGGTCCGACTTGGACCAGCGCTCCTGTTAGATTTCCGTTGGCCGTGAGGAGCAGAACTTTCTGGCCTGGACCTCATTACGCAGATGCCAGATGTCCTGCTCTGCGTTAGTTGCCACTATTTAAATGTTTCAGGGAAGTTTTTGCAGAAATCTTTTTGTTATTCATGAGTTATTAAATTTGCATGAGATCTAAAACTTATCATTTCACTTTCTCTGCTGCATATCAGGGCACATTAATAAACATCTGCTCGACCCGTTCAGAGAAGTCACCGACACTCTCGTTTTTCAGCAGGTGTCCCTCACAGAGAAAAAGTTTTTTAAAAGTTTGCTCGACTCACTGATATCATGTTTCTCGCTCTAACAGGTGGCCTCAGGTCTGTTGAAAACCTGCAGCTGAAAATCACCAACAAATCAAAAGACTTGGATAAATGAATAGTGAATGAAGCTTAAATGAAGATAATGATTCCAAAAGGTCGCTGCAGCCGAAAGGTTTCACTCACGTCACGGAGGTGAAGATATAAGTTTAGGTTTCAGCTCATTAGAGATTTAAATGTCAGACGGAAAAGAACGAGCTGGAGGAATCGGTTCGTTTGAGGGAACCTTCAGAACTGAACCTGTCTTCGTGGGTTTGAGTGAATTCTGATGAGTCCGCCCAATTGGTTTGGAAATCACACAAGTGATCTGTATCATGTATTCTGCTGCGCATGGTTATTTAAAGAGGGGTTCTAGTACTTTTGGACCCTGGCCCTGTGTTTATGGACCTGTCAGCGACGCAGCAGCGACGATTCGATCTCATGAGGCGACTGTGACGGGAAGTGTTTCACCAATAAAAGGCTCAAGTTGTTATTCTGGGTCTTAGTTGAGAGTCTGGCAACATCACACACACACGTCTCACTCAACGAGACGTCCCCCCCGACGATGGGACGTGTGTCTCAAACAGGCCGTGTAGGTTCAGCTTGAGTTTCACCTCAGACAGAGACGAGGATTCTCTGTGGATCCACTTATATATCACCTAATAACCACAGTTTGTCAAAGATCGGCCGATTGCAGGTGACAACAACAACAACAACAACAACAACAACCCCCCTAACGAAGCCCCATGCCGCCGTCCTTCTGTCAAAAGCTTCCTAATTATTGAGGTTCGGTTGAAGACGGAAATGTCTGTCAGGTATCTATAGGGTTGATGTAGGCCCCCCCATCTCCGCCAACGTCCAACACTCCCCTTAAATTCAATCAAGCCTCATATCCAAACCAACAGAACAACACAGATCATGAAATCATTCCTCTGTTGAGTAAGAAAAGCTCAATATCCACGAGTTGTTCCTTGAGAAACTGGTGAAAATGTCAAGAAGTGCTCCACTTCCCATGATGCACACGTACACAGGCAGGAGACTGGATGTGCTGTCTTCACTTCTCATCCGAGAGGCTTCCTCGGTTCTTCAGGGTTTCCCCGGGAGGATTCAACCCCCTCTAGACATATAGGTACAGACCTGCCGAGGTTTGGAACCTGAAACCTCCCACTAGGCCTCTTGGATGAGATATGAAATGTCTTCAAGAAACAAATGCAAATCCAGTCGCCTGGAAATCTTCACAGAATGAAAATGAATCCTGGATCTCCCCCGTCTGAATGTCCCGCCCTCCCGGCAGCTAGTGGAAAACCTCTGCTTAGTTTCAGCCGGAGATCGATGGGTGAGAACATAACTTTCTTGACGACGGCAAAAGGAGAATTTTCTCTCAAAGAATCACCTGAAGGTCATATTTTCATATAATGAAATAAAATGTCGTGTCCAGGAATCGGACAGAGGACAAGAGGAATGAGAGAAGAGGGCTGATAATAACTGTGACCTTCACACACAGAGAGCTGCTGTAATGTTCTTCATTAGCTGTGGAGTTGAACTGGATGTGAATCCTACATCCACATTCACGACATCGTTTGACTAAGTGTATCACCATCTGTCTTCTGAAATGATAACTGAAGGTTTCATGAATTCTAAAAGTCCTGTTTACTGAACCTCTTCTCGTCTGTCCTCGGTGGGGGGGGTGGCAGGTTGGGCATGGAGCACGACGGCCAAGGGAACCGCTGTGGGGATGAAACCACGATGGGAAGCGTGATGGCTCCGCTGGTGCAGGCGGCCTTCCATCGATACCACTGGTCCATGTGCAGCGGGCAGGAGCTGAAGCGATACATCCAGTGAGTTCATGCACACGCAGCCGCGGCCTCTGCTGCGTTCACACACTCTTTCACTCGGCTGCTACAGAATCGATCCCTGACACAGGATGTTCAGTGGAGCGGGAACCGAACCCCCGGACTGTATACGAGGCGACGGCAGTTTCCAATCAATGGCCCACACGGTGCACTGTGTTGTTCTTCGAGAGCAGCTCCCAGCCTCTGGATCCCTCCCAGTGGGAAATCTATATTTAGTATGGAAAGTGTAACAGCACAGTGATATTGTGAGGCCGCGCACGTGAGAGCTTATGATGAATTCAGGTGCATTCACTTTAAGCCTGTGATGCCACTTCAACACTGGCAGATTGAATATGAACAGTAGAGATAAGTGTTCAAACCTGATTAATCAGGATTACCTGTACTGGCCTGTATGGTTCATTCTGACACGTTCACCGTCTGCTGTCGACTCTGCTTCGGACCTTTTATTAAACGATTGAGATAAATTCAACAGATATTTCACAGCCGACGTCTTTTTGTGGCTCCTACAAGGATTTTTGATTGAAATCATATTAGCTCCACTGACGATGTAAGTAATGTGAACTAATTACTATTAAAAACCAAACTCGTGTGGATGAGTCGCAGCCGCCGAGCCGCCGAGAACCTGTTTACTCAAAGTGTATTCATATTAAACTCTTTGGAAAGAAGCACAAACCTTTTCTCTGATTTCCTGTCAGCACGTACGACTGTCTCCTGGACGACCCCTTCAAACACGACTGGCCACAACTCCCCGAACTCCCCGGCATCAACTACTCCATGGACGAGCAGTGTCGCTTCGACTTCGGAGTGGGCTACAAGATCTGCACCTCGGTGAGTACAGGGGTTTCTGATGTGTTTCAAACAAACATCTGCTTTCTTTACACATTCTGTCGTCTGCACCACTGTTCTTCTTCTTCTTCTTCTTCTTCTTCTTCTTCTTCTTCTTCTTCTTCTTCTCTGCTCAGATCACTACTGTCCCTGTTTTATCAAAGGAAGACGCCAATCAGAGACGAGATGTTTTAATACCAATAAAAAGGTTTCTCTTTCCTCCTGCAAAGAAACTGGAGAAGTTCTATTTCATCATTTCCTTTTTGTCACTGGTGACAGGTTTTAATATCCGATGGTTGATTTAATATTGAACAGAAGTAGGAAGTGTTTGATTGGTGTTGTAGTTGAAGAGATCACAGCCTCGTGTGATGATGGTGTAGCTGGTGTCGAGCCCTGCAGCAGCAGATCCCACGCTCCCTCAACAAGAGCTGCTTCGGTCACATCAGAACTTGAAAGAGCTTGAGACACTCGGAGGACGCGGCGTATTGGATTGACATTCGTGGACAGAGTGAGCGTTGAAGGACCGGGCGCAGACCTCGGGGGGGATTCTGACTCAGATCAGCACTTGACGTTTAAGCTCTTGACTTTAAATCAAGGTTGACATTTTCTTTAAAGGCATTTTGAGTTTCAGTGTCTCCCTGGTTATCAGGCCTCGCCAGGGATGAAGGCTTCACCGTCTCGTTTAGGGGAGAAAGGAATCAGCTCCATCGGAGGCTCCTGTGGTATCGCTCAGTTTACACACCGGGTGTTTGTCTCACTTCTCAGATTACTCCTGGGTGTTAGTTGTTTGGATTTGACTTATTGTATCTTTCATAACACACATAAATAGATTATAAACTTTGTTCACTTTCTTCGGCAGCTCAGGGTTTTTTATAAAACTTCAGGAGATGCTTTACTCGGATGCATCACCAATGGTCAAAGCTGCTTTTTCCAATATTTGATAAGAGCTTTGCATCAGATGAGTCTGTTCCCTGTAAAGGGTTAAAAACCCACGGAGAATAATCACCAGTAGCTTCAGTGTCTTTCAGCACATTTCCTTGGTTTCTCCTGCTGTGCTGTGGTCGGATCTCACGGCTCTTATTGGACCTGTGTCCTGACACAGCAGCAGCTGTTTTCAGTGAAACGCCTCTGATATCACACGTTCTGCACCGACACCAAACCACAGGCTGCCAGACGGGCTCACACGCTGGAGCTTATCACAGCTTTACAGCCACATATACTTATATCTCCCAGAGGAGTTAGTGAAGCATCAAATAAAGAGAGCAAATATTCAGCTCTCATTAATCAGCGGCTAAGACAAGACTTCAATCCAAGAGATGTCATCATTCTTTTATTCTGCCTTAGATAGCAGCCGTCTTCCCCCTGAGGGATCTTCACGGGTCCGATCCAAAGTGTTGTTAACAACTCAAGTGTGAATCCATAACTGATTGATTCACGCTCCAGGTAAAACAGAGGATCAGTGTAAAGATCTCAAAGCAAAACTCCATTAATGAGCAGATCGAGTGTAACGGGGCAGATGTAGAATCAGTGCTTTACTCTCAGCTCCACTGGAGACTCGCTTGCTCGTGTGATGCAACTTTCTGTGAGTGTTCGAGCTGCGAGAGCTCGATGACACTTCAAGCAGCTTCAGACACATTCAGACGTGGACTCTGGAACACGTCAGCACAGTGGGGGGTCCGACCTTTCTCTGGACTCTGCCGCTCACATATGAGCGTTAACAACAAGACAGAAATCTCTGGTTTGATTCAACTTTTAGAGATTCATAATGTCAGTGGCAGAAGATCAGAGAGGAAGTCACGGTGTCGCAGCCGTCATCTCGGACTGACTGTTCAGATTTCACGAGTGGAAATCACACGACTCATTATGAATTATTTTTTTGAGTGTGGGCGAGTTAAACCAATGGCAGGAGGTGGTGCACTGATCTAAGAACCTCTCTGCAGTTCCAGTGCTCTTGGTTCAGACCAGTTTCAACCGTGAACCTGGCGAGGACGTCTTCTTGGATTGTGTGGAGCACAAATCAATTACATCTCGGATCCCGGGCGGTGCCCCCCCCCCCCCCCCCCCTCAAACCTTCATAACACTGCAGCAGAGTCTGAAGCCTTGTGCACAGACACCCTGCAGCACCGGGCCCACGCAAAGCTGGTGAAGGTTGCAATTCCTCATGTTTAAAGCAAAAAAGGATATCGCTTCAGATTTCATTACAAATTCATGTCAATCCGGACTGAGAGGTCGTCGCAGCGTAGATACGACTCTATTAATGTTCGTCAGTACATCAAATTCAATATTCCTCCCTTACAGACTTCTGTCATGATGTAGTCTGATGAGCGTTGAGGATCCACCTAAACGAGGCAAACAGCCTGTGGCGTCGAACAACCTTGTTCCTATTCAACGCTTTGTGTGTGTTGGGTTTTCAGATGACAGCTGCGCTGGAGACAGACGTGGTTTTGAATACAAAACATGTTTCAGGGGATGAATGAGGTGGCAGAATGAATCAGAGTCCATTAGTGTCACGTGCTTTTTGTTTGTTTGAGAAAGAAGTGATTGAATCCATCTAATTGTCTCTCGTGTGCCTCAGTGAACAAAGATCCACTCGACCGAGCAGTGAAACACACACAGCTAATGAATCTCTGCAGGGTCTAAATACTAAAGTGTTTTACTTCTTTCAACTCAAAATAAATAAATATTGGACAAAGGAAGCAGCGCTGTTTCATATTTCACTGCTCAGGTAGATAGTGGCTCTTACAGAAGGAACCACAGGTCAGTGAGTCTTCATCTGATCGATCACCTCCAGTCCAACGACCACAAAGCTTAGAGACCTCACATATAACCAGACAGTGATGAAGGGTCAGGATGTAAACACAGTCCAGGAATATAAGAGGTTATGAGGATGATTTCTGCAAAAATTCACATGTGAAATGAAGGTTTTTGTGCTGATTTTCACTTAAAACAGGGAAAATACCTCAATCGTGCCTCTTGGTTCTAGTCCGAAGAATAAACAGCTGCGTTGTGAATTAACTGCAGATGTGAGAGACGCTCAGACAGAAGAGCGTCGGCCAGAGGAGGAAGGAACGTGACGATCGGAGAGACTCAACCCGTCGGGAGGAACGGCTCTCGGGAGAAATCGAAACCTCTTTGCAAATCAAGCTCGGAGGCAAATTTCTGAATCCTCTCTCAAGCTCCTCTGATTCCGTATGAGGTCATAAATAAGTAAATGCAGGAATAAGTACTTAAATAAATGTAGAAATGCATAAATAACCTTTTTTGTTTTACCGAAATGTAATAATTGTCATCTATTGTTTATTCCTGCATTTATTTAATTATTACAAATACACTGTTCCCATAGAGAAACTCTCTAAAAGCTTACTGCAGGGTTTACATACATGTCCCTGCTGATTGATTCACTGTCCACGTGGATGGTAACGACTTTATGGACGAGCAGGAGGAAGCTGAGGCTCAGAGAGGAATCCACAGAAACACTTAAAGATTGTGTCGCTGTGAGAACGGAGCGTTTCGGTTGGTTCGGTATCAAACTGTGCTGGGACACATTAGAGCGTGCCTGGCTGCCGCAGTCTGGAGAATGAATGTGAGACAACGATCATACGTCTCATTTAAAGCTTCATAAACCACAATACTAAAGATAAAATATGCATAGTATCAAACTTTACTGCTGCAATTCTTCCTGAAGCACTGACACAAATCTGATTCTGTTTCCTGGAGGGTTGTTTAAAGAGATCGTTTTCCAAACCGAGTCCATTTCCTCCGCTCGGCCTTCGGCTTGTTTCTCTCAGCGCGGCGGCGTCTCTTTCACTTTCTCCGTCTTCCTCTGTTCTGTGTTTCAGTTCCGCACGTTCGACCCGTGCAAGCAGCTGTGGTGCAGCCACCCGGACAACCCGTACTTCTGCAAAACCAAGAAGGGGCCGCCGCTCGACGGGACCGAGTGCAACCCCGGGAAAGTGAGTTTGTCTGTTACGCGCACGATGCTACGTGGACAAAAGTATGTGGACACCCGACAGCCGCAGGGCACAATGAGCATCGATGAAGCAAGATGCACCAGAGTAGTAATTAATGCTGATAATCAGATTCCATAACCCCATGTTTCATTAGTCAGCATCACTATAAACCCACAGAGGTGATAGTTGATCCTCAATCTGCTGCTTTTCAAACCCTCCTCAGAAGGAGAGAGATTTCTTTGAGCCCGGCTGCAGGAGTTCGCTCCCGTTCAGCCACACGATGCCTCAGTGATGTCCGACACTGGGTGAGAAGCTCTGGCTCCCGGCCGGTGTTCAGATTCATCCCAGAGGTTCTGGACGGGGCCGAGGTCCGAGCTCTGCAGGCCACTCAACTTTTCCACGCCACACTGGGGAAAGAAGATTTCTTTAAGGCCCTGGAGTGGGCCCTCCCCAAGCTGTTGACACAAAGTTGGAAGCACACTATTGTCTAAAATAACATTGTATTATGTAAAATTAAAAATTCCCTTAACTGGAAATGAGGCACGTTGCCCGAAGCTTAAATAACAGTCTCACCAGAAGTACATAGACGGTCTTTTCCACATTCTCTTGGCCATGTAGTCTCTGCACATTTTTTCCCAGTATTATCATTCACTGGATCCAGAAAGGAGGCTTTTGTGTTTGGCTCACGTCTCTTCCTCCTCCGACCCTGTCGTCCTCTGCAGTGGTGCTACAAAGGTCACTGCATGTGGAAGAACCCAAATCAGGTCAAGCAGGACGGGGCCTGGGGCTCCTGGAGCAAATATGGCTCCTGCTCACGCTCCTGCGGCGCCGGCGTTCGCTTCCGGACGCGTCTCTGCACCAACCCAGCGTAAGTGACCAACACAACTGAGACAAACACAATTTCTTTTTCTAACTGTCCACAGCCTTGAATGATTCCTGCAGAACACTTGAAATTCATCATAGGCTGCGATGAGAGAAGGAACAAGACACACACACACACTGGGAAAGTTGTTGTTGTTCTGATAAACAAAGTCCTTCTTCTCCCTTGTCAGAACGCTGGCACCTGCCTGACACGTAACCCGGTGCCAGCAGTTTGGCTGCAGATGTGAGTGAGACTGTTGCAGCCCCCGAGCGGCTGTAAGCTCCCGTCTCTCGAGCTCCACACCCCCACATGTCTCTCTGCAGAGCCCTGAGACGTCTCTCATGTAGATCAGACTGCACACGACTCCCCTCACGAGTCACACAAAGTGCCTCACAGCTGATTCTCCTATTAATGCTGAAAAGAAACCCTGTTAACAGGCTTTAATGTGTGGGCAGGGTGGAGTTCTCTTGTCTCTTTGTATAAAAGGTGACACCTAACTTCCCGTGAAGCTTTCAGAAACCTCAGGATACTGATGCCCCTTTAATTCCTGTGCCACTGAGAGCAGGATGTCAGTCTCTCCTCCCTCAGCAGAACGTAGAGCGCTCCGGCAGGTGGTGAAACAAAAGGCGTTGCCATGGATACATCCCACTCTTAGCACAGACAGTTAAACTCTCCTCCGCTCCGTGACCTCGGTGATCTCCACGTCTCCGCTCGGTGTCGGTATCTCTTCTATCAAGGTCGACCTGCTGTAGATAAAACCACGTGTAAATCATTTCTATATTCTGCACATGCAACCCCCCTCGAATCACGCCACTTCACCCCCTATTCAATACAATATACATATATATATTAATATGTATTAATGTGACTCAACCTGAATACATTGTGTAGCTGCTTTCAAACCTGCACCGTACTTCTTGCTCTGGACGATCTCCTCAAGCGTTTCCTGTCGGCGACCTTGTGAAACCCCTGAAGATACTCCCATCCCTCATGGTTCAATGATAACATGTTGAATCTGATCTGATTAAGCTCATTCTAATCCATAAGGTTGGAGGGTTCCGATAAATACCGTGAATACACCATAGAAAAGAACATGTGCTGGATGTAATATTCATGTTTAATGGCAGCGATGCTCAATTATCTTTGTAAACCTCGACGAACAATATCCTCATTATGCTGTTTTTCTTTTTAAATCAAAAGGAGACGACCTTCAAGAGACTGAAGCAGGTTTCATAAGAGTGATGTGATTTCCTGTCTGATTAGCTCCTCTGACGTTTGTCCGTCTCCTCCCCCCCCCCCCTCCCCCCAGGCCGTCCAACGGGGGCCAGGACTGCCCCGGGGTGAACTACGAGTATCAGCTGTGCAACACCGACGACTGCCCCAAGCACTTCGAAGACTTCCGGGCTCAGCAGTGCCAGCTCCGCAACTCCCACTTCGAGTTCCAGAACGCCAAACACCACTGGCTGCCCTACGAGCACCCGGACAGTAAGACACTCGCATCCTTCACTGCCTCGTGTGGCTGCTTCTTGTCCTCTGTGCCAAACAGGAGCCATGACAGAGGATCAAGGTGTTTCTACGTTCACACTTTCCACCTACTTCTCTTCACAGTTGGTCTTTACAAGTGTGTCTGCTTTTTCCTTCTGACCCATTCTCTCCATCTCGGTGCCGGTCTGAAGAGTTTAAAGCCATAAATGAGCCCTTTTGATAAAAGGTGATGGATCTCTCCTGTGCAGACGCTGAGCCCGTATCCCATTTCCAGCTCCGCTCTTTATCACACGTTGCTTTTATCTGGCCTCGCTGCACGGAGCTGTTTGCCACGTACTGCAGCTAAATCGGTCTGGGTTTTGAAAGTCACTCGTGAAGATATAAAAGTCCGAGAGCCTGCTGAGAGCCTGCTGAGAGCCTGCAGGGGCGGCGACTCCATTTGACAATAAGCTCAAACGTACAGGAGAAGGTTCATGAGGTTTTATTCAGGGGTCTTTGAACAAATGACTTTTATTTTTATCTTTCTCATGTAGATTTTAACGATTAAAGTTAAGAGGGTCAACGACAGTGTGAACAAACTCTTTTTTATCATATTCACACTTTGGGTCGATGAAATTTAGCTGCATGAACGGTGTGGGGCCTGTTTTTACCTCTTTACCTCTCGTTTGGTGATTTGTCTTTGCCAAGTTTGTTCATCAGTTTAAAAGTTGTGTTAGTTTCTCTCGGACCCAGCAGCGAGCTCACGCCCGGCAGAATCCTTCGGGTCCTGCTTGTTCTGGTGCTGTAGAGAACGTCCATGTTCCAGCGTGTTGCCTGAACCCATTAACATGATCTACTATTCTCCCCTGTAGCCAACAAGCGGTGCCACTTGTACTGCCAGTCCAAGGAGAGCTCGGACGTGGCGTACATGAAGCAGCTGGTGCACGATGGGACACGCTGCTCCTACAAGGACGCCTACAGTATCTGTGTGCGTGGAGAATGTGTGGTGAGTGTTTCATTTACACGTTTCTCACCAGATTAACAGCTGCATTGGATATAATTATGCATGTTAGTGTGAAGGGGCTGTTTCAGATTTTGAAAGCCTCGAGGGACGTTATTAAATTACACGGTGTGATGCTGCTGAACCGCACGGTCAGCACCGGGTTCAGCTCTGTACACGCTGTGATTAGAACCCGGCGCTCGCCCACTGCTGTTTAAGGAGCAGGATTCCTCATAAAGCAGCTTCATTAAAACATCTCTGACAGTGTGTCCTCATTCCCCCTGAGTCAGAGCAGCAACACGCAGCTCGGGGCGAGACTCTGGATACGATCAGTAACACAGTGTGAAAATTATAATCTAAACATATGAAAGAGAAAGCATTTGAAGAGGAGGAATGAGGAAACACGTCCTGTGCACAACAAAGGGAATGAATCCCCCAAAAAACGTCCAAGCACACTCACACAATCAATCAAATTATTTGTATAGCCCATAATTACTGACGCACACTAGAGGATAATCCGTGATTGGTAAGTGAGCAATAGCCAATGAGCCGTTTGTCTCCAGTGGCAGGTGCACTGTGTGGGCTCTGAGGATTAAAATATGAACAATAGTTTACATCTTTATTTCAACGAGTATCTGACGGGTTGACTCTCATCAAATCCTCAGAAAAGTCAGGTCCTCTCTCTTCTCCCTTTGTCTCCGTTCTGCAGAAAGTCGGCTGCGACAGAGAAATCGGCTCAATCAAGGTCGAGGACAAATGCGGCGTTTGTGGTGGAGACAACTCCCACTGCCGCACGGTCAAAGGCTCCTTCACCAGGACGCCGAAGAAAGCCGGTAAGAATCCACTGAAACCACCACGACCACAGCGTCCACTCACAGAATGTACATCTGGAAAGAATCGACATGTTTCCCGTGAACGATTCCTCCCGGTGTCAGACCTGCGTGTTCCCAACACTCCTCTGGGAGTGACTGATGAACGTAAACCTCTTCCTCAGCCGCTCCTTGTTTTCATCTCGGGAGGATACAAGTGTTGTGAATATCTTGGGGTTGAATGTCTTGCATTGAAATACGTGCTTTTCATTTGAAGGGGAATTCGATGTGAAGTGCCGCTCTTCACCGCCTCCGCTAATGAAAGCACGCGATCCTTAGAGCTCTGGTTCAAACAGCCAAGTGGCTTATGTTTAGATCTTGATAAGCAGATGGATTCGACCCATGATCCTTAAAATACACTTTAACATTTCATTTGGGCCTTTCCCTGGCTCTTATTTGATTTATCTGAACGCTAACCCGGCTAACATCACCTTGTGATTCATCCGCACAGCAGCACGAGTGAATCGTGACAACTGAGAAAGAGGCTGCTGATCATTTGTCTACAGGAGGTGGAAGCAGCAAATGGCTTTTGACCCTAACCCAATGATTTGGTTTAATAGAAAACTGAATAAAGAGTGAATATTAATATTAATGCACCAGCAGTTGCAGAACTCAAGGCCGCAGATGATGTCCCGCCTTTGTACCGTTTTCTCCGTGCTCTCACTCCACACTGCAAACTTGCTCTGAGCAGGTTTTGAGTTTAGCTCGAAGATTTATCCTTGATTCTGGAAATATGAGGCTGAAGCTGTTGAGCCCTGAGGAGATGTCTTGTTTTTTCTCTCTTGTGTGGATGCAGTTGGTACAGAACCAGAGTATTCTGGGTCTTTGTGGTCACAGAAACACACAAATAAGTTAAAACTCAAACAAGAGAACGGCTCCTCACACTCTCACATTAGCATCTTAGTTAGGTTTTGCCAGTTTCAGACCATTGTAGGTTTTCAGTGCTAAAGTTTAAAATGATTAATCCTTTAAAATCAGATGCATAACACACACACACACACACACACACACACACACACACACACACACACACACACACACACACACACAGACGGTCGGCCAATGCACTTCACTCTGCAGAGAGGCGCTCTTCCTTATAACCTGGTGAATCTGCCATTATAATATCAAGCTGCCTGTCACACATAAAACCTTCCCATGAATAAAAACTATCTGAGTCTGGCACAGCGACCTGTTCTTCTTCTGTTAAACTAGCAAAAGTGGAACTAAATGCATTAAGTGCATCGGCACTGAGTTTTTCAAAGTACGGCCCAAAGGCTTCATCTACACAGCTTCTCATTTGAATGTTTTTGCCGTCGTGTTGTACATTATTATTTCAGCTCATTGTTTTCAGACCAAAGTGTGATGGAGATTCGTTTCAGTTTTTTTTGACATAATTTCATATCTGTAATTAGCTAATTTAATTTGAGTAAATGTGCAGCTGTGGCCATAAATACTTGCAGGTGCGATGTATTGAGTAGTAAGAAGTAATAATAGCCCTGAATATTATTATTATTATTATTCTAAATGAACAAAGTAGCCCTACTGGCATCAGCTCGTCGAGGAGTTAATGAAACTGCCGATCTGAGTCGTGTCTGTTCGCTCGCAGAGCCACAGATAATGAACGAGTCCGAGGGGACGGAGCCGGAGACCCGGGGCCGGTGACCCGGGGCCGGAGACCCGGGGCCGGGGAGCCGGAGACCCGGGGCCGGACACCCGGGTCGAGGGCTTCTGAGAAATATGAAAATGAAGATTTTTAAGAGCTTGGACACGATTGCTTCATCAAACCATCTCAGGACGTTCTCTGTTGAAACTGTGGTCGTCTCCTCTCCTCTCATTTAACCACCCACCTTTCTTTAACAGGCAAACAGTTAAGCAAGAGAGCCCAAAAAGAAACCCCTTTGTTGGAAAACACAATATGCAAGTATCCAGCGCCACTGAATCCCTTTCTGTGCAGCTTGTAGTGCAGATGGCTGCCTAACGCTGTAGACACGTAGAGCCCTGAGTGATACAAGCCGACGTTTCCTCTGCTCCTTGTTACTAATGAAGTGTCTGTGTAGGTCTGTCGTGACGATCACAGGCTCATTGTACAGTCACGTCTCTCAGAACCCTGTGTGTGGTCGTTCCATGTGAATGTGTCTCCCGAGCTTCAGCAGCCTAACAAACTAACTTTAAAGTCTCTGTTCAGATCCGAGTGTCACGTTGAACAACCCTGCAGACTGTCGGAGGCAATCTAGGATGTGGTTGGTCGTCTAGCAGCCGCTTGATTGGACCCAAACGAGCCCCTTCGCTCGAGGGGTCCATTTACACATCCCGCTTGCGAGCAGTGTTTTCTATCAGGCCAGAAAAGAAACTCAAATTGCGATATCGTACGAGTGCCTGCTGTTTCTGAAATTGCCTGCCGTCAGAGCGCCTTGTCTCAGAGGTGAGGGGGCGTCTTCTGTCTGTAACAAACTGTAGAGGGGGCGGTGCTCGCCGCTCGGCCCCCTGCTGCCCCCTCGCCTGGACCCTCTGACAGTGTGCTAGTTGAATTCATAATCACGTTAGCGGCGGCGGCGGCGGCGGCGATGCATCGACCCAGAGTGTCGGACCTGCCCCTCAAATCTAATGGCATATTTTGCATGGCTGCAGTTCAGTCCTGGTGATTATTCAAGTGCTCTCTGCCGGCAGAGAATAGTTTGCCTCCTCCTCCTCCTCCTCCTCCTCCTCCTCCTCCTCCTCCTCCTCCTCCTCCTCCTCCTCCTCGATATGCCTCCATCTTAGGTGACGGTTCTGCAGGGAGAAAGAGAGAGAGAGTGAAATGGAGCGGAGAAACTGCCTGTGACACTAACTGATTCATTTTATTTTGAAGGGAAGACCAGAGGAGCCTTCTCGTTGCCCAAAGGAGCACGAAATGTGTTTTTAAATGAAACCGAAGACTCTAGAAATGTGCTGGGTGAGTGTCAAGAGGTTTGTAAGTGGTGGACATCCGTGACAGAAGGCGACTCTGCTGCCCCTGTAGTCTGAACACCTATTGAAACACGGCTGAAGGTTCTTGTCCTGTTTGCGTCCCGTCTGCACATCGACACTGTGAACGGCAGATGGATCAAAATAAACCTCTCACGCCTGTTTCAATAAAAAAGCTTTTTCTACGGCGAGAGAGAGAAGTGGCTTCTCCTGTTCCTCTCGACCTCCTTCCAACACCTTCGTAGAGCAAAGTGAACGCAGCTTCTGGAAGACGCGTGATGTCCACCGCTGCAAACACACGGTTGATTTCTGTACCTGCTGAACTTACCTGTCTCTGTCTTATCTTCTCTAACCCCCCCCTTCTGCTTCTGCTGCTGCTACAACACTTGGCAAAGGCTACCTTAAGATGTTTCTCATTCCTCCTGGAGCTAGACATGTGATCATCCAAGAAAGTGAGGCCTCCCCTCAAATTCTTGGTAAGTGTGACTTCACGACACCAACACATGTGGTTACACCAGAGGATTCCTGGAAAGATCTCCTCACCTGTAGAGTCACATCAGAGATAACAGACTTCACACAGTTTATTCCTTGTCACTGTCCAGGCTGACGAGACGAGTCTTCACTGCTCGTGCATTATTCATCAGCACAATCTAACCCGGAGATTGATCTAGATTTATGTGATGAGGTGAATTGAGTTTCCCATTTAGAGGGAACATGGAATAAATAGAAGTATCGTCATATTCAACACAACCGGAGCAGGACTCATGGAACATTTAGAACCGAAGCACAGAGTCAGAGGAGAACACGTTTAGACAATGATCTGAGAACATGTTCAGGTTCATGTGGAACAGAGCGAGCAGCCACAGGAGTCAGAACTAATCAGACTGTTCCTCTTAATAAAGAGAGAATAAACCGTTCTGGTTTCATTGATATATAGTCCATTATAATTCCATAATATAACATAAACTGTGAAGAATGATCCTCCCAATATCCCAGCGTGTGTCTTCATATCTTCAAATTGCTCATTTGATCCCAAGAGATAATATTCTGACGAGGAGAAGCAGCAAAGCTCTGATCTGAGCATCATCCATGTTCGACGACTCAAGCAGCTAATTCAATTATTATTCAATCCATCATTCAGTTCGATGAAATGGTTTGTAATGGATTTAGAAGGCGCCACACAAAAGGATGAAGACCTCCTTCAGACCTCAGGGCTGTTTGTGATTAATATACAACAACTTGTCAGTTAATCTGATGCTAATTTTAAAATTTAAAAAACATCAGCGTGCATCTAAGTTCAGATAAACACCTGAGGGCAAAAGAAACAGGAGACGAGAAGCTGAAAGTCCAACGTCTCCAACGTAACAAGAGCAGGGTGATAGATAATCAGTGTTACACGGTTTCAAAGCCATAAGCGTGACGTGAAGTACTTGAAAATATAAAACATGAAAAGGAGTTCTTTCATCAAACCCACACGTAGCTGCTGTGAAATCCTCAGTAGTTCAGTGTGAAAACTCCAGAGGATCCGATCCGTTCTCTCAGGATCAGATGGACCTGAGTCCGAGGTTCATATGATTTTGCAATAAAGCAACGTTGATAAAGTCTGAAGATACTTCTCCAAAGTCTCAGCTCCGAGTTGCTTCATCTGACCTCAAGATTTCAGGAATTTTAAACCTCAGAAAAGATTTCTGTTTTTTTTTTTTTTGACAAAATAAGACATTCACTTATTTCTGTCTTTTTTAATTTGTTTCCTCGGCACAGAACTTCATTATTGAACATTAGTATAAATTACCAAATATGCTGGAGTCAGCAAGAAAGCAAATTTACATCTGTCGTCCCAAAGCAGGAAAGAACAGCCGCCGACAAAACAGAAACTTTCACCCTGAAAAGTTTGAATCACAGTCGACGTACTTCTTCGTGTTTCTGTGGCCTCTTCTTTGTCGTTAATTAATCATTGTAATGACATTTTAATGAGACTGTTCTTATCTTTGTTTCCTTAAAGACACACAATCAAACCAGAGAGCCTCTTTCCCCCTATAGCAGAATAATAAGAGCTGGAGACGGACCTATGTGAGACGGCGTTCGTTAATCCACCGACTAATTATAATGACACTCTCCATTCCATTTTTACACACGATGCATAAATCAAACATTCAGTGAGATGTTTCCAAGCCTCGTTCTGAGGTGTTGACCTCCACTGATTACAGAAGAGAGGCCAGCGCCGAGCAGCTCGAGGGGATTCGTCCCGATGGAGCTGAAAAGCACCAGCGACTGTAATCAATCACAGAGAATCAATCACAGAGAATCAATCCCAGACTCTCACCTGGATTCCGTATCTGCAGCAGAGACGCTGATTGTTTTATTAATTTCTGGGCCTAATGTACAGATGTGCACAGCTGCTCTAACAGAGGCTGTCGTACAAACAGGATCCAGGGCTTTCAGTCTCATGCCAATGAATATTAAATGTCATTGAATTAAAACTGATTTTTTTCTGTTAAACCTTTGAATTAGAAGAAAAAGCAAAAAGAACAAACCATATATCTTCAGGACGTCATTTGCCCGAGCAGCACAAACCTACAAACAAAATCCCAGAGGAGGAATGAATTCGTTTTGATGTGTCGACACCGATGTTCAGGTTTGGTTCGGTTCAGGAGAGCTGAATTAAAATAGGTCGTCTGTCGTCGTCAGGGAGAGAACGAAGCAAACAATCATGAACTCAACAGACTGATTTTCTGAAGTTAGTGTTTCTCTAATCTCAGCAGGAGATTGGACCCAGACAAGTTCTGGAAAATATCCAGAGCACCTGACTCGTTCTCAGGGAGAAGTCCAGACGTCAGTGCAGGTCTGAAATCAGCTCTTATGTCTCCATTAGCAAGACATTAGTGCTGATCCAACCGTCCCTGAGAGGACGACCCTGCAGCCGGGGATGTAGAGCTCAGTGAGAGGGTCAGTGTGAAAGGTAGGGACTCCTCTGTGACTCTGTGCTTCCAGACACAAAAACCTCAACACACCTACGAGACGTGATTCCACTTACTGTGGTCGCGAGCCCTGCAGCGGTGAGCGAGTCGATCTCTCTGCCCTGCAGGAAGGGGCGAGCGACAGAAAACATCTGGTCTGCACATCTGCCTTTTCATGAAGCTTCTCCCCTCGAGAACACTTCAGCAGCTTACGCTTGAAAGGGGCTCTGACTCGCGGCTCTGACTCGTGGCTCTGACTCGTGGCTCTGACTCTTCAGTAGTTCAGCTGCTGTAGTTCCCACAGTCGCTGTCTGACGTGTTGCTGACGGATCCCAGTGAAGAGGATTCTCTGACTAGTGTTTAGTTTGCTGCTGTTAGTTAGTTCTGCATTTCTCTCAATATTGTTTCCAGCTTAGTTAACGCTCTGTTTTCTTATATATATATTCATGAGGTTAAAATGAGTCTGAGCTAAAGTCAGAGCTCAGGTGTTCGGGGGATTTAGATTATCTCATCTATTGGAGGTTTTTTTCCTCTGTATATTACGACATTGATTTAAGATCAGAATCTATAAAACTCTAAAGTCCTGAATCCCATCAGTCTTATAATCAAGCCGGTGATTCATGGTTCTTCACTTTCTCAGCTGTCACTCAGCAGAACGTGAGACAGGAACAAGAGTTATTATGAAAGAGCATCTTTTAATCGTTACTCATAAGAGTTTGAATCTTCCGCGAGTCGTTCTTTAGAAAGAGTTTCTCTCTCTCGGCGAACGGCACAGAACACTGGTCGTTCGTGGAGATTCTCACTTTGTGTCACACGTAACAAATGACCCGTTACAGCCGTCAAGAACCAGGCGACGGGGCACTACATCCTCAACGGGAAAGGAGAGGATGTCAAGTCCCGGAGCTTCATCGACCTGGGGGTGGAGTGGCACTACATCATCGAGGAGGACGTGGAGACCCTGCACACCGACGGGCCTCTGCACGACCCCGTGGTGGTTCTGGTAAGACACACAACTCCTGCTCTACACACCACAGATAGTGTTGTTTCAAAAATGATGCTTGTTTGAACAAGTGGATCTGTGAATGTCAGAGGAGATGGAATTAAAAAACGTCACCGAGGAGATTAACCGACTTGAAGAACTTGGATGAGCAGATTCCCCGTCTCCGCCGCTCCACACTAAACGGGCCTGGATGAGATACTGGCCCTGACAGCCGGCAGAGTGATGTGTGACAGAGAAACCATCTTTACAAACACAGACCATTTACCTGAGGCTCCTGACTGACAGGGACAGCGAGGTGAATGATGTGAGCGGCGTTTCAACATCTGTCAATCCGACCCAGAGCTGACAGGCAGCCGGGGACGTGTTTCAGAACCTGATCTCAGTCGATAACACGTCTTCCTTCACTCGGAGATCTAATTACAGATCTGTGTCCGATGCCCAGACGAGACATGACATCATTAAATCAGGAATAGGAAGAGAATTTATTTATATTCTTCAATCGGGGGAGAATATGTGAACATCGGGGACTTGACCCCCGAGAGAGACGACCTCAGAGTCAGTGAACAGCCTGCGCTGGGGACTGAGGGACATAGGAAACACAGTCAGACGCCATATCCACACACTCATTCATCATCAGAGGACAATTCACTGTTCACTGAGCCGTGGAACAGGAGCAGCATCAGTAGAACCATCAGTAGAACCATCGGTAGAACCATCGGTAGAGCTATCAGTAGAACCATCAGTAGAGCCATCAGTAGAACCATCAGTAGAACCATCCGGAGGAGCGGCCGTTTCAAAGGTTAGCATCTCAGCTCACGGCTGCTGGACCGATCTCTCAAACTCTACATTTAATATTACTATTACTAGAATTACTATTATTATTAGTAGTATTGCTATAAATAGATAATTTTAATCTTAAATTGAGGCCGGACCTTCAGGGTCAGAACAGATTCAATCTAACGTAAGAGCAGGAAAAGTTAACACGAGGAACAAAGTGAAGTTGCTCAGACTCTGGAGTGTGAAGCAGAAATGTTCAGCTAAGATGTTGTTAGTTTTATATTAATATAATAAAGTAAAACTCTTTATATCTGCTGCTTCTTCCCTCGTGTTGGATTAAGAACTGAGTTTCTTTTCTCACCAGACATCAGTGTGTGTGTGTGTGTGTGTGGTGTGTGTGTGTGTTTGTGTGTGTTTGTCTTTGTGTGGTGAAAAGCGTTGGTTCTTTCAGAAGCTTCTTGCCGACTTGGTCCTCGCTGGGATTTTATTTCACCTTTATTCAAACGGGAAAAGATTAGAAATCTCTTTCTGACGTCTCGGTGCCAGAGTTGCTCTTACTTCCATACAGGCTCAGACCGTGTGACATTCCTGTGTTAAGTGCAGCAGACGTCTGAAGTGAAAGTCTTTATATTAATGTGAAGGTCAAAGTGGAACAAGGACGGAGAACAAAGGCTCAGTTTGACATTCATCACCTCGTTCGTGATCAACTTATGAGCAAAGTAAAATCAAATCAGTTTCATAAACCAGGAAACTCTTAGATTCTTCTAATGTCTGTGTTGTTTTCTTTCTCATATACTATGAAAATATGATGAATATCCAGGGAAACGCTCAACAGGAGCACGTCGAATAAATAACTTAAAGACTTAAATAACCTTAAGGCTTTAATTAAGACGTCTTTTTAAGCTCTGTCATTTCTGTGTTTTGTCGTAAATACACTTTCGTTCATTGAGTTGTTGAGCTTCACGCAGTTTGTTGTGTTTCTGTCCTGCAGGGACTCACGGCTCCGGTTCTGGTTTTAGTCCAGTAAATTGCAGCTCGTGTTTGACTTAAAGAAAGAGGGATATTCTGACAGGGGAAATAATTGCGGGGTCAGAAGTCTTTTGCCGACTCGGCGTTGAGACGACAGGATCCGACAGAGGTTAATTTCCACTTCCCCCCCCCGGTGGACACAAACAACCCGATGAGGCAGGAGAGAAGCTCCTCGTGTTTTCCCCGTCGCTTGAGAAACACGGAGGTGTGATCGAGCTCCGGGAGACAAAGCTCTGAAATGGGACTTGGAAGCTTCTCGGGTGAATCATCACGATCTTTATTCACACTCGGCTTGGCAGCAACTTTCCTCTTTGTTCCGTCGGCTCCTGTCACTCACACACTCCCCCGGCCACTGAGTCATGAAGAAGCATTTCTGATTCCTTATTATATAATCTCACACGCCACGAAATGATGTCTTACAATGGAATTAAACGAACATTAAGACTTTTGCTCTTCTTACATGTGGAATATTTCCGTCTCTGCCAACACGGGCAGTTATGTAACTGAAGTAATCTGTGTCTGTCTAATCCGTGTTAATCCCTCAAACCTATCATACCCACAGCTACTCCTGTTTCTTCTGTTATTTGTGGTTCCCTGGTTTTTCCGCCTGCAGCTTCCATTTCAATTTGAATTCCCTAATCCACCCGGCGAGTTCACCTGGGAGAATTCTTCCAGCTGTGTCTCAGAGGGAGAGAGAGAGAGAGAAGGAGATCAGGGAGAGAACGTTTCTACCTTGGTCCACTTGTTGTCTCTGTGTTGACGTCGTGTCACCTTCTCTCTTTCTCTCACCGCTGCCTCTTGGAATTAAACACTGTGCTTTTTAATTTGCACAAATTTGCACTTTGAGTCCTTCCATTGAAACCCGGGCCGTCGCTCACAGAATGATGCTATAACGGGACTGGGATTTGATTTGCTCTCTTTCTTCCTGTGGTGTCAGATAATCCCGAGGGACAACGAGACGCGCTCCACCCTGATGTACAAGTACATCATCCACGAGGACTCGGTGCCTGTTAACACCAACAACGTGATCCAGGAGGAGACGTACGAGTGGGCCCTGAAGAGCTGGTCTCCGTGTTCCAAGCCTTGTGCCGGAGGTAAGAGACGGGTCAGCACCGGGACCGCAGGAGGAAGGAATAATTCATTTTTATATGTGTGCATTTAATTGCATTGAGGTCCTGCACAGATCTTAATCAGATGTGTGGAAATGAATTACATTTCAATGAGCTGTGTTAATGGGATCATGTTGTGAGTGCCGTGAACACACAACGATACAGTCGTGCGTTATCTTTTAATTAAACTCAAGTCAGTGGCCGCTGCAGATTCTCGCTATATGGATCACGTTTCCATATGTTGCACAAAAGGTTCACGCAGCTTCCTCTCAGACGACCACGAGCCCGATTATTATTTTCCTCACAGCAGGACACTAAAGCTTTTATCACCTGATGTACAAAACAGAACTGAAGAATCTTGTTTGAAATGATGTTCTTTTAAATGTTGGTCTCACCACACACAGGGAGCTCTGTGCAGGACTGTAAGAATTAGAAATATTTTTCTAAAACTATTTTTTCATGAACAAAACAAGTGTGAAAGTGGCCAAATTCGTTTTCAGCCACAGGAAGAATCCACAAGAATCAAAGAAGAACTCGAAATATTACAAATCTGAACGAGCATTCATCGGATGCTTTTGATCGCCGGTGCAGACGAGATCATTTCTACTTTGGTTTAGCCGAATGTCTCTTTACTCAGTGTAATATCCTGCGTGATGTAAAAGCGTCCTCTGCCCTCACAGGCTTTCAGTACACCAAGTACGGCTGTCGGAAGAAAGGCGACACCAAGATGGTCCATCGGGGCTACTGCGACGCCAACAAGAAGCCCAAGCCCATCCGCAGGATGTGCAACCTCCAGGACTGCACGCAGCCGCAGTGAGTACAGCCCGGGCACGGAGCAGGTTCCCACTGGGCCTGAGCGGCAGTCTGTCAGGACAGAACTGGGAAAGTCTCCTCTCCCAGCAGGAGCGGAATGTCCATGAGCATCAGAGTCGCTGGTTGAGTCCAAATGGAAAACAAGCAGCTAACGGCCCAAGTTCTGCTCTTTGTGATCAACTAAAGCTCAACGTCAGCGTCAGCGTGGAGCTATACACGCCTGTGTGTGTGTGTGTGTGTGTGTGTGTGTGTGTGTGTGTGTGTGTGTGTGTGTGTGTGTGTGTGTGTGTGTGTGTGTGCAAGGATTCATTGAAAGGGGTGGTAGGAGGATTGAAAAAGCAGGAAACAGGATATCTTGATATAAATAGCACGCTCTCTGGTGTTAAGCAGGCAATTTACTTACACTGAAGAGTGTGTGTGCGTGCGTGCGTGTGTGCGTGTGTGTGTGTGTGTGTGTGTGTGTGTGTCGTGCACACCTCTACAATGGAAAACACATTTTACTCATTTGAAATAGTAAAAACTCAGATCTTGTCCACAGTTCTTCTTATCATCACGTCAGTGTGAATGTTTCCCAGGATCTTAAACTCGTTCTATCGACACAAACACAAGTCAAGCGTCAGATATCCCTGCGTCACAATTTTCACAAGCTGAATTATTGAAAGGAAACCAACTTGAGGAGCTGTAAAGTATTTTCTGTCAACAGAATATTTGTTCCCTGAGTTTGGAAGAAGTGAATAATTATTATTTGTGTGCGTCTGTGTAGAGATTTCACAACGCCTCCTCGTTTCAAGCCCAATACCGATGATAATTATTGTAACTGGACGATAAAGGTCTAATCCAACTAATAGTTAAATTCTGATCATGTAGAATAAGTTGAGAAGTGATTGTTTTTTTTAAATTTGCCTCCAGTCAAGAAATTCATGTAAACTGCATGAATATTCAATTAAAAACAGCAGGAAGAATAAATTGCAGAAGCTCTGATATTAGCGCCGGGAGGACTTTACGCCGTTAAGCCTGAAATCTCCTGCACCGAGGACAGGTCCACTTTTATCAACACGTTGGGACGGTTCAGGGACTCATCGGTTTCATATTCAACCGAGTGATTTAACAAAGAGACAAGATCCCGTGGGAGAGAAACACCTCAGCTGCATGTGGGGGATCCTGCAAACTGTGGGCAGGTGAAGAGGAAGTTGTGATGGAGCCCGAGTGCAGGGTCCTGACAGGAAAGGATGAATATAAGCTGATTAGTGTCGGAGGATATAAACCAGCGAAGATGAGAGGGAAGTTCAAACGCCCCAAATCTCAAATGTGCAGGAGGCGAGCTTCAGTGATCCGACCTCGCTGCTGGGAGTGTGCTTCACAGAACCTGAATATCAGAACACGGGGGGAAGGGAGGTGGTGCAGAACAGAGAAGTTAATCCAAAAGACAGGCTGACGGAACCGAAGGTGGACGGGCATGAAGTGGAAAAGTCCAAACTCAGAGTTCAGGCAACAGAATGTAGGAAAACGTGAAGAGACTGGAACTGAAGAGACGAACTCACGAGCTGCGTGTGTTTGTTCCCTGGTTTCATTTGATCTAAATTAGTTTTGGTTTCACTTTGTAAATTAGGGTTTAAAGAACTTTGTCTGACATACGCACGTCCTGTCGTCATCACTGTACTTGACTCTGATTGGTCGACAGCAGCCTCTTGAAGAGTTCATGACAGATGACGTCATCCAGAGAGGAGCGATTGTTTCAAAGTCAAATCAAAAGAAAAACATCTTCACATTCTGAAGCCACTGGATCCCACTGACTGCAGAAATACTTCCTGTAGCGTACATTTTGTATTTCGTCTTCAACTCTTCTCAATAACAATATTCATACTTTGCATCCCTTCCTGTGGCTCCTCGGTGATCTCCTCATGTTTGTGCAGGTGGAACTCGGACGATTGGGAGTATTGTACCAAAACCTGCAGCAGCCTGGGTTTCCAGATCCGGACGGTCCGCTGCGTGCAGCTGCTCCACGACAGCACCAACCGCTCTGTGCACAGCAAGTACTGCAGCGGCGAGAAGCCCGAGAGCCGGAGGCCGTGCAACCGGGTCCCGTGTCCTGCTCAGTGGAGGAGCGGCGCCTGGTCTGAGGTTCAGTATCCACATATATATATATATTATATTATGTTCACACTTTTAATTTCTGTTGACGTGATGCACGTTTTCCCTGAGAGCGTTTGGGCCTCAGCTCTCGACGTGGTCCCGTTCAGGAGGAAACAGACTTTCAGAGGAGACTTCCCTCCACGTTCACATCCCCCGGGATCGGAGTCTAAAAACAGTCCGGGACGTATCAGCTCCACCAAAGACTAATTGCTCATTTGCTGCTTCGACTGCATCCATCCTGCGATTGTTGCTTCGGGGTGTGAACATCACAAACGCCCACGATTCAAAGATTTATTCTTTTTCTATTTCTAAATGAGGCCGGGTTGAGCTTGTTTCAGACTAGTTTGTGTAAAGTGTCCTATCACGTCTGGAGGAAGAAATATTCCTGTTATCAAAGGCTCCCACTTAAAAAGGCTGCTGTCACGGAGAGATGCAAGAAGTCCCGTTAATAAGAAAACACTTTTTAACTTCCGCAGACCTGCTCAGCACCAAGTGGACGTTATTAATTCAAAACTTACTCAAACTGTTGGATATAGTTCACAAATCCATGTGAAAAGTCTGTGATTTGATTTTAGTAGAAACTCTGATTATAATTTGTTGAAAATTGGAGACAGGATGTGGATAATGTCCAGAAATCTTTGCACCAGATGCAGCAAACAAAGTTTTAGCTCAGGAACCGACAGCAGAGTTTTCTCCACGTTCTCCAGAAGATCCAGATGTTTTGTTAGAAAGTGACAGATGTTCCATTCCCTCCTTCCTGTGGGACCTGCCTGCATCATGTCCTCTGTGTCCTCCTCAGTGCTCCGTGACCTGTGGCGAGGGGATGGAGAGGCGTCTGGTCACCTGCCGGATCGGAGATCAGTGCAACGGAGAGAAACCTGAGAACGTGAGATCCTGCCGACCTGGACCCTGTCACGGTGAGGACGTCACAACCGAAGCAGAACAAATGCATCCTCCAGTTTCTTTTCTCCTCCAAGAGTAAAAGCACTTGTACTAAAAGGACGGCACTCAGAAGTGCATTAGTGTTGTATTGGATCAGGCCGAGCCCCGGAACTTATCAAAGAGAAATGAATAAGTTTATGTTTGTTAGTAAGTTTCCCTCCAATGACAAATAGCGGATCTTTAAAAGGATTTCTTTTGAACCCGTGAAAGCGTCTCTCTGTTCTCCACGTCTTTGATACCAAAGTGCCTGTGGGTTGGAACACTGCCTGATTAAAGCTGGACTCCGTCCCACTGTGACGGAGCCTCACATTCAGAACCGCTCCCAGTCTGAGCCTCTCATGTGTCAGTGGTCACCAAGTCACTCTTTAACATTTACATTTTCCTTGTTTTTATTATTCTGTGCAATCTGAAGCTTGGCAGCAGGAGAGAGAAGTCGGGAGGCGGTGAGGAGGAGTTCGTTTGTCGTCACACTTCTTTAAAAAAAAAGAGAATCAAAGGAGCTGTGAAATGATCCTGATCGCTCCCGAGTCTATTTCAGGACGTCAGTAAACTAGGAACGCTCTGCAGCCGTGGTGTCATCACACCGAGCTGTGTAGCTTTACAATGGAGTCGAAACCAGTTGGAGAGTAGCAGCTGCTATTTTAAGATTCTGAACACGGTCGTGTTGAAACAGGTTGAAACTGGGTTCAGTGGTAACCCATGTTATGATCAGAGTTTTCTGGTTCTGGGGATGAGAGGAGAGCCGCTGTAGGAGAGAGGCTCAAGCTGCAGCGACGTGCATTCACCAGGTCCACGTGTGTGAAGGTGGGTCGCGGCTCTGGGTGAATCTGCTGCCCTGAGCGGTCGGGCTCCGCTCAGCGCTCTGATCCGCGTCCAGGTCCACAGCCGCTTCTCACACCGAGCTCACACTGTTTGCTCTTCAACTTTCAGATGAGCCGTGTAATGGGGACAAATCCATCTTCTGCCAGATGGAGGTCCTGGCCCGGTACTGCTCGATTCCGGGCTACAACAAGCTGTGCTGCGACTCCTGCAGCAGGCGCAGCGGATCCCTGACCATGTCGACAGAGACGGAGGAGCACGTCCGCTTCGGATCCGCCTCCCAGCTGCTGGAGACGTTGACGGCATCACGTCGCAGCCAACGCCACTCGCAGCGGGAAACAAGGCAAAGGTTCCGTCACGTCTGCTGCGAAACACAGCACCACCCCTGCTCCGCTCAAGAAACCCCCGTCAAAGATCACCGCGGCGCTGAGACGGGCCCCGCGCACATGGCTCTCCCCGGCAGGAAGCTGCCCGCCATGGCGCCGTCTCCCCTGGCAGATCCCAGCGAGGGTCAAAGGTTGAGCAGCTCCACAGAGCGCCGGTGGCCGACAGCGTATTCTGAAGTGGAGAGATGAAAGTGACCCCTTCCCCTCAGGACTCCTTATGCACAGAAGATCCTCCGGCTCCATCCCGAGGCTTCTCAAGCCAAAAACACCACCGAGAAAAGTGCTGGTTCACTTTGTTCACGTTTTCCATTTCTGCCCCCGAACACCTGAGCTCCCGCAGGGTTCCAACCAAAGCCGGTGTGTCACTTCGCCTTCATGCTCAATATTTAGATGGAATCATTTCCGGTGAAGGGGCACGAGGACTGGAGGGAATTTTCCGCTGTGTCAGATGAAAGAACTGAAGGAGAAAGCAGGGAAACAAGTTTAATATTCAAAAGACGCCTGAATCTGCTAGAAACCCTCTCACACGTTATATCATAATGAAAATCTTAATTCCGGTCAGCCTCTCGACGAGTGATGAAGATTTCCTTCACGACACCATGTCCCTCTCTGATCGGCCTCTTCTCTGGTGCAGATTCACTTTTTGGACTCGAACACAAAAAAAGGAAAATCCAGCACTTGTCTTCTCGCAAAAAATAATCCACAACACAACATTAATTCTTACGTTCGACCAGGTTCTTGAGCTAAATCCCACATTCAGAGCTTTTTAATAACACCTGCACACTTTGTGTAAACTGATGAGTTCCCTCCGGCGCCGTGTGTGTGGGTCACAACCCGGGAGACCGAGACAGGATCTGCTTTCTCAAAGATCCAGAACACAAATCATCTGATGCAGCTGAAAATCCCCTTTCACTTTTAATGCAACAGCCATTTTCTTGCCAAAACACACAGACCCAGTCGTTGCTGTGGTCGCTGCACATCCAGAGCCAGACATCAGAGTGCACCAGTGAAGACCAGTAGGACGATGGCTTTAGTTGTATAGTTGTTTTTATATATCCAGCGATGTCTGTTGAGTGGCACTCTTTATGTTCTATAGAAATGGGTATTTATAAAGGTTCCTGTAAATACTGTACATGAAAATATCAGTATTATTTAAACAAACTTTCAAACACCCGTTTCAGCAGCAAAACGATGAATGAATCAAATCTGCTGTTTGACCGAATATTTAAAACATTTTGGGAAATATTCTCCTTAACTAACGAAGAGTCAGAGCAGAAGATTGAATCCACTCGAAACTAAATATGAAGCTAAGGACTAAATCAGCGTAAAGACGACGGCTGAAGTTTGATGTCTCTTGTTTTGCTTATGAGTAAAAAACACCAAAGATTTTAGCTTCACATTCAGAATATCAACACGAGGGTTTCAGAACACGTGGAGCTTCCGACGAGCCTTCGCCTGGTTCTGACCCGAGAGCTTCGGTGCTCCGGTCGTCGACCTGCTTCTCGCTGAGCGGGTCGGAAGCTGTCGAGTCAAAGAAGGGAACTACGTTAGGGAACTGTTCTCAATGCTATATGTTTCTTACAGTAGACTCTTGTTCAGCTGGAATTCACCATTCATCTAACGTGTGCTTCTCCTTCACGTGACGTGACGAACATCCCTGAGATACCCTCAGATCGGGGGTTTTCTACAGCGACACATTCAAACACACAATAAAGCTGCATTAAGCCATTTTTGACCACTAAGGAAACAGACCTGAAAGCATCTGCTTGTTTCCTGCTCAGAGGAAACAGCACCTCCCACTATTTCACATCTCTGTCAGATACTTGTTTCACTTTTAGCTCCGGAGTTGGTCTCCACCAGCTGCTCGGAAAAACCTGCGGCTTCTCGGCTGCTTGATTTTTTTCCCACCATTTTCACCAGTTACCTGTTCTGTGTTATAATCATGTTAAAAGCCGCGTGGATCTGCAGAGGTGGATTGTTTAACTCCGGGGTTCGGACATTTTCACATCACACACCTATTTAAATAATTTATACATCAAAAATCTGCTTAATGGAGCTTTGGGCCCGATCCAGTCCTCAGTCTGAACAAGGCTCTGTTGTACGTTTTGTGTTTCCCGGGACAAGAAGCTGGACTTTCAAGACTTTTACTGTACGTTGTTTTTCTTCAAAGTATTTACCGAATGGCTTTTTTTTTTTATGGTGAAAAGTTCCCGAAGAGAAAAGCTATTTATTTAAAGGATTTCCTCACAAACCACCGTGCATCTGACTGCAATAGCAACAAAACACAGATTTGTGTTTTCAGAAATAGTTTCGCTAACTACTCACACTCACTCCTGTGTGCCGATGTATAGTACATGTATATAGCATTGAGTACATGAATATTTATTGAAAGTGAAAAGGTCCTGCTTTGTTTTTACAGCATGTGAGGAACTGATCAATAAGCTGCAGCCGATAAACCATTGAAACCTGATCGACTTGTTTTTCATCCACACTTTCTCATTTTAACTGGATTTCTTTTTTTTTTTTAAATAAAACACGCGATAGACTAGACGACATTGTTTTTTTCTGCAAAGAATTAGATGTAAATTTACAAGCTCAACGTTGAGATGTTTCTGTCAGAAGGCTGTTTTCTCACGGCTGTTTCGTAGGAAGAGGAGAACGCAGCTGTTTCTACCGAGACCAGTGCTTTATTATAACCAGTAAAACATAACTAGTGTAGAAGCAGTAACGTTGTTTTTTATGCTGTGTGTAGTTTTTCTAACCGTTGGACATCCCCCCCCCCCCCCCCAGTTTCACGTCCTTTACTCGCCGCCTCTGGAACGTGCTGATGTCGTAGGGCGCTTGTGCAGAGACGTAGGATCGTTGTAGGTGTTTCATTGACAATCCCTGAGCCTCAGACAGATATTACTGCATAGGATTCTCCATGTACTGTACCGATACTGTACTGCCCATGTAACCCGACTGGCACACACTCTCTGCTCTATCTGCTTTTCCATGTATTTGTGTAGATTGAAGTGTACACTACTGATACTGTTTGTTGTAATGGGGAGCACATAGCAATAAAAGATATGATCAACTACTGGGATTTCTGTTCTGATTTCATCTGCAGCGTCTGTGAGGTCCAGGCCCGAAGCCTCGAAGGAGACGTGGTGCTTTTTGTATTTAACCGGAAATAACTTTGGTGGTTTTAGTGAAAAGAAAACTCAAAAAGCAGATGACACGAGTTTAAATACTTTATATTTAAAGGAAACAGCTGCTTCCGACATCTTCAGCTGCGCACACACCAAACTGCAGCTGCCACATCTGTAGAGAACTTTAACAACCGTTTAGACACGTCGCTGCTGATTGGACATCAGACCAAACCACGCCAGTGCACGATGTGTGGTGTCCTGGAAGTGACCTGGAAGTGACCTGGAAGTGTCCTGGAAGTGTCCTGGAAGTGTCCTGGAAGTGACCACTTGTGTTTGCATGTCTCTGTTTCCTGCTCATTGTGCAAACAAACCTCATTCGTGTTCACAGAGAGCGAATGATGTTGTTTTCAGTCTGAGTTCACGAGTGTGTGTCCGTTGTGAAGAGACGGAGCGAGAGGAGGAGCTGAGTGAATGGATGTGTGGAGCTTCACAACGAAAGGACTTCACACTGAAGCTGAAGCAGGTCAGAGGTCGTCAGCTGAGTGAAGGACGTCCTTCACTCAGGTCCAGGACACATCACGGGTGAAAGACGTCGGGAGGAAAATGATATTTAATCCAAAACAAGGAGAATGTCCAGGTGTTTGTATTTATGAGTGTGTGAAATCTGATGTCGTTATGAATGTAAGTGGACTGACACTTGAGCTGTTTTATAGATATTATCTCTAATCCACTTTAGCACCATGTTATTGCAGCGGAGGCCGTGTGTGATCGATTTAACTGCTGTTATTCTCCTCCTGCGTCCGTATTGATTCATAATAATCAATACAATGGGTTTTACTTGTGTAGTGAAGTTATTTAATTACAATAATGACACGTGAGATATTACACATGATTGCAATAAATGAGGTTTTTCTGAAATAATCACATCTCCGACGAAGCAGCTTCAGTCACGTTAATTAACATCTGGACTGTGACGCGCGGTTTGAGCCTCAGTGGCTCACACGCACATTATTACATGTTTACAGGCTTTATTGATTCAAAGCTTGTTTAAATCACTGAAGGGCTTCCTGTTCCAATTAGGTGAAACTGCAGTGAATGGAAATGCAGCCGCTCACACAGGCGCACACGTCGCGACACTAATTATAGCACGAGTTAAACCCTCGTCACAAATATACATCAGAATATAGGAAACACAATAAGACATAATGAAACGTACCGTAAGGAGGAGTGAAGGCAGATGGATGCTGAGGAGAGTCGGAGAGTGAATCCCTGCAGCCGCGTCAGAGAGAAGCAACATTTAAACTAATCACTAACGTCTCTTATTACTTTCTTAATCATCCAGAAATGGAATTTGACTCAGTCTGACTTCTAATCCACAAGCTGCCATTAAGAGGTCAAACAGAGGCGTGCGGCTGTGGCCCGGCATCGACCTGCCGGGACCAGAGGGTTGGAAACTGACGGAGGATTTAACCTCAGGTCCAAAAAAGACATCAAACCGAAACAGAGAGAAGCTTCTTTCAGAAGATCGAGACAAACAGGAAACAGGGACAATAATGAGGCTCAGGTCCAACACATCAGGGAGGGAATCAAACACCGGGGCCGGATGTGACACCTCCATGTCGGCTGGAGATGGTGACGATGAAGAGGAGGATTTACAAGCTTTCACCAGAAGCTTCCTCCGTAACGTTTGAACAGTTCAGACAAACGGCAGCAACAACACTTCCTGTTGGAGAGCCGACCAAGTGGCGAGCGAAACTGATGAGTGACAAAAATCCACAAAGTCACACAACAAACACAACGTCCACAAACAAACACAAAGTCACACAACGAACACAAAGTCAACACACGTCGAGTGAGAGAATCAACAAAACCCTGACGTGTGGAGACTGATCACATGTTCCCTGTCTGCTACAGCAGGATTCTGCTATTGTTAACGACAGTTCATCAAACAGCTGATATCTACAACAATAATTCATACTGGATTAGTCTGGTTTGCTTCTCTAACCTCAATAAGGATCCAGATTATCTGCCACTGACGTTTAATTCTTCCTTTTCATCGCTGCAGTCTCTTTTCTCTCAGTTCAATGGGATTAGATGAAAAACGGATTTCTACGGGGAAACGATTGTGAGGGGAAAGAAAATCCCAAATATTTGTGCTCTAAGCCGACTTTGTTCCAGAAAGGATTCTGATTCCCGCTCTCGGCTTCTCTTCCCCGAGGAGACGAGAGCAGCAACAGGAGCAGGAACGTCTCCACAGATAATCATAACGTCTCAGAGAAAGTCCCACGGCTGCAGACCTCAGCTCCTGTGAGCCTCGGACTTCTTCTGGGAGATATCACGAGGCAGCGCCAACGCAAACGGACTCCCCACGCTCCGTGATGAAACCAGGAAGTGACAGACATGGTCCAGTCCCATTAACGCCACGTGGACGTTAATTGGTCTGACGGCAGCTTGACCAAGTTAAACTGAGCTCCTGTGGTTCCTGAGGAGCTGAACGCGAGGAGCAGCAGTGTGACGTCAGAGCCACGGTTCTGATCGGCCTCATTGTGTCGCTCACGGCGCTCGGAGCCAGAAGCCGCTGTGCGTGACTGATGAGCTTTTATCCTGTGAGCTGACAAACTGTAAACTGCTCTGCACTCGGGTGGCGGCTTCCAGCGACGCAGCAGAGACGTGACGACCTCGACCGTCAGATCCCACGTCTCAGTACATGAGTCTGTAGGTCCACCTGCTGCAGAACCACCTGACTTATCTGCTGATGCTGGAGTTCATGGCTCCATCCACACCAGTGACGGGAGGGAAACACGTTTACTCTCATCAAGTGCTGGTTTGAAGAGCTCGCACTTTACCTGAGTGATTCTCACTTCAGACAATTCATATTCATACATATATATATATATTATACTTTAAAAGAGTATGATCCATTCATATCACGGGGCCCGACATACAGAGACAAACAACCAGTAGAGTAAAGAGAAGAGAAAATACACCATGAAAACAGATAATGATAAAAACAAGCTACAACATAAAACACTATGAATCCGACAGCCGGCAGCGACACGGGGTTGAACTGCACAACGAGTTCCTGCGACTGTCAGGAGAGACTCTGAGCCCGTTCCCATCTTCAACTGGAGGTTCACTGGGTGCGTCCACCAGGGAGGAGATCCAGGACTCAACCCTGAACTCACCACACATCCAATCTGTCCTGGACGTTTGACCCGACCTGACCTGACAGATCTAAATACACAGTTACAGCTTTGTATGAATATACATAAGTGAAGCTCTGGAACCAGCAACACGACACAGCAGCTGTCTCCTGGCGTTTATGGCTGATTTCATATTTCACCGAAGTGGCGACTCTGTGTCCAGTCGGGCGGAATCATTCACTGTTTCTATTGACTGAATCTGCTCGGTCCCTGTGGACCTCTGCATGACAGTGTCTTCGACTGTGTGAGTTCATCTGAATCAGTTTGTCACAGATGTTTGAGCTGAGGTGAAACTGTGGTCATCTGTGCACATTTCTTCTTTGCCTGCTGAAAGAGCAGCGACACGGGTCACAGTTTGCTCACCTGAACTTATTTTAAACTCACAGAACTTTGACAATTCAACATCAGAAAACATTTAAAAACATTTTCTCTCTGCCTCACCACACATAGCAATCGTCTGCCAGCCCTGGATTTAATCTGTGATCCTCCCCACACACCACAGGACATGTTTGGGATGCTAATAAAAGACGTTTCACAGAAGCTGAAAATGAATTTCTGTGTGTGTCACCGTGGTTATGATGACTTCTGTAAACCGCTTTGCAGCCACTTTGCATTCCAGCCGTCTCACAGAGAGAAATCTTCCATGCGGACGTGTGAATCTCTCCAGAGAGTGGTCCCAGCTGCAGCCGCACACACCTCACTGGTCATAACCAGTCATACCATCCGTTCAGTGGGAAGGGAAATCAGTAGCTGTGGTGGAATCATGACGAGGACGAGTGAGGACCTTCCTCTGCCAGTGTGTGAGCTGCTCTGCCACAGATGGACCACTCACCTGCTCCAGCACGTTAACTCCCGTCCCTGCTCGACCTCCTGGTTCTGTGGCTTCAGTCAAACGCTCCAGCCAGTGTTGAGTCTGTCTTCAGAACCTCCTGCTCTACTGTGTCTCCTCTGCTGGATCGTCTGCTCCCAGTCTGAGACTCTCAGCTCCCTCAGATCCTCTGGGACCTGGACTTCCCCTCGCTGGACTCTGCTTCCACTGTGGTCTGGTGGTTTGGGTCTACTGTCACTACATGTCACTGTGTTTGCACACATACACTCAGTGGGTGATTTGTAGGGGGAAGCTGTCCCCTTTGAACAAAAATAACCCCCCCCCCCCCTCGATAACCTGCCAATTCCCTCTCAGCCATCCTCCCGAGAGAGAGAGAGAGAATCCTCCTCAGACGAGCATCCGACCGAACCACAGCAGCCACAGTTCATCGTTAAGAGGTGAAACCGAACGGCACCAGGACTCTTTGCTTCTCTCCACCACAAACACACATCACCCATCTGCAGCAAAGGTTATAACATCCATAAACATGACACAGTCCCTGGCAGGCGCGCAGGCACGATCCAGCATAAACCTGTGGAGCCGTTACAACAGGAAAACAAGTCTCTACTGCCGCCAGCCAATCAGCTGAATCCTTCTTTTCTCCACAACAACAGAGGGAGACTTGGTGAAATACACTTTTCGGAAGTCCTGGTTAAAATAGGCCTTTTTTTGGTTGTAAATAAAGGAGATGTGAAAACTAGCTAATGTCGCTGCAGCAGCACCTCGATGAGGCGTAGTGTGGATATTTAAATACTATCTAAGATAAGATGAGACAAGATTCTTTAATTCTTTAATCAACATTATCCTGTCTGGAAACAACCACTGCTGCCATTTCTCTCTGGTTCCGTTTCTCTCTGGTTCCATTGCGTGGACGTGACCGAACGGGGGCTGTGGCTGGAAGCTCCACTGGGCCTGAATGACCCGGTCTAGGTTCTGGAGTGTCAGCTGTGTTGTTGTGTTGTTGTTGTCTGTGTGCATGGCTGCTCTGACTCCACGCCACTGGAGCTGGTGCTTATTCACTGGGTTTATTACTCCTGCCTCAGTTAACAGATGTCATTTTCTTCATCAGGAAGTTGATGCTGGTTTTTTAGTTAAAGATCATTTAGTGCAGGTGTTGAGCTGAATAGTTTGGCTACGTGTAGCTTGTTCATTATTATGATTATATATCATGTATATGTACACTTGTTCATATTTATTCTATTTGAGTAGGTATGTATATTGAGAAATCTAGAATTATTACTATTAGTGGTAGTTTATAGAACATGTCTCCAGCTCCTGTGGACACGTCTCAAAACTCCACTCAGCTTGATCTGCAGATCAAATATAGCCAATGGAATTTAGACTCATTATTCGCTCTGTGACATTTATTCCTGAAACTGATTTGAACCGTCTCTGAACTCCCAGCGAAGCGTTTAGCCTCTCGTCCTTGTTTCCTGCCTCGTCCTGGAACACGGAAACGATTCCGGTGAACGTTTCTGACACAGAACTCGCTGACAGAAGAAGAAGAAGAAGAAGAAGAAGAAGAAGAAGAAGAAGTCGTGTCTGCCTCACTTGAGGGAATATGCACTTCCTCTCGTTGGCCCGGTGCCGCTCGTTAGCCTGACTGCCTGTCGGTCCGCTCACAGCGCTGCAGTCTTCCCTCATCAGGCACGTTGTACAGACAGTTGTCAGTCCGCAGCTTGTGATGTGTGTTCTCAGACTAGTTGTGTGTTCGCTCCTCTGAACCTGATCCGGTTCCTCTGCAGCTCCAGAAGTCGACTAAAGACAGATCCTTTCATGAGGTTTGAATAAATGGAGTTTGAGTTTGACTGAAACATCAGTGACTCCGAACTTGACTGGAGGTTTATTCAGTGTGAAATATATGCAGACGTCATTTGGAACCAGCGCACACGATGTCAGTGTTTTCCACTGTGTTGACACCGGGAGGAAAGTGACTCTGGCACGATGAGGCTTATTTGACATCTGTCACCGGGCCTGATGCACGAGTCTGTGCGGTCCCTCTGGGTTCTGTGAACTCCAGACACTATAGTGCAGCGTCTGTTCCAAACCTGCCTGGTTGGGTCTGTGGTGAAGCTGGGTGCAGATTCCTCACGCTGTAGATGGTGTCAGGCGATGCAGTTTGACACATCTGCAGTGGATTTGGAGCTCTTCTTTAATTCCCCCTCATTTTGCATCTATCTCATATTATCCTTCTGGGTGTGTTTGTCTCTCTGGTGGTTTTGTTTCAGTTCGGTCCGTGGCTGCTTGCGGAGGCACATTCGTTTACAAACCCGGTGTAATGTCCTTGTTCTGCTGCTGCTCTGGATCCTGTTGTGTTTCCACTCATCTACGTTGAGGAGGTTACTCTACAGACACCGAGGGAGAGAAGAGGTTTAGTGCTTTTCTGTCCTCTTCTTGTTCTGTAGACGTGAGAGCATTTCTTTGACTCGAGGATGAACTTTTCAGAGTTTGGTCGTCAAAGGTCTCTTCCCACAAATCTCTTCTCTGCTCTGAGCACATTCTGATGCCTTCGCTCTACAGCCTCTTATCCTTTTACGCCTTTGTAAAGTGAAATGAATCTGAAGGAAGCCAAAGTCAATCTGACGAGAAGTTTGCACAATAGAAATTCTGTGGATTAGAGGCTTAGTTGTGTAAATTCCAGTTAGTGTGAAGGTTTGGTTTGTTTATTTCCGCTGGAAGAGGTTTGATCATTAACAGACCGTAGCTAATGCAGAATTATGAAATGAAACATGACAAAAATTAACATTAATATTTCATCATTTGTTGTAAAACTCCGCCGCCTCGCCAGGAAGTGGGTCTAATGTGGTTTTACTCCTCCTGAGGTCATTGCTAAGTAGCTGCAAACCGGTATATTCAGAACGGCATCTATTAAGATAGCAATCCATTTATAATTCATCACACTCATAGCACGGAATTCAATAAGGCGGGGGGGGGGACTGAGGCTGCGGAGATTACAAATGCAAAATGCAAAGAGGAATAAAAAAAAACAACAACTGACAAACAGAGGAGAGAAGATTTATGCACCGAGCGAGAGGAGACGACACGTCGCAGCTCCGGAGCTTCGTGATACAAATGCATCTGCTGCACAAGTTGTAGTGAAGTGAGCATCTGGGCAGACGGGAGCTGATTATCTCTCACTGCAGCTACTTCTCTACGTGGTGTAGTATATCATCCTGACTGAGCTGGGATTATAAGCTCATCACAGCAGCAGTGGGAACCCCTGCTGCGTGCCTGGGTTCAAAATGAATCTTATTTAAGGTTGAAGTAGTTTCACCGTCTCTACTTCTCTTCTCTGCTGCATCAAGTCACGACTGCAAATGTACAGATTCACTGCCGTCTATGTTTTCACCCTCAGTATAGGACGTGGTTTTACAGGATTTATTGATTTCAACGTTCAGATCTTGTAATGCTTTGGCTCAGACCCTGTGCTCGCACTCAAATAGACTCTGCTTGTGCTTAGATTTCCTGATCTTCAGCTTTTCTCTACGTCAAACATCCGGTCACAGATTTCTCCTCGGCTCTTGAATTCTGAGATTCTTCTTTTTAATGTGCTTCAAGTTTCCTCAACCAATAGAATTTTTGACCGTCCCGTATGAGCGGATTCATACACTCCTGCCCTCCACAACTTTATTTACACAACCTGCTTCCCGGACAAACAACACCTTCAAGGAGCAGGAGTCCATAATAGACGTCGCCCTGTTTCTCCTGTATCTTAAATGAACAGCGTCAACAGAACGAGGGAGGGACCATTTCACTTGTCCTCATTACGCTGGCGTTCTATTGGTCGGGCGCAGGAAGTCTCAGGGTGTGGGCGCAGGGTTTTGAGTTTTACAAAATCTGAACGTTTAATCAGTAACTCTGGCTCTAAAATGGAAAGACCACACTGAAGATATTAATAAGGAATAAAGAGAGGAAACAAATCCCATGTCTCTGCTGGTCAGAGCAGCTCAGCGCGGCTCGATGTGCACTCGCCGAGCACTTTATTACCAACACCTGAGCAGATGCTTATCCGTGCAGTTGTCCAGTCGTCCGACCGCGTGGCAGCAGCGCACTGCAAGAAGGATTCCTGCTGATTGCAGGTCAGCAGCTTCAGTCGGTGTTCTCAGCGAGCTGCAGGGACGCTGGAGGTGGCGTGGTCGTGGCTGTGAGACGGTTTGATCTGAAGCTGCTGATGATGACAGGGTTTATTCAGAATGATGCAAGAAACACCAAGTGAGCAGCAGTTCTGTGGAAATGTCTCTTTAGATGAGGATCTGCAGAGAAGATGTGATGCAACCACAGTCCACAAGGAGCAGAATCTCCACAGAGCCCGAGTCTGTGCAGCAGTGATCGTGAAGCTGCGTTAACGAGTTCCCACCGGTACACATGCTCGACCAATCAGGAGTCACGTCTGTCAATCAGGAAGTCTCAAGTCTCAACTAATTAAAACCAAACTGATCAGAAACACTTGAACAAACTGATCAGTGAGATAAGAACGACCTACAAGGACAGAACCCGTCTGTGAGCACAGTTATTCACGATGTACTTTGACGTTTTGGTTTGGTCCATGTCCCATCTGCTAACATGGAGGAGGTGGGCTTCGTGGCCTACAGGGGGCGATCATGAGGATCCAGCTTCACTTGTGGGGAGCTGTCACGTCGTCCATCTTTATATAAAGTCTGAGTGAGGAACCGAGGCCAGTTTCAAAGTTAACAGACGACCTTCCCAGTGTTGTGTTCTCAATAAATCGCTCCGTGAGTCAGTGTCCTTCACAGCCGAGAGATTATGTGAAAATTGGTTTTGCTTTTGAGTTTGGACCCATAATGCATCATGGCACGCCAACCAATCGGCAGGTGGCCGCTCCAGAGGTTAGCCGAGCTGTGATGGATAGAAGAACGATGCTGCTTACAACCTGTGAAACTACCATACTGTAATGTTATCTGTTAGAATAGAGATCATTAATATTTATATATATATATATAGAAGCGTATTGTTCAGATTAAACCCTGGATTGTATTCACAGTTTGTCAGATATGGCAGCTGAGAGTAATGGAGCTTCAGGGTTCAGTGAACAGTGCACATCGTACCCTGAGTGTCATGTGACGATGAGTTATCCTCTGGGGACAACAACCAATATGAGCCAAGACGCCGCGCTCGCTCTACACTTCAACAATTAACTCCAGCGCTAATCAGAAGTAATTAGGACACGTGCAGGACGGATGTTTACTTTGTTTGTCTGATTCGCTCTGAACATGTTGTCCGTTTACATCACAACACGAGACGTGACGCGCAGCTAGGACATCCGGGTTCGAGTGACCACAATGAAGTTTGAATTAATCGTGATATTGATTTGAAGTCTTATTCCTCAGCCCTGATTCCAGACATTATGCCTTGTCCCTCTCCTGCAGAGTCTATATATTCACATGTGGACTCTGTTTATACCGGTTAGATGCAGCATAATGGAAACACGCTCTCTCTTCCACTTGCATGAAATGTTAATGTCAGTGTTTTTCTTTGAAGCATCGCAGCGCTCCTCTTTAATCGTGCTGCTCTGTGCGTTGCCCGTGTCTGACTGGAACCTGGTTGAAGTATACTTCATAACAGGGGAGGCAAAGCTTTGTATTGTAATTTTCACATTAAAATATGAAACGTTAAACCCCCCCTGCTAGATAATTACAGTCGGTTTATAGTCAGGGAATTTCAGTTCAAACACGGATGCATGTAGTGGATGTAAATGCTAACATTTGAATAACAAAGGTCAAAGCCACTTTCAGTTATTACGCAAATGGTGAAGAAGCTTTCTGTGGTGCTCCAGTATCGAGACCAGTCCAGGGACGAGCATCTAACTGGAAATCTGTCTCCTCTCCTATGAGCGCTGAGGAAGCACACTGGTCTCTGAGTGGGGACAATGGTGAATCTGCTGCTACAGGGTGGTCTTCAAAAGGTCTGTGGGATTCCACCGCTAACACTCGTGCTCCCTGAATGCCTGAAGGGACCACTGCTCTTATAACCAGCCTCTTGTAACCAGAGCAAACTGCAGCTCAGTCTATCTCTTCACAGGCTCAGAGGCATGAGGCTCGGGCTGACTGGCTCCACGCTCCGGTCACACACGCTGATTTGATTCGCCGATCAAACAATCGTTTCCTGCGGTGAGGCCAATCGCAGCCGGGCTTCGAGTGGAGTTCAGAGTGGAGAACTTTGTCCTGCGATATTTGCTTTGCATTCATTTGTGTGAGCGACGAAGTCAGTTTTCCACCATCCGTCATTTATCTGCTGCCAACTCCGATGTTCAGATGCGGATCATTTCTTGCAGGTAATTGTGAAAGTTGTTAGTTTAGAATCGAGTTGTGAAAAGTCTGCCCAATTTTAATCTTTACCTTAAATCGAACTGTAGAAAGAAGAACGTATTTGCTTTCTTATCCCAGCTCAGGGTTTTTTAAAATCAATTCCTTATTGTTACTTCTGCAGAAAAGTAAAAATAGTGATTTCTGTACTCGATGTGCCGTAGTTGTGCATGATGCCATTTGTTGTGGCATCTCAGTGCATCTGAGCGTCTGAGCTTCTGGCTGAGTGATACCTGCCAGAGCAATGAGCTGCTCCCGCTCCGTCCCGACGTCCCCCGTCGTGAACTGAGCGGCTGTGATGGTCGTCTGTGCCTCGTGAGCCTCGTGAGCCTCGGTCTCGTAACAAGAAAGACTGAAGTGGAGATGTGGATCCAACAAACACTTCTCAGCTTGCATTTGAAGTCACAGCCTCTTCGATGTCAGCCTAAAGAACTGGCAATTAGATATGTGTTGCTGTGCTGCCTTTGCTGTGTTGCCGTGTTGTGCGTCTACCCGCCGGCGTTGTCATCAAGTCTATTAATTAACAAGTGTTGTTATTTAGACTATTCAGGGCGGAAGTTACACAGAGCACAAAAATCTACAACCAGGAAAAGTGTCTGCGAGCTCCAGAGTCAGCAGACGAGTGGCTCCTCTGCTGCCGTGCCATGAACTGTTCCTTCCTGTGATCCGCTCTCGTCCTCGTGTTTCTTTTTAATCTTTTGATATGAAGTATTTCACAGGAGAACGTTGGATTCAGCTCTTTATTCTTTGAGAGAGAGGCCACAAATGTTTCTTTACACTTTTCAAGTAGATGAAAAAGGAAATGATCCTTTCATTGACCGCTGGGATTCATTTTTTGGGTTTTATATGTTGCAGAGATGCTTTTTCTTTAAAGTACATAAATTATAAAATGCCAGATTGGAAGATGTTTTCATAGCCTCCCACGCGACGTGGACAAAAGCTTCTCTGGCATCATAATGAACAGATTGAACACACAGAGATGGAGATTATTATTATTACTGCAGCCGTTTAAATCCTGTAAATGGTGCGATGCAGATTTAAACATTAGACATATTGATATCACATAAAGCCTTTTCTCTTTTCTTGAACATTTTCATCATATCTGCCTCGTTAAGCCTCCTCACTACGACCTTAATGACATTATATACAAATATCTCTGACAACAAAACCTTTCAGTACTTCTGCAGAATCCTTCCTGTCTATATGGAAACGGTCTTTTATACTAAAAACAGCCTCCGGGAGTTTTGAAGTGGTCTTAGGATAGAAATGGGAAAAATTAATATTGAAATTAGCAAAGAAAACCTCGATGAATGAAATGAATCACAACACGACTCCGAGGATCATTCAGGTTCTGGGACAGCTCTTCAGGATCCTCTTCATTCACACTTAACCAACAGTAATATAAACCCGACCCATCCGGATCAGCTGTTTCTTAACGAACCAAAGAAACTCGCAGAATACGAGATTTCTTGGTTAAAGTTTCGTGCTATCGTCGGGGGGGGGGGGATAGTTTCAGCAGTTTTCTCTCACACGCCAGAACTTCCTTCGCTCTCTCCTCTGTGTAGCTGTCATTCAGATTCTGCTGCGCATGGACGTGCACCTGAGGTCCGGCCACAGATGGAATCCGTTCCGTGGGGAACACCGGTCGTCTGTGCTGATCCTGCTGCGGTTAAACGAGGCTGACGTGGCTTTGAACGTGTGGCTGGATGTGTTGTCATCGTCAAATCCTCCGCAGCGTGTCTGTTGTCTTACGTCACGCAACACACAACACACAACACACAACACACAACACACAACACACGTGAGCACACAACTGCTTTGATTTCCCTGCAACTCTGGGTTGAAATGTACTCGTAGTATTAATGACGGTGATTACTGTACTTTACAGTAATATGTAAATCGAGCGATTAATCCCTGGTTCCCAGGCGTTCTGAACAGTGGGGGGTCCCGGATCCACCGGGCCCTTTACATCAGTATTGTCTCTCATGTTGGACGTTAGATGTTCTGGGGGAGAGATTTGGTAATTAATAAAATATATGACAGTCATTTCATTGAAAGATATATGCTGTCATTTAATAAATAACCCCCCCACCCCATGCATGTTCATAGGCCGAACAGCAGCTCAAAGTCTTTCTCTGTGATTGGCAGGTCTGCAGTAGGTACCGCACTTGTCTTTAAATCCCCCCCGAGCCGACCGCTGGAAACACTCAGGACTTAAGAGCTTAACAAAGATTCATCTGCAGATTCCATCAGCTGCCGGAGGTTCATCGGGACCTTCCACAGAACTCAGCCTGTTCCACGGATTCTCTCTCAATCAATAACTGGGCCACAGAGAGATTTCAGTACTTTATTGTTAATGAGTTAAGACCCATATCTTTATTAATGACCGTTCGGACATTTTTGCTGTTGCACAATGACACAAACGCACCCCCGCTCACAGTCTGGGCACGTTGAAATATCAAGACAGAAATGAGCTCGACAGTTTTTCAAAAGGCATAAACACAAGCACAGCTTTCAGAGTCGATACTTTCTGCACAATATCCAAACAAAAGGTCTTTTTGAGAACATGTACACTCAGGAAATACTCAGCTCCCGCTCCTGCAGCAACACAAACCCAATTACTGAACAGAGGAATATTTGAAGTGTGAGTGTTAGGGAGCAGTTGTGGAGATGAATGTGCCAGAGCGTGACTTTTATACCCATAATGCCCGGCAGGTGCCAGGGTTCAATTTCTCATTTAGAATTGTGCGACATCATGAATGAATGTTCCCGACTCCCCAGCGAGCCTCAGAGGACGAGCGGTTCACGGGAGGAATGAGAAACTTCCACAGAGAATCAAAGCCTCCGTTGGAATCTGGCGTCAAGGCCCACTCGGAACCGAAACACGGAAACACACACGAGACTCAAACAAGTTGACTTTAACACGTCCGGCCGGGAGTTCAACTTGCAAACAGTGAATCCCGTCACAGTACAAAGAATAGGAATCCGGTGGTTTGCTGCCGTGAAACTCCGATCCCTCGGTACCAGGCTGCCGCAGGAGCCTTGATGCCAAAGTGGATTCTCATTGATGTCAATCAAACACATGAATGGATGCAGAAATAAATAATTAAATATATGAATAAAAGACTTGAATAGAGTTTGGTGATAAAAGGGCTTTTATTGATTTTTGCTCTTTTCTTTTAATTGCATTGCTGACAATTATCAGATTTAAGATTCGATAACTTTGCATTTATACTTTATTTTGTGAGTCGCCTTGTAACTCTGGTTTTTGACATGTTTATATATATTTCTACATTCATTCATTTATTTTATTCTCATATTTATTTATTTATTTATTTATTTATGTATTTATAATTCTAATCACATTTTTTTACACGTCAGTAAGGTGGGCCTGTTTGATCAGTATGAATCAGTAAATCCATAAAACAGAATCAACACGTTTCTTGGTCGTACTGCTCGTCTGGTCTGTTTTGGCAGTTTGTGCTTTGATAAGTAATAATCAATATATCATTAATAAGATAAGGTAATTCCCAGACTATGTGGTGAATCCGCTGCAGCCTCGTTGTTACCTCTGCTCCCCGAGGAGGCAAATGACAAATTCCCATCTTTTCTCATCCATAAAATATTCAGAAACGTGGCTCAGAACAAACCCCCGTATTAGTTTAAAACACACAAGATGGAGTTCAGTGGTTCACGGATCTTGAGAGAAGTAACTTTTATGTTTTATGTTTGTCCTCATGTTTGTCCTCGTCTTGAACGTCACAACGAGCCGAAGGACGTTTCAATGAAGGATATATGTTTTCATAGAGTTGCTCATCCTCGAAGTCGCAACCAGCTATTTACAGATTCTCCATTTCCAGGGTCGACGGAGGATCTGGCCTGAGTGCGTTTCCTCCGGGAACATTATGTTTTATTCTGCCTCCACATGACCCAGGTGAATTATTCACTGACATTAAGATGGATGTGATTATCGGAGCGGTGACCTTTATTCTTAATAAAACATGTGAAGCTGCTGTTGAATCGTTCCATTAACATTCCAGTGTACGTGATTCAATAAGTATTATTACTGTGACCGTGGAAGAAACTCGTTTGTGGTTAGTTTCCTGTTTTTATATATATATAATTGAAATTGGATTATTAAGCTGTTTTTAAATCACTTTGCAGTGAAACATTAAGCTGAAAATGCCAAGACTAAGTTATTATATTAATATCTAAATGGCAACACCAGCAGAAATGAAAGTACTAACACACTTTAAAAAAAGAAAAATACAGTTAAGGTATGAAAATCGACTCCGACCTGCTCTGAGACATAACGAGCCTGTTGGAGGAAACGGCTTCTTCGCTCTGCGTCGCCCCCCCCCCCCCCCCCCCCCTGTCAGTTTTATCTTATTACATGTGAATAACAACACGTCGCTGTGTGTTGCTGACGTCATGGTTACGTCTACATTTCATCGCACAGTCACGGTTTCCTCCAGATGTTCTCTGCTTCTCTTGTGAATCGAGATGGACGACGTGGCAGCTCCTCAGAGGCGAAGCCAGAGCATCTCAATAAGCGTGTTCACCTTTTATTTACAGTCCTATGAGACAAACGCAGCCCTCTTATTAATTTGTGGAGCGAGTTTCGTCGACGCACTTTAATGCAGATATATAATTTGACATATTATATTGAAATGAATACGTTAAACAGAGGGCTGCTTTCTCCCATGAGGCAGGACATGTGTTGTCAGATTTACATGTGTATAATATCAATTAAGTCATAAACTTGTGTTGCCTCTATCAGGTGAATGTAATATTAGTTTTGTTCCCCTAAGTGTCTCAGAGATTTGGTGCGAAAGCTTTTTGAAAAATGATTTAATAAATAGAAGGCTCAGCTTTCATCTTTTTAAAAATCTAATTAAACTCTCATACTTTTGTACAAATGAATGACTTGGCATCGCGTGCACGGGAAAGTCTTCACACCAGTAAAGCCACAAAGCTCAGAACCTTTTCTATGAACCGTGCAGATGTATTTTGTGCAGACAATCACAGAGGTATTATATTTAATGTGATGAATAGCCCTTCACAATTAAATAGGACACTGCTAACGTCTTTATTTTCTATAAAAAAAACTATCGTAATCTGTGTCCCAGCAAATAAATCTTTGAAGTCGTGATTCCACATCATGTAAGAACATATAGGTGCCGACACCGAGACCAGACGTGCTGTCACACGAGCCGTTCACATGCAGACGCCACAAAGGGACCGAGAGTCCCGAGGCCACGAAAGCAAAGTTCACCGTACGTCAGTCATACTTCAGGAATAAATAAAATAAGAACGAAAGCACAAAAGTGTTTTTCACCACAGGCACAAAAAGTACAAATTCATTACATTCAATACTGAAGTGTCACAGCTAAACATGTGCTTTGTGCTGAATGTGTCTGTTGTGGGGGGGGGAGGTCACCGAGAGCCCGCTGAGAGAAGGTGGAGAACCTTTTGCTTGTCGTCACTTTTATTACTCTTTGCTTTAGAAGTTGTGTGTTGTAGGAAATGCTGATGTCGGGAGAAGAGCTCAGTCCTGAACCTTCTGAACTGGACGAGCATCGAAGCAACACGATGCAACCGTTCGACCTGAAGCAGCAGCTCGATTAGAACGAGTTGGATGGCTGAGTGACTGTGAGTACGGAGAATGTTTCCTCTGTCTTTCCCACTCCTCACCCTCAGCGTCTGCCCCGAGGATTTTTGCCTTTTACATCAACGCAGCAGGAGAAGGTCTGGGTCGGACGCTACGACGGGACGATGCTCACGTGAAAGCTTTACGCCCACTCGCTCGCCGTGAGGCAAGTTCCTGCTGTGTTCTCAAATGGGCTCATTCTGACATTTAACCAGGTTGGCTGTCAGAAAGATGTCAACTGAGCAACTGACGAGGATATTTGTGTTCTCACATACAGGCTCTGCAGGAAGCTGAACTGTGGATCAGTTTATAAGACTCAGAAGTTATTAAAAACCAGAGTTTATCTCCAATATTCAGCAGGAAGCTTTGAAAACATGAAGAATTCTAAACAGAGTTTGGTGGATCTGTTACAGCGGCCGCTCTTCTGGGTCAGGAAGCAGAGGATCATGGGTAATACCCAGCGTTCCGTGAGAGACCAACAGAACCAATCACCACTTGTGGCGAGTAAAAGTTGCAAAGTGTTGCTTTGAGACTAAAAGACTGAATTATGCAGTTTGACATATTTGATGGAACGAGGAAGTTGGTAAAATAACCGGATATTTTTTTTACGCCAAACGGTCGATTTATCCGTCTAATCCAGTTTGTTTGTTTGCAGGATTACACAAAAACTACACAACAGATTTACATAATCCCTGAGGCGTATTTATTGTGTGCGTGATTTTTATAATTGTGTGTAATTTGGTGCAGATCCAAACAAAGGTCCAGATCGTGTTCTCGTCAGGGGACTGTTTATGCGTTCATTAGAAGGAATATTCCGAAGCGATGCAGATTTCAGTGAAATGCCATCGAACCCCAGCGATAAGCCGCGGCGGCCCACGGCTCTGGAGCCGGACAGATGCACTCAGTATGTCCGGTGGCAGGAAGGGGAATTAAACCCAATTAGAACTGGATGTGTAAACAAGGTCTCCAGATGGTCGGTCAACCAGAAATTCACAGGATGGTAAATTCTGCCCGAAGAATAGACGACAACGCTCCGAGCCCGAGTGAGTAGCGGTATTCAGGGGACGTGAACTCTGCAGAAAGGGATCAAATCAGAGTCGCTGCTGGAAACGTGCACACGTCACATAGCTGCACTCAAATTGGGGCCGTGAACCCTCGTCTCCATGGAGGTCACGGCCCTGTGGGCGCACGCAGAAGCGTTGCATAGCAGAATGAGCACAAAGAACAAGGTGTGAGAAACTCTAAACATCGATGGAAATGTATTGTGTGCTTTAAATTCAAAGAGAGAGAACATGACCTCAGCAGGACTGAAACGCCTGCGGCTCTGCACCAGTCAGCAGAAAGGAAGTGGGAAATTGTTTTTATGTGCAATGAGTCCACTTGATTTGACAAACCAGGTGTAGTCGTGTCCACTGACCTGGACGAGCGAGACACTTCGGAGACACCTCGTCACAAACGGATCTGTGCCTGCTCGTGACACATCTCCAGTGCTGGTTGTGGCGTGTTTTCAGACCGGGCTTGTGCAGAACTTCTCCCAGCAACAGATCCAATCTGCTGCTGGGCCACAAACGCTTCAGATGGTTTCCTTACAACGACGATAGCGTGTCTGTTTCTCCGCGTCTGGTTCGCTGCTGGGTCTGATTACAAGTTAGAAGCTAGAGGTTCTGGTATCTACCTTCTGGCCTGTTTGACAGATTGTTGTCGTTCTTTTGATATTGAGATATCTTTTTAAATTTCAGAAATATCCAGTGGTGTAGAAAAAGGGCTTCACTGCCTTTAGTTTCCAGAACGCCACTTTTAAAATGCATGCTACAGTTGTTTGGCATTTCAAGTTGACTTGTGGAAAACTGGACTTGAGATTAATATGTGATAACCGTACATCAAACATGTGACATGTGGCAACTGGATGTTCGGGGTTCATTCACGATGCATGACAAATTATTATTTAGCACTCCCGCACGTCTTTTCGACACACGTTTTTTTTTAACATGCGCACCTTTTTAAAAACAAAATAAAAAGCAAGACGCCGCCAACAGTAGAGACTTAAAGAATATAAAACTCCTTTGAACAGAAGGCAGAATTTACCAAATAGTTACACAGACACAAAGAGATTCACATCATCACTTGAGACTCAGTAGAACATATTCACAGCAGACGATACGCAGACTGTTCACAGAGAGAGAAACACAAGATCACAGAAACAGTTCCGTCCGAGATGCACGTGGCACATTCATAGCAGGCTCATGACATATTCATGAGTAGACAAAATATTACTCCTGCATCGTTACACCTTTTTATGTACGAGTTTACAGTGCAGATTTCAGAATAAAAGCCTGGAGGGGTTCACGTACGATCACTGCCTCCTCTCCGAGTCTCTGAGGCCGGATTCAAAAGACAGAAACGGAAATTGACAGATCTTGAAGTTCAGAGGACTGATATTGGTTGAAAACCCAGTTGAGCCGGTCTGAGCTGTGTGTTACTTATTATCGACACCTCACCTCGCTGCACCATGGATAGAAAACACAAACACATGGTCACGAGCGTTGATGAGTCTGACGCAGCCGTAGAACTAAGTTAACTGCTCCTATGTTGGCAGGACAGATTCGTCCCTATTCACCGATCATCAACACAAATGAATCCCCTCCGCTAACCACAGAGCTGCCAAAACAGGAACCCAAGGTCACACTAAGGTAATGAAGAGGAAACTGAGTTCAGTGAAATAATCAGGCTCCATTGTGTTCAGAGGGGGGGGGGGGGGGGGGGGGGGGCCGAGCTGCTGCTCCTCTGGAATCAGGGAGAACAACAAAGACTTGATTGGTTCAGCCTCCTCCTCCTCAGGTTCTGTCTCCGGAAATAAAGTTTCAGCTGGAAGTCATTGTTCTGAACGGCCTCGATAAAAGTTACCTGAAGGTTTGTTTTACCTCAATTTCTCAGTTTGAGCCGTTTTGACAATTATTATTATTTTTTGGTTCCATCAATTGTGCGAATATACAAGGAAATTAAACTGTAGAATATATTAGAGGAGTTACTTTACTTTTGAAATCTGCTCTGCAAACGTCTCAGTACAAATATACGTATATGTTTGATGCATCTTTATACATTTATACAAACAAGTTTTCATAGAGCCTGACAGCAGCGTATCGATGCAGCGTCCACCGGTCCTAACTGGTTACGTACTGAACCACCGGAGCTTTGAAACTAATCCCGTGTTTTCTTTCAGATGTAAATGTTCTGTCTGTGTTTCAGGGACGAACACTGAAGTCCCGCGGCTGTGTGACTTGTCTAAGTCAAAGTAATTAGACCTAAATCTTTTTTCTTGTGTTCTTCCTGCTTTTCTGACTGTATTAAAATAGCCGTGCACAAGTTACATGTAAACGTGTGTTTCTAAAAACCTTTCGAGTGGAGACCTGCAGTCAACGTCCACTCAGGGGACTTTGCTTCTCACCTTTTAAAGACTGTCTATGTCGGCTCAAATGGACACCGCGGTCACACCCCCGCTGCTGCAAGACGCCTTTTCCAGATCCTCCATGACCAAGTCCTGCTCATTGATGTGGTTGAGGCGCCTGGAGGTGCTTTGGTCCAGGCTGTTGAGCGAAATGGGCTCCAGAGAGGATTGTGCGTGGTTGGCTGGGAGCATGGAGTTCCCCTGCAGCCTGTGCGAGTACGTCTTCCTCAGCTGTCCGTCCGCCGTGCACAGGCTGAACTTGAACACGGCTTGAAATCCGCTGCGGAAATTCTCGTTGAAGAAACCGTAGATGATCGGATTGACGCTGCTGTTGAAGAAGGCCAGCCAGTGGGCAAAGGGGTAAATGTAAATGTTGATGATCCTGTACTGCTGCTCGGTCAGGCTGGCGTAGTCGCTCAGCATCATGAGGGTCCACAGAGGCAGCCAGGAGAGGATGAAGAGCAAAGCAACTATCAAAAGCATTTTAATCACCCGCTGCTTCTTCTTGGACACGGTGTGGCGGTTGGTGTGCCCCGGCTTCCCCTCCGAGGGGACCGCCGTTTTGAAAAGCGTGATGCCGATCCGGGCGTACATGATCACGATGAGGGAAAGAGGAGCAAGGTAGATGTTTGCAAACAGGACGGTGGTGTAGATCTTCCTCATCTCCTGGTTGGGCCAGTTCTCTCTGCACCAATAGAACGGACTGGTCTTGTTGTCGTAGCCCAGCAGCACCCGGATGGTTTGCTCCTTGGTCACCTGTAGCATCACCCCAGAGGGACACATGATGGATATGGCCAGAACCCAGATGACGACTATTATCAAGGTGGCTGTGGATATGGTCAGCTTCTGCTTGAACGGGTAGACGATGCATCTGAACCTGTGGGAAGGATTTAAAAAGAGGGAACGGGGGTTAATTTAAATGGCACATTATGTAATTGGAGTCAATGCAATTTACAAAAGGTCAAATCCATAAAGAAACATTGATGTGGGGGTTGGGTTTCTGAACATGCACGTTCTCGGCTGTAAAGAGCAACATGTACGATAGAGCCAATTAAACCAGCTCCCGTTATGACATTCTACTGATTAATAACCACGGGGGGGGGGAGTTATAAAATATTGAATGTTCACAGCAAACTGTGCACAAAGCTGCCTTCATTTTATAATATTTATAATATGGTTTATGGTTAAATCTTAAAATAACAAGCCTTAGTGACATTCTCTGTCATAAAGGTTTAACACCAACATCCTAGGAATCATGACCAATTATCATATACATGTACCATATATGAAATACTTTCTAATATCAGTATTTGCTCTATTTTCTAATATAAACAGATTAAACCTGATAAACAGATGAATTGATTGTGTGTATGAGTAAAGATTGATAGAGCGGCAGCAAGTAAACATTAAAGCATATACAGCAGATATTTTATGAAACATTGAAGGAAAACCAGCGGATCCACCTCGAGGATTCATGCAATATCTTTTTGAACTGTGAACACGTGTCTCTAAGAAAACTCCAGAGCTCCATTGAAGTGGCGTGATATGAATTTGCAGAAACACTGGAGAGAACAAATGGAATTCATTACAGCTCCGACAACAGGGTGGGGGGGTCGATTCAAACTCTCCTGAGTTCCACCGCAGAGGAGCGAAGAGCCAAACACTCGTTTACTCCTGAATCAGGAAGGTCTCCCCACCGCGCAGTGTTTGAATGGTTTTAAATTGTAATGGTGTGATAGCACTGGGACACAGAGCTCTCCATCTCCTCTCCCACTCCACACTGGTTCTAACCAAGAGGCTGATGGATAAGTGCGGTGACCTTCTGATGTCAGAGCATTTCAAACTCCGTCCGTCCTTTCTAGAGGCACGGACGCCCTCCAGGGCTTTTCAAATGGCCACAGGGCGACGTCACCGTGCGTCTAGAGTCGCTCTGTCAGTTTTACTGCTTGAAGAGCTGCTCCCCCCCCCCCCCCCCCCCCCCCCTCCTGTCCTCCGCAGTGAGGGGAGGCTGAATAACAAACTCCTCTTTGTGTAATTAAACACATCAGCACAGCGAGCAGCTCTCAAAACCATCTCACAGGTGATCGCAGCCCAGGAACCGAACATTAGAAGCATCATTAAGGGAGGATTCACTTCAGGACTGTTGTTCTGAAGCCTCCGGTTCATCCAGAGACTTCTTGGTTCTTTTGAAGCCAGATATATTCGGAGGAGCGTTCTGTCACAGAACCCGACCGGAGCCTGATGCTTCACCTATTACAAGAAAGTGCCGTGTAAATAATGGAGTAGATTCCGGTCAGGCTCAGGTCAGGAGACACCGGCTGCGCTTTGTCCAAATCCGACCTTATAGTGTCCTGACGGCCTCTGGTCGGGCATCTACCTTCATCTGTGAACTGCACCCATTGGACAGTACTAGCTGTCAATCATATAAGAAGCCACGCCCCAATGCATACAGTGCTTTACGGTCTATTAGACTGTAAATGGACCATAATTTACTAAATCAGCTGTATTGAAGAATTCAATATAAACTCCTCTCTCCATTATAAATCAAGCGAGAAGTAATTTTCTCACAGACGTCTAAATGTAAACCGAGTGGCGTCGCCCCCGGCTGGTGATTAGAGAGATGCAGGTCAGCTGCAGGGTCACTGACAATGTATGTGTTTCATATTTCTATTAATACGAACAAAGGTTATTAGATCTCGACAGCTGCTGAAAAAAACGACTGAGAAACAGAGGAGCGCTCTTGGCAAAGGGCAGAAACTGAACCTTTGTACCATTTAATTAAACCGCATTTTATCACATGAATTAATGGAAAGCTCCGTCTCGATTTATCTGTGCTCTCAGCTGCAAAAGGAAAAGGACAGAATACATTGAAAGCAGCAGTGATGGTAAAGTACAGGCACTGTACCTGTCCACAGCGATGGCCACCAGGGTGAAGACGGAGGCCGACACAGAGATCCCCTGGACCATGCCGCTCATCTTGCAGACCAGGCTTCCGAAGGGCCATCCTGTTGGACAGGAGAGATGCAGTCGGCTGATTTACTTCACACAGACAGCATGATAAACACTCAGTGTAAACAAGTTGGATTGGATATCTCTGCACGCACGGAAAGAGGCAGCGGCGCAGCTCAAGGGATTTGCAATAGTGTCGTATCCGAGTGTGTTAAAAGGGAATAATCCCTTCTTTAGCAGCGCTTCATCAGGGCTGCAGGGCGCCAGCAGCAAACGCACTTCAGAGTGGAGGTGTCATATTGTGGATGGCTAAAATAATCACTGGCTGCAGGCTGTCCTCGGTGTAAACCCCCCCCCCCCCCCGCTGCCACCATCTGTACTTCTGCTTAATTGTCATAGAAAACCTTTAAAGTAAAGGTTGAGCGAGAATAAGAAGCTCTCTGGAGTTTGAATTGTCCCTGAGACAAACTGTACTTGTACTTTAGGTCAGAGTTTTTCTCAGCATGTGAACAACTGACTTTTTAAAGTTCGTAAAAAAGGTAACTGGTGTAAACGACCCTGTAATGAGTTAAACGTCTGGGACTCTCCAGCAGAACTGCAGAAACAAGTTCTTTCTGCTGGATTCTTTTCGGTTTATTAACGTTAAAATCTGTTAATATCCTGTTAGCCAATCCCAGCTGGCATTGGGCGGGAGGCGGGGTTTAACGCAGCAGGGCCGACGTGTTTTGGCCTTTTCGTGGTGGTGATATCATATTGTGGTCGGTGGCCTGAAGCAACACAAAAGAAAGATGTTTACCTCGAACTATATTCTAGTAAACTTGTGATTTGGCTTCACTAATTAAAGTTAAAACCTAGTTTACACGTGAATACATTTTCCTTTCAGTTAATAACCTGTTGTAGGTTTTCTAGTTAACGATCAGTCCTGAGCTTTGCTATAAAGGTTCTCCATCAACTGGCCTCAGATCAGACATCATCTGTTCTAATTATTTGAAGTGCCGATCCGAAGAGCCAATGAGGTGACTCCAAACTTTGAAGGTTGGTCTTTTTAATGGAAGTGTCGAGGTTTCAAGGATAGCTAACGCCGGAGCACAGAGCGTGACTCATCACTTCTCAGCCGTCAAGTCACAGAGACGTTCCAAAGACGGCATTCATGCAGCAAGGACGGGAAGACGTCCCAGTCCGTGGACCCCAGCTGCTGCTTATAGAGCACTTCAGATCCAAAGCTCTTCTCCGACCAGTGTACGCATGTGGACAACATGGGAGCTTTGACTCATCGTCTTGAGAAAACAGAGACTGACCACGTCTATGATGTCACGTTCTGGGGAGCAATAGAATTCGCTGGAAGTCGTCAAGATGGACATTCAAACTGAGCGCTAATCTGAGACAGCAGGCAAATGAATATTGAAGATATCTGCATGTTTACAGTCTTTGAGTCCTCCTGGTGGTCGCAGCTCATATTCCGATTGGGCCATTTGCTGGTTGTCCTCTTTCGGGACTTCAGGGGCTCAGTTGTTGAAACTCCGTGTGACCTTCAGAAGGAAGAATTCCTCAAGTGGATCCTCACGAAGGCTGTTAGAAAACAGTTGTGATCTTGGTTCTGTTGAGTGGAAGAAATGAATGCACTTCACAAAAGCACGGTGACAGTGACAGTGAACTCAAATGTCAGCTCCTCTTTTTTGAAACCACTCATTTGACACTTTCTCTTCTAACGTTTAGTTTCCTGTCCAGTAGACACGTTCCTCCTGTATGTGCTCTGGTGTTGGGAGGGAAACAGCTTTGTTCAAACTGAAACCTACAAAAAGAGAAGAGGGACTTTGAGAAATATCCTCATAGGGGCCAGACCACACTAATTACTATAATAATAAATATGTAGTGTAGCTGCTGTAACCGACATTATCTTGATAATAAACAACGTTAAACAGATGCAGACACGATGGTTTGATGACACTTCTCCTCGTGGTGGTGCCTCTGTCATCTGGATTCACAAATTACCAGCGCCCAGGAGAAGCTCCCTCATCTAAAGCCTCGTTGACTGAAGGGCTGTCGACACGGAGCACGGGATGAAAGCTTCCTCTGAGGCCGTGTCAGATTCCAGTCGTCCACACAGACGAGAGGCTCGTGTCCCTGCAGCCGCTCAGACACAGGAGCTGCATGTGGATTTCTCATTAGAGCTGTCCGTCATTAGCAGAGCTGCCATCTTCTCCATCTGTGCTGCTCGGGGCTGTGGTGACTATCCGAGTGAATCAGGCCAACTCCTTCCGTCACACTGGACAATAAGAAACTAGGATGGACCTCAGTAGACTGCACATCTCCACCAAACTGAGCAGGGATACGCAGGTTTTAAAACTCCCTAATTAAAGGTGACTCCTTTTCCCCGTTGCCAGTAGAGGAATCTGTTATTTCCTCCTGGTCTTCATCGAGACCACGCTGGAATCTGAGAAGCTCTCTCACCTCGCTGTCTCTCACCTCGCTGTCTCTCACCTCGCTGTCTCTCACCTCGTTGTTTAACTCTGTTCCTAAGTGCACAAACGATCCTGCCTTTCTACACACCTACGCCCGAGGGTTAAATGTGCGTCTCAACTTTGGTAAAGGTGTCGCATCAGCGTCGTGGCTGCAGACTGAAACTCTCCGCCAGGCGTCATGTCCGTTACTGCCGAGCGGAGCAGGAGCTGATAACCATCTACTGGAGCGAGTCACTTGTACCGGGAGTGACCGTTTATTGTGTCTATTCCCATCGGAGAAAAAACAAGACGTTAGTGGTTGTTCTGACCAAACCAACCAGCCAGCAGAGATGCTGGTAATGGGATGTGGCTTGGCTGAGCACTTACTCTACTTTACCATCATGTCATTGATTGCTGAGCGTTTAGGCTCAGCTACTGTACATGTTCTTTAATGGAGAACCAGTGATGCGTTATATATCCCTGATAGAAGTGTCAGTTAAATCACCTTTTCTTCCAGACACTGAAAACCAATAATGAACAAACGCTTGTCCCTGTGACTTGCATCCAATCACCAGCATCCCCCCCCCCCCCCCCCCCCCGGTCAGATGTTCCCGACGCCGCCACAGACGAGCGCTGCACAGAGTGAGGCTCAGTCGCAGACGAGCGTGGCCCTGTTTATGAAAGACGCAGTGGTGTTTGCGTTACAGCTGAGTGAGTTCAATTTAGATTTCATGTGACAGCAGCAGGTCTTTCTCCTCCTGCTGCTGTCGGAGTCTCTCACGTGGCTCGTTGGGAGCTGCAGCCTCTCTCGCCTCCGCCCTGGTTCCCCGGAGCCTCTCGTTCTCGGCTGTCGTGCTCGTAGCTCACAGTTAAAGGACCAGTGTCCATCAACTGCCATAAAGACAATGTAATATTCTTAGTTATGTATTTATTGGTGTATATTCACCTGGAACTGGTATAATCAGATTAGAACTGGAATCTGTATCTCCACAGGAATGAGGAGTGATGATGGCTAAGGGAAGGACACCAGGGTAAGCCAATCAGAGGCAGGGTAGGGGTGGGTCTTATTCCCATTATGTGGGATGTAAGTGCTTCTTTTTTCGAAAGGGGCCCCACCATGTTGCCTTTTCTATTTGTTCACATCGCTGAACTGTCCCTGTTATCGTCCCCACAGCAGCAGAAAGTGGGAGGTTTTACTAATGGAGCCGTTTGTGTCCCTCACTCAGAGTGAGGTGCGTGCAGGAGATCACACTTGTGTCCGCTGCACAATGCAGATGTGATTCACGTCCAGACCAGTGGTGATGCCCTGAGAAACTTCTCGTGAGAGCACAGAGAAACGTTTCCTACTTTCCTCCGCTTCTGCAAAATGAATGTGACGCGATGCGATGTCATTTGCCACATGAAGGGAATTGCAGACGCTTTTATCCTTAGCAACTTACAACAATGAGAAACTAAAAGCCTGTTCTGTGTTGCACATGAGGAGCTCACAGAGGTACTGCACACGTTAGTGAGATTTTTGAGCTGAAACCTGAATTATATCGCATCATTACTTGATCAAATACTTAAATACTAGTTTGAATATCAGATTTTTTTGTACACTTCTGTCTGATAAGGCCTTTAGTGCTGAGGAACAACCCCGCTGCTCCAGAAGAAGGTTCTCAGCCCTGCTTTGTGCTGACGGGCGGTGGGAAGGCTCCGGCTCCGCGGGGTCCTTTCAACCATCACACGCTGAGTTTGGATCTGAGGCAGGGGAATTCAAGGGGAACTGACTATAGAGCTCAACCCAGTTTAGAGGAATCTGAAAATAATTTCATTTAGCGGACAGTCAAGCGGCAGCACATAATGTAGAAAGCGCTTTTAGAAGGAAATACCATATGTGCACGGAGCCTTTTCTGATAAAACACTTTATATGTTTAGTTCATGTTGTGAAAGGGTTTTCTATCCTCGTCCACCGCTGACCCCTGACGTTTCACCCGATTGCTTGTGGGAAGCTGTTTGAAACCTGCTGAGTTAAACATGGTCTGTGTCTAGTTCCACAACTTCCAAGTGCAGTCGGTTTTCTTTTTATACAGCGACAAATACAACCATGTTATCTGAAGGCATTTTTTATATAGAGCAGGTCAGGACCTGGGCTCATTACCGTATTAATAAAGGACAGAGGATGTCGCACCTCGTTAGGATCTATACAAATATCATTGTATTGATTGATTGATTGAAACAGACCCAACGCTTCCACATGAGGAAGCACCAGTAAGTTGCGGGGAATGGAAGCTTCACATTTGAGTATTTAATTCTGAATAATATCATTACTGCAGGGATTTCAAATGCAGCCGCGCCTCCTTCCAGGCGCCATGTGCCTGACAAAGACAATAACTCTTCTGCAGCTGTTTCAGAACGGATCAAATCCGCTCGTGTGACGAGGCAGCAGATGGTAATTGCTGTAAACAACTAAGTATTAGTAACCAATCTAAAATCATCCCTGGAGGTGAATGAGGCCTTTTACAACCCCTGCAAATTCTTGTTGTTCCAGTGATATTCTTATTAACAACGAGACACGATTACAGGCTTTACTTTCGTTATTACTCTCGACCCAAATCAAAAACATTCTCAAAAAGCCTCAGGAACACATGGGATACATTTTCATTCAGGTTTAGTCGAGAGGAAAATGCAGATCGACCCTATTTTTCTTATTATTATATTTATAATATCTGGTTTCAAGGCAGAAGTCATCAGTTGGGACAGCAGCGAGCGTCTGCAGCCTCCGTGGAGGCTGTGAACTCTCAGCCGCTATCACTCGCCTTAAGATTCGCTCATTTGTGCCATCGAGAGGAAACTGTCAAGTCCAATCAGCTCAACGCGTAGAAAGCCCCGGTCCTGTTCATGCATGGTGGGAAGACTATCGGCTCCCTGATGAATCTCTACTGAGCCTCGGAGCCGTCCTCACTTGTGACACCACAGGCTTGTGTTGAGAAAACAATCAGTCATGTTGTGATGTCGACTAAGTTCCGCTCACACAGGGAGGACTGAGTATGAACTGATATAGATCAGTCCTGCATATAGATCAGTGACCCGGGATCCAGGTTAATGTTGACATGAGAAACCAATCAGCAAGTAGCAGAGTTCCAAGGGGAGATTGATATGAACATGCTCAGCTTCAACAAGCAGGAAACAGCAGGTTGAACATGTGTTCTGACCCGACTGACACACTTCTCTGTTGTGTTACCTTTGGCCAACGGATGCATTAACACATAACTTTGCTTTAGGTAACGTCTGACTGTGCAGAACCTCTGCTGTTTCCTGTCAGCGCAGTCTGGACATAGAATATCACAAGATTAGATTATAGACGTCTTTGAGATTAACACGAAAATCATCACATCTTGCAGATCTGTTCATATTTACCACAGGAAATGAGAGATATCGATCTTCTACTTGTCAAACTGCTGTTTCAGGCACGTTGAGTTTGAATTGGTTGATTTGTGTCTCTAGTGAATTGAAGTCTAAGTCACTGCTGATGTTCGCTGCTTGGTTGGTTTGTTTATTTGTCAGCAGGATTACTGAGCGGATTCCCAGTAAACTCAGTGGGAATGATGGGACATGGGCCAGGAAATAACAGATTACAGTTTGGCGTGGCTGCAGACGACACGGATCTTGAGGCTTATTAATGATGTCTGAAATGATCTGCAATTTGGTGGCTTGATTGAATTGAACGGGAACTTTGAGGCTCTACTTAGTGACTAGTTGGAGATGTTTGTAGGAAACACCGTGATTCTTGTTAGGAGAGTTTATGGCATTAAACAAAAAATGCAACTTGGGTAGACAGGGTTAGGGTTAGGGTTATCTGGGAAGGTGCAGGTGATGTGTGAGTTTGTGTACAGTGTGTGTGTACAGAGTTCATACAGGACTGGAAATGTCAACTCTCCTTTCTCTGCATCTAACAACTAATGTGCTGAATTTGCACAAATGATGCTGCGAGCACTCTGAACTCAACTCCTCCTCCCCCAGGGATCCTGTCTCGTACTGGGTTTGTGTCCATGTCCAGTATTTTAGTTTTTACTGCTGTGTTTATGATAAAACCCCCTCAGATAAGATAATAGATTAAACTTGACTTGGAGGAAGTATTCACATGTTTCCTCTAGTTGTTGAGATATTTCAGTCCAGTGTTGAACTGACTCACTGTTGTTTTCCCTACGACCACGCAGCTACACATTCCCGTCTTGACACAAGACCCAGTCCCAGTCCGAACACACATTGAAAGATGAATTGCCGGCCTGCTCACCTGTAATGATGTTGTCGAGGAGAGTTGTGGGCATGCAGAAGATCCCCACCAGCAGGTCACTCACGGCCAGGTTCAGGATAAACAAGTTGGTGACAGTCCGCATGTTCCTGCTCCTCAGCACGATGAAGCACACCACTCCATTCCCCACCATGCACACGAGGAAGATGAGCAGGTAGGACACGATGAAGATGGCTGCGATGGACGGCTGGTGCAGGTAAAATCCAACGTAGGTGATGTTTTTCCGGTGGACGACCGACTCCACGGGGTTGTTGTAAAACGTCCAGTTGTCGTAGAGTTGAGTCAAGTTGGTCTCGGGTCCTTCGTTCATTTTAAACCTGAGGAATGAAAGAAGAGGAGGTGACCTCAGGGTGAATCGTCTTCCTTTCCAGTGAAGTTTCAGAGAATAAAGTATTTAAGGTGCTGGATTGAACTTTGAGTACTTTCTAGTGTCTATGTAAGACCCAGAGGAGAAAGTGAAAGTGACGGCACAGAACAGAAACTCATTTTGCACATCCACAGGGGGTCAGTAGAGCCCGAAACGTGTGACCACAATGACCGTTCCCATTCCAGTCGGGCTGACAGTGCATGCAGCAGGACACTGAACTCTGTGTGGAGGTTTCCTCACGTTGTTCAGCCGCTTGGAACAAACACTCAGCCTGTCCTTCTGTCTGTCGGAGGCTGCAAACATATGTTCTCGTGCATATATGTGGATTATAAACGACTGAGCCGATTTAATTTGAACGCGGTGGATATATATTTAGAGGACTGGTATCTATGAGTGTGTAGCTACATTGAATTCAAGGAACTGTTGGGCCTTGGTGGATGTTTGAACTCTTTGAGCTCCGGTCTAGTTCTTTAAAAACTCATCACCACAAGTGAGTCATGCAAAAACCTGAAGTTAGACCTTGAGGTATTTTTTTTCACTGTGGTTCATGCATGATGTAGTCTAATGGTTTCCATTTATATCTCCGGTGTGCATAATTCATCATAATGACATTGGTCCACTGCTCTCGTGTGGAAATGAGCCGGCCTCTGTACATTATCACATCCAACAGGGAGGTTATGTTGTCACCCTGGTGTCTGAGTGGTTACAGGATCACACAAACACCACAGAGAGTAAGAGTCAGAAAAGATTCCGTTAGGTTTTGCTGCTTAAAAGATTATTCTTGGATCTCCATGAAAGGAAACCACACGTTAGGAGACTGATATTTATATGTGTGTGTGAAACTTGGTGCCGACCCGATCCAGATGTAGTGAATTGAACGATCTGGTGTCGTGAGGAGACTGCTGGGCCTCTGAGCGCCCTGATAGGTCTTCAGTTTGAAAAGGCTGTTTGTAGGAAATCATTGACCAGTTCACGCCAAACGCTGAACCTGGGTACCAGGGTCGAAAGCAAGTCACTTAACAGTGAAGAGAAAGGTTCAACCTTTGTGCTTTAATGGTTCAGGAGAAACAAGCGATTGGCTTTTTCCGCTCTCATCATCATCCTGCATCTCATGATGATGAAGTGTCCCAGCCGCCCCTCAGCCGCCCCTCAGCCGCCCTCAGCCGCCCCCTCACCCACTTCTACCCAGAGTCAGTGTTTCTCTTAAGTCCCTCACACGCCTTTCATCAAGCGTCGCAGTCGCAGCTCTCCTCGCTGCAGACGTGCAAGTGAAGACGGAGGAGAAAACCCCCGGAGCGAGGTTGTTCTTTTTCTCCCCTCGAGAGGAAAGTGAAAGAACAAAGAACCAAGAACAACGCTGCTGCAGGCGACAACACACGCTCCAAAAAGATCAGGGCTGCCGTGCGTCTCGGTCCAAAGAGAAACCAGCGTCTCCGCCTCTTTCATTATTCAGCGATGATGCAATGGGGGGGGGGGGGGTGATGCTCTGCCACCAAAACCTCATGATCCCCTCGACGAGGGCTGAAACCAACACTTGTTTTCACAGCTTGAGTTCTGATCTTTTCAAAATGTCTATTTTAGTAAAGTGGGCGGTAAAGTGGGTGGTAAAGTGGTTTGGTAAGGATCCCTCCATTATCATTCTCTGAGGTTTCTGTGGGGTTTTAATTTTTCATTCTAGTAGTTTGTCCTCGCTCTTGTCGAGTGTTAACAACAGAGGATCTCTCACCTTGTACAGATCGTTAAACCCTGTCAGTCAAACACTGATTTGTGAATATAAACTATACAACTAAGATTAGATTTGAAACCCGGTTCGATCTGTGTCTTTCACCCAATGTCAGCTGGAATGGGCTCCGGCCCCTGAGGCTCCTTTTAAAGATAATAATCAGTATTGATTGATTGATGATGAATGGATTTCTTTATCCTTTTATAAATGTCCATCGTCCTGTTTGCAGACTATCGACACCTGGCAACAACAAGCTGAAGACAGACCTTCACCATGTCTGTGGGTCTGATCCAGTCTCTGTTGAACTGGGATGTTGGGTATTCATTGCCGAGCAGTGGAAGGTGAAGCATCGTGGATGAGAGGAGTGTGGTCTGATCTAATCCTCATGGAACTGGGTTTGATCCCGACTGGACATATCGCAGCGTTGCTTCAGGACAGCAGAGATATGAAGGTTGTGGCTCTGCTGTCGAGCTTCCTGCGATTTGCTGATGTTTGCACTTTGAAATATTTACTCCGCTTAACGATCCCTGAGTCACGATCACGATTTTGAAGTTGGTAATCTCGATCCACAGGCGCTTTCTCTCTGTGAAGGAGCTTAATAACGAATAAATGTGAATAAAACACAAATGAGGAAATGAAGGTGTGTTCTGAGGGTCCGTGTGGGACTAGCAGAGGATAGTGTGTAATAATTAAAGCTGTTAAAGTGTCAATCTGTCCATTATTAGTTACTTCAGCCCCTCTGATACTTTAATAAACAATCGAATATGATCACAGATACTTATTAGAAACAGGCCTTAGACCGAAGTGTGCACAAGTAAAAGTGTCCAAGGTGAACCGCTTCATCACAAATTGTCCGAATGCTTTTGGACTTTCCTCTGCATAAAATGCCTAAAGACAAATATAATGAAGGCAACTCCACGTGGAGAGTTTCACAGTCGGGCAAAAACTAGAGATGGAGCATCCATCCTCTCGGACAGAAAATGTCAAACCAGTGTCAACTTAAAATGTGGTTTGTGTGATTTGTGCATTTCCCAAGGAGCTGGTGGAGTATTCTCTTAAATCACATTTCATCATAATCCTCCATGCCGACGGCAGCTGTGGAAGGAGGCAATATGGTTTCTGTTCTGTTCTTGTGAACATAATATCTGAGGAACACATAATATCTGAGGAACACATAATATCTGAGGAACGCCTCGAAGAAATGTCTTCAAACTTTACAACAACCTTCCCTTGGACTCAGATATGACCTTCTGAGAATCAAGTGGTGAAATGTAAAAGCTCAATTTTGAAAGTGACCTCACAAACTCATTGAGAATCTAGAACCTCCACCAAGGTTCGACCTTTCTCTCATGAAACCACATTTAAATTCATCAAATCCAGATTTTGAGTTTAATCTGCACCAAATTACACACACACTAATATCAGTCCTGCTTTTTTTTCATCAACACCCATGAATTATTCTCTGGGGAAATGTTGAGAAACGTCACAATGTCTTAGAAATGCAAAAACATCCCGTATCCGTCCCCTGATCCACACCAGAATCCACGGGGGTCTTCCCCCACACCTTCCACATGCTACCACCAAGCTTCATGGAAATTGGTTCAGTAGTATCTGAAAACAAACAAATCAACAAACAGACAGGGCTGAATGCACGGCGCCCTCTGTGGAGGTGATAATGAGAAAAGAAACCTCGTTAATTTGTATTAAATTCCTTCAGAGTCCTCACGACATAAACTGTTGTTGTTTCCTGAGGTTTTGAATCGGAGCTGCTGCCGTCGGCCTCTGGAGGATCCAGCTGCTCTTCCACGAGTATAAGCAACTCCCCGTTTCACAGTGAGACAGTAAACAGCAGCAGATCGGAGAGCGGTGGGAGATTAGCAAGTCGTTCAGGGTCTCACTGATAGTCTGTTATTTTCTTTTCACAATAACCGTTCTACATGAATGCAGAGACTGGATAATAAATAATGCAGTTCCATCTCATGCCAATCAGCACAATCTGCACAATCTGTCTTTGCATTGATTAGATGTCATGAATGGTAAAGACATTAAATTGCTTCCTTCCCCTCAAACATTCCTTATTCCTAAATGCTTCCACGGTCCACAGCAGATATGACGGAGGCTCCTCTCTCGCCCACGGCTGCCGTTGTTTACCAGGGAGGAATAATGATGGTGATCTATTCTCACAGAATATCAGTCTCTGTGTGATTTGGGTCAAATGTGCAGCTGAGTGCACAGTGATTGAATGGGGATTGAATGGAAGTCACTTGTTTCCAGTAGAGGTCCACGTGTGGGGCTGGTATTTCCTCCGTGAGAGGATTCTGCCTCATAACGATATGAGAGGCTCATAAATCCAGAGGTGGGACAGTGGAGGAGCGACGTGATGTCATGATGCTGGAGATCTGCATCACTGGCATCATGACCTCTGCTACATGGGTTTGAACTGAGAAGTGATCCAGATATGATCTGGATTAGGATTAGCTGCAGGAGGATGTGATGCGTATGTCAGATTACAGAGGTTGTAGTATGTAATATATTTATATAATGCTTCAGGTCCCCATGCATAATATTGCAAATATGATGAAATTTGCAGATTGCAGATTGAAATGTATCTTTCATGACTGATGGCTGAGGCACTAATCATAACCTCATCATTCAGACCTCACAAGCAAATATTCACATTGGAGCATTTGATTAATCACTGAAGCGATTGATTGGTCACATCTGCTCAGTGAGGCCGAGCTAAATGCATCATTTCATCCTGAGTTCAGAATCATTCAGTGTCACCACAAATATCAGCACTTTGCTTTCTTCAAGAACTGAGGAACAACGACTCCAACGCATTTTAGACCTTTTCTTTTTTTTTAAAAGAGGAGGAACAGCAGGAAAATCCCAGAATCTTTGCAAAATCATTTCACTGCGGATCAGAACATGAGCAGAGCTGCTGCTGAGCTTGTTGGAATATCCCCGTGTCCCAGAGGAGCAGCCTCGGAGCTGGACTCGTCTCTCTGTGACTCTCCAGCTTCACGGGGACTGTCGCTACGCCCCTGATCTCGATTCAGTTCGAGTTGAGCAGAACACACGCTAACCCGGTGATGTGGTTCAAGTCCCCCGACAGGAAACTCTCGTGCCCGGACCAGCACGCACATATTTGGTGCCGTCGCTGCGCGCCTCGCAGCCGCTGCTCTCCACAAAGCGCGCGTCCAGCTGGAAGTGGAACCGGACCCGAGGAGCTGACTGGGCTCGAACGCACGCATGGCTGAGCAGTGCGGGACAAAGAGGTCCCTGTGGTCCGTGACACGATGAATCAAAGGGTCCGGTGCGCACGGGAACGCACGGGAACGCACGGACCTCACACTGTGCCATGTTCAGCCACTGAGCTCCAGACGCGACTACTCCAACTTTAACAACTCCATCCAGAGGCCAGGTGGCCGCACCTGCACCTGCACATCTCACATGACGCCGGGAGAAGTCAGCGGTCTTACCTCGATGTGTCTCCGATCAACCTGACGACGGGAGGGGAAACACGGGTACAGTAACAAGTCCACTTTGTCCTGGACGAGACATGCGGAGGAACCACGAGAAGGAGCGGCGCGCACACGAGCATGAGGGAGATGAAGAGTGAAGAGGCTCGAGTGTCCCCCTGCGTCCTGCTCCTGCGTCCTGCGTCCTGCTGCTGTGTATCCCTCCGCTGCTGCTGCTGCTGCTGCTGCGTGTGCCACAGGACGCGCTCCGCCGCCGCTCCGAGCGCAAGTGGACGGTTTACAGTGGGATCCGTGCGTAATTGACGCGTGACGTCGGTGGAGAAGGGGGAGGGATGAGAGATACCCCCCCACCCTCCTGGATATCCTCCAGCTGCTGTTGCTGAAATGTCAAGAGTGCTCGATGGAGGAGGCTGATGTGAGGGTCTGGGATGGAGCATCGAGGCCATGGAACAAGTGTCACAATAAAACAAACACTCACATCTTCTGCTGAATCTGAATCTGAATCTGAATCTGTATCTGAATCTGAATCTGAATCTGCTGACAACAAACACATCCAAGCTGCCGTTTCAATAGATTCATTACCTGAGACATTATAGGCTCAATTTAACTAAGAATGAGAAATTCAAATTAAAGCCAATATGAAATGATTCTCTGTGGTATTGGGATCCTGACAATCATCACAACAGGCTATAGATTATTTAAACGACCTGCTGATTCCACACACGTCTGTCTGTCTGTCGTGGAACTCATATCTTAAACATCGTCCATCTTATCGGCTTCAAACTCTGCTGTAAATTACCTGAGAGTCGAGTTTGGTGTGATTTTCACACGGAATACATTCAATATTAGTTAAGAATCAAATAAACTGGTCAAACATTTAGATAATTTGATTCTTTTTATTTTATTTATTATTATGCGACAGGTGCAGATCTCCGTCATGGCAACAACATTCACAGAGTCACTTCCTCTCTGGCAATTTGTCTTCAAAGTAAAACCACAACATTAATTTAGTTGCTGCACAGCTTCATATCGATATGATGAAGCACACAGCTTTTATTTGGAAAAGTTGTGAACTTGGGTCTGAAGATTGTCTCGTTTAACAGATTCTGAAATGTCGACATGTATGAAAAATAACATCAGCTCAGTGAATCATTCTAAGATAAGATATATATTATATCTTCAGTGCAGATAAACCAGGTGGGATGAACACAAAGTTGTCTAACTTCACTCTGCACGCAAACTATACGAAGTAACAGAATATTGTAGAAGAGTTTGAGGACGACGCACGAATGACGAGGAATAATTCTGAAGTATCGACACAGGACATCACAAACACACACGTTTACAACAGGAACTGAATTCGTTAATTCGAAATATGATCTGCAGCAAATGAGAAACTATGTTGAATTGGTAAAATGTTTGTTTATCGTGTGCATCGGAGGAGGTTTCTAATTTGCAGTAGATAAAACGTTGATGGATCGTGTTCTCGCCCTCTGACCTCGATCAGTAGAAGCGATGCCTCAAAGGCAAAGAGTTTTAATTACGGGGCAGATCTTCTAGATGAATGCACAAAGCTTTGAAAGCTGCGGCAGCGGTCACCGTGTTTACGTGCCGCACGTCGCACACAACGCGCTCTGAGACTCGTGGACGGGAGTTGTCAAGTTTGAAGGGTGCAAATGTGCAGAAAGCTGATAATGAAACGGTCGCAGGCTGGTTGCAAACACCAGACGTTTGCTCACTGTCAGGTTGGACGTCTCACCCAAAGTCCATCCAACGTTTCCAGTGGGGCTAATTAAGTAAAAGTTTAATCCCCAAAAAACAAACAATTAAATAAGTGTTGCAACAAACAACACTCAGTTTCAGTATCCAGGCTTCACAGTGGTTTCCGACCTGAAGACACGGACCACGAACACAGGGCAGCTGCAGCAGGGTGAAGCCGGCCGAGTGGAACGTGGCCCAAGGCCTCGATTTCATTATTTAAAAAAGAAAATCAACATTTAGACTCTCGACTGGGATAAGCTGCAGCCCTCTGCGACCTTTTAATACATAATTCACTGCTCAGAGGATGAATATTGTTTCCATGCAGCAGAAAGGTGGAAATAAAATTAACAAAGAAATCCAGATATTGCAAGTTGCAGTTCAAACTCGCAGCCAGGGAGCTGGTGGGAGTCGGCCAGGGGGAGACAGATGGACACCTCGCAGAGTTAACCAACAAAAGATTGAGGGGGATTAGTAAAGATAATGGATGGATTGATCAATTCATATGTATATTTTTCATCTGATTATGGTTCAGATATTTGAGCTTGGACTGAGCGCAGTGGGCCGACAGACGAGGTCAAGTTTTAAACTATTAAAGTTTGGTTGTGTCAAAGTTTTCTTTCCCTTCACATTTAGAGGCTTCATCGTTCAGTTGAATTATATTCCCTGTTTCCTGTTCAATAAATCGTTTGTCAGAAAGGGCAACTTTTTATGAATCTGAGTCTATTCAAGGTTTCTTTTCAGACGCTGTGACACAGACAGAGTTAGAACTCGACCTGTTGGAGTTTGATCCACTGTTTTCTTCTTTCCACTGCGACAGGTTATTCATATTAGAATCAATAGACTTTTGAATTCCACCCAGGAGACTCCAGGGTCTGTAAGACAGTTTGAGCTGCCAAGGTTTCTCTCTGTGGTGATTTTATGATTTTAAACTTTCTTTTGTCTGAGAAGCCTTTTGTCTGAGCTGAGGTCCGAGCCCCTGAAAGCCATCCTACCTGGTTTATCTGCACTGAAGATTTTACTGTCAATGTCTTTCATCAAATGAAACTGAATTTTATTTATTACAGTTCACTTGTGTGGTTTATACACAAGTTAGATATTATTCTTCATACATTACATGTCGACTATTCAGGAGTCCGTTAAAGAAACGACACGATCTTCAGACCCAAGTTGAAAACTTTTCAAAGTAAAAGCTTGATTAAAAAGCATCGCAGCCACAACACAAACGTTGTGCTTTTGCTTTGAAGATAACGTGTTAGAGGAAGAGGAAGTGATTGTATGAATGTTGTTGATATGACGGAGACGAGCTCCCGTCTCCGGTCCGTCTGTGTGTGTCCGTCTCAGTCCCACACGGTGAAACGATCAAATTATTAAAATGATCTGGTGGCGAATTCGTCCTGCGGTTAGTTTATCAGAGGACGTAGAACGACATCGACTCTAAACGCTTCAATACAAGAAAAAGATAAAGTAAATAAATGAAACTAGGGACAAGTTTAGTAAAAATACAGAATGCAAGTAAATTTAAAAATCAAATCTGATTATTGAAAGTAACAAAGCCAACTAATTCAAACATAGAAAAACAAGAAAGTCACAGTCGTGTACATAAACATAAACACAGTAATTATGCTTTCTTCTCGACCCAGGAAGCAGTTATGTCGTAATGTTGAGAAGTTTGGCTTCACTCATGAAGGTAGAATTTGTTCAAAACAACAGAATTCCTGCCGTGATCAATTAAACCAAACAAACACAGTTTTCCATTGTAATGGACCTTTTTCCCCGTGGGTGTGATTGGGAACCACCCACGGACGTTTGCCCCACTGAGCTTTTGTGAGCTGCCAAACCAAACTGTTCCCCACTGAAGGTGCAGTTAGCAACAACTGCTATTTGTCTGGGAAGGAGTCAAACTCGTGCACGTGGTAATTACAAACTTTTTCAAATATTATAATTTCACCAGAATCGGGTGAGAGATGGCGGGAGGTCCGCGCTCAGTGTCTCCTGTGGATAATATGTGTTTAATAGTTTTAGAGCAGCGCTTGGCTGCAGCTGTTTGAGCCGCATCGTTTTGATTTTAAATGATCTGGAGCATCGTGGATTTAAGATAAGATAAGATAAGTTAAGATGAGATGAGATAAGATAAGATAAGATAAGATGAGATAAGATGAGATGAGATGAGATGATCCTTTATTAGTCCCACAATGGGACATTTGCAGTATTACAGCAGCAAGAGTCAAAAAGACATCAGCAGGTAATAAGAAACATGTAATACTGAAGTGGGAGGAATTAAAAAATATAGAAATATATGATTAAACTAATGTATTCAGTGTAAAGACAGTAAAGATATGTGCAGTGTGAGAATATGTACAGTGAATGTATTGCACATGAACCGTTGATATTGCACAGGCAGATGAATCTGGCACAGTTAAGAGTTAAAGTGTTAGAGTGCAGTCCATGAGGGGGGTGCATAGTTTATACTGGCAGCAGAGCTGCTTGTACATCTGTTTCAGGTTTTACAGGTTTTATCATCCAGCATCTGCAGCTCCACCCTCTCCTGACTCACCTGAGGAACCAGGAAGCATCTGATCCTCCCGGAAGAGACGCAGGCTGAAAACCAGACGATCACATTCACCTTCCAAACCAAACCAAACCAGACCAGACCAAACGTCCTGAGTGAGTCCAGCTACAGGAGAGAAGAGTGAAGCTACAACCTGCCGACGCTCCACACACTGACCGTGAGTTTAACACCTCGACTCAGAGGGGAAGTGAACCTCAGTGAAGCTCGTGGAGCTGTGACTGACTGACTGTCTGTTTTCAGCTTCACCTGGAGACTCAATGGCTTCCAGATCACACACAGAGTTATGCTTATTCCGACTTTGCGTTGGCTTCCATTCATAATGGACAGCCTAACCTAATCTTTCTACCTTAACCTGAAAACAATTCACATCTGATCTTTAACCTTAACAAGGAACTCAGAAATTAAGTTTTGCCTCATCTTGACTGAGCTTCGGTCCCGTCGGGTGTACTGGTCCTGACAAGGTCAATGTTTATACTGGAAAAGACCTTACAAATTAGTAGACACACAAAATCACATATTATTGATTAACAGACATTTTCTGAGATAAGATTGTATGTGTGTGTGGGTGTATTAGCTTAAAAAACATGGTCCAGTAAAAAACATACTGTAGTGAGAACTACCATTAAGGCAGTTTTTAGTATTTCAGCAGGTGTTTATGTGTCATTTCGCTGAGCAGTGTTTCACTTCGCCCCCCCCCCCCCCCCCCCTTGTGGTCTATTTGCGGGTGGCAACCGACGTCAAGGTGCATTACCACCATCTACTGTTTAAATCACGAGGGTTGACAAAGATTCAAATAAAAGAATCGTGATGAAAAGAAGAAAGAAAATTCACATAAAAGACAAGAGTCAAAAAGACATCAGCAGGTAATAAGTAACATGTAATACTTAAGTGTGAGGAATATAGAAATATATGAATGTAATTAAACTAATGTATACAGTGTAAAGACAGTAAAGATATGTACAGTGAATGTATTGCACATGAACCGTTGATATTTCACAGGCAGATGAATCTGGCAGTTAAGAGTTAAAGTGTTAGACTGCAGTCCATGAGGGGGGGGCATAGTTTATACTGGCAGCAGAGCTGCTTGTACATCTGTTTCAGGTTTTACCGGTTTTATCTTCCAGCATCTGAAGCTCCACCCTCTCCTGACTCACCTGAGAAACCAGGAAGCATCTGTTCCTCCCTGAAGAGACGCAGGCTGAAAACCAGACGATCACATTCACCTTCCAAACCAAACCAAACCAAACCAGACCAGACCAAACGTCCTGAGTGAGTCCAGCTACAGGAGAGAAGAGTGAAGCTACAACCTGCCGACGCTCCACACACTGACCGTGAGTTTAACACCTCGACTCAGAGGGGAAGTGAACCTCAGTGAAGCTCGTGGAGCTGTGACTGACTGACTGTCTGTTTTCAGCTTCACCTGGAGACTCAATGGCTTCCAGATCAGAAGAGGATCTCTGCTGTCCCGTCTGCCATGATGTCTTCAGAGATCCTGTCCTTCTGTCATGTAGCCACAGCTTCTGTAAAGACTGTGTGAAGAGCTGGTGGAAAGACAAAGAAGTAAAAGAGTGTCCACTTTGTAAGAGAAGATCTTCAAAGGATCATCCACTTAACCTGGCGTTAAAGAACCTGTGTGAGACCTTCTTACAGGAGAGAGAGAGCTCTTCACATGCTCTCTGCAGTCTGCACTCAGAGAAACTCAGACTCTTCTGTCTGGACCATCAGCAGCCAGTGTGTCTCGTCTGCAGAGATTCAGAGAAACACACCGACCACAGAATCAGACCCATCGATGAAGCTGCACCACAACACAAGAAGCAGCTTCAGGAAACTCTGGAGCCCTTGAAGGAGAAGTTACGGTGTTTTGAACGTGTTAAAGTAGAGTTTGAACAAACAGCAGAACACATTAAGGTCCAGGCCGGACTCACAGGGACGCAGATCAAGGAGCAGTTTAAAAAGCTTCATCGGTTTCTGGAGGAGGAAGAGGAGGCCAGGATGACTGCACTGAGGGAGGAAGAGGAGCAGAAGAGTCGGATGATGAAGAAGAAGATTGAGTCTCTGAGCAGAGACATAACGGCTCTTTCAGACACAATCAGAACCACAGAGGACGAGCTGAGAGCTGAAGACGTCTCGTTCCTGCTCAACTACAAGGCTGCAGTGGAACGAGTCCAGCAGCGCCCCCTGCTGGATGATCCACAGCTGGCCTCAGGAGCTCTGATAGACAAGGCCAAACATCTGGGCAACCTGAGCTTCAACATCTGGAACAAGATGAAGGACGTGGTCTCCTACAGTCCTGTGGTTCTGGACCCAAACTCTGCTCATCCAGTATTCGTCCTGTCTGAAGATCTGACCAGTTTCAGACGAGGAGGAGAGGAACAGAAGCTTCCTGACAATCCAGAGAGGTTTGATCAATACTCCTTAGTCCTGGGATCTGAGGGTTTTAACTCAGGGACTCACAGCTGGGACGTCCTGGTTGGAGACAGTACACGCTGGAGACTGGGTGTGTTACCAGAGCCTGTCCAGAGGAAGGGAGACAAACCGTCTGGATCATGGGGAATAGGGTTCTATGAAGGTAAATACGCAGCAGCTTCACCATCAGCATTATCTGTTCTCTCTGTGCAGAAGATCCAGAGGATCAGAGTGAAACTGGACTGGAACAGAGGAGAACTGTCGTTCTCTGATCCTGATTCTAACAAACACATTCACACCTTCACACACACTTTCACTCAGAAGATGTTTCCATACTTTTACATTAGAGATCACCTGAAGCTGTTACCTGTGAATGTCTCTGTGACGCTGGATCAGAGCAGTTAGAGATAAAGATTTTATTCATCATGTTTATTTCTTCAAGAGAAATCTGCTGAATTTAAAAGTTAAACTCGTTATTCTAAAGCTTTGTTTATTTCTCCTTTTACTTCTCACTCGTTTTTATTTCTCCTGTCGACTTTTCCACGTGTGTAAAAAGATTTCATTATTTTCTGATCTTTATCTTTGGTTTGTTTTTTACTTTCATGGAAAATGTTTCCTATCATTTAGATTTTGTGTGGATCCATGAAGTCGAGCAAACTGATGAAGATCCACATAAAAACACATTTATCAACTAGAAAGTGGTGAAAATTTACGTATTCTGGAGGATTTCGAAATGGGCGTGGCAAAATGGCTCAACGGCGCCACCTAGAATTTTTTTTAATGATTATAATAATAATAATAATTGGCCCGAGCACATGCTTTGGTGAGAATTTGAGGGCTTTAATTAGTTGTTGAATCCTTCGATGCTGATAATGCAGGAGTGGAGTTGTTTGTTGACGGCTCAGCATCCAAGGATTCAGGGTCCATGTCCGAGATGCAGAACCTCGTGTTTTGATGGCGTGTAATCAAACTCTGACTCATGTCGGACAAACAAACCTTTTCAAAACCTCTTTCCACTGTTTGTATGAATGTAACATTTGATTGTTTTGTATGTTTAAGACACTGTTGATGAAATAAATCATAGCTCTGCCGGAGTTTTGTTCAAACGCTTCGAGTCATTTTCAGTGAAAATCGTCCGATCGGTGGATTTACGATAGAATTGTGTGTATGTTTCTTTTAAAGGGATCAAATCTAATCTAAAGAGATCGTTAAAGCAGCACTGTGTTACTTTTACTGAGCAACAGCGCCCCCTGCGTGTCCGGTCGATGAAGTGGAGAAAAAAACACAACTGAATGTAAATCTGATTATCTAAATGAATTGAATCTGCTTGAATCTGCTTCCAAGAATTCCTGCAGTGAATGTTCAGAATTGAGTTTGACAGACATTAGATGTGAAACCTTCTGTAAACGATGAACCGACCTTCAGAGCACTAGTTGAACATTGATCTCATGTGGACGGTCAGGAACCCCCCCCACCCCCTGTCATTAAGCTGTATGTGGGTAGAGGTCGTGGTTTAGACACCAGAACCTTTTCATTCCAATTCAATGGCTTATAAAGGTCACCATGCTAACGAGAAGGCTGTGTGCCAGTGCCGGTGACAGGCGTCTTGCCACGGTGTCACATGAGTTTTAATTTTCTTTTCACGGTGACAGAAGCTTGAGAATTACTGTGATTTCTATGCAGAGGAACGGGTGGAGAGTGGAGGCGGTCCGGTGCTCGGTGCTCGAAGTGTCATCACGCACCAGGGTGTGTTACAACAATGACAAACCCTGGTTCACAGCCAAACTCAAAAAGTTAAGGTTGAAGAAGGAAGAGGCGTTCAGGAGTGGGGACAGAGACAGGTTCATAGAGTCGAAATACAGGTTTAGCAAAGAGGTGAGAGAAGCCAAACGTCTGTACTCTGAAAAACTCCAACACCAGTTCTCAGCCAATGACTCTGCCTCTATCTGGAAAGGGCTTAGTGTCGTGTTCCTCTGCCCCGAGATATGAGAAGAGCCTCGGTTTGGTTCAAAAAGGTATTTATTAGAAGCAATGAAAAAGGTACAGCATAACTATGTGCACATAGCTATGGGCACTCAATACACAGCCTCGGCTCTCTAATAGCACGGGGTAGTCAAGAGTCGCCCCGAACGGACGGCGGGTGCAATATTTATAATAGTAGGTCAAACTTCATTGGTCAATGGCGAGGGGGAGTCACCGTGGTTAGTAGCACAGGCATGGTCCCAGCCTCTTGGCACTGGAATCCACCAATGATGAGGAGCCGCTCCCAGGTTCGCCCTCCTTTGACAGTTGCTGGGCAAATCTTCACATTTCTGACAGTTGTTTTAAAACAAGCCTGTCCTTCAGACCCTAGTGGCTGCTGCTTGAATTCTTTCTAAGGGTATGTCACAGCTTCTTATGGAAACAGTGCCTTCATGTATATGTGATGTTTGAATAAATCTAATGAAGTTTAGGCTGTAATATAGTAAGTTAGGTATGAGAACAAGTTAAAGTACAGTGTATTGTATGCCACAGATGTACAGTCTTCTCAAGCAGGCATTATCAGACAGGTGCAAGACTGAACTGCGATGTGACGCACACACACACACACACACACTAACCAAGGCCACACATTCCCCATATTCAGCCCAACCTGCCCCTGCCCCCACCCCTGTCTAACATACTGCATTTGTTTAGAGTTCAGTTTTATTGTCATCTTCACAGACACACACACATTAATTCCTTCTGCTAAGGTACAAACATGGTGCGTGTAAAATCGATCCTTTTCGGGGCTATAGTGTCTAATTATATTATTAAAATCCTAACAATCCCTCCTTTCACACCATTTCATGGTGTGAACAACTTACTGGGGATCATCCACGAACTCCTCAACCTCCATCCCATCCAATGCAAACTCATCACTATCATCACCACTCAACAAAGGCAACTAATAGGGTGGGGGATGGGGCATGTTTTCCTTGGTCCGAGCCGTGGTGATGAGTCTGTTGAGCAAGGTCCTAAAGCAAGGGATGCAGCAGCAGCCACAGGTGACTAGGATAGCTGCAAAGATAGCTAGGGAGAGGAGGCAGGATGCAATTAGCCCTGTCCATTTGCTGAATGCAGTTTTCATCCAGCTATCTAGGGGGTTGTTAATTCCAGAAAATACAATTTAGTGTTAAATTCTCTTTCACACAACTTTCTTCACAACTTTCTCCAAACCATCTTTTTTCAAAATCTGCATCTTCTATGATCAGTGTTTGTGTTGGTGTGGTGCATTCACCCTCTTGATGTGTGATGTGTTCCTCGCGGTCTCGTTCTCTGTTCAAAGTTGCTGGTTCCTCCCTCTCCTCCATCCCCGCCTTGGTTCAATCAGCCTTGTAAGCTTGTTGCTGTTTCTTCGGACAATTTCTGCCCAATGTCCCTTCTCTCCACAGTGAAAACAAATGTCCCGATCATCATTCCATTTGCCGTCTCCCCTTCTTCTTTTTCGTCATGTCTAATTAACTTCTTCACATCAACGGCATGTGTTTTGATTGAGTTCTTCCCGAGTCCCACTTGATGCCTGTACGTTTTAACAGGCTGGCAACATCAGGTCACTTCAATCATCGCGATTTGGGCTGGATCCTGTCCCAGTCCATATTGCCCCTTGTCTGGTGCGAGGGAAGAGAGGAGTTGCAGGTCTGGAATGTTATTAGCTGGAAAAGGTTGTTGTGGAGCCTGGGCTCCTGCCTGTGGAACATCCGCTTCTGGTGGAGTTTGGTGTTGTCTGGTTGTCGTCTTCTCGGCGGGGAAGAGTCGAGGTCGGAAACCTGCATTTGGAGACACTGAGACATTTGTGAGGAGTTATCTGTCCCTGCCAGTGTGTGTTTTCTGTCCCTTTGATGCAATTCTTCTAACCACATTCCACATTCGATCTCTATTCAGTTAAGGATATATCATTTCACAGTACCAATTTTGCTTGGATATGTGTAAAAGTGCAAGGAACCCTCTAATTTTGTGCACTATAAAAATATTATGGTTGGCGGTCTCGATAGCAAATTTTGTTGGATTATATATTGTCATAACTCTAGAACCATTTTAGGAAAAATTATCTGCGTGTTTCTCTTTGCTCATATGGAACTCAGAGGTGCTAGGTCTTCGTCAAGTCTTTGTTCTTCTGCGTCTGTCAAGTCTTTGTTCTTTGTCAGTCTTTTTTATCTGTCAGTCTTATTCGTAACATGTTATGGCCTCGGCGTCTTTTAATTTGTGCCCGATTCAAGCAACGGTGTGTCTGGCTAGTTAAGCTCCTCACTTGTCAGTGCAGGCAGCCCCTTCCTCCAGGTACACACCCTAATCCTAGATTAGGTTGCACGGATGCAATCTATTGCATGAATCGTCTGTCTTTTCTCCAATCTGAATTAGTTTTAAGGGTTCGTGCGTCACAGAAGTGTGGAACGCGTCCCGCGCAGGTCCTGGACCTGGCTTTTTACCTCGTTTCTGTTGCGCCAAGACAGGGCCTCAAACCCTTTACAGGGCCTCAGACCCCTCACATTCATTGCTTCCAACAAAAAAAAACACAGAACTGTATTACTTTACCTCCTTTCTCCTCTCCGCACACTCACAATCTATATCAATTCCTATATAACTAATGCAGAATTTGTTTTAACAGGTTTTCTGCTTACCTTTTAGTTTGTGAGAATGTGGAGAATCGATCGGAGCGGCCTCGACCTTTGGGTCTCCGGTCTTTCTGGTCAAAACTTCTCTTCGAGATCACGTCAGGGTCACCAAATTTGTCGTGTTCTTTTATCCCGAAATATGAGAAGATATTGGTTCAACAAGTATTTATTCAGAAGCAATGAAAAAGGTACAGCATAACTATGTGCACATAACTATGTGCACATAGTTATGGGCACTCAATACACAGCCTCGGCTCTCTAATAGCACGGGGTAGTCAAGAGTGGCCCCGAACGGACGGCGGGTGCCATATTTATAATAGTAGGTTGGTCAATGGCGAGGGGGAGTCACGTGGTTAGTAGCACAGGCATGGTCCCAGCCTCTTGGCACTGGAATCCACCAATGATGAGGAGCCGCTCCCAGGTTCGCCCCTCCTTTGACAGTTGCTGGGAAAATCTTCACATTTCTGACAGTTTGGTTTGGTGTTTTAAAACAAGCCTGTCCTTCAGACCCTAGTGGCTGCTGCTTGAATTCTTTCTAAGGGTATGTCACAGCTTCTTATGGAAACAGTGCATTCATGTATATGTGATGTTTGAATAAAGCTAATGAAGTTTAGGCTGTAATATAGTAAGTTAGGTATGAGAACAAGTTAAAGTACAGTGTATTGTATGCCACAGATGCACAGTCTTCTCAAGCAGGCATTATCAGACAGGTGCAAGACTGAACTGCGATGTGACGCACACACACACACACACACACACACACACACACACACTAACCAAGGCCACACATTCCCCATATTCAGCCCAACCTGCCCCTGCCCCCCCCCCCCCCCCTGTCTAACATACTGCATTTGTTTAGAGTTCAGTTTCATTGCCATCTTCACAGACACACACACATTAATTCCTTCTGCTAAGGTACAAACATGTTGTGCGTAAAATCGATCCTTTTCTGGGCTATAGTGTCTAATTATATTATTAAAATCCTAACAGTCACAGTGTCTTAATGAGCACAGTGCATTCATGTATGTGTGGTGTTGAATGAAGCTAAAGGAATACTGTAATATATATAAAGGTTTATGTATGAGAACAAGTTTAAGTACAGTGTATTGTATGCCACGGATTACAGTCCTAACACATAACAAAACATGAATTCTTTCTGTTACGGTACAAACATGGTGCGTGTGAAACTCTTATCCCGCCTCCACGCCTCAAGTCTGTGTTACTTTAACAGACATTACAGCACATTGCACATTTACATTGCACTCCTGTTTTTGCATTTTACTTTTTACTTACTTTTTATATCTTTTATCTTTTATATCTTTTTATTTTATATTGTTTGTTTTTTTTTATGTTGAAGTACTTATTGTGTTTTTATGTTTTATGTTCATTGTATGCACCTATATGCCAAGGCAAATTCCAGGTAGGTGTAAACTCTACTTGGCAATAAATACTTTCTGATTCTGATTCTGATTCTCCTGTGGGAAATATGTGTTTAATAGTTTTAGAGCAGCGCTTGGCTGCAGCTGTTTGAGCCGCAGGAATCTGTGTTGTTGCTTCGCAGGTTTTCAATAATAATAATAATATTTCGCCCAAAGGAACGGAATCAAAATCAACTGAGACATGTCTGAGTAACAGGGATCTGAGAATATTAAAGGAAATAGACTGTTACAGGAAATTCTGTCTTCCAAAACGTTTAGTTCATGAGGACAATATCCATATCAATCAATCAATCAATCAATCAATCAATCAATCAATACAATGATTCACCTTGTGTGAGCAAGTTGTATGTCTGCATACTGTGCTGACGACAATCGTTGTGTCTCCGTACGAGAGCAGCAAGAAGATTCAAAGTTTCAAATGTTCCAAGATCTTTATTGTCACTATTCTCAGGTACAAAGAAATGAACAGAGGATTCACTCTACAGTCAAAATATATAACGATAGTAATCGACTTTATTAATAAAGAACCTTTAAAAACACAGTTAAACAATAAAACACAATGAGGAGGGGGGGGGGGGGGGGGTCAGTAGAAATGCTGCAATTCACCAAATTATAAAGTACATGCTGACAGTACATCTACAAACAGGCCGAGCGTTATAGTTTGATTAATTAAACACAATCACAAGTATCACTGATATTATTTTCTATATACTATTTAGTGTTAAAAGTTAAACATATGTCTGACCTGCAGGGAACATGGGAGGGTAAGTCATCTTTTGAAAAACAATTGTGTATATATATATATGAATTAACTCTTGAGGACTACAGTGAGATGTGGAGATGGAAGATTTCATTCTTGTAATTTCCTTATCCTCACCAATAATGATAATACAAAAAAAATAGAGATTTGAACTCTACCATGTTCCAAGCTGTGTGTTACTGATTCTCTCACCTTTGTCTCTACGACGTCTTTTGAACATATTTATGGCCCGAGCACCGAACAGTGGGAGGCCCTATTGAAATTGTAAAGATTATTAATTTTATTCAGGCAAATGAATTGGCTTTTTGAGCGCTTCAGCATGCTCAACTTCTTACCAAACTTTGCAGAAAATTAGAAAGTGGTGAAAATGTACGTATTCTGGAGTCATTTTAAATGGGCGTGGCAAAATGGCTCAACAGCGCCCCCTGGAACGCGTTCGCATTGACCAATCTTCACAAAAATCGATACACAGGTGTATCATGACCAGACAAACCAAAAAGTCTCAAGGGGCATTATTTTTCACATTTTTACTCGAGGGAAAACCTAGGGGCTGCGTTCTAGGTGGCGCTGTTGAGCCATTTTGCCACGCCCATTTCTAAATCCTCCAGAATACGTACATTTCACCACTTTCTAGTTGATCAATGTGTTTTTATGTGGATCTTCATCAGTTTGCTCGACTTCATGGATCCACACAAAATCTAAATGATAGAAAACATTTTCCATGAAAGTAAAAAACAAACCAAAGATAAAGAAAATAATGAAATCTTTTTACACACGTGGAAAAGTCGACAGGAGAAATAAAAACGAGTGAGAAGTAAAAGGAGAAATAAACAAAGCTTTAGAATAACGAGTTTAACTTTTAAATTCAGCAGATTTCTCTTGAAGAAATAAACATGATGAAAAAAATCTGTATCTCTTACTGCTCTGATCCAGCGTCACAGAGACATTCACAGGTAACAGCTTCAAGGGACCTATAGTGCTAAAGTATGGAAACATCTTCTCAGTGAAAGTGTGTGTGAAGGTGTGAATGTGTTTGTTAGAATCAGGATCAGAGAACGACAGTTCTCCTCTGTTCCAGTCCAGTTTCACTCTGATCCTCTGGATCTTCTGCACAGAGAGATCAGATCCTCCTGATGGTGACGCTGCTGAGTATTTACCTTCATAGAACCTTATTCCCCATAATCCAGACAGATCGTCTCCCTTCCTCTGGGCAGACTCTGCTATTACACCCAGTGACCAGAGTGTACTGTCTCCAAACAGGACGTCCCAGCTGTGAGTCCCTGAGTTAAAACCCTCAGATCCCAGGACTAATGGATAATGATCAAACCTCTCTGGATTGTCAGGAAGCTTCTGTTTCCATCCTCGTCTCAAACTGGTCAGATCTTCAGACAGGACGAGTCCTGGATGAGCAGAGTTTGGGTCCAGAACCACAGGACTGTAGGAGACCACGTCCTTCATCTTGTTCCAGATGTTGAAGCTCAGGTTGCCCAGATGTTTGGCCTTGTCTATCAGAGCTCCTGAGGCCAGCTGTGGATCATCCAGCAGGGGGCGCTGCTGGACTCGTTCCACTGCAGCCTTGTAGTTGAGCAGGAACGAGACGTCTTCAGCTCTCAGCTCGTCCTCTGTGGTTCTGATTGTGTCTGAAAGAGCCGTTATGTCTCTGCTCAGAGACTCAATCTTCTTCTTCATCATCCGACTCTTCTGCTCCTCTTCCTCCCTCAGTGCAGCCATCCTGGCCTCCTCTTCCTCCTCCAGAAACTGATGAAGCTTTTTAAACTGCTCCTTGATCAGCGTCTCTGTGAGTCCGGCCTGGACCTTAATGTGTTCTGCTGTTTGTTCAAACTTTACTTTAACACGTTCAAAACACCGTAACTTCTTCTTCAAGGGCTCCAGAGTTTCCTGAAGCTGCTTCTTGTGTTGTTGTGCAGCTTCATCGATGGGGCTGAATCTGTGGCCGGTGTGTTTCTCTGAATCTCTGCAAACGAGACACACTGGCTGCTGATGGTCCAGACAGAAGAGTCTGAGTTTCTCTGAGTGCAGACTGCAGAGAGCATGTGAAGAGCTCTGATCTCTCTCCTGTACGAAGATCTCACACAGGTTCTTTAACGCCAGGTTACAAGGTGGTTCTGACCTTGAAGATCTTCTCTCACAAAGTGGACACTCTTTTACTTCTTTGTCTTTCCACCAGCTCTTCACACAGTCTTTACAGAAGCTGTGGCTACATGACAGAAGGACAGGATCTCTGAAGACATCATGGCAGACGGGACAGCAGAGATCCTCTTCTGATCTGGAAGCTATTGAGTCTCCAGGTGAAGCTGAAAACAGACAGTCAGTCAGTCACAGCTCAACAAGCTTCACTGAGGTTCACTTCCCCTCTGAGTCGAGGTGTTAAACTCACGGTCAGTGTGTGGAGCGTCGGCAGGTTGTAGCTTCACTCTTCTCTCCTGTAGCTGGACTCACTCAGGACGTTTGGTCTGGTCTGGTCTGGTTTGGTTTGGTTTGGAAGGTGAATGTGATCGTCTGGTTTTCAGCCTGCGTCTCTTCCGGGAGGAACAGATGCTTCCTGGTTTCTCAGGTGAGTCAGGAGAGGGTGGAGCTTCAGATGCTGGATGATAAAACCTGTAAAACCTGAAACAGATGTACAAGCAGCTCTGCTGCCAGTATAAACTATGCACCCCCCTCATGGACTGCACTCTAACACTTTAACTCTTCACTGCCAGATTCATCTGCCTGTGAAATACCAACGGTTCATGTGCAATACATCCACTGTACATATCTTTACTGTCTTTACACTGTATACATTAGTTTAATCATATATTTCTATATTTTTTAATTCCTCCCACTTTAGTATTACATGTTTCTTATTACCTGCTGATGTCTTTTTGACTCTTGCTGCTATAATACGGCAAATGTCCCATTCATCTGCCTGTGCAATATCAACGGTTCAGACGGTACAGTCCCACAATGGGACATGTGCAGTGTTACAGCAGCAAGAGTCAAAAACTTTTGTCATCCCCAAGGGGGCAGGATGACTGAACACAGGTGAAACAAATTAGGAACAGGTGAAGAAAATCACAAGAGCTGGAACAGGACAAAGACAGGAAATAAAGCTGGAGACACACAAGGAGCATCATTTGAAAATAAAACAGGATAAGGAGAACTCCAGAATCAAAAGCGTCCAAAAAAAATCCAAAAGCTGTTTAGTAAAGCTCAGAGCCATGACGTTTACAGCATTGATTAACTTATTAAATGATAATAAAATACAAAATTGCTTATACAGGAAGTACCTACGCGATTTTATTTTGAAGTTTAAGCGTTCACTTCCTGTCTAACGGTCGACTTTCGTTTGAGCGGCAAATTGACCGCGCACCGGACGTGAACCGGCAGGTAGCGCGCACCGGACCTGTCCCCACAGAGAACAACAGAGAAGACCTGCAGACTGTCCCGTGTGGTTCTACTTCTTCGTTATCAGCGCCATTGCAATAATTGTAAGTATTCAGTATGAAATTAAGAATGTTTGCTACTTTAGCTACACAGCTAAGCTAGCAATTAGCCTTGTCGGGAACTTAGCTAACTGGAATGATGTGCGGGAAAGTGTTGATGCCAAACGCCATGATACATAGCAGTCAGTTGTTTTTTTTTAATGTGTTCATAATGGAAACTCTGATTTTAACATCCAGGTAAACCAGTCTGTGTTGGAGTACGCTCGTCCTCTTGTGAAAGCCAGAAGCTAATGTTAGCCTCTGCCACCTGTTGCTCATCGTCTTGTTTGTCAAGGTACGTTTAGAAGTTAAATGTATGTAACGACCAACCGATTCATGTGGGGGGGGGGACATATCTTCACTGTCGGTTGCTGCAGAGTAATGTGTGTGCCCGACTTATGTATGTGCACAGACTTTACTCCTATCTCCTTGGCTTCAATGAGATAAAATTACAGCTACACCTTTAGTTAGCTATTTATTACTTGATACTCAGGAATATGGGGACAAATCTGAGTCTCGGTCTGTGTGTGTAATCGGATATGTGAATGTATACATGGATCTGCAAATCTGTGTTTAGAGTATGTGTGTGTGTAAACAGATTTGACAATGTCTTAAAAAAAAATCTTCAAATCTGTATTTAAATCTTTGCTTTATCACATTTGCAAATATGTTCCAAAAATATATTACACACACAGAGTATCTGTGTGTGTGTAATCAGATTTGAAAATGTGTAAAGAAAAAAATTCTCAAATGTATTCAGATTTGAAAGGCTATTTATATCTGTAAATGTGTTGACAATCTGTAAACACATACATGGAGATCAATGGCTGAAAAGATACAAGTTAGTTTTACTACAATAATGTCCCCATACAGGAAACACTGTGTGCCTGTGCATGTCCACACAGTGAGCATAGCTGCTGCTCTCAGCCCTGTCTTTCTACATTTCATATTCGTCATTTTGGGGTAATGATGTCAGCAAGTGACGACACGTCCAATGCTTGAGTGTCACGTCTCTGCTCAACTGAACGGCCAATGCTACACATTCCAAAAAGAGCAAGGGGCATTAAAACCTGCTTGTTGTGTCCAACTAGCAGCGATAAGGGCGGCAGCTGGTGTCTCCTTTTCAAACTGGTCACAGGAACCCTCTCATGGAACTCCCTCCTTGATTCAAATCAGTTTGGATTGAAGAGCAGTGAAATGACTCTCGGGCTCCACGTCTTTCTGTTCTTTACACTATGAGTATCCTCGACAAGGTGCGTTCTGGATGTGAATCCTGTCTCAGCAGCCTTTCTTTCAATGCGATATACCCTACTTCCTTCTTCCTAGGGCCCAAGTATCTGCTTGCATGTGTTCTCATATCAGTACTAAGCAGATGACACCCAGCTACACCAGTCATCCCCACCACATGACGCCCTCCGGCCCAGATATCTGCTCGTATCTTACACGCATCATCACGGGTGAGGGAACGCCACCTTCCACCGATCGGCTCTCACACTGAGCTCTTTGTCATTCCGACTGATCAATTTCTCCTGCACCATTGCTCAATAGCTCATTATGCCCCCCCCCCCCGGCTCTGGGTAATGACCGTGGTTATCTGCCACCTCGTCTGCTGCAGTGTCTTTCAAGCGCAGGGAAACCTTCCAGAGCGCAGTGGTGCGCTTTCGAATCCACGTAGAATCGCACGTCCCTCCGCTGCTCCTTGACCTCCGCTGCTCCTTGACCCCCCGCTGGCTGCTCATCGCCGCTTGAAACAAAGTCAAGAGCCTAATGTTTGCCTACGGAGACAAACTCAATTTTACAGACTTCTGCTGCTTCTCAGCCACTTCATTCGGCCAAGGAACATCTGGCGTCCCTGCACACGAGGCAACCACAGCCTGTTAGTGGTCATTCAATTTGAATGACTCTGCGTCAGTTGGGTGAATGATAATGAACTCACATATATACAGTAGATATAAGGCTTGTGTCACTACCTGTGGAAGACCAGCAGGGGGGCTGCAGTATTCGTCTTCCTGTGGAGCTGTGCAATTACTTTTCTTTTGTTGGAGAGCAGTCACTCAGAGTTGGACTGTTTCTATCTGTGCCTTGCAGGTGACTGAGTGCTGTGAAAGGCGCGGACAATAAAATGTATTATTATTAATATTATTATTCTTAGAAAAGACAGATTCTGACGTCTTTATATGTGAAACTATTACGGAAACGAGCCGGATGCCACATCACAACATTGTGGTTTGGAATGAGAAGCTGAGGACTTGGAGTTGTGTGACGTTCTGTGAGGCGCTCGTGTCGGACTGAGCTCCTGCTGCTCTGCAGAGGCCTGGAGCCGAGGGTCGCTCATCTCCCCCCACACTCCTCTGCATCGGGCATAAATCACCCCCACCAGCTCAGACCTCCAGGTGTGTTCACAAATGTGTTCGCTGGGTTGGTTTTGCTTTCTGTTCACATCTGTTACCGTCAACTCGATGCTCCGCTCATTTTCCCTCCAGAAATGTATTTGACTAAATTGATAAAAATGAGCCTCCAACAAATCCACTGAATCTATGGGGCCGATATTGTAGCATTACTTTCTCTCTCTGTGTGTGTGTGTGTGTGTGTGTGTGTGTGTGTGTGTGTGTGTGTGTGTGTATAGAGTTGTGAAACCTTTTCTCGAATAATATTTAAGTCAATGCATTTTTGTTATATCCTGCTCCTAATCGTATAAAATAAAGTTTATTTAAATAGTTTCAAATTATTTTTAGTTCTGAGAGGATTGATCTGCTGTCCGGTTTGAAATCATGTGAATAAAATATAATTTTCAGGAGCAGGAAACATGCAGAGATTTAAATATTTATTGAAATGGTCAGCCGTCGCTGGTTGAATCATCTGTATCCAGATGATAAATAATCAGCTTCACGAGTTGGTTAAAAAACATCATCTCCAATGACTCCAGAGAACCACATAGAAGAGCTATAAAGATAATTGGTAACTACACATATGATATTATATTAAAAGACTGAGGTTAAAAGATACAAATCCCAGCCTAGTCAGCGTTTAGTGAACAGACAATAATACTTTCGATAATCTGTTTGTTAAACACGCATGTTCCCTGTTGAACCTCTGCTAGCTTAGAACAATCTGTTCCCTAAAGGTTAGGTCATCGTTTCCCTATTCAGCAGCACGGCCAACATATATATGTTTTATACATCCTATAATCAGTGTTGTGTATTATTTAAAAAATGTCCTCTCTCTCTGCAAGACGACTAAAAACACGAGAATCAACATCTCTGTACGTGAATAGAATCTGTATTTGTTGCTTTTAAACAAAACGCTTTCAATCTAACTATTCAAGGCCTTTTTTTGCTAATAAAAAGCATTGATTTAGTCCCACTTCTCTGCTGCTGCTGTATTTCTGCTCCCCTGAGATTAGTTTTCTTGCTTTTCGACAAAGCAAAAGATGTTGTTGATTGTTTGGGGGAAGTGATTTGAAGGTCGATGCAACACAATCACTGGTGTTTGTGTGAGAGACAATACGGAAGTCTGAAGCACACACACACACACACAGACACACACAGAGGAAGGAGGTTTTATTTCCTGTCACCTTCTAACTTAAGGGAAGTTCTTCGGTTGCAAGGTGTTGCATGGTTCAGGGAGTCGGAGGCACTGGAAGTCAGACCCCGATTTTCAAACCTCTGTGGAATCTTGTGTTTTTCTTGTCTTGTGTCGAAACTTCAGAATTATTCCTCCTCATTAGTGAGACGCCTCAAACTCTTCTACAAACTTTTCATAGTTTGTGTGCAGAGCTTTTTTTTTTATAAAACTTTGGTTCATCTGCACTGAAGATTTTATACTCAATGTTTTTCATCAAATGAAACAGAATTTTCTTTATTAATGTTCACGTGTGTGGATTTTATATAAGTTTGAACTATTTAATAACCTTTTTTTCATACATCACATGTCGACTATTTCAGAGTCACACAATCTTCAGAGCCAAGTTCACAGCTTTTCAAAATAAAAGCTGTGTAATTCAGCTCAATATAAAGCCCAAATCATAGGAGTGATAGGAGCAGGAAGGGGCAGGAAGGGACAATGGTTTTGGACAATGGAGCTCAGAGGAATAAGATGTATTAAGCTTCGTTACTTGCATCACCAGAGTCTAAGAACAGAAACAGTCTCCCTGCTTGTTTGAAGGTTTTCTGCTTTGGAAGGCGAGACAGCTTCACTTCCTGTAGGCACAGTTTGCATTAGCTGCCGCACAGACCCACGTACCGAAGGGAAATTACACTGACTGCAAACCCTATTACCTCAGTGGACAACTTCAATACGTCAAAAGGAATTGTGGTGAAATGGGGAGAAGGCGTTTGTTTACCTGCATTACAGAAGGCTGTCAGTTTGCAGCGGCACAATGAGGTCGACAGAACAAATGATATATGTGAAGTACGCTGCTACAGGTTGTTTGAACGCATCTTTGCATCCCACATCATTATAGGAATCCAAAGCCGTGGACTTGAACTTCAAAGCTGGAGAGAGCGGTGCTCGGGCTTAATGGCCGCCCGGCTGATATCCAGGTGCTTTCACAGCTTATCCAGCAGGTATCAGGAGCTGCTGGGAAAACCTGGGAAATGCAAATGTGGATATAAAAAAACCAGGCCAATTAACAAGTAAGAGCTGAAACACACGAGGCTGCTCAGTCCCACACCTCCGCCTCCCGCCCCCCCTCCCCCCACATCTCCGCTCGCACCTCTGATCCCCGGGAGCCTTGTTCAGCGCCGTCTCCTCCCGGATGCAGCAGCCCATTAAACGTGCTCCAAACATGCTGCGGTTTCTCTTGTCCAAACAATAATGTTATTCTGGAGATAATTAAACTGTCAGTCCTGGATAGAGAAAACAACCCAGCGTGTCAGAGTAAAGGAAAGTGAGACGCGATGCAGTTTCAAAGATTCCTCCTCCAACAAGCTCAGTGCTCCATTGTTTCAAGACGCCTGCAGGTTGAGGCGCAGTCACCAGCACCGTCTTATTCTTAGTTCCCACTCTCGAGTCGAGGAAGAGGCAGCTCGCTTCACCTGAGTTTGTTTGTGAAAACAGTTTCTCAGGCGGTGACAGTGATTTCAAGCTGTGTAGATTCAGCGGGGGGGGGAAGCCGGAACTGCAGAGAAGTGCAGCGAGTCGTGTCGAGGAAAGTAGACGTGCCCCGAGAAAATCTTCAAACTGATGTAAAAGACAAATAGATGTGAGGGAAAAGCTTTATTTAGTGTTTTAATAGGTCACCTGGGTTATGCTCTTCAGACACTGAAGATGGTTCTTTATTTTCATGCCTGGAGTTTGGACGTTAACGTGCGTGAGACACATTCAAAGAAACGAGAAGCAAATGGAAAACTGCTGTGCGCTGTTATCTCATGTTTCACCTGCAGTTCACCTCAAGTTTAACTTCCTTCTTCTTCTTTCCTCAGCGTCCACTGTCTGATCAACATTCAATCAATCCTTTTTTATTAGTTTTCATTTCTACAGTTTGTCTCGTAGATCGTAACAAGGTGCGACATCCTCTGTTCTTCACCCTCAACAAGAGGCAAAGATAAACTTTATGGGTTTCCTTTCTTTTCACAAATTACATTGAAAAGCAATCATATATGAAGCAGTAGCCATTGGTAAAGAATACATATTACAGCATAAATGTGAAATACAATAACATTTCGTCTGCAGAAACTCGAACTCTTCTCTGAAGTCCTTTTGAATTTTTAATGCTGGAAAAATGCTTTAACATTTCAGGAGAGAAAATCCACTCTTCCTTTTCTGTCCTCGTACTGAAACTGTTGTTTCAGTTCAACTTCATGTATAGATGTTGTGAAAGTACCACTGATACTTCACGTTCAAGTGTTGTCGTGTCACTTCACATCTATAGAATCTACAGAGCTAACGAGAGAGACACTCTTTCTTTTCGGAACAAACAACATTTGATTGTGTGAGAAACACGAAGCGACAAGTTGTTCAGGACCCGATTTAACGGAGCGAGACCATCGAACACTTTGCGTTGTCCTCTGATTGTTCAGCAGCTCTCTGTGTGTGTTTGTGTGTGTGTGTACACTGAGTGCTCAACACAATCCAGCTGCTTTCACACTGAAGACAGTTAATGAATATGGAGATGCGGCCTTTCACCGGCGCTCACGATGTGTTTCTGCTTCCAGCTGAAGTCATCACAGCCGTTTCCTCCGTCTCGCTCTGGAACACGTGCGTCCTTTAAGGAGAGCGCTCGGATATGAGCCACTTCAGGCAGCAATAACAAATGTTCCTCCTTTGTCTAACGTGTGGAGCTCTGTGCAATCTTAAATATCATAATTATGGTCTTTAAACCTGCGGAAAACGTTCCTTCCCCTGCTCATGTCGGAGCACAGCGGCTCTGAACAACGTTTTACACAAGTGAACACACAACTCAACACAAAGCCCCTCGAACACTGTTAGAGACCTATTGTGTGAATTCCCACGGCTTCATCCAATGACACTGAACGGATCAGTGAGCAGAGTTCAGTGCAACTCGCTTCATTACAGATTCTGTTCAGCATGTGAATAAATGTGCTGCTGAATTCAGAACAATGAACCAGCGAATCAGGACAAACGTGCTTCACACTCACGTACGACACCGGAGCTGAATGAGAACACGTTGTCTGCAGTTAAGTTTTAAGTTTTAATACTTTGCTGATTTAATATACGAGTGTTCCCCGATTTGACACACGTCTGTGATCGTTCCCATGTCTCACAACATTTACTCTAATATGAATTCCTCCTATAAGAGAATCAAAGACTCCGAGCGGAGGCAGAATCTAAAGATCTGAAGTTAAAGGGGCGAGACGTGTCGGGGAAGCAGGATTATCAATCACCGTGGAAAAGATGAACAACACACGGCACAGATTGATACTCGCCTTCTCCAAAAGACTTTAGTCCCAATTTGATCAAATGATAATAATGGCAGCAACACATGTTAGAATGAGACGAAGGCCTTTCCAGGTGAAATTGCGGGGGAATGGATTCTATCTCCCGTAAACGGTTCACAGAAACAAAAGCCTCGTCCGAGTGGAATTGATGGAGGTGGCTTTTCACGGCGTGATGCATTTCACAAATTAGAGGACGCTGTTTTTCCAAAGGCCAGAGTGTTATTGCCTGGCGATGCAACAAAACATCCAGCTGTCGAGACGCCTGTGTGTTGACTGAGAGTCATCACGTAGAGGGGAACGCCGAGGTACACCCGCTCGAAGACGTTTAGAGAGGAGTCGCGGTTACGTGAAAGTGAATTGTACCCTCTGAGCCGTAAAGAAGCTCGATCCTCGTCCCAGGAGAGCGGCGAGGTTCAGATCCCCGTGTGCGAGGGGTCATAACGCTCGACCGCACACAGCTTCCGCTGGACGCCTGCGACAGGGAGACGCTCCCTCTGGTCGGCGGGAGTCTGAACACTTGGCTCATTGTGCACAGTTTGCTGCTGCCACACGGGGCCGGTTGAATTCATCCGCCTCCTGCCGTCGGTTTGGGTTCCTGCAGCTCTGAGTGGGTGTGAAGCTAAAGAGGATTTAGATTAGAGAGAAGAAGCTGAGAGGCTGTTTCTGTGGTCGCTCACATGACCACGCTATTTAAAAAAAAATAAAAGTGATCATCACACTTTCCCCACGGCCCAAATTTACATATTCCGGGCTGTGTTCAGTCTGGATGAAACATGTATTTAAATGTGGTGCGTTGGAACTGCTGTGATTCGTAACTACGGCAACTGAGAAGTTTATTCTTCACGTTCTTCTGGAAGAAAAAGGTTTAAATACATGTTTAATACTCTTGATGTTAGTCTCTGCCTTTGCACATAAAAAACAAGATTAATTAACTATGAGCTTATTGTACTAACTTCATTATAAAACACTAATAGGACAAACCTCTTCAGTTGAGCAGCTGCTGCATCTGTAGACAACTTTACAATCATCGACGGCAGATCCGCATCTCGCCGCTTTCGGGCCACAGATAAACAATCGATCAGTGGCAAACCTCCGCCTCCTCTTCCAATCTGTGCGAGCGAGGAGACGGATTAAACCTCTGCTTTCTGTGGCGAAGCCAATCAACTCCGGTGACCTTTGACCTGTGGTGTTGTCTTCGCTCTGTGTCTGCGGTCGTTCTGTAAAATGAGTTATTTGCACGCAGCTCCTGAGGAGACGGTGAAAACGCCGTGTGCGTGATCCTGTGGACACACACACACGACAACAACCTGAGACTTAAACATCTATTAAAACATAATTAAGTTTTTGTGAAGAAGCAGGAGGAGAAGTGCACTTTACATCCACTGCAGAAATAACCAGCTCCGATGTGAACAAACAGCAAAACAGACAAGTGAGTGTGAAGAGGTTCAGAGGAGCCGTCAGCAGATTGGTGTGGAGGGTTTGTAATGTAGATAAGAGACGTGTTTCATGTGAGAAACAGGGTTTTGATAACGTTACTTGACTCGTTTGGCTCTGATGGTGTTTGTCAGCACGACGTTCGCAGGGAGCTGCAGCTGTCTGTGGAAATGTGTGATGAAAACATGAATAACAAGGACATTATTCTGCTAATTCCAAGGTCTTGGACATCGAGCTCCCAGGAGGTGGGTCTGGAAAACCTTGCACAGGCAGCTGCATGCACGTGTCAAGGCTGGATTCAGTGCACGAGAGGAAGCAGAGAGCGTGACTCCGCCAAGGCCGCGCTACTCACCGAGTCTGAGAGTATCCGGATCAGGATTAAACAACTAAACTCACATTAATACCAAATCCTGCTCATTTCTGGAGAGAGTTCCAGGATCCTGTTCATCTGTGAGAGGATGAAATGTTCCGAGTCACAGTGAGTCACAGTCATCACTGTCAAGTAGAGTCTGTTTAAAATGTTGCTGCTGGGAACAAGTCAAATGATGGAAGAGACTAGAAGTGGAAAAGAAGAATTACTGCACTGTGGTTTCATGCCTCAGCCTCTACATCATTTTATTTCTAGATTCATACAAGGTCACTGCGACCTTCACCTCTGACCCCTGATCAGTTTATTCGTGAGGCCGAGGCTGAAGTTTTGTGTCACTACACAACAGTAACTTCATGACTCATGTGTGTAACCGCAGATCCAACGTGACGACAAGTGGCAGCAGCCGCAGATTCAAACTAACATCGCTGTGACATTCGGTCCCTTCGCTCCGCTGGCCCAGTTTGAGCAGGTTGTCATGGTCCCGCAGGACGAACCCACTGATCCGACTGGGCTGACTCGCCCCCCCGAACAGGAATCAAACATTCATGTTCCCCTCCAGATGAACTGAGACAGTTTTATGGAGACGACTTTATGATAAAGACTCTTAAAGACACGTCTGTCAGATACGATGTTGGTGGCAAACACGTTTGAACCTGTCATATTAACAATGGTAATAATACTAACTATTCATAGAACAACAGAAATCTAATTAAAGTTGAGATGTAAGTAAATAATAATGGTGATAATAATGATATAGATGAAATGTCTAATATCCACGAGTAAATTCAGGAATATGCCTTTAGAAATAAAGTCCAAAGACTAATCTAGAAAATTAAAAGTTCAATACATTTTTCATCATTGGATTCTGTAATATTTGGTTGTTCTTGAAGTGTTTGTGTTTCTGCTAAGTTTGTTTTTAATCCAAAAAAAAGGTGTGGAACATCATGATTGACAGCTGAGACTGGCGTCCATCTTTGTTTACGGTTCAAACTCAGTGTCGTGTCATTCTGGGACAGGGTGAAAGAAATATTCATGAAGACAGTGACTGTAAATACAAGTGTGAGATTGTTCTGTTGACAACTTGTCAGGTTTGTTGACGCTGGTACAGACGCTTTTTATTTTTCTAAATCCTCAGACAAATTAATGACTCGTGATTTCAGACCCAGCCGAGGTGCTGATAATAAATATAATAAGAACCTGTGGTGTGTTGCTTCAGGAACAAGAAATCCTTTCACTTGTGTTGATCAGTATTTATCCTGATCCAGGAAACATCCTCTTGACTTCTGGGTTTATTCTGTTTCCTGGAAATATTTTATATTTTTCAATGGTTGAGCTGAAAACATGTTTTTTCTTGTATTATCGTTGTGCTGCTTATTCCTCAGCTACAGGCTGAATGTCGTGGAACAATGAGGAGCAGCCAGGGACACGGTAAACAGAGGAGGAGGAGGAGGAAGAAGGGGGGGGTGTAGGAGGAGGATAATGATGTGTTACAAACAGACTAGAAGGTTCACAGGGAGCCTGTTTGGTTTGTTTGTCTTGACAATGAACTAGAACAACAGCAACCAGCCTGTGAGCACGTCCCAGCAGCAGGATCGGAGAGGAAGAGTTCTGTTGATCCTCTCGGCTCCAGGTGCGTCATCGATGTGCCGACAGTGCATGTGTGTGATAAGAGGTCAGAAGTGCAGAGGGAATGTGTGAGTGGGTCGATACCACGGAGAAAACGTATAAACTCGTTAACTCCTCCTGAGAACAGTCATTCAATAATGGTGTTCTTCATTATTTAGATTGAACCACTGGGAGTTATTTACCAGGTCAGCGTCGTGACATCAGAGTCGTGATGATGTCAGCGTCGTGATGATGTCAGCGTCGTGACGTCAGCGTCGTGATGATGTCAACGTCGTGACGTCAGAGTCGTGACGTCAGCGTCGTGATGATGTCAGAGTCGTGATGTCAGCGTCGTGATGATGTCCGCGTCGTGACGTCAGAGTCGTGACGTGATGACGTCAGAGTCGTGATGTCAGCGTCGTGATGTCAGAGTCGTGACGTCAGCGTCGTGATGATGTCAGCGTCGTGACGTCTGAGTCGTGATGATGTCAGCGTCGTGACGTCTGAGTCGTGATGATGTCAGCGTCGTGACGTCAGAGTCGTGACGTCAGCGTCGTGATGATGTCAGCGTCGTGATGATGTCAGAGTCGTGACGTCAGAGTCGTGATGATGTCAGCGTCGTGACGTCAGAGTCGCCCAGCTCTGTTCGTACCTCGTGCTCGTTCTCGGTGGTTGCAGCCGATCGCTGGCGACGCTCCACATGAGCTGAGGCAGGAAGATAAAGGAAGTAAAGCTGCTTCCAAAACAAGAGCTGGATCATCACCACAGAAATACACAGAGAACTCCTCCTCTGTTGTTTATCTCCTCGTCTGAACGTGATGTTAACGAGGAGCCAACGTTTGTTTCTACTGCAAAACTCACGTTTGGTCTCATTCAACAAACTTTATTAGTGAGGTGTGTTTTCAACATTGTGCAGATGGACAGTGTTGAGTTGTTTCTTTCACTCGGTTCATTGTTAAACTCATTAACGATGATTTGAACAATGAACAACTTGGTGAAATGCATTTTATGGAACAAACAACAAGAAGTCTTTTATTCTTTTCTTTTTTACATATATCTCCAGAGTGGCGACACCCAGTGGCCGGAGGCGTTATGTGCTCAGGCTGTCCGTCTAACTTTCCCCTGTGAATACGATATCTCAGGGAACGTCTTCAGGGAACAGATGCACTGATTAGAGTTTGGTGGTCAAAGGTCACAGTTAACTCATAACCTCACTTCTCACTTGGATTCACAGACGAGCTGATTATGTCCCAGGGGTCAAAGGTCAGGAACACATGGAGGCACTGAGCCTGTTGTGGCTGGTGGAGCTTTACAACCACAGGGTTTCATTCAAGTCACTTTCCTTAACATTGTGTGAGTGTTTATTATTATTTGTTCATATTCACTGAGTTCCCAGTTCTTTCATTGGTGGAATACTCTTTAAAAACATCCTGTTAATATCTGACCAGTATCAGGTTTTCTCATCAACTCCTCTCTCAGATAAATCCTGTCTCCTGAGATAAGGTTTCTCCGCCAGTGGTTTAGCAAGAGGCTCAAACTTGAATGCACCAAAAACCAGTGCATGCATTTGAAGTTTTGTTCACATCGGTCAAAGAAACCAAAGAAACAAAACGATGAAACCAGACGGGATCAGTCACTGGAGTGAGAATCAAATCACGGCTGAGCTCCTGAGGTGAACACCCGCTCATCCGTTTACGTCGATGTTGACACGTCTTTGTCCGTTTCCCGCAACATGATGAACACCGTTGACAAAGCAGCGAACAGACACACACACACACACACACACACACAACAGCATCCCAGCAACAACACAACCTTGTTGTTGTGTGCCTGTCGGTGTTGGGTTCTCCCAGCAGCCTGACGTCAGCCGGTGAACACGAGCTGCAGCGGCTCAGTGACACGGTTCAGAAGCAGAAGCTGCAGCGTCTCCTACTCGGTTCGTTCTCTGCTCCTTTCATTCATCAGTGGCTGGTTATATTTATACGTGTGTATATATATATATATATATATATATATATATATACCTCCCCTTTGACTTCCACAGCACATCACCCAATAATCCTAATTGTCTATCGACCTTCACATATAAACCAGACTCAGTAGAAACCAGTCATGTCTCTTAAGTTCCTTTTGAAACGTACTGAAACCTGTAGTTTTGACTTTGGAGTCTTTAAAATTAAATGGAAACACGGGGTACTTCCTGCTAGTCGTCACTCCCTCAATCATAAAGAGCTTATTCTAAATTATTCACAGGATCAACACAAAAATTACAGGAAGTCTGAAAAACAAAGCTTAACTATGGATTATAAATATCAGCTTCATGTTACAGCTCCTGCATTTTCTAGATAGTTTTATTGGAATCCTTCACATTAGTTTCCTTCATTTACCTTTAATTATAATTATTATTATTTCTGATTTATATTTGAAGGTAAAAACTTATAACTGAAGTTGTTCTTAAGTTGAAGCTCCACTGTTGGAGGGCAGGTGTAATGTGGCTGGTGCGACACTAGAGGGTGGTACTGAATCAAAAACTCTATGATGGGGGCGGTCGTGTTGATATAGTTGTCTAATAATAGTATAATATATAATATCATATAATATACAGATAATAACATGTATGTGCAGAATGATCTGTGGTGATGAAAGAAAAAATACCAAATTGTATTTGTTTGTTCATTATGTGTTAGTGACAATATTTAGAATTTAAGTATTTATAATAAACTGATGGTGAATGAGATTTATAATTTACAGTAAAACTGATTTTTATCTGTCAATGCATCACTTTATTTCTGTAGACAAACACGTGAGATCTGATTATAGTGTGTTAATAACTGTTTGTGTAGTGAACTGTTCCCAGAGAGACAGAAAAGCAGCAACACACCTTCACTGTCTGTTTATTTCTGTTTATTTTCAATATACATTTCATTTGAAAAATATAAATTCTAAAATAAACCATTTCACCGGCTCTAAGTGTCGCAAAAAAATACTAATCCAGAGCAAAAGAGGAAGTATCAGTATCCGTCTCTACGGTGAACATGACGAACAGGTTTTGGATTCTTGTCTGACGCTCACACGGGATCACAACACGCTAACAACACGTTAAGGTCCCGGGCGTCAAGTCTTCGCTTGTACTCGCTTTGTTGACAACAACTAAAAACTGACATCAGATGAAACACAGAGTTCACAGATGGTGGAAACGAGCGCGTTGTGTTTTGGTTTGAGTCGACAGGTTGTTGAGAGGATTCACAGAGGAAGAGGAGGCTCCTTCAGTTCAGATCTTATCTTCTGCTGCTGCTGCTGCTGACGACGGTTTCAAATCTGATCTGAGACACAAAGAGTCCAGACGTGCTTCAGCGAGCCCTTTAGAAAACGGATGTGGCCATTTTGTCCCGCAGGTTAGAGAGCCAAACTCCGAGCGTCCACTTTTAAACTGTAAATGTTTCGTGATGAAGCAGCTGCGAGATCAATCGTGACCAGAGGACTTTTGATTCAGAGCGAAATTAATATTGGGGCGACGGGAAAAAAGGCCAAAGTACAAGACTGTAATTATTTCAGAGCGAAGGAACTACACATCCCATAAACCATTGTGACTTCCTGCCTCTTCTCCTCCTCTCTGTGGTGAACGTAGTGTCACACTGGACGATGCGTTTCCATGGTAACGGCACCCTCATCAATCACAGCTGTCACTCTTACACCTGAGGATTGTGGGTAGTGTAGTATTTCTACTACAGGTTTATTTATTTTTATTTACTCTTCACTGGATTACAACTCGTGATCGAGGCTTGAATCTGAATTATCTGGATCTATATGAATCTGAATTATCTGGATCTATATGAATCTGAATTATCTGGATCTATATGAATCTGGATTATCTGGATCTATATGAATCTGAATTATCTGGATCTATATGAATCTGGATTATCTGGATCTATATGAATCTGAATTATCTGGATCTATATGAATCTGAATTATCTGGATCTATATGAATCTGAATTATCTGGATCTATATGAATCTGGATTATCTGGATCTATATGAATCTGATCGTGTGATAAAAGTTTGGATTCAATCTAAAGAAGTGGATTCAGGACTGAGAGACTTTATTAAAACAGATTAAGTCTCGTTTTAGCTGCGGCTGAACTATTAATTTTGTTTGTTTCTTAAATTGTGATTAAAATACTTTTCAGGACATTTTACAGTTTAAAAATGAGCCGTCAGTGCCCTCTAGTGGCCAAACACACACAGGCACTGGTTCTAAACAACCTCAGATTAAGTTTTTATCATCTACAAATTCATATAATTACATCGGCCCGAGACAAACTGATGATCTGTGTAAAGATAAAATGAAAACTGTTTCCTCCTGCAGCAGAAACATCTGGAGCCAGCCCCCCCCCCCCCCCCCCCCCGTACACACCAGTGTTTTCTAAAGATAAACTCAATAAAATTCAAATTTGTCCATTTTAAAATATACAAAACAAGAAGAAGCAAGTTTTTTTTTTTTCATTTTCACATCAGATATTTCCAACAGCAGCTGAGACAAAAAGAAAACTCTGCCCCCCCCCCCACACACACACCACACGGAACGCACGTGGACCTGACCCCCTCGTCTTTTAACCTCTCATCAAATCACATCAGTTCCGGTCGGGATGGATCTCTTATAAGCCACTTAGGTAAAGCACAAGCAAAGTACAGGATCTGCACCGAGTGTAAGTTTGGCTGAGGGGAACCGGGCCGTGGGCTCGACTGTTTTCCACCAGCAGACGGAAAAACAAAGGAACGACATTAGAAAAGGTTACGGACACACACACACGCACACGCACACGCACGCGCCATGTAATCATTAAAAAACAGATCCGAGTTTGATTTAATTTAAAACGAGTAACAAAAGCTTTTGAGGAGAACACGTGAAAGGAAAAAAATTAAGAGAGAAAGTAAAAGCATCAAAAAAAGCGATAATAAAAATAGTTCCTCATCTGCACGTTTGTTAATTTCGCTGTTAATTAACTTAAAGTTTCTATTCGCACACGTTTTCCCGTCACGAGGAAAAGTCCAAACGCTGGTTCGGCAGAAGAATCTAAAACAAGAGGTAGAGCTATAAAAACATACTTTTCCTGCTACAGGAAAATGGTATTAAGAGTAATTCGATGAATATAAAAATTCAGACGGATGATATTTATATATACTTATATATAAAAAGAGCAGGGAGGGGGGGGGGGGGGGCGCTCCATGCATGTTCAGAGCTGCAGCGTTTTACTGTGGATCGGCCATAAGTTGGGGTGGGGGGGGGGTTGCATAGAAGAGAATGTGGAGCCGTGAGGAAATATATTATTTCATCTGTTACCTGCGTTAAACTGCGTGTTTCCTGTTTGATGGAACGACGGAGGAGTGTGTGAGTGGGAGAGAATCAGTCGGTTAGAGACAGAGCGGCAGGAATGCGTCCGGCGCCGGCCGAGTGGGTCGGGCTCTACAGAGACGTTTCAGATCCTCTGCTCCTCCAGTAGAAAGAATTATCATCGTCCGGGTCCATGTCGATTATGATCTGAGGCACCGACTTCAGAGGACTCATCTCGGGGCTGGAACACAAACACAGGTAATACTTCGGTGATTAAGTTCTCTGTTCAAACTACTGTTGGTTCCGTCCACGAGGGATTACAAGACAATGCTGGTTATTAAATATTAAATCTCAACTCTGTTCTGCAGATGAAAAACAAGACATTAAATTCACTTACTTTCCAACTTGTATGTTTTAGTGTGTGAGCAGCAAACTGTGCATCGCTTACACTTTACTTATTGTGGAGAAAGGTCAGATGCATTAAAGAACTAGAATGGATGTTTAATATTTAGAAATATAAAAGGAAGCGGTTTGATGACCTGCATGATTTGGTTTTGTTTTCCTCTGCGTTCGTCTGTGAATTAGCAGGATTACGATAAAACTACAAACCAGATCCCACACCAGTTAAGGACGTGGTTTCAGAGGAGAACACGTTAGGGTCTGATGCAGGTTTCACCCCCGTCCAGACTCATGTGAGGTCACTGTGACCTTTGACCTTTGGAAACTGAAATTCACTTCCTCTTTGACTTCAGGTGACAACGGACCCAAAGTTGAAGAGAATTCCCTTAAGGAGTTTTTTTTAGGAGAAACAACATTAAATCTTTTGTTAATTGACTGAGTGACTAATTGATTCTTCACACGCTGAGTTCTAGTTTAGTTTGTTCACAGGAAAACGATCAGTCGTCACAGTTTCATGGTTCCTGAGGTTATTTGAGTTGAAAGCAATTTGCCTCCAGTCTTAGTGGGACAGGATTAGTTTTTTAGGGGGGGGGGGGGGGGGGGGGGTGACGACTCCAGTGTGACGGACACGTGTGCAAACCACTGACAACAGCTCACGTCTGAGTTTAAAGCCACTTTCTGTTTTCAATCTGCGTTTGTCCGGAAGCACGAAGATCGAGTTCAATCAAATATCAGGAAAACCCTTTTCACAAGTGTGTGTTGAGCCGCTGAGAGAGAAGTGCGTTGACCCCCCCGCTCGCCACTGTGCGCAGCGGAGGACCCGTCTTAACCCAGGAGGAGGAAGGAAACAGAACATCTTGTAAGTTGTCCACATCACAGATGTCCTGTGATCACAGCTGCTTTTCGCACATTGTCAGAAACACTAATCCTCTTTGTCGGCACGGTACGCGCCGGTGCAGCAGATGGGACGATACAGGAGCCGAACGTGACCCGTGGGTACGCCCGCCGCACGCCGGCCATCGTCAGAGGTCGTGGGCGCGACGCAGAAACCATAATCTCTTCTTCAGCGTCATAATCGTCGCTTGAAATATTGCCCAAATCAACCCACGGCTGGTTCTGCCTCTTTAAGACTGATTGTTTCCACTAAAGCTCATTTGAGTGGAGCGCTTGTCACGCAACGCACAACACGCAACGCACAACACGCAACGCACAACGCACAACACACAACGCACAACACTGACGTCACGCAACCATTTCACTGCACAACACATTTCTTCTTCATTTTCAGTCGGAAATAAATAAATAAATCTGAAATCTTCGGTGATGGAAGATGAGTTTAAGATGTCGGGATTAACTGATGAAGACTCAAATTCAAAACAGCTCAAGTCCACGAGCTTCTGTGTCTGAGGTTAGAGAAGACTGTATTTTATTTATTTAAAAACCAGCATTAATTCGGAGTTTATGGAATATTCACATTATTTTAGCTCCTGTTAGTTTGAGGGAAACATCTGGATCTTTGCTAAATTCTAATTCTGCTGTTTCTGTGAAAATGCAACAATACAAATAAAATACTATAAAAATAAAATAAGAACATAAAAGTCCACTGCCCCAGATTTAGAACTGTGTCATTTATCAAGTTCAACTCTAATTGTTCTGTTTGAGCAACAGATGCAGAGAACGCCTCCGAACGTCCGGGAGGAGACGTCTCTCCGAACGTCCGGGAGGAGACGTCTCTCAGAACGTCCGGGAGGAGACGTCTCTCAGAACGTCCGGGAGGAGACGTCTCTCAGAACGTCCGGGAGGAGACGTCTCTCAGAACGTCCGGGAGGAGACGTCTCTCAGAACGTCCGGGAGGAGACGTCTCTCAGAACGTCCGGGAGGAGACGTCCCTCCGAACGTCCGGGAGGAGACGTCCCTCAGAACGTCCGGGAGGAGACGTCTCTCAGAACGTCCGGGAGGAGACGTCTCTCCGAACGTCCGGGAGGAGACGTCTCTCAGAACGTCCGGGAGGAGAAGTCTCTCAGAACGTCCGGGAGGAGACGTCCCTCCGAACGTCCGGAGAGACGTCTCTCAGACGTCCGGAGGAGACGTCTCTCCGAACGTCCGGGAGGAGACGTCCCTCCGAACGTCCGGGAGGAGACGTCCCTCAGAACGTCCGGGAGGAGACGTCCTCAGAACGTCCGGGAGGAGACGTCTCTCAGAACGTCCGGGAGGAGACGTCCCTCCGAACGTCCGGGAGGAGACGTCCCTCAGAACGTCCGGGAGGAGACGTCTCTCAGAACGTCCGGGAGGAGACGTCTCCGAACGTCCGGGAGGAGACGTCTCTCAGAACGTCCGGGAGGAGACGTCTCTCCAGAACGTCCGGGAGGAGACGTCTCTCAGAACGTCCGGGAGGAGACGTCTCTCAGAACGTCCGGGAGGAGACGTCTCTCAGAACGTCCGGGAGGAGACGTCTCTCCGAACGTCCGGGAGGAGACGTCTCTCAGAACGTCCGGGAGGAGACGTCGGAGCTGAAATAAAAACATCTCTGCACTAAAGTAAACGGCCGTTAAGCTAATTAGCCTCCAAGACCTTTAAAGGTCAGTCCTACGTTCTGCGTTAGCTCGTTAGCTCGTTAGCTCCACTCACGACCTTCTGCGACCTTTGATGCCTCGATCATCAATACATGTAAAATGAAATCAGTGGCAGTTTTATTTGTGGCTCACACACACACACACGTTCACACACACACACACACACACACACGTTCACACACACACACACACCTGGACAGGCAGTTGGCCTGGTAATAGCGAAGCTGCTCAGCACGATGTGTGGCGGTCAAGGAATGAAGGGGACTTCTCTCCTGAGGAAGAAGAGAAAGAGAGCGAGAGATTAGACGACTTCTCTAAAGTTGTTTCTACGTTTGTTCCGTTCACGCCAGCGACTCTTGGACTCTGCAGCTGATTTCCAAAAAGAAGAAAAAGCCAATAGAGACGGAGTAGAAGATAAATCAAGTAGAACAGATGTTAGATGTCAGTTAATCGTCAGGGCAACATGCTGCTCGACATCGAGCTGACGAGAGAATTGATTCAATCAAAGAACACGAAGCAAAGAAAAGAAAAGAGGAAGAAACGAATGTTAACACGTTGTTTAAGTTCTGGAAAAAGAAAAAAGGAGGAAAACGTGCAGTTGAAGCTGAGCGGCGAGTGAGAGACGGACATGCAGCAGAGTCGACTCTTCAGCGAGTCTGAGCGGCGAGGAGGAAGAGCAGGACGAAGAGGAAGAGGAGGAGGAGGAAGAGGAGCTTCTCCTCCAGCGCTACTCACTGTCAGAGGCCTTATCGCCTAAGAAGGGCTCCTGCTCCATCATGTCCATGGGGATTTTAATGCTGGGAGCTTTCTCATTGTAAGGATAGTCGGACTGTTGGAGAGAGGAAACACATCCTGAGACCTCGGAGGGCGCCAGTGAGTCGGCATCAACGCACACACACACACACACACACACACACACACACACACACACACATTACTACAACTAAAGCTGTATCAACATTCATTCTCTGAGCTTCTCTAAACTCTGGGTTTATTTTATAACCTGCTGGTTCCTTAAAGTAAATTAGACAGCATCATATAACCTGTAAGAATCGAACCTCCTCACTTTAACTGTTCAGCACAACCTTGGCTCCGAGGTGAGATTTACGGTTAACCAGGTAACGGAGCCGGTTCACTAGTTAACGAGGTGAGTCACCATGGTAACGTGCAGGAACACGAGGAGGTTAAAACCCGTCCACGGCTGAATCCTGATTCCCAGGATCCTGACAGGGACACGAGAGCTGAGGCTGAAGTCAAGTGAGGAATATGAAATGTCAGCAGATTTATTTATAGATGAATGGAGTTGTTTTGCTGCCTCTGAGTTTCCGCGTGTCCACTCTGGATTTAAAACAGAGCTTCTCACAAACAGAGGGAGAGTTAATCACGATATATAAATACACAAACCACGAGTATGGCTCCATTTTAATTTATTTAATTCAATTTAATCTTTGATTCTGACACTGTCGCAGTTTTATATTGTGACTGGTCAGAACTCGAGGAGAAACTAAAACTCAAGCTTCTGATGGATTTTATTAAGAAACAGAACAAAAATACTTTATTAAAGACCTTTACCCTCAAATAATTTGTCACACACACACACGTCACACACACACACACACACAGCGTCCACACGTTGCAGAGTAACTTTCTAACATCGTGAAGAACTCTGCATTAATTAATATCAGAATCAATCCTAGAACAGACTGGTTTGGGATGAGAAGCAAAAGGACAACAATCGTCCTCTACACCTAAAATACCAGAAATGATTTACATGTTCATAAACAGCATCGTTCTTACAACCAGAGGAAACGTAAAGAAACTCTTTCTCCTCTGTTCTCGGTCTTTCGGGGAAAAGAGACGTGTTCACCTGGACTTTATTCTCCAGTTCAAACGCTTCCTGCTGCTGTGAACTGGGATCACAGGTCGTCGGTGGTGATGACAAACTGAGGGAACACAAAGGATTGCTTGTTTCCGTGGTTTGAGGCTTATTCCACTTACGTCTTCGGCGTCGCTGTCGATGCTGCCACTTTTCTTCGTCTTCTTCTTCTCGTCCTCCTTCTTCTTCTTGTCCTTCTCCGGGATGACGTCGTCCAGGAAGCTGAGGTCGTGCTGCGAGAACATGTAGTCCATCGCTTTCCTGACGGCGACCAGGGCGAGGATCTGAGGAGCAGATTGAACCAACCACACCAGTAACTCAAAGTATAATTCAGAGCAAACTAAAACATATTCAAGTCTTTAATCATCGATGTCTCTCACCATGACGGGGAAGATGATGGCGGCCACGGTGGACTTGAGGATCCAGAGCAGAGCCAAGCACAGGATCTGGATGGAGGTGAAGAGGTGGACCTTCCTCAGGGGGACGTGTCGCAGGTAGACCAGGTCGGGCTGGTGCTTCGCTGGCATCATGAGCAGCTTGAGACGATCCATGAACTGCAACACACACACACACAACACACACACACACACACACACACACACAGGTAAACATGATACTACACATGATTCTACACACGTGTCAAAGGAACAAGCTACACGCTGGCTTGGATATTCAGAGCTTCACTTTGATGAGATAAGAGATGGATAGATGGATGGATAGATAGATAGATAGATAGATGGATAGATGGATGGATGGATGGATGGATGGATGGATAGAGATAGATGGATAGATGGATAGATAGATAGATGGATGGATAGAGAGAGAGATAGATAGATGGATGGATAGATGGATAGATGGATGGATAGAGAGATAGAGAGATAGATAGATAGATAGATGGATGGATAGATGGATGGATAGAGAGATAGATGGATAGATAGATGGATGGATGGATGGATGGATGGATGAGATGAGGATAGATGTAGATAGATGATAGATGGATGGATGTAGTAGATAGACTGTATGCTGCCGATGTGGATTAAGCTGACTGTAGCTGCATGATCTATGATGATGGCTATCTGCCAATGTAGAGGGAGACTCCGTGATAGACTGGGATCGTGGGATGGATAGTGGTGGATCGATGATGGATAATGGATAGATAACGATCGATGGACTTCGATGATCATAGCATGATGGATGATGGCAATAGACTCTTAGGTGTCTGTCAGCTGGATGGTGATGGTGGTGCAGCGATGCCTGGAAATGATGGATGAGGATATGAAGTAGATAGATGGATAGATACCCTGTCCCACTGTTTACCTGCACTCCATTCAGAGAGGCCACTCCCATGTACAGGAAGACTCCGTACAACACGGGCATCGGGATGAACTGTGGGACAGAAACATGACGATACACGTTAACTTCATGACACAGAAAACACAAAACTCTATCTGTCACTGAGCAGCACCGGAATATGAAGCTATAAGTTATTAAATCACAGATATGATGCACATCTGTCTCTTAATCTCACTTTCATTAGATGTTTGCAAGAGAAAACACAACGTGATTCCAGCCAGATTTACCTGCAAATCCAATTAATCAATTAAACGAGAGGCTGGTTACTTGACCTTAATGAAGTCATTGCAAACTAATTTCCTGTTTAGTTGTTGATGTCAGATTTAAGTTCTGAAAAGATTCGATTTCAGAGACGAGGCGACGTCACATGACGATCAGGAGACAATCTGCGATGACGTACCTTCAAGATCGGAGACATGAACACAGACAGGCCCGTCAGAATGAACACAACCACGCCGGTGACCCTCTGCTCTCTGCGGAAAAAATACAAATATCATGAGAACCAAACTTGTGAAGACTTGATGATGAGGTAAGATGTTGTTTCCCATTTTGTTCCCCGTGAGTTTCCCCTGTTTGGTTTTACAGGACGTCTGTTGGTCCAGCTGACAGCTGACACCTCGGGAGGCTCGCGAGGAAAAACACAAGCCGACACGTGTAAACAGAATATTTCAAATATGTAGAATGTGTTATTTCCCCTTTAGTCAGAGAGAGAAGTGATAACTCATCCACTTCCCCCCGAACTCGACATGAGACCTGAACAAACACGTGCATCACAGTGATCATGTGGATGTAACACCACGGATTTGGGCGGCTGTGACTCAGGAGGAAGAGCGGGTTGTCCACTAACCACGAGGTCGGGGGTATGATCCCAGTGTCTGTGTGCCCAGGTGTCCTTGGGCAAGATACTGAAGCCCAAACACACTGTTGTGCCATGTTGTGTGTGTGTGTGTGTGAACTCAGGGGTTCTGGACTTTCTACCCCCCAGAAACGCAGCAGGAGATCCTTCGCTTCGTTTATCTCTGAATATGATAATTCTCTGTATGAATATGAGTCTCACCTCACACCCAGGAACTTGGGCTGCTCTCCAGGAGCCGACGTCTCCGTCTCCATCTTCAGGCTGTC